>OW584241.1:22837524-23437524 GCA_939192795.1 Bombylius discolor | reverse complement strand
TAGAAAGTTGTTTATTTGTACTTTAATTTTAATTATCTATAATTCAAATATTTTTTTAAGGAACATGTTTTTGTTTTCATATATGTGTCTTATCTAAGTACATGAATCATTAAAATGTAATTTCTTATCTATATTTTTAAATTTGTTATTTTTGCTAGTTCTAAGAATTCGGGATTAGTATTGTTTTTATTGTTTTTTATATTTTGTGTATTTGTGATATGGGATGATATAACTCCTCCGTTCTTAAAATTTGGACTCTCCTGAGTCTTATTAATAATTATTGTTCTATGTTTTTTATTATAAAAAATGTAAATTAGACTTAATAAAACGAGTATTATTGTTAATGAACTTAAACTATAAGTAACTGTTTTATGATATTTTAATTCATTAATATGTTTTAAATTATTTTGAGTTTCGATTATTATTTCTTCGAATGTAAGGCTATCATTAAAATATGTTTGATTGAAATCGGGTAATATGAATTTTTCAGTAATTTTTTCTTCATAATTTGTGAATATTTTGTTACCTATACTAATCGAACAATTATAGAAATCCATAAAATAATTCCCATTTAAAATAAACTTTCTTTCGTCACAGTTACTTTTAAATTTAATATTTTTAATATTTTCTGAAATAATTACTGTTTAGGCAAAGGCTTTTAATTGCCGTATATATGTAACGCAAGGAAGTTCTATACCACCTTGCAAATTAAAGCACAAATACAAAAATTTGTACTTCTTAAATATTCTCTAAATTTTCCTGGTACAAATACAATACCTGTACCAAAACTCTGGTTTATACAAGTTAAAAAAAATTCTTTAGTACAAATACAATATTTGTACTAACACCCTGTTTTAAAGTTAAAGTAATTTGTATTCAAGTACTAAACTTGAACACTCACCCAAAGAGAAGGAAAAAAAAATATTTATCACGAAGGAATAAAACAACAAGTGTATTATATTCAAGTACAATACTTGAACATAAAATTCCAAAACTTACAGTGCCCTTGGCAGCCTCACCAAAGGAAATCGAAGAAAAAAGCTTAAACTCACTGTAAAACAGCTACTAATTCTTTATTGAATAATTGCGTTCTTTTATACAAAAAAATCGCTTACATATCAATATTGACCACCAATTTTTCAATACAATATTAATAGTAATTAATAATAAGGAAAAGAATAATGACATATTAGTTGCAACAACAATTGTATACATATAAAATATTTATAAAAATTATTTTCAAAGTGCATTTACCTCTAATGTAAAATTATTCAATTATCAATATTACCAAATATATGAAAAAATGCAAATTTAACATGTGTCATCACAATTGTACAGCTTTTTAGTTCACTGTACTGTAAGTTAATGCTGAATTAGCACATTCTTGTTATAAACAAATTTAGAGTTACAATTTTAACTAAATTATGATATATTTAAATGTACGTAATTAGCTTATGATACAGGGTGTATCTTAAAATTATGTTATTTAAAAAATAGTAAATTATTGGTTTTTGTTAGTTAATGATATATTAACATTCTCCCCCCCGTTGAACGAATGTTCAACTGGTATCCTCTTCCTTAGCGAATTCGAAGTTATGCTGTTGATGCCGTCTAGCAGCGGGAATCGGATGGTTTCTTTGCGTTTGTTGTCTGTTGTAACGAACTCGCTGATGAATGTTATAAATGATGATGATTAGTACAATACCGAGTGTGACATAGCCTAACGAGAAATGGTGTATGTCATATTCATGGCCTCTCTTTTGTAAATGCTGATGGTTCTTCAGGTCATCAATTCTTTGCTTTAATTCGGTCATGTTGTGGAGAATTGTCTGTTCGGATACTGGGTTCCATTGTATTTGATTTGTAACAGACAACTGACTGAACTCAGAGACATTAGCTAGCTCAATAAAAGATGCAGTGGCTGAACTGTAATACACATTATGAGCCTGGATCACTGTCGTTCTATCTCGCAGGACGCAGCCAGGTGTAAGTTCCAATGTTCCTGACCCGGCTAAACTATATTGTGTCATGTTATGACCACAAAGAACATTGATTGTTGTTGGGTTGTTCATCACAAAGATCCAGCGATTGGTTTGACGTAAAGGTATCCATGATTTTGGTTCCGCTTGATTTATGAAGGTGCACCTATCTGGTTTCGAAAATTTTGACAATATACTGATCTCGCATGCTCCTGTGACTGACCCTCTTCTATGTAATGCTTGGTTTAGTTTACATAAAATCGTATCATTCTTGAATGTGAGACATTTGTCTAGCTCTTGCTGCGTAATTGGATAATAGAGATCCCGATGAAGGTTAACTATGAGATATCTAGTTGATGGTAGAATGCTGATGAAAGTGTTATTAATCTTAGCTGGAACTGATGTTATTTGAAGTAGCTCGTAGACCTCCATAGATAACAAAGGCAGTTTTATTTGGAATATGAGTTGGTTTGGTGATACGTAGCCTTCCACTACCATTAGATTGTAGAATCGTAGCAGGTTGTTTTGTACGGTGGGCAGTTGTGTTGCTGGAGGTAAGTTTTCCTTGATGATGGCTATTTGTCGTTGTAGTTGGTGTGGTGTTAATAGGAAAGGGTTAAGCTTCCCATGATGAGTGTCGATAATAACATCTAATAGCGCAGCTTGCATTTTTTGATAATGGTTTATCACTAATATAAGTTGTGTAGCTAATGCATTGAAGCTTTCCTCTAACTTCTGGTCTCGAATTTCCGATTGTAGCAAATTCACATGTACATTTAGGCGATGGATTTGCTGGTTCATAGCTGTTTGTGATTGATTAAAGATATTGACCGTTGAATCTATGATAGAGGTCTGGTTTTTTAGCAAATCCAGCAATTGGTGCTGATTATCATCTACATTCTCGATTATGTGAGCCATTCTTTTTGCGTATTCAGAGTCCAATACTCCGAAAAGTGAATGAGCCACATTACCCACAAAATCAAAAGGAGACCGTTTGTACCGGTTATGGAAGTGGAGCAGATCATTGCCATGTCGAATATCCATAATTACCTCCTTGAACTGCAAAATGGTAAGAGTGCATGTCTGCATATCATGGAAATTGGAGCATATGTTTTCCAACTGTGTTACTCCTTTATTTATGTTTTCGAGTTCACTCCAATATGTTGTCATGTTGAAGTATATAACTAATTTCCATTCGTCCATTATCAGGTTGGTGAGACCTACTCTCTCAAAATACAGACCAGGCTGAGCTTTGAATGGCTTTATTATAGCTTGTGTAGTTGCTAACGTTGGCAGAAGTGCACATGTCGTCAAAAGTAAACCAATTGCAGCGTTGCCTCGATGTCGTTTGGCCTTCTCTTTTGAATCACTTTCGTGGACGGCACTGGTTGGGGCGTCGTCTGGGTTAATTTCGTCTTCAGGAGCTCTTCGTTTTGTGGGTAGTGACGTTCCTATTGGGTCGTAATTTTCAATGGTGTCTTGTTCTATTGGCAAGGGCGCCAACTTATGAACTGGTCGTTTTAGAACACCTGACGCTGTCCTTACGTTAACTACTCGGACAAGACCATCGTTCCCCTTGAAAACTTCCACAATTCTTCCTAATGGCCAGGAGAGAACAGGAGTGTTGTCTTCCTTTATTACAACCATCATGCCTGGGTGAATTTTGGTGACTTGTTGTTTCCATTTATGTCGATGTTGAAGTTCTGAGAGATATTCTCGAGTCCACCTTTCCCAAAATTCATTTTTCAGCGTGGCAACTAATTTCCATCGGTATAGCATATTGCCCTTCACTGGTCGTGCATGAGCATCTACCATCGTCGTTAATGGTTCCCCTACCAGAAAATGCCCTGGAGTCAACGCTGTAAGGTCGTTGGGATCAGATGACATAGGCGTTAACGGGCGCGAATTTAAAATTGCTTCTATTTCCACCATTATAGTCGTCAATTCTTCGTATGTGATAGAAGCTCCCATGATGCTGCGAACAAAAAGGTGCTTTGCCGATTTCACTGCAGCCTCCCAAAGACCTCCAAAGTGGGGAGCTCGTGGTGGTATAAACTGGAAATCGATATTTTTTGTTCCGCAGAATTTGGTAATAGATTGGTATGCCCGTTCCTCGTAAATTATCTCTTGCAGTTCCTTTAGCTGATTGTTGGCTCCAACGAAATTTGTGGCATTATCGCAATACAACTTACGGCAGTGACCTCGTCTCCCTATAAATCGTTTTACACCTATGAACGCTTCCGTGGTAAGGTCACTGACTACTTCTATATGTACTGCTTTGGTGGAAAAACAACAAAAGATTGCTACATACGCCTTTGTTGCTCTGGCGCCTCTACCTTTGTGGTGTACCCAAAATGGACCACAGAAATCTACCCCTGCGTTTACAAAAGGTCTGGCAGGTTGTACCCTATCTGTTGGTAAATTTCCCATCAGTTGTGACAAAAGTTTAGGCTTTGCCTTGCAGCAACGTATGCAGTTCTGTACAACGGAACGCGCTACGGTTTTGCCTTTGATGGTCCAGAATCGTTGTCGTGACAAGGCCAAGAGTGTTTGAGGTCCTACATGCGAGCTGCGTTGGTGTAATTCCGTGAAGATCATTTTGGTGATTGAATGCCCATAAGGTAAAAGTGCTGGATGCTTTGCATCGTACGATATGGTAGCATTTTCTAACCGACCTCCTACTCTTATAATTCCATCTTCATCTAAAAACGGGGTTAGACTTATCAGTGGGCTTTGAGAGCTGACCGAACCTTCTCGTTCCAAGTGTAGATAATCGTCACGAAATTCTTGCCTTTGCATTGTTTTTAATATTATTTTTTGAGCTGCTTCCAATTCTTCTACTGTTAAAGCTTCGTGTTTTGGATGACCTGATATTCCATTCTGGATAAAACGATACACGTAGGCCATTATTCTCTGGAGCCGGCTAAATGAGTTTTTGTGATTAATTTGTTCAAGTTGAAGATTCGACGATGCAGATGCTATCAAAGAAGTTCTAGGTTGCTTCTTTTCCAATTCTGTTTCTGGTATCATTTGTTTAGCGTTCCACCTATTTTCTGAATTGTATAGGAATAGAGGGCCATAAAACCATAAACTGTGGTTCTTGAGCTTGCTAGGAATAGAGGGCCATAAAACCATAAACTGTGGTTCTTGAGCTTGCTAGGTGCTACTACTCGAGAAAGACAATCGGCTGGATTTTCCTTTGATGGTACATGATGCCATTGTTCAGCGGACGATAACTCCTGGATGGTGGCGATTCTATTGGCCACAAACGTATGATATATTGCGGAAGCAGAATTTATCCAGGCCAGAACGATCATGGAATCTGACCAAAAATAGCAAGGTACTGTTAAGGATAGATCTTGCTTTACTCGATGAGCCAGTTCAGCACCGATTTTGGCTGCGCACAATTCCAGACGGGGTAAGGTTGTCTTTTTTAAAGGAGCAAGCCGTGATTTTGCACAAAGGAGCCGCACAGTGATGGTTCCGTCTGATAGAACAGCACGAACATATATAGCTGTTCCATATGCCTGCTCTGATGCGTCACAGAAAACGTGTAATTGTACTGATTTTGCTATATGGTTGTTGAACATGTGCCTTGGTACTCGTATTTCTTTTAAACAATTTAACTCAGAGCGGTATTTGATCCAATGAGAATGTAATTCCATAGGCACTGCAGCATCCCAATCGAGTTTAAGCTCCCATAATTTTTGTAATATTAATTTGGCGGAGACAATAACTGGATTCAATAATCCTAACGGGTCGAACAAGTGAGCTATCTCGGCGAGTATTTTTCTTTTTGTTACTCTGATGTCGGGTTCTTGATTATTTGCTGTAATGAGAAATTCGTCTGATTTGGGGAACCAACTGAGTCCTAGGGTCTTTATGTGATACTGATCATCATCATATACGTCCAACTGCGATGATCTATCTTCTGGTGCAATATCTTGAAATAACGCAGGATGATTGACACACCACTTTCTAAGTTTAAAGCCTGCTGAAAGTAAAATTTGGTTTAGCTGATCTCTTTTTGTTATGGCTTCCTGAAGATTGTCACTTCCTGCCATAGCATCATCTACGTATAGATTTTCCATAATACAGGAGGCTCCTAGTGGGTATTGCGATTGGTATTGTTCAGCTAGCTTTTGCAAACACTTAATGGCAAGATATGGGGCTGTCGTGACACCATAGGTTACTGTCTGTAGTTTGAAATATCTAAATGCTTGTTTTTCATGATCCCTCCAGACTATTATTTGGTACTTCCTGTCTTCTGGGTCGATGACAATTTGTCTATACATTTTTTCTATGTCTGCCGTGAACACATACTTAGGTAGACGAAACCGTAGCAGAACTGAAAATAAATCACTCTGAATTTTTGGACCGGTGTAAAGTATATCGTTAAGAGACAGGTTTGATGACGTTTTGGCCGATGCATCGAAGACCACTCGCAGTTTGGTCGTAGTACTGTCGGGTTTCAAAACACAGTGGTGTGGTAAGAAATAGCTTGAGCTGGGAATTTCATTGCTTGGAATTTCTTGCATATGATTTAATCTCAAATATTCATCCATGAATTCTTTGTATTGTATTTTTAGGTTATTGTCTCGTTTAAATTTTTTCTCCATTGCTTTTAAACGAGCAATAGCCATATCCTGAGATTTTCCTAAAACGTCTGGGCTGCGAGCAAACGGTAATCTTACCACAAACCGTCCTGTTTTGTCCCTTTGACATGTTTCGTTGAACAACATCTCACATTTTTGGTGATCCGGGCTCATGAGTTTTATCTGTTTTTCTGGTTCTTCTAAGGTCCAAAATTTCTCAATTTGAGCATTCAATGTATTATCTTCACATGTACAAATACCACAGATAGTATTTTGTTCACTCTCGTGTGCGACTGATCCAGATACAACCCACCCAAAGACAGTATTTTGAAGTACAGGGAGACCATCACCTAGCTTTATTTGTCCTATGCTGAGTAGTTCGAAGAATTTTTCAGCTCCTATTAGCAAATCTATGCGTGCGGGTTGATAAAATTCTGGATCTGCTAACTGTACATTTTTTGGAATTTTCCATGTTTGGATATTAAACGTGGTCGAAGGATGATGTCCTATTATTCGAGGTAAGACATATGCATTCATAGAGGTCTCATACCCAGAACTTTTTGATTTTAATACAAATGTAACCCTTTTACTGTCTTGTTGTTTTTGATTGCCAAGACCCTGAATGTCTAATCGATCAGCTATTCCAGTAAGACAGAGTTTTTTCACTAAAGTATCAGTTATAAAGTTGGATTGAGAACCTGAGTCAATGATTGCTCTACAGCTGACATGCTTACCATTATGGGCTACAATTTTTACCTTTGCAGTACTTAATAACACGTAGCCCTCATCAGGTGCAGTACATCTAGTTGCCAAATTTGAGGATTCCCTTTTGTTGGTAACTTCTGTCGCATTTTCTCTACGTACAGGAGTTGTTTCGTCAGGATGTATCAGAGTGTGATGTCTTTTACTGCACTTTACACAGCTTCTTGCCTTGCAATTGGTAGCAGAATGTCCTGCATGCAAACAATTGTAACATAAATTATGCTTTTTTATTAGGTCGATTCGATCGTTTAGTTTCTTTGTTTTAAAAACATCACATCTGTATAAAGGATGGGGTACCTTGCACCCGCAGTATTTTTTGACAGCGGTGCCTACTAGCGTTGCAGGTGACGAGGTTACCTTTTGCTTACCACTCATGGCTTCCAACGACTGAAATCTCGTCTCTAAGAACTCTAATAGACCCTTCAATGGATTTAAGTCACGAGGGGAGGCTACAGATTGTTCATACAGCGTAAGAGTCGTTTTGTCAAGTTTTTTGGTTAGAATGTATACCAGAATAGGGTCCCAAGTTTCAGTTGAAATGCCGAGATGATTTAGTCCCATGACACATTCTGTTGTCACATCATGAAGTACTTTGATAGCTTGGCTTGATTCCTGATGCGATGCTGGTTGATTCAAAAATCTTTTGAGCAGCTCACTAACTAAGAGACGTTTGTTGTCATATCGGTTGCATAATATTTCCCATGCTGCTGTATAATTTTCCTTGGACGTGGGAAGGTGTTGAATTAATCGGTGAGCTTCTCCAGTTAAATTACCCTTCAAATAATACATTTTTTGTGAATTATCAATTGGTTGATTATGCACCAGTTGAAAAAATAGATCTCGAAATTGAAGCCACTGCAGATAATTTCCATCAAATTTTGGAATGTTTACTTTTGGAAGTTTTACAGGCGCCTTACCCTGTGTTTCGGTGGCGGGTTTCATTGTGGTATTATCTTCAAGCCTTTCATACATCCTTATAACTGTGTCTTGAATCCAGGCGTGTAGTTCCAAATAATAATCTGAATCATAATCCGGTATTTCTTCAGGCGTTGATTCTGATATGGAATGATGATTTTTCATCATTTCCCTTTGATATTGCTGCAAAGTGTCAATCTGAACCTTGTAGTATGCGTTGGATCTTGTTGAGTTTAACTCAGCTTCTATATCTTGTATACAATGCACAATTGTTTTCATTAAAGTCTTCTGACGACGTAGTAATTTTGAGGATTCGGCAGTGTCATTTATATCTGCCTCCTTTGATCCGATGTCTTGTTGCAACGTTGATGTTGATGATTTTGGGACAAGTTTGTTGGTTTCATTACTCCCGTCTCGTGCTTTCTCTATAAGTTTGCTTATTTGATCCTTGAATTGTTCAAATATACCTTTCGCGTTTTCAAAGTATTTTTTCTTAAAATAGGGATGTTCAGTATATATAGTCTCATTCTCTAATAATTTCTTATGATTTTCGTCAAGTTCGGTCCATATGTGTCCTATAGCTTGTAAACGGTCTAATAAATACTGTTCAGTTTTTCTAGAAGCGGAATCCTTTTTAAAGTTCGTCCACTTCCGTTCAAGCTCACTCCCTAACTCAGCTTGTCGCTCAAATATGTTATCCATCACGTCGGCGTCACCAATGTTTAGGCAAAGGCTTTTAATTGCCGTATATATGTAACGCAAGGAAGTTCTATACCACCTTGCAAATTAAAGCACAAATACAAAAATTTGTACTTCTTAAATATTCTCTAAATTTTCCTGGTACTAATACAATACCTGTACCAAAACTCTGGTTTATACAAGTTAAAAAAAATTCTTTAGTACAAATACAATATTTGTACTAACACCCTGTTTTAAAGTTAAAGTAATTTGTATTCAAGTACTAAACTTGAACACTCACCCAAAGAGAAGAGAAAAAAAAAATATTTATCACGAAGGAATAAAACAACAAGTGTATTATATTCAAGTACAATACTTGAACATAAAATTCCAAAACTTACAGTGCCCTTGGCAGCCTCACCAAAGGAAATCGAAGAATAATTGCGTTCTTTTATACAAAAAAATCGCTTACATATCAATATTGACCACCAATTTTTCAATACAATATTAATAGTAATTAATAATAAGGAAAAGAATAATGACATATTAGTTGCAACAACAATTGTATACATATAAAATATTTATAAAAATTATTTTCAAAGTGCATTTACCTCTAATGTAAAATTATTCAATTATTAATATTACCAAATATATGAAAAAATGCAAATTTAACATGTGTCATCACAATTGTACAGCTTTTTAGTTCACTGTACTGTAAGTTAATGCTGAATTAGCACATTCTTGTTATAAACAAATTTAGAGTTACAATTTTAACTAAATTATGATATATTTAAATGTACGTAATTAGCTTATGATACAGGGTGTATCTTAAAATTATGTTATTTAAAAAATAGTAAATTATTGGTTTTTGTTAGTTAATGATATATTAACAGTGCCTATGGAATTACATTCTCATTGGATCAAATACCGCTCTGAGTTAAATTGTTTAAAAGAAATACGAGTACCAAGGCACATGTTCAACAACCATATAGCAAAATCAGTACAATTACACGTTTTCTGTGACGCATCAGAGCAGGCATATGGAACAGCTATATATGTTCGTGCTGTTCTATCAGACGGAACCATCACTGTGCGGCTCCTTTGTGCAAAATCACGGCTTGCTCCTTTAAAAAAGACAACCTTACCCCGTCTGGAATTGTGCGCAGCCAAAATCGGTGCTGAACTGGCTCATCGAGTAAAGCAAGATCTATCCTTAACAGTACCTTGCTATTTTTGGTCAGATTCCATGATCGTTCTGGCCTGGATAAATTCTGCTTCCGCAATATATCATACGTTTGTGGCCAATAGAATCGCCACCATCCAGGAGTTATCGTCCGCTGAACAATGGCATCATGTACCATCAAAGGAAAATCCAGCCGATTGTCTTTCTCGAGGAGTAGCACCTAGCAAGCTCAAGAACCACAGTTTATGGTTTTATGGCCCTCTATTCCTATACAATTCAGAAAATAGGTGGAACGCTAAACAAATGATACCAGAAACAGAATTGGAAAAGAAGCAACCTAGAACTTCTTTGATAGCATCTGCATCGTCGAATCTTCAACTTGAACAAATTAATCACAAAAACTCATTTAGCCGGCTCCAGAGAATAATGGCCTACGTGTATCGTTTTATCCAGAATGGAATATCAGGTCATCCAAAACACGAAGCTCTAACAGTAGAAGAATTGGAAGCAGCTCAAAAAATAATATTAAAAACAATGCAAAGGCAAGAATTTCGTGACGATTATCTACACTTGGAACGAGAAGGTTCGGTCAGCTCTCAAAGCCCACTGATAAGTCTAACCCCGTTTTTAGATGAAGATGGAATTATAAGAGTAGGAGGTCGGTTAGAAAATGCTACCATATCGTACGATGCAAAGCATCCAGCACTTTTACCTTATGGGCATTCAATCACCAAAATGATCTTCACGGAATTACACCAACGCAGTTCGCATGTAGGACCTCAAACACTCTTGGCCTTGTCACGACAACGATTCTGGACCATCAAAGGCAAAACCGTAGCGCGTTCCGTTGTACAGAACTGCATACGTTGCTGCAAGGCAAAGCCTAAACTTTTGTCACAACTGATGGGAAATTTACCAACAGATAGGGTACAACCTGCCAGACCTTTTGTAAACGCAGGGGTAGATTTCTGTGGTCCATTTTGGGTACACCACAAAGGTAGAGGCGCCAGAGCAACAAAGGCGTATGTAGCAATCTTTTGTTGTTTTTCCACCAAAGCAGTACATATAGAAGTAGTCAGTGACCTTACCACGGAAGCGTTCATAGGTGCATTAAAACGATTTATAGGGAGACGAGGTCACTGCCGTAAGTTGTATTGCGATAATGCCACAAATTTCGTTGGAGCCAACAATCAGCTAAAGGAACTGCAAGAGATAATTTACGAGGAACGGGCATACCAATCTATTACCAAATTCTGCGGAACAAAAAATATCGATTTCCAGTTTATACCACCACGAGCTCCCCACTTTGGAGGTCTTTGGGAGGCTGCAGTGAAATCGGCAAAGCACCTTTTTGTTCGCAGCATCATGGGAGCTTCTATCACATACGAAGAATTGACGACTATAATGGTGGAAATAGAAGCAATTTTAAATTCGCGCCCGTTAACGCCTATGTCATCTGATCCCAACGACCTTACAGCGTTGACTCCAGGGCATTTTCTGGTAGGGGAACCATTAACGACGATGGTAGATGCTCATGCACGACCAGTGAAGGGCAATATGCTATACCGATGGAAATTAGTTGCCACGCTGAAAAATGAATTTTGGGAAAGGTGGACTCGAGAATATCTCTCAGAACTTCAACATCGACATAAATGGAAACAACAAGTCACCAAAATTCACCCAGGCATGATGGTTGTAATAAAGGAAGACAACACTCCTGTTCTCTCCTGGCCATTAGGAAGAATTGTGGAAGTTTTCAAGGGGAACGATGGTCTTGTCCGAGTAGTTAACGTAAGGACAGCGTCAGGTGTTCTAAAACGACCAGTTCATAAGTTGGCGCCCTTGCCAATAGAACAAGACACCATTGAAAATTACGACCCAATAGGAACGTCACTACCCACAAAACGAAGAGCTCCTGAAGACGAAATTAACCCAGACGACGCCCCAACCAGTGCCGTCCACGAAAGTGATTCAAAAGAGAAGGCCAAACGACATCGAGGCAACGCTGCAATTGGTTTACTTTTGACGACATGTGCACTTCTGCCAACGTTAGCAACTACACAAGCTATAATAAAGCCATTCAAAGCTCAGCCTGGTCTGTATTTTGAGAGAGTAGGTCTCACCAACCTGATAATGGACGAATGGAAATTAGTTATATACTTCAACATGACAACATATTGGAGTGAACTCGAAAACATAAATAAAGGAGTAACACAGTTGGAAAACATATGCTCCAATTTCCATGATATGCAGACATGCACTCTTACCATTTTGCAGTTCAAGGAGGTAATTATGGATATTCGACATGGCAATGATCTGCTCCACTTCCATAACCGGTACAAACGGTCTCCTTTTGATTTTGTGGGTAATGTGGCTCATTCACTTTTCGGAGTATTGGACTCTGAATACGCAAAAAGAATGGCTCACATAATCGAGAATGTAGATGATAATCAGCACCAATTGCTGGATTTGCTAAAAAACCAGACCTCTATCATAGATTCAACGGTCAATATCTTTAATCAATCACAAACAGCTATGAACCAGCAAATCCATCGCCTAAATGTACATGTGAATTTGCTACAATCGGAAATTCGAGACCAGAAGTTAGAGGAAAGCTTCAATGCATTAGCTACACAACTTATATTAGTGATAAACCATTATCAAAAAATGCAAGCTGCGCTATTAGATGTTATTATCGACACTCATCATGGGAAGCTTAACCCTTTCCTATTAACACCACACCAACTACAACGACAAATAGCCATCATCAAGGAAAACTTACCTCCAGCAACACAACTGCCCACCGTACAAAACAACCTGCTACGATTCTACAATCTAATGGTAGTGGAAGGCTACGTATCACCAAACCAACTCATATTCCAAATAAAACTGCCTTTGTTATCTATGGAGGTCTACGAGCTACTTCAAATAACATCAGTTCCAGCTAAGATTAATAACACTTTCATCAGCATTCTACCATCAACTAGATATCTCATAGTTAACCTTCATCGGGATCTCTATTATCCAATTACGCAGCAAGAGCTAGACAAATGTCTCACATTCAAGAATGATACGATTTTATGTAAACTAAACCAAGCATTACATAGAAGAGGGTCAGTCACAGGAGCATGCGAGATCAGTATATTGTCAAAATTTTCGAAACCAGATAGGTGCACCTTCATAAATCAAGCGGAACCAAAATCATGGATACCTTTACGTCAAACCAATCGCTGGATCTTTGTGATGAACAACCCAACATTAATCAATGTTCTTTGTGGTCATAACATGACACAATATAGTTTAGCCGGGTCAGGAACATTGGAACTTACACCTGGCTGCGTCCTGCGAGATAGAACGACAGTGATCCAGGCTCATAATGTGTATTACAGTTCAGCCACTGCATCTTTTATTGAGCTAGCTAATGTCTCTGAGTTCAGTCAGTTGTCTGTTACAAATCAAATACAATGGAACCCAGTATCCGAACAGACAATTCTCCACAACATGACCGAATTAAAGCAAAGAATTGATGACCTGAAGAACCATCAGCATTTACAAAAGAGAGGCCATGAATATGACATACACCATTTCTCGTTAGGCTATGTCACACTCGGTATTGTACTAATCATCATCATTTATAACATTCATCAGCGAGTTCGTTACAACAGACAACAAACGCAAAGAAACCATCCGATTCCCGCTGCTAGACGGCATCAACAGCATAACTTCGAATTCGCTAAGGAAGAGGATACCAGTTGAACATTCGTTCAACGGGGGGGAGAATGTTAATATATCATTAACTAACAAAAACCAATAATTTACTATTTTTTAAATAACATAATTTTAAGATACACCCTGTATCATAAGCTAATTACGTACATTTAAATATATCATAATTTAGTTAAAATTGTAACTCTAAATTTGTTTATAACAAGAATGTGCTAATTCAGCATTAACTTACAGTACAGTGAACTAAAAAGCTGTACAATTGTGATGACACATGTTAAATTTGCATTTTTTCATATATTTGGTAATATTAATAATTGAATAATTTTACATTAGAGGTAAATGCACTTTGAAAATAATTTTTATAAATATTTTATATGTATACAATTGTTGTTGCAACTAATATGTCATTATTCTTTTCCTTATTATTAATTACTATTAATATTGTATTAAAAAAATTGGTGGTCAATATTGATATGTAAGCGATTTTTTTGTATAAAAGAACGCAATTATTCAATAAAGAGTTAGTAGCTGTTTTACAGTGAGTTTAAGCTTTTTTCTTCGATTTCCTTTGGTGAGGCTGCCAAGGGCACTGTAAGTTTTGGAATTTTATGTTCAAGTATTGTACTTGAATATAATACACTTGTTGTTTTATTCCTTCGTGATAAATATTTTTTTTTTCTCTTCTCTTTGGGTGAGTGTTCAAGTTTAGTACTTGAATACAAATTACTTTAACTTTAAAACAGGGTGTTAGTACAAATATTGTATTTGTACTAAAGAATTTTTTTTAACTTGTATAAACCAGAGTTTTGGTACAGGTATTGTATTAGTACCAGGAAAATTTAGAGAATATTTAAGAAGTACAAATTTTTGTATTTGTGCTTTAATTTGCAAGGTGGTATAGAACTTCCTTGCGTTACATATATACGGCAATTAAAAGCCTTTGCTTAAACAGGCACTGCAGCATCCCAATCGAGTTTAAGCTCCCATTATTTTTGTAATATTAATTTGGCGGAGACAATAACTGGATTCAATAATCCTAACGGGTCGAACAAGTGAGCTATCTCGGCGAGTATTTTTCTTTTTGTTACTCTGATGTCGGGTTCTTGATTATTTACTGTAATGAGAAATTCGTCTGATTTGGGGAACCAACTGAGTCCTAGGGTCTTTATGTGATACTGATCATCATCATATACGTCCAACTGCGATGATCTATCTTCTGGTGCAATATCTTGAAATAACGCAGGATGATTGACACACCACTTTCTAAGTTTAAAGCCTGCTGAAAGTAAAATTTGGTTTAGCTGATCTCTTTTTGTTATGGCTTCCTGAAGATTGTCACTTCCTGCCATAGCATCATCTACGTATAGATTTTCCATAATACAGGAGGCTCCTAGTGGGTATTGCGATTGGTATTGTTCAGCTAGCTTTTGCAAACACTTAATGGCAAGATATGGGGCTGTCGTGACACCATAGGTTACTGTCTGTAGTTTGAAATATCTAAATGCTTGTTTTTCATGATCCCTCCAGACTATTATTTGGTACTTCCTGTCTTCTGGGTCGATGACAATTTGTCTATACATTTTTTCTATGTCTGCCGTGAACACATACTTAGGTAGACGAAACCGTAGCAGAACTGAAAATAAATCACTCTGAATTTTTGGACCAGTGTAAAGTATATCGTTAAGAGACAGGTTTGATGACGTTTTGGCCGATGCATCGAAGACCACTCGCAGTTTGGTCGTAGTACTGTCGGGTTTCAAAACACAGTGGTGTGGTAAGAAATAGCTTGAGCTGGGAATTTCATTGCTTGGAATTTCTTGCATATGATTTAATCTCAAATATTCATCCATGAATTCTTTGTATTGTATTTTTAGGTTATTGTCTCGTTTAAATTTTTTCTCCATTGCTTTTAAACGAGCAATAGCCATATCCTGAGATTTTCCTAAAACGTCTGGGCTGCGAGCAAACGGTAATCTTACCACAAACCGTCCTGTTTTGTCCCTTTGACATGTTTCGTTGAACAACATCTCACATTTTTGGTGATCCGGGCTCATGAGTTTTATCTGTTTTTCTGGTTCTTCTAAGGTCCAAAATTTCTCAATTTGAGCATTCAATGTATTATCTTCACATGTACAAATACCACAGATAGTATTTTGTTCACTCTCGTGTGCGACTGATCCAGATACAACCCACCCAAAGACAGTATTTTGAAGTACAGGGAGACCATCACCTAGCTTTATTTGTCCTATGCTGAGTAGTTCGAAGAATTTTTCAGCTCCTATTAGCAAATCTATGCGTGCGGGTTGATAAAATTCTGGATCTGCTAACTGTACATTTTTTGGAATTTTCCATGTTTGGATATTTAACGTGGTCGAAGGATGATGTCCTATTATTCGAGGTAAGACATATGCATTCATAGAGGTCTCATACCCAGAACCTTTTGATTTTAATACAAATGTAACCCTTTTACTGGCTTGTTGTTTTTGATTGCCAAGACCCTGAATGTCTAATCGATCAGCTATTCCAGTAAGACAGAGTTTTTTCACTAAAGTGTCAGTTATAAAGTTGGATTGAGAACCTGAGTCAATGATTGCTCTACAGCTGACATGCTTACCATTATGGGCTACAATTTTTACCTTTGCAGTACTTAATAACACGTAGCCCTCATCAGGTGCAGTACATCTAGTTGCCAAATTTGAGGATTCCCTTTTGTTGATAACTTCTGTCGCATTTTCTCTACGTACAGGAGTTGTTTCGTCAGGATGTATCAGAGTGTGGTGTCTTTTACTGCACTTTACACAGCTTCTTGCCTTGCAATTGGTAGCAGAATGTCCTGCATGCAAACAATTGTAACATAAATTATGCTTTTTTATTAGGTCGATTCGATCGTTTAGTTTCTTTGTTTTAAAAACTTCACATCTGTATAAAGGATGGGGTACCTTGCACCCGCAGTATTTTTTGACAGCGATGCCTACTAGCGTTGCAGGTGACGAGGTTACCTTTTGCTTACCACTCATGGCTTCCAACGACTGAAATCTCGTCTCTAAGAACTCTAATAGACCCTTCAATGGATTTAAGTCACGAGGGGAGGCTACAGATTGTTCATACAGCGTAAGAGTCGTTTTGTCAAGTTTTTTGGTTAGAATGTATACTAGAATAGGGTCCCAAGTTTCAGTTGAAATGCCGAGATGATTTAGTCCCATGACACATTCTGTTGTCACATCATGAAGTACTTTGATAGCTTGGCTTGATTCCTGATGCGATGCTGGTTGATTCAAAAATCTTTTGAGCAGCTCACTAACTAAGAGACGTTTGTTGTCATATCGGTTGCATAATATTTCCCATGCTGCTGTATAATTTTCCTTGGACGTGGGAAGGTGTTGAATTAATCGGTGAGCTTCTCCAGTTAAATTACCCTTCAAATAATACATTTTTTGTGAATTATCAATTGGTTGATTATGCACCAGTTGAAAAAATAGATCTCGAAATTGAAGCCACTGCAGATAATTTCCATCAAATTTTGGAATGTTTACTTTTGGAAGTTTTACAGGCGCCTTACCCTGTGTTTCGGTGGCGGGTTTCATTGTGGTATTATCTTCAAGCCTTTCATACATCCTTATAACTGTGTCTTGAATCCAGGCGTGTAGTTCCAAATAATAATCTGAATCATAATCCGGTATTTCTTCAGGCGTTGATTCTGATATGGAATGATGATTTTTCATCATTTCCCTTTGATATTGCTGCAAAGTGTCAATCTGAACCTTGTAGTATGCGTTGGATCTTGTTGAGTTTAACTCAGCTTCTATATCTTGTATACAATGCACAATTGTTTTCATTAAAGTCTTCTGACGACGTAGTAATTTTGAGGATTCGGCAGTGTCATTTATATCTGCCTCCTTTGATCCGATGTCTTGTTGCAACGTTGATGTTGATGATTTTGGGACAAGTTTGTTGGTTTCATTACTCCCGTCTCGTGCTTTCTCTATAAGTTTGCTTATTTGATCCTTGAATTGTTCAAATATACCTTTCGCGTTTTCAAAGTATTTTTTCTTAAAATAGGGATGTTCAGTATATATAGTCTCATTCTCTAATAATTTCTTATGATTTTCGTCAAGTTCGGTCCATATGTGTCCTATAGCTTGTAAACGGTCTAATAAATACTGTTCAGTTTTTCTAGAAGCGGAATCCTTTTTAAAGTTCGTCCACTTCCGTTCAAGCTCACTCCCTAACTCAGCTTGTCGCTCAAATATGTTATCCATCACGTCGGGGTCACCAATGTTTAGGCAAAGGCTTTTAATTGCCGTATATATGTAACGCAAGGAAGTTCTATACCACCTTGCAAATTAAAGCACAAATACAAAAATTTGTACTTCTTAAATATTCTCTAAATTTTCCTGGTACAAATACAATACCTGTACCAAAACTCTGGTTTATACAAGTTAAAAAAAATTCTTTAGTACAAATACAATATTTGTACTAACACCCTGTTTTAAAGTTAAAGTAATTTGTATTCAAGTACTAAACTTGAACACTCACCCAAAGAGAAGAAAAAAAAAATATTTATCACGAAGGAATAAAACAACAAGTGTATTATATTCAAGTACAATACTTGAACATAAAATTCCAAAACTTACAGTGCCCTTGGCAGCCTCACCAAAGGAAATCGAAGAAAAAGGCTTAAACTCACTGTAAAACAGCTACTAACTCTTTATTGAATAATTGCGTTCTTTTATACAAAAAAATCGCTTACATATCAATATTGACCACCAATTTTTTAATACAATATTAATAGTAATTAATAATAAGGAAAAGAATAATGACATATTAGTTGCAACAACAATTGTATACATATAAAATATTTATAAAAATTATTTTCAAAGTGCATTTACCTCTAATGTAAAATTATTCAATTATTAATATTACCAAATATATGAAAAAATGCAAATTTAACATGTGTCATCACAATTGTACAGCTTTTTAGTTCACTGTACTGTAAGTTAATGCTGAATTAGCACATTCTTGTTATAAACAAATTTAGAGTTACAATTTTAACTAAATTATGATATATTTAAATGTACGTAATTAGCTTATGATACAGGGTGTATCTTAAAATTATGTTATTTAAAAAATAGTAAATTATTGGTTTTTGTTAGTTAATGATATATTAACAAATTACATTGTCTTCAATTTCTATAATTTTGCTGTCATTATTGTTTATTAGTTTACAATTTTTTGAAAAGATACAATGTTTTAACAAATGCAATTCTTTAAAGGATTTTTCCAAATTATATTCGTAATATATTCCATTTAATTCTAAACTATATTTTCTTACATCATTAATTTTTTTTGAATTTAAATTTATTATAGGAATTATTAATTTTTTATTTAATACTATATAGTTGTTTTGTATTTTAACTGCAAAAACAATTTTGTTTTTCTTATATGTGGCCATTCCTAATCGTAAATGGCTTAATTTTTTTAAATCAATATTATATTTTCTTATTTCTTCATTTGTTAAAATATTGGGATTCATCAAGTTAAATCTAGCGGAAGCTATATTTTCTTGAATATTTTCTATTTTATTTTTAATAATATTAAGTTTTATCATGTTTTCTGTAATTAGTAAATTTTTGTAATAGTTATATTGTATATCTGTCAGAGAATTTAATTTTGTTAAAATTTCTTGTCTTTCATTTTCTACATTAAACTTTAGTTGGTTAATAGATTTCTGAAAATTGTCGTTAATTTTAATTTGATTATTCATGTTTTCAATTAGTGCGTGGTTATTTGAGTCAATTATGGATAAATGTTTTTCAATTTGTTGTCTGTCGTCGTTGTCCATAGTTCCATATAACCAATTCATGATGGTCCCCATTCCATTAATAAGACCTCTTTTGTGTCGGTGTGGAATAATCGTGCTTATTTTGTTAATAATTGATTCGATTTCGTCTTGGATATACTTTCTTTTATAAGTTTTTGGTAAAGTAAAGATAGTAAGATTAATTTCTTGTACTAGATTAAGAATTTCGTCTGGATCGATTATATGTAAAACAATATGAAAATCTTTGGGTAGTTCTATTTCGTTGGTTTTTATGATGCTGAAACCAGATTGACTTTCAATTTTCTGGATTATTAAGGTTGTTTGTGATAGTGGTATTAGTGTCATAATTATCATCAGTATGCATATTGGTGTTATCTGTGGTTTCTGTTGAATATTTTAAAGGTCTTTTAATATTACTTATATGAATGTTCTGTAAAGGTAGTTTATTAAATTTGGGTTCTTCTTTATGCCTTGTTGATTTATAATTTTTTACATATCCCTCTTTCCGTTTTTCTACATAATTTTCTCTCTCTTTATTGTGTTTCTCTAACCATTTGTTCTTTGCTTCTTTCATGTTTTTTAAAATTTCTGTAATTGGTATTTCGTTGTTTTGGGCTTTTTGAGGGGTAGTTTTAATAGTGGAGTGGAAGGTATTGTTATATATTTTAATAGCTTCGATCATTTGGGTTCTAATGGGGTTTCGTTTTTCTAAATTAAGTAATCTAATTTTTTCGGTTATTGTATTGTGAAATCTTTCTATGTCCGAATTTCCTGTATGGCTATTGGGTTTAGTACAATGAAATTTGATACTTTCATTTGTAAGAAATTCCTTAACATTTTTCCTAAATTCGTTATCAAATACAAATAATTTAGGTTTACCTTTAATGGAAATAAAAAGTTTGATTTTTTCAATAAGGGTTGTGTGATGTCTATTTTCTAAATAGAAACTTGTGACATGTTTTGATAATTTGTCAATAAAATTAATAAAAGAGTTTTTGCTGTTCACATAAGTGTCAATGTGTATGATGTCGTTTATTTTTTCTGGTGTTAATGTTTCGTAAAATTTACTTTTTATTGGGTTTCTATCATATTTTGCTCTATTGCAAATATCGCAATTATTAATAAGCTCATGAATTTTTTCTCTGAGTTTAGGGTGGTATATTTTATATTTAATATCTTCGTATGTTGCTATAATTCATATAAGACAATTTGTTTTTTCAGATCTTCGTCATTTTCTATGTCTTGGGCAAAGTGTGTACATTTCAGAAATTTAACTTGGTTTGTGTCGAATATTTTTCTTAATTTTTCTTGGAGTACATTATATGTGTGATCGTCAAGGTATGAAAAAATAGCTGTTTTTCCATTGATATATTTTTTTAGTGTATTTACTAGGTTCTTGTTATTTAAATCGTTTTTACTAATATAAATTCTGTTGTTTTTAAATACTTTCTCATATTCTACAGTTTTAGTTTCACACAGAATAATTTGAGATTTAAAACGATTCACGATTGTGTCAAGTTTGATAAGAATGTGATCGTTAAGGTTTTCTTCTTGTGAATGGATAGTTTGCATATCTGTTGATTCGTTTACATTTATTTCAATTGGTATTTCTTGAAAAAGTTCATTAGGGAATGTTTTTGAATTTTTTATGTTGTTAGATTCTATATGGTTAATTTCGTTTGTTTCTTGATTAATTCTACTAAGAAAATCGGCTACTTTGTTATCTTTACCCTTTATGTAGTCGATATTTATGTTATATTCTCCCAGGGATATTAACCATCTTTGAAGTCTAGGATTTATATCTTTACTTAAATGTTTTGTATGAAGCCATTTGATTGGCTGGTGATCTGTTTGAAGATCGAATTCTTTACCATACAAATATGGTCTAAAGTATTTAACTGCCCAAACGATTGCTAACAATTCTTTCTCGATTGTTGAATAATTTTTTTCATGATCGTTAAGGGTACGAGAAGCGTAGCAGATGGGATGTCCATCTTGTGTAAGGACGGCTCCTATGGCGAAATTGCTAGCGTCTGTGATAAGTTTAAATTTTTTGTTAAAATTTGGGTATTTTAAGATAGGGTGTTCGGTTATTATTTTTTTCAATTGTTCGAAAGCATATATATAATCGGGATCATTTAGATTAATTTTGAAATTCTTTTTCAGATATTTGGTCATTGAATGTGCTATTTTTGCATAGTCTTTTATAAATTTTCTATAATAACCTGTTATTCCCAAGAAGGATTTAATTTGCTTCTCTGTTTTTGGGAGTTTTAAGTCTTGAATTGTCTTTACCTTTTTAGAATTGGGTTTTATACCGTCAGGGGTTAAAATATGTCCCAAAAATTCCGTTTCTTTAGATAGGAAATTGCATTTGTCAATTTGTATTTTAAGGCCTGCTTCTCTCAATTTAAGGAATACCTTTTTTATATTTAATATATGTTCTTCTAGGGATGTGCTGAAGATGAGAATGTCATCTAAATATACAACACAGATTTTATTAATATATTCTTTAAGAACGTGATTCATCAATCTTTGAAAAGTAGCTGGTGCATTTTTTAATCCGAATGGCATACGAACAAATTCGTAGTGTCCAAAAGGAGTAGAAAATGCTGTTTTTCTTCTGTCTTTTTCAGCTACTAAGATTTGGTGGAATCCTTTAGCCAAATCTAATGTCGTAAAATATTGAGCTTTTCCTAATTTGCCTAATAAATTTTCTATGTTGGGGATGGGAAACTTATCATTGGTAGTTATATCGTTAAGTTTTCTATAATCGATTACTATACGCCATTTTTTCTTTCCCGAATTATCAATTTTTTTTGGGACTATCCATACCGGAAAGTTATAGGGAGATGTGCTTTCTCTAACTATTCCTTGCCTCAACATTTCTTGTATTTGGGTTTCAATTTCTTTTTCGTGTATTTGAGGGTAACGATATGTTTTGCAATATACGGGATTTTCGTTAGTTGTATAGATTTCATGTTTTATCTCATGTGTGAAGGTCAAATTTTCACCTTCAATATAAAACAGATCATTGAAATTTTTTAATAGATTATTTAAAGAATTTCTTTCTTCGATATTCAAATGGCTTAAGTCGAAATTATTTAATACTTGTTTTTCTAAAGGTTCAAGATTACATATTTCATTAATTAAAATTGGATAGTCTAATTCAAAAAATGGTACTTTATTTTTGTTTAATATAAGAATAAATTTATTTTCTAGATCTATTTTTGCTTTAAAAGGGATAAGGACATTTTGTCCAATAATCGCATCGTATTTACGACCCGTTAAATTTACGACTTTCCATGAAATGGTACCTTCGGAACCGAATTCAATAGGGAAAGGGGTAACTACTTTTTTCGTTACTTTATTTACTCCATTTAATGTAGTGAAAAATAAAGGAGTTTCGAGTATTTCTTCAGAAATACCTTTGATTACATTGGGGCTCACAATACTGGTTTCAGAACCTGTATCTATGAGACATTTTAATATTTGGTTATTAATTGTAATTTTTATTATTGGTAATCTGTTTCCCGAGGCTCTTGAGTAAAATTTACGTCTTGCCTCTGGATATTATCGATCTCCATTGGTTCAACATTATTCTGTCTATATTGATCAGAATTTGTTCTTGAAAATTGTTGTGGGAAATTCATTCTAGAGCTATTTTGCCTGTAATGTTGTTGAGAATTGTTATTATGTCTAATTTGTCCTGAGTTTTGTTGGGAATTGTTATTATGTCTAATTTGTCCTGAGTTTTGTTGGAAATTGTTATTATATCTGAATTGTCCAGAATTTTGTCTAAAGCTGTCGTTTTGATTAAACTTAATATTATTTCTGCTAAAGTTATTAAAATTTCTTACTTCGTTATTGTTTTTATTAGGATAGCTATTTGATGTTTGGTTATATTTTTGTTTATTATTTATTTCTCTTTTTTCGAGATGAAATTGTTTTTTATATATTCGAGCTACAGCCCTATCATCGTCTAATAATTTTAATTCTGAAAATTTATTAAATTTGGATCAATGTCGCGTCATTTGGAATGTATCCTTTAACTAGATTATCTATTTTTTCAGTTACAATACCAACCAATAATTTATCATTATTTTCGGGTGAATATATTAAAGGTTTATTATCATCAAAATCGTAAAGTTCATTAAGTAAAAAACTAGTATCCCTAACAAAGTTAAATAATTCTCTTAATGTATTTACCTTTATATTTCTGCATCTGTTGATTAACTCTGCATAATCTGTTCGTGGTTTGAAATGTAGTTTTAATTCAGTTTTTACTGTGTCCCAATCTAAATTGTTGCCTAAACGTTGAATGCATCTTTTAGCTTCGCCTTGGATTTTTTCGTTAAAAATGATTTGCATCACATATTGAAGAAGTCCTTGATTTTGGCTACATAAGGAGGTTGCATTTTCAACAGATTTTATGAATTCACTTAGTGTATAATTATCGTTGCCGTTGAATACTTTCAAATGTCCAAAATGTCTCAGTAGTTGTTCTGGTGTTAAATTGAATAATGGTTGTTGTTGTTGGAGTACCTGTGGTTGTTGCTGTTAAATTATTCCTTGTTGTTCTGCAATTTGATTTTGTAGTTGTTGTATTTCGATTTGATGATTCGCTTGCATTTGTTGGACCGCCTCCCTTAATTGTCGTAATTCTTCTACTGAAGCCATTTCAAAATTGTCTGTTGTATTTCTATTGGAATCAAAAATCTTCTTTCTATCACTTTTCATAAAATTTTTTTTTTTCACATATATATTTATTATTTTTATTATTATTGTTAAAAATTTATTAATTATATTAAAAAAAATTTATAGATTAGTGTGTAGCTGTGTTTAAAAAATTAATTTATATTTATATCACTTTTATACTTTATAATGAAATTGTTGACAAAGGAGCATATATTAAAAGTAGTTATGTTTATGATTTCAATTTGTATTTTGTTATAAATTCACTTTATATTTAAATATTATTGAAAAGGATTATTTAAGCTCGTATCTACGCGGTTACTTATTTGTAGTACCACTATGTTTTGTTCCACTTAAATATTCTAACACAAAGCTAACGACCGTAGGAATTCGTTTTCACTGGATACTAACTCTTTTGAGAAGTATCCTACCGACTGCGCCAGTTAAATAAAAATAATATGATTTTTATAAAAAAATATAATATTTTTATTTTATATAAAATTTTATTTAAATAAAATTTACATTTAAAAAGGTTACAAAATAAATCTTAAAATTTATTTTTGGAGTTAAATATGTTATATATTTTCAAAAACTAAAATTCAACTGACTTCTTCTTAAAATTAAATGTATAAAGAAACCTCTGTTTTTCATAATTTTCTTTATTATTATTATTTATTAGATTATTAGTCATTTTAGAAAGTTGTTTATTTGTACTTTAATTTTAATTATCTATAATTCAAAGGTTTATTTAGGTACATGTTTTTGTTTTCATATATGTGTCTTATCTAAGTACATGAATCATTAAAATGTAATTTCTTATCTATATTTTTAAATTTGTTATTTTTGCTAGTTCTAAGAATTCGGGATTAGTATTGTTTTTATTGTTTTTTATATTTTGTGTATTTGTGATATGGGATGATATAACTCGCGCGACCTAGGAGGTTTAAACAAAGGACAGGTTGACGGCCGCGTCACAGGAAGGTGTATGGTGTGAGCGTGACTTTGATACGCCCACTGGTACAAAAGTGGTTTAGTTTTTTTGAAATATCTTTTCCTCCGCGCGACCTAGGAGGTTCAAGCAAAGGACAGGCTGACGGCCGCGTCACTAGACTTCGTATGGTGTGGGCGTGGCTTCGATACGACAAGTGGTTCAAATTGGTTGAGTTTGAACAAAGTACAGGCTGACGGCCGCGTCACAGGTGTGCGTCGTTGGGTGTGGGCTTGATTTTGAAACGACCTGTGTGTTGAGATTTCATACTTAATAATATCATAATTTTCATATTAATTTTATTTCATATTTTTACTTATCAAAAATTCATAATTATTTCATAGTTTTATTTTCATAAAATATTGTAATTTTTATTCTAATTAAATTTGTTTATATCAACAAAAAGTAACTTTAACGAACAAATTGCCAGACGAAATTTGATACTTTTGTTTACTAAGTCCAGTACATTTTTTATGAGAATTTATAAATGTGAAAAGTAAAATTGCTGAGCTTTTACATTTTTACGTGCATGAATGTTCATTTAATATATTTTTTAATATTTTTTTGTTATTAATAGTAGGTAAATTTTTTATTGTTAATTTTGTTTAAACATTTTCTATTCTAGTATGTAATTTTGCAATGTAATGAAAATTTTTGTATAAAAGGCCATGTAAATTAACAATAAATTATGAGTTATTTTCTGACAGTGAACCAAGACTTATATTAGGATCTTCAAGTGAGTCTGCTTGAAGCACTGATCGTGACATAACTCAATTCCTACAAGAATTTTGTATAGTGGTATCAAGAGCCGTATATACAGGCAGCAACTGGTCAAGGTTTAGTAGTCTTAGATCAATAAATAGTTCATTTCACAAATTTTACCTTATTCAGAACAAAGGAGTTTTGAACATTTTTTGGTGACCCCGACGTGATTAATTCCGTCGCATACAAATTCAGCATCGCTTTTATATACACGTGCATATATATATTATATATATTATTATTTTTTTTTTTTATCCAATTCTCAACCTCTTACAAATTTTTTCAATCTAATACTTTTGGTCATGGAGGAGCTTAACAAACTTGCAGCACAGCAAGAAGAAACTGGCACTGAAATACAACGCGTAGTCAGTAATTACAAAAAGGATGCATCATCCCGTAAGACAATTGATTACCTGCAAAAAAAATCAAACTACATTCATCAGCTTTGGGATTCGTTTGAGCAAGTTGATCTTCAAATACGAGTAGATCATGCTCAAGAGTTAACCCATCCCTACTTTGCAAAGGGGTATTATGACATCATAAGGCAACAATTTGAATTTATAGATTCTGATATCCAAAGCAGAATTGAAATGTTAATAACCAAAGAACCTTTGAAATCTACCGAAAAGCAACCTAAAGTTCCAACAGGTGGAAATGGATTACAAACTAATAACCAGTTCACCTTAACAGGAGCCGCTGCCAAGCAGCCCAATCCAGGTGCATCGTGCAAAAACAACGATTCCCAGCTGGCTAAATTAATCAAAAAACAAAGTGTAATTCTAGATACAATTTTATCCACATTAGGGCCTTTGATGCAAGATGATGCAGAACAATCTTCTCAATTTTATTCGATTAAAATAAAATCAATCGAGCAACATTGGGAAACAGCACAAAGGCTACATCAACAGATATGGGACCTAATGGATCAACCAGATCCCCTCGTTTACAATTTATCCGATTATATCGATAAAGAAGAAAAGATTCAATGTGCCTTAATTACATTACATGAACGTCTAGCTTCATGCTCATCATTAAATCTATCAGTATCACAATAACATCCACAATTACTCACAAATTCACCAATTTCTATGAAATTACCTAAAATTGAGATACCTAAATTCAACGGCGATTATCTACGATGGAGGCAATTTCGGGATCTCTTTTCTGAAATGGTACACAACCAACAAATTCCAGCATCTCAAAAGATATGGTACCTCAAATCAAGCCTGGAGATGCAGCAAAGCTGATCCATCATTTTACAGTGTCGAATGCCGATTACATCACTGCATGGAATGTAATTCACGACCGCTATGAAAATTCTCGCCTATTGGTTACAGCGATACTAAATAAATTATTATCCCAACCAACCGTACAAAACGAAAATGCTTCTTTTATTAGATCTCTTCATGACACAACACAAGAGTGCATACTGAGTCTTGAAAACCTTGGCATCAAAACCACAAATTGGCATCCTCTACTCCTACACATTTTACTCAAAAAATTGGATCGGAACACACACACGCTTTGGGAGCAGTCTCTCAAAAAACCAAAAATCTTACCTTCATTAAAAGAATTTCTTTCATTTATAGAAACTCGTTTTCAGTCATTGGAGGCTTTAGGTGGGAAAGATTTCAAGCTTACACCGAAGGACTCACAGCATAAAAATTCAACTCCATCTAGGGCACTAGCTTTGACTACGGCAGCGAACTATCCCTGCATATTCTGTAAAGGTGGACATCCACTGTATGCTTGCCAAAAATTCCTAAAACTGCAGCCAAAAGAACGTCTCAAATTGGTCCAAAAATTCAAACATTGCGTAAATTGTCTCAAACATGGCCACAATGCAAAGGGCTGCTCATCAGGAAGTTGCACACTTTGTCAAGGAAAACACAACACTTTGCTGCACTTTAAGCCTTCTAATCAAACCACTAACTCAGTAGCGTCAGATACAGCAATTGCACCGAGCAAACCAACCAGTTCAACAAATAGTAACCAAGTGCAGGGGGCTATTTCTCTCGCAACTCACTCACAGCGTGCAAGAAAATTACACAATGTACTTCTTGGCACAGTACTGGTACAAATCACCGACAAATGGGGCTCCAAGATAACTTGCAGGGCGATTCTGGACTCAGGGTCGCAGTTAAACTTTATAACTGAAAATTTACTGCAAAAACTTGGTTTTAAGGGAAAACTAGACACATTGTGCATAGAAGGCATTGGTCAACAGCAACATAAAACACAAAGAAAAATAAATTTAGAATTACACTCAAAACAAAATGGATTTTCATTCAGAATGGAAGCCCATATCCTTTCAAAAATAATTTCACCACAACCCGCGCAAGAGATTAATATATCTAAATGGTCCATTCCAAACAATATTTCGCTGGCAGATCCGCACTTTTATCAGCCAGGTCCTATCGATCTTCTAATTGGCGCAGAGGTATTTTATACGGCATTATCCGTAGGGCAGATAAAGTTATCAGACGACTTGCCTATTTTACAAAATACTTTGTTCGGGTGGACTGTGGCAGGCAAAATCACAAACGCAGCTGATGACTTAATGTCAGCTACTTGTGGTATATGCAGCGAAGATGAAGCTTTAAGTCAACACATAGAAAAATTTTGGCACCTGGAAGAAATAAATAATCAAGATGACAAGTATACAGCTGCAGAAAGGAGATGTGAAGCCAACTTTGTGCAAACCACATACAGAGATTCTGATGGCCGCTATACTGTAAGTCTACCCTTTTGTGGCGACCCCACTACGCTTGGCCAATCAAGAGAAATTGCCTTACAACGTTTAAATCCATTGAAAGAAAGCTTAGCAAAAATGAAGAACTTCGTAGTCAGTATGTGAAATTTATGCAAGAATATCTAGCGCTTGGGCACATGCAAGAAATTCCGTTTGACCAATTACAAGGGCCATACTATTTTTTACCGCACCATTGCGTATTAAAGGCAGAAAGTTCAACAACAAAGCTGCGTGTCTTTTTTGATGCTTCAGCTAAAACATCAACCAACATCTCTTTAAATGACATTTTGTGTAAAGGTCCTACTATACAAGACGACGTTTTTACTGTATTATTACGTTTTCGAATGCCGCTATTCGCATTCACAGCTTATATAGAAAAAATGTATCGGCAGATTAGGATGGAGCCATCCGACCGCAAATATCAGCTGATTATATGGAGAGATGATCCCAATCAACCACTCAAATGCTATCAACTTTCAACAGTAACATATGGAACAACTCCTGCATCATATTTAGCTACGCGGTGCCTCAAGAATTTGGCTGAAGAAACAGAAAACACTTACCCGCTAGGAGCCAAAGCTCTTAGTCAAGATTTCTACGTTGATGATGTCCTCTCAGGCTTTGATCAACTAAGTACTGCTCTTGAAATACAAGCACAATTAAAAATTATATTGGCATCAGCAGGTTTTAATCTTCGCAAATGGTGTGCAAATCACCCCAGATTACTCCAGAACATACCACCAAGTGATCAAGAAGTGCAGTTGAACTTTGATGACCATTCTGAAAATTATGTTAAAACTATGGGTCTAGTATGGCTACCAAAAAAGGACTCTTTCTCTATAAAAATAAAAGTTATTGAGAGACAAAGAATCACCAAAAGAGCGGCACTTTCAGATATAGCTCATATTTTTGATCCTCTGGGTTTGCTGACTCCAGTAGTAGTAACAGCCAAGCTATTTCTTCAAAGGCTTTGGACCTTAAAACTAGATTGGGATGCAGCCCTTCCTCAAGAGCTCCACACTCAATGGAAAAACTTTAGGGAACATTAAATGATATGTGTTCAAATTGCCTTTAATTTGAAGATGAATTTTAATCGTAGAAGAGATCTGAGGCACATAAACCTAGATCAATGATGAAGATGTAAATAGTCAAAATGTTCAGATTTCCTTTTAAAAAATGAAGATAAATGTAACCGTGTGAAAGATCTAAGGCACATAAACCTAGACCAGTGATGAAGGTGTAAATGGCTCTTGATACCACTACACAATGTTTAGAAAGAATTCTGACAATGCTTTAGGCAGACTCACCTAAAGATCCACTAAAAGTCTTTGTTCAATGTCAATTAAATTCTAAAATTTATTAATCAAAAAATTTGCTTATATACTAATTCTAAAGCTAATACATGGTAACAAAATTATGTACATTACAATTGTTATTATAAATTCTTAACGTTAAAGAAATTTTGCATATCTCAACAAATTTTTGTGTTTGTAGATAGAGAATAATTGTTTTAGAAAGACATAGTATCAGGTTACGTCTGGAATGTGAAGTTAGAAATGTGCTGACAATTAGGAATTTTATTAATGTGTTTCAATTATGAGTACTTAAAATCTATAATATTCAAATGTAATTATTTGTTATACAAAGATAAAAATTTAAAATTAAATTTACATAAAATTATGTTCGTATGAACATCCTGCCGGCCTGGTTGATGCTGTGGTTGTTGGTACTTCAGAGCCCTGCGTTAAAGCAAGATTCAGCGTCCTGTTGATTTGCAACTGTTCTTGGAAGTGGCTTAGGTTTCCTCATCTTTTTGGTGTAATGATTGAAGGTTATTATGAGGCCTATTGATATTATTAGAAGTAGTATCAGATATCCTAGAGTATAATGATGGACATCATGCGTTGTTATAGTGCTAGGTAGATCATATTTGATTCTTTTTACTTCTTGTTGTAGAGCCTCTATGTCCCTTGCATTGGACTGATGATTGATGGTGGGATTTACCATTGGTATCCATTGATTATTTGAAATTATCCTTGTTAAGTTACCTTGTAGTACGAACGCTGATTTTATCTCAGATGGATACCCAACTAACATTTTTTAACACATTCGGGGCCTGGTTACGTTATTGTGCCCAATAGTGTGACAATAAAGGAACCTATGTTTCGAAACAGCAACGTCGACATTACGTGGTCGTTTCGAGAGTGGTGCAAAACTATTCCTTGTTTGCGACCACACAATGCCTAATATGCGACTATTATGTGATCTAAGAGAAACGTAAACAAATGAAATACATCTTTCTCTTTTCATCATACAGTATTTATATCTTTTTTTTTTAAATGTAATTATCTTTCCTTTTTTACTAGAGTATACCTATCTTCTTTGAAAATATATATTGAACATGATAAACACACAAATGAATTTGTACATATTTTTTTATATATTTTTAGCCATTTTATATTAGAAAATATGTCGTTTAAAAATATGAAATACGGCTTTTTCTTAAGGTAAATTTTGTAAACGGTGACAAATTTACTGTATAATGTATGTTTTTACATGGAAAAAAATTAATTCGCCGTGAATTTATTCAGAAATTTGAATAATTTACAAATTAGAAGTTCCCACAAATGTGCCCATGAAGGAATTGTTTCTACTTTGTGACTTCAATGTTTCTATATAGGCATTGTTTCTAATTTGTGCCTTAATCAACATGTGTTGTTTTAGATAAATTTAAATCACTAAAATTCATATTTTTAAAACTTTAAACACGATAAACTATCAACTACTAAAGCGCCATATTCCAATACGTCAACAAGAATAACGTAGAAACATTTTAGTAACAATGTCTATATGGTCGCGGAAATATGTGACTATGTAGGTATTATTCCCTTATTGAAACATTTTCTATGAAGAAACATTCCTGGTAACACTTACGTTTTTGTGACTTGCACAGTTCCTTCAAAGGCATCGACACATTTAAGGCATTACATAAAGAAACATTGACGTAACAATGCCTATATAGAAACATAATGAAGTAACATGAAAGAAACAATTCCTTCGTGGAAACAATTCCTTCATGGAAACGAAATAACACACAATTACGTAGTTGTGACCAGTTTTGTGTCCATCAAGGAATTTAACTATGAAGAAACAGTGACCACACAATTACGAAACAGCTACGTAGTCATAACGTCGTAGTGTCAAAGATAAGTGTCTAGAAACTTTTAGGCACATTTTGTTAGTTGGGTGGCTGGTCATTGTGTTGAAGAAAATCCATCTCACAAGTGCTACTGTTTGCACCCTTTCTGTAAAAAGGATGCCTTTGCCGACAGAGATGTCTTTCATTTGATAAGATTGTGCAAGCCTGTAGCTCCAACTCAGTGATAGGATAAAATTCATCTCTATATAGGTTTACTATGAGAAATGGTGACGACAATTTGATGACATAAAATGTATGATTTTTTACCATTGGAACTGCTGTAATTTTAAGTAGTTGGAAGTCCTCTACTGATGTCAACGGTATTTTTATTCGAAAAATTATGTGTTGTTTTGTAGTAGTACCTTCTACTGTCATCGCCTTGAAATAGCTTATTATGTTTGTGTGCAGTGCTGGTAATCGTAAACTGGGTGGTAACTGAACCTTAATTTTGGAAAGCTCTTGCTTGAATTGGTTGGGCGTCAATATGGAGGGGTTGATTTTGCCATAACGTGTATCAGTTAACATGTCGATGATTGCTGTTTGTGCTTGAAGTAAACTTGATGTACGGAAGGATGCTAGTAGGCTGACCGAGTTGAATATTTGTGTTAATTTTTCCTGTTGTAGGTCTGAAAAGATGCTGCTAATTCGATTGTTAGTTTCGTTCATGTGTTGTTGTAAGAGGTCAAACTGGCGATTTATTGAATCTTCTTCCTTTCTTAGTATGTTTAGCGTTGAGTCCAAGATTGAAGTGTTGTTTTTGAATAGTTCTTGCAAATGCATCTCATTTTTCTCAATGCTGGCTATAGTTTGAGACATTTTCTCGGCATATTCTGAATCCAGTATCCCGAATAAGGAATTAGCGATGTTTCCAATAAGATTCACAGCGCCTCTTTTGTCCTTCGTTGATTCTCTTTCTAAGGGAATCAACATATTGTTTGCAGCTAGCTGATTCTGTTGGTACTTGAGGTGACTTATGATGCCTGTGCAAAGATTTTTCTCCGCTAGTTTACTACATATTTCGTGCATTGTTCGAGTGCAATCCGTCAGGAAGTCATATTCTCTCCAGTATGGTGCTAGCTTGTAATATACGATAAGATTCCACTCATTAGCTATAACGTTAGCAGTTCCCAAATTTTCGAAATATATCCCAACGTCATTGTTTAATGGTCTTGTTTTTGTGGATGAGCTTTGTACTGGTGCTGCAATCAAGCTGGCCAGCAATAAGGTGACTATTGCTGAACCTAGTGATATTCGTTGTCGTTTCGTAGCTGGTGGCTTGTCGGAATTTTCTTCGGGTCGACGTTCTGGGTTATTGTGACTTGACAACTCGTTTTCTTCTGACGAAAGATCCTCATATGATACAGTAGTTCGAGTGTTGTTCTCTGTCTCGATTTTGACAGGCAGTAGTGCAAGTCGGTGGATATCCCTTCGAATTACACCCTTTGTTGTACGGATGTCTGCAATACGAACAAGGCCGTCAGGTCCCTCTATTGTGTTTATAATCCTTCCCATTGGCCACTTAAAGACCGGAGTATTGTCTTCTTTAATGAGCACCATTGTACCTATTTCAATGTTCTTACCCTGAAGTTTCCACTTAGATCGCTGTTGCAGCTGGGATAGATATTCCGTAGACCAGCGTCTCCAAAATTCATTTTTGATGTAACATATGTACTTCCATCTATTGTTTAAGTCTCCTCTGAAGGTACTAGATGTTGGCTCTACTGTGCTCACCAGAGGTTCTCCTATAAGGAAGTGTCCGGGTGTTAACGCTGTTAGATCGTTCGGATCTGAGGACATGGGTGTTAGAGGACGTGAATTTAAAATTGCCTCTATCTCCAGAACTGCAGTTTCAAGCTCTTCGTATGTTAAAGTTGCGGAGGCTAGTATACGCTGTAAAAGATGTTTGGCAGACTTTACAGCCGCTTCCCACAGGCCACCAAAGTGTGGTGCCCGAGGGGGAATGAATTGAAAATGGATGCCCTTCGCGCTGCAAGTTGAGATGATTTTGTCTTGTGCTTCGCTGGAATGTATTGCATCCTTTAATTCTAGGAGATTTTTCGCACCCACGAAATTTGTAGCGTTGTCGCAATAGATGGTCTTGCAATGTCCTCGTCGAGCCATGAAACGGCGTAGAGCTGCTAGAAAGCCTTGGCTAGACAGGTCGCTGACAACTTCAAAATGTGTTGCCTTAGTTGCGAAGCAACAGAAGACCGCTATATAGGATTTTTGTGGTCTCTTTCCACGAATTTTGAAATGCGTTTGTATTGGGCCACAAAAATCGACTCCTGTTTTTATGAAGGGCCTAGCAGGCTCCACTCTGTCCTTGGGTAGGTTTCCCATTATCTGATTTAATAGTTTTGGGTTACTTCTGGAACATGTCACGCAATGCTGTACAACCGAACGAGCTAATATTTTTCCTTTTATTGGCCATACTGTTTGTCTTGCTATAGCCAATAGACCTTGAGGACCTACATGCATGTGCTCCTTGTGAATGTCGTTCAATAGACACTAGGTGAGATGATGGGAATATGGAAGCAGCATTGGGTGCTTGGCTTGATATGTTAAACTTGATGCCTCTAGACGTCCTCCTACCCTCATGATCTGATTTACGTCTGAAAATGGTGCAAGGTTACTAATGGGGCTGTTCTTTGCGACTTCCTTAAATTGCTCGAGATGTTTGTAGTCGTCCTTCATTTCTTGTCTTTGCATCAACTTGATTAGTAGGTTTTTACTTTCCTCGAGCTCATTTGCTGTGAGCACTAATTTATCGTTTTTGATTTTTTTTAAATTAATGAATCGACGTACGTAAGCCATAATACGTTGTACCTTTCTGAAAGAATTTGTGGGAGTTATTCTTTGTAGAATGTCTTCGTTTTGTGTTGAGGTGACAGCTATGACCCTTGCTGGTCGTCTTTTTTCTAATTCTGTTTCTGTGGGCTTTTTAATAAAAGGTTGTGGCCATACTGTTTCTGCTCCATGTAAAAATGCTGGGCCATAGAACCAAGTTGTGCATTGTGATAGTTTTTCTGGTGATATTCCTCTAGACAGTATATCTGCTGGGTTGTCTTTGGAGCGAACGTGTCGCCATTGTTCAGCAATTGTTAACTGTTGTATGACGGAGATTCTGTTGGCTACAAAGGTGTGGTATGTAGAGCATGATGAATTTATCCAAGACAGCACTATGTCTGAATCTGACCATAAGAATATAGGCACCTTTTTTAGCTTCAAATCAGTCCGTAGTCGATGGGCTAGTTCTGCTGCCAGTTTGGCCGCACACAGCTCTAAACGTGGTAGTGTTATTTGCTTTATAGGCGCAACTCTCGATTTGGCACAAAGTAGTCTTATTGTTATGGTTTTATCTGAGTGAACGGATCGTACATATGCAGCTGCATCATATGCCTTTTCTGATGCATCAGCGAAAATATGTAATTGTGTATTTTTTGATGCTTTGTTTGCAAATATGTGACGTGGTATTTTGATTTTTTGAAGTTCCTTTAGGTTTTCGCGATAAGCTAACCAATAGCTGTACAATTCCTGCGGAAGTGCAGCATCCCAGTCACACTTTAATTGCCACAATTTTTGTAAAAACACCTTTGCCAATACCACTACGGGAGCTAGCAAACCTAATGGATCAAACAAACGGGATATATCTGAATATGCTGTTCTTTTTGTAATTCTTTTACATTCCTTCCATCTTGTTTTTATTGATAACTCGTCAGATTTTAAAAGCCAGCTCAGTCCTACGGTTTTGACTTGTTCTTCATTCGATTTTTCAAAATCTAATTGAATCTCTTGATCCTGTGGCCTTATATTTTCCAATAAAGCTGGATGGTTGGCACACCACTTCCTAAGAGTGAATCCCGCTGACATCAATATATCTTGTAGTTGTTTTTGTGTTTCCAATGCTATGCTCAGATCGTTTGCACCTGTGAGGACGTCATCAACATAAAAATCACGTTCCAATACTTCAGCTCCCAAAGGTTGTTCAGTGGATTTTTCTTGAGCAAGGCTTTTTAGACATCTTGTTGCCAGATAAGGGACAGATGTTGTGCCGTAAGTTACTGTGCACAACCTGTAACACTTCAATCTGTCTTCGGGATTGTTTCGCCACCATATCAGTTGAAATTTACGATCAGATTCGTGTACTTGTACCTGACGATACATTTTTTCGTTTTTGCTGAAGCATCGTAGACAACTCTTAACTTTGTGGTACTGCTGTCGGGTTTCAAAACGCAGTGATGAGGAAGGAAATAATAAGGTTTTTTTACTATATACTGTTAAAATTTATTTCTTCCATATGACCGAGTGAGATGTGTTCTTCCATAAATTTAACATATTGGTTTCTTAGTTCAGTGTTTTGGCTTAATTTTCTTTCCAGAGCCATGAACCGTTGATATGCTATATTTTTAGATTCTCCAAGTGTTGTTGGGTCATCTGTAAATGGCAGTTTGACCACAAATCGACCATCTTGATTCCTTGTTGTATTTTGAGTAAGATTTCACAGCGTTTTTCTGCCGTTGTCATTGTTTTTACTTGTAAGTTGTTATCGTCCAATAGCCAGCAGTGCTCTATCTGCTTTTCAAAAGCTGCCTCATTTGATAGTATGCCGCACGTGGCATTTTCTTGTTGTGTCCCATCAATTTTGCCTGCCACAGCCCAACCGAAGACGGTGTTTTGTAACGTTGGTATTGAATCGCCTAATTTGAGTTGTCCTATTGAAAAAATTGAAAAATATAGCTCTGCACCTATAAGAAGATCTATTATTTTAGACTCATAAAAGAATGGATCTGCTAATGGCAGATTCTCTGGAATGGGCCAGTCTGAAATGTTGATTGCTTGTGTTGGATGTGGTGAAATAATTTGAGGCATGACAAAAACTTCCAAGTGAGTGCTAAATCCGTTGATGCAAGATTGTATTAAAATGGTAGCTCGTTTTCGTGTGAGTTGTTTACGAGACTCAATTCCTTCAATGTTCATTGAGAGCTCTGTAGTAGTTATACCTAATTTTCGAACCATCTTTTCCGTTATTAGATTGATTTGAGAGCCTGAATCGAGAATAGCTCGACACTTGATAAATGAGCCGTGATTGTCGGCTATTTTTACATTGACGGTGCCTAGTAGTACGTAAGTGTTCATTTCTCCCTTAAGTTTAGTGGTGAGTGAAGTGGACTGCTCATTTGTTGATTTGCTTGTAGGAGTGATCAGTTGTGTCCCTTTTTGTTGTATGCTTGGTTGTGGAGTGTTGCTAGAAACGGACGTATTTTGTTGTAAAAACTCTAGATGAAGTAGGGTGTTGTGCCTTTTGCCACACTTGGTGCACCCTCTTGAAGGACACCTTTTAGAATTATGGCCACATTTAAGACAATTCAAGCATAGGTTTGCTTTTTTCACTAACTCTATACGTTTGGAGGGAGATAATTGTAAGAATTTTGGGCATGAATACAGTTGATGATTATTGTTGCAAGAATGACATGTGCTCCTGATAGTTGTGGATAAAGCCTTGTATGTATTTAAAGTTTTTGCTTCCGTTTTTGATTTGTTTCCTAAAGCTTCCAGAGCCTGGAACCTTGTTTCAAGAAAATTCAGAAATTTATCCAGTGATTGCAGTGCTCTTGGTTCATTCAAGCTTTGTTCCCAAAGAGCATGTGTTTCTCTGTCCACACATTTCAATAATACATGCAGCAACAAAGGATCCCAATTTTTAGTGTCGATACCGAGATTTTGTAGAGCAAATATACATTCTTGAGTGGTGTCATGTAGAGTTCTTATTGTAATTGGACGTTCACTTGATGTTGATGGCTGAGCGAGTAGTTTAGATAATAAAGGAGTAACTAGAAGTCTTTTGTTTTCGTATCTATCATTTATTATTTTCCATGCTGTAGTGTAATTGATATCTGAAGTAGCAAGGTGCTTGATTAATTTTTCGGCTTCACCTGTTAAGCTGGTCTTCAAATACATTAGCTTTTCACACCCGCCGATTGATCGATTATGCACTAATTCTGTAAATAAATCTCGAAAATGACGCCACTTCAGATAATCGCCATTAAATTTGGTCAATTCTTTTTTGGGAAGTTTAACGTTACGAGCTGTATTGAGAGTCGATGACAGATGTAGTTGTGGCTGCTCTATTTCTTGATTGCCTTGTTGTTGTAGGTTTTGCACTTCATGTTGATTGGCTAGTTTGTATAATTGCAGAAGAACTTCCTGCATTCGTTCTTCTACGTCGAAATACTTTTCCATATCATATGATGGACCGACAGCATCTGCTTGTGTTATTAATATGTTGTGATACGCATTGATTGTGTTCCAATGTTGCTCAATTGTTTTTATTTTCAGTTGGTAGTATTGAGGAGGCTGTTGTACATTCAAATCGATACTGCAGATAATTTTGTGGATTCTTTGAATCAGTAAGTTGTGTAGTTGAATTATGTTATTATCACAATCCTGATTATAATTGCCTTTGATAACACCTGGACCAGTCGCTGCACTGGACTCAGATTGTTTTAGCGTGGACTGAGTGACAGGACCAGTACCTGTAACTAGTTTTGGCATAGTTCCTGTTGTCAGCCCTTGCTTTAATTCTACCATAGTTTGTCTTGAAGCTTCATAGAGTTGTTGTATGCCCCTGTAATAATCCTTTGAAAAATAGGCATGATGCCGCTCTGATGAGTACTGGGTGTGTATTTTGGTATTAGTTTCTTCAAAATTTTCCCACAGTTCGTCAAGTCTCTGTATGCGTTGGTTCAAATATTCCTCTGTTTTGCAAGAAGTAGAGTCCTTCTTGTAATTAGCGATGATACGTTTGATTTCATCACCTGTTGCTTGCTGAGCAGATGTTAGTTCATCAAGACTCATGTTGTTGCTGTGAGTTTATATGATGAGACCTCCAAGCAAAAAAAAGGAGAAAGAGACAAACCAACAAACAAAATATTGTATCGGTGAATCTGAATGTCTTTCTTCAGAATCACGTCGGGGTCACCAAAATGTTCAAAATGCCTTTAATTTGAAGATGAATTTTAATCGTAGAAGAGATCTGAGGCACATAAACCTAGATCAATGAAGAAGATGTAAATAGTCAAAATGTTCAGATTTCCTTTTAAAAAATGAAGATAAATGTAACCGTGTGAAAGATCTAAGGCACATAAACCTAGACCAGTGATGAAGGTGTAAATGGCTCTTGATACCACTACACAATGTTTAGAAAGAATTCTGACAATGCTTTAGGCAGACTCACCTAAAGATCCACTAAAAGTCTTTGTTCACTGTCAATTAAATTCTAAAATTTATTAATCAAAAAATTTGCTTATATACTAATTCTAAAGCTAATAAATCTCAACAAATTTTTGTGTTTGTAGATAGAGAATAATTGTTTTAGAAAGACATAGTATCAGGTTACGTCTGGAATGTGAAGTTAGAAATGTGCTGACAATTAGGAATTTTATTAATGTGTTACAATTATGAGTACTTAAAATCTATAATATTCAAATGTAATTATTTGTTATACAAAGATAAAAATTTAAAATTAAATTTATATAAAATTATGTTCGTATGAACAATATGCATATACCAAGGCATGTTTTTGCCAATCAGATTCAAAAGGAAATGCAAATTCACATTTTTGCTGATGCATCGGAGAAGGCGTATGGAACGGTCGCATACGTCAGATCAGTTAACAAAGACGGCATTGTAATAGTTCGTCTTCTATGCGCCAAATCGAAGGTAGCACCCGTTAAGCAAATTACTCTTCCCAGACTTGAATTATGTGCAGCGAAATTAGCAGCAGAACTTGCAGAGCGCTTGAAAAAGGACCTCCATTTGAAAAATGAATTAATATTCCTATGGTCAGATTCAACAGCTGTTCTTGGGTGGATCAATTCTAACTCATCAAATTTTCATACATTCGTAGCAAATCGAATATCAGCCATTCAACGCTTGTCGCTGCCTAAGCAATGGAAACACGTCAACTCGGATCAGAATCCAGCTGACCTTTTACCTAGAGGGGTAGCTCCCGAAGAGTTAATGAAAAATACGATGTGGTTCTATGCACCCCGCTTTCTTCATGGCAACGAAACTATTTGGCCCAAGTTTCCGAAATCACTCATTGAATATACTTTAGAAAGCAGAATTAAACAACACACTCTTGTAGCAACACAGCATTCGGATAACATTATTAGCAATATAAACCATTACAACTCTTTTCGTCGCCTTCAACGCATATTGGGTTATGTACATCGCTTTATTAACCGGTTACGAAAGCGCCACAATGACAATACACCACCATCTTCCCTTAATCTATTAGAAATGGAACAATCTCTTCAATCCATCATAAGATATGTGCAACAAGAAGAGTTTGCAGATGACATAAAACATCTACACAGACATGGGGAAGTGACAAAAAACAGCTCGCTTAATACCTTAGCACCCTTTATTGACGATAAAGGAATTATTAGAGTCGGTGGACGATTGGAGGCTTCATCGCTAAGTTTTGATGCTAAGCATCCTATGCTTTTACCTTACACGCATAGTTACACTAAAATGCTTCTTAAGGATCTACATGAGGAACATCTGCATATCGAGCCACAAGCCCTCTTGGGAATAGCACGTCAACGCTTTTGGCCAATCAAAGGAAAAACTTTAGCACGCTCAGTTGTACAACACTGTGTCCGATGTACAAAAGCCAACCCAACGCTGTTATCACAACTAATGGGTAATTTGCCAATGCATCGAGTACAACCTGCACGCCCCTTTGTGAATTCTGGTGTAGATTTTTGTGGTCCTGTATGGACACACTTTAAAATAAGAGGAAAACGGCCCCAAAAGGCTTACATCGCCGTGTTCTGCTGCTTTGCCACTAAAGCAGTACATTTGGAGTTGGTAAGCGATTTAACATCTGATGCATTTCTAGGTGCCTTGAGGCGATTCATGGCAAGACGTGGTAGTTGTCAGACAATTTATTGCGATAACGCAACCAATTTCGTGGGTGCAAGGAATCAACTGCAGGAAGTGACAAACATGCTTAAAGATGAAAGGGATAAGAACAAAATAATATCCGAATGCCATTTAAAGGGAACAGAATTCAAATTTATTCCACCTAGGGCTCCCCACTTTGGAGGGCTTTGGGAAGCTGCCGTGAAATCAGCAAAGCATTTACTCGTACGCACAGTAGCCTCAGCCTCCCTAACATGCGAAGAAATGGAAACTATTATAATCGAAATTGAAGCCATTCTAAATTCCAGGCCAATCACGGCTCTTTCTTCCAATCCAAACGATTTGAGTGCATTAACGCCTGCACATTTGCTCATCGGAGAGCCTCTCACAGCAAGCATAGATCCTCATGCTAGCCCTTTACATGCTAGTTCTTTGAAACGGTGGAAACTTGTGAGCCACCTGAAAAATGAGTTCTGGAGAAGATGGTCGTGTGAATATTTAAATCAATTGCAACAGCGCTATAAATGGAAGCAGAAATGTCAAGACATTAAAGCTAATACGATTGTTATAATCAAGGACGACAACCTGCCTCCAATGAAATGGCCTTTAGGACGTGTGATAAGATTGATCAAAGGAGAGTATGGTTTAGTACGAGTGGTTGAGTTAAAAACTGCAAAAGGCATCATACGTCGTCCAATACACCGTTTAGCTCTGTTGCCAACAGAAGAAGCAGAATCATCACCTATAGGCGACAATCCTGAAGAAACTGAAGATGAACATCAGCTTGCAGACGATTCGGCTACGTCCAATCCTCGAAAAAAGATACGATTGTCAACTGTAGCATCACTGTTGCTAACGTGTTTGTTACTACCGGTCGCTATCGCATATAAGGTTGAAGTAACACCTTTCAGAACTAATCCAGGAGTATACTTTGAAAATCTAGGAACAGCCAACATCATTACTAGCGAATGGCACTTGATTGCTTACTACAACATCCAGCCTTATTGGAATGATTTCGAAAAACTTCTTAATTGCAGCACGATGTTAGAAAAACCTGCAAGACCATTCAAACTCATCCAAAACCTTGTACAAAAATTCTTGCACAACTTAAACATGCCGTTCATCAATTGCAAGAAAACAACAAAATATTAAAGGCGAAGAAAACGACAAAAGTTAAAAGAGGTGCATTCAACATTGTGGGTAACGTTGCTCATGCTCTGTTTGGGATCTTGGATTCCGAATATGCAGAAAAAATGCCATAAACCATTGAAAGGGTAACACACAATGAAGCGCACTTGGCATCCTTGATACGCAATCAAACTTCATTCATAGACACTACCATCAACGTTATGAAGAAGGATCGTAAGAACATTGAGCAAGAATTTGAGCATATAGAAAGCCTTTTCAATGAAAAGTCACATCAGCTCAGCATTACTCATCAACAATTATACGCAGAGAGGGCGGCACAAACTTTTACACTTTTAACCATTCAAGTCATGCTCGCTATATCAAACTTCCAGCAAGTTCAAAACGCTCTTCTTGATATCCTCACTTATACTCATCATGGGAAAATTAATCCACTTTTGATTTCAACTGAGCAACTCGAGCAAAGTCTACTGGAGATTAAGAAAGGTATCCCAGCTACGCTAAAGCTGCCCGTACAACCATCAGATATCTTAAAGTTCTACAGTATAATGTCCATACATGGGAGAGTTACAGAAAAACACATAGTTTTTAAATTAACGCTACCTTCTGCTTGAAGAACGGTGTAGGCATGACTTAAATACGCCAAGTGGTTTAAAAGTGGTTCAGTTTTTTTCAAATATGTCGGCCTCCGCGCGAGCCAGAAGGTTCAAAAGAAAGACAGCCTAAAGGCAGCGTCACAGGACGTCGTAGGGTGTGCGCGTGACTTCGATTCGACCAGTGGTTGAAATTGGTTTAGTTTTTTTGAATATCGCAGCACCCGCGCGAACTGGGAGGTTCAAACAAAGGACAGGCTAATGGTCGCGTCACCGGAAGGCGTATGATGTGAGCGTGACTTGATACGACAAGTGGTTCAAATTGGTTTAGTTTTTGTGAATATCGCAGCACCCGCATGACTTAGGAGGTTCAAACAAAGGACAGACTGACGGCCGCGTCATAGATGTGGGTCGTTGGGTGTGGGCATGACTTCAATACGCCCAGTGGTTCAAAAGTGGTTTAGTTTTTTCAATTATCACGGCTTCCGCGCGAAATAGGAGGTTTGATCAAAGGACAGGCTGACGGGTGCGTCACAGGACGTCGTTTGGTTTGGACGTTGCTTCAATACGCCTGGTGGTTCAAAAGTGGTTTAGTTTTTTTCAAATATCTCGACCTCCGCGCGACATGGGAGGTTCAAACAAAGGACAGGCTGAGGGCCGCTTCACAGGACGTCGTAGGGTGTGTGCGTGACTTCGATACGCCCAGTGGTTTAAAAGTGGTTCAGTTTTTTTCAATTATCACGGCTTCTGCGCGAACTAGGAGGTTTGATCAAAGGACAGGCTGACGGGTGCGTCACAGGACGTCGTATGGTTTAGACGTTGCTTCAATACGCCTAGTGGTTCAAAAGTGGTTTAGTTTTTTTCAAATATCTCGACCTCCGCGCGACATAGGAGGTTCAAACAAAGGACAGGCTGAGAGCCGCTTCACAGGACGTCGTAGAGTGTGGGGTGACTTAAATACGCCAAGTGGTTTAAAAGTGGTTTAGTTTGTTTTGAATATTTCGGCCTCCACGTGACCTAGGAGGTTTAAACAAAGGACGGGCTAAAGGCAGTGTCCCAAGACGTCGTAGGGCGTGGGCGTGACTTCCATATGCTCAGTGGTTCAAAAGTAATTTAGTTTTTTTTTTATCTCGCCCCCCGCGCGACCTACGAGGTTCAAACAAAGGACAGGCTGATGGTCACGCAACGGGAAGTCGTATGGTGTAGGCGTGGCTTCAATACACCCATTGTTTCAAAGCTGGTTTAGTTTGTTTTGAATATCTCGGCCTCCACGCAACCTAGGAGGTTCAAACAAAGGACAGGCTAAAGGCAGTGTCCCAGGACGTCGTAGGGTGTGGGAGTGACTTCGATACGCCCAGTGGTACAAAAGTGGATTAGTTTTTTTAAATATATTTTCCGCGCGACCTACGAGGTTCAAAAAAGGACAGGCTGATGGTCACGCAACGGGAAGTCGTATGGTGTAGACGTGGCTTCAATACACCCATTGTTTCAAAGCTGGTTTAGTTTGTTTTGAATATCTCGGCCTCCACGCAACCTAGGAGGTTCAAACAAAGAACAGGCTAAAGGCAGTGTCCCAGGACGTCGTATGGTGTGGGCGTGGCTTCGAAACGACAAGTGGTTCAAAGGTGGTATAGTTTTTTTCAATATCTCAGCCCCAGAGCAATGGAGGAGGTTCAAGCAAAGGTCAGGTGGTTCGCCGCGTTACAGAACGTCGTAGGGTGTGGGCGTGAATTCAATACGCCCAGTAGTTCAAAAGTGGTTTAGTTTTTTTTAAATATCTCTTCCTCCCCGCGACATAGCAAGTTCAAACAAAGGACAAGCTGAAGGTCGCGTCACAGGACGATGTATGGTTTGATCGTGGCTTCGATACAAGCAGTGGTTCAAAAGTGGTTTAGTTTTTGTTAATATCTCGGCCCAGCGCGACCTAGGTGGTTTAAACAAAGTACAGGCTGACGACCGCGTCACAAGATGTCGTAGGATGTGGACGTGACTTCAATACGCGAAGTGGTTCAAAACTGGTTTAGTTTTTTTCTAAATATCTCGGCCTCTGTGCGACCTAGGAGGTTCAAAAACAGGACAGACTGATGGTCGCGTAACGGGAAGTCCTATGTTGTGGGTGTGGCTTCAATACACCCATTGTTTCAAAAATGGTTTAGTTTGTTTTGAATATCTCGGCCTCCACGCAGCCTAGGGGGTTTAAACAAAGGGCAAGCTGATGGCCGCATCACAGGACGTTGAATTATTTGGGTGTGGCTTTGATACAGGCAGTGGTTCAAAAGTGGTTTAGTTTTTTTAATATTCTGGCCCCCGCGCCACCTTGGAGGTTTAAAAAAAGGACAGGCTGATGGTCGCGTAATGGGAAGTCGTATGGGCGTGGCTTCGATACACCCAGTGGTTAAAAAGTGGTTTAGTTTTTTTAAATAACGCGGAACTCGCGCGACCTACGAGGTTCAAACAAAAGACAGGCTGATGTTCACGTAACGGGAAGTCGTATAGTGTGGGTGTGACTTCCATATGCCCAGTGGTTCAAAAGTAATTTAGTTTTTTTTTATCTCGGCCCCCCGCGCGACCTACGAGGTTCAAACAAACGACAGGCTGATGGTCGCGCAACGGGAAGTCGTATGGTGTAGGCGTGGCTTCAATACACCCATTGTTTCAAAGCTGGTTCAGTTTGTTTTGAATATCTCGGCCTCCACGCAACCTAGGAGGTTCAAACAAAGGACTGGCTGACGGCCGCGTCACTAGACATCGTATGGTGTGGTTGTGGCTTCGATACACCCAGTGGTTAAAAAGTGGTTTAGTTTTTTTTTAATATCTCGGCTCCCGCGCTACCTAGGAGGTTCGAACAAAGCACAGGCTGATGGTCGCGTCATAGGATGTCATAGGGTGTGGGTGTGATTTTAATACGCCCAGTGGTTCAAGAGTGGTTTAGTTTTTTTGAATATCGCAGCACTCGCGCGACCTAGGAGGTTCAAACAGAGGACAGACTAACGCCCGCGTACAGAACGTCGTATAGTATGGACGTGGCTTCGATACACCCAGTGGTTCAAAAGTTTTTTAGTTTGTTTTGAATACCTCGGCCTTCGCGTGACTGAGGAGGTTCAGGCAAAGGACAGGCTGATGGCCGTGTCACAGGACGGCGTATGGTGTGGGCGTTGCTTCGATACACCCAGTGGTTTTAAAAGTGGTTAATTTTTTTTTGAATATCGCAGCACTCGTGCGACCTAGGAGGTTCAAACAAAGAACAGACTAACGGCCGCGTCACAGGACGTCGTAAAGTGTGGGCGTGACTTTAATACGCCCAGTGGTTCAAAAGTGGTTTAGTTTTTTTCAAATATGTGGCCTTCGCGCAACATAGAAGGTTTAAATAGAGGACAGGCTGACTGCCGCGTCGTAGGACGTCGTAGGTTTTGGCCGTGGCTTCAATACGCCCAGTGGTTCAATAGTGGTTCAGTTTGTTTTGAATATTTCGGCCTTCGCGCGACCGAGGAGGTTCACGCAAAGGACAGGCTGCCGGCCGCGTCGAAGGACGTCGTAGGGCGTGGGCGTGACTTCAATACGCCCAGTGGTTAAAAAGTGGTTTTGTACAAATTTCAATTTTAATTTGAAACTTGTATAATATCCAGAATTCTAATGAAAAGAAAACTCTTTTACCGTTGTTTGAATTCTAATGTTATTAAAGATTATTAACAGTTTATATACAAAATTTTTAGTCACTAAAACTAGAGGGGAAAATAATATTCTTAAAATAAAACAAATATAAGTATCTACATATAAATTTAAAGTTCCTAATAAATTACAAAGTTCATAAATTTCCTTATTGAAATTATTAATAATTAAAACATGTAATACAGAAAGCAAATACTAGAACACCTGTGCTGACAAAAATGTGCTAAGTTGCATCTTTTTATAAGAATATTTTATAATAAGTGTGTCACGACAATTAAATTAATTTAAACAATAAATTCATTTTATTGTTGCTTAATTGACTATTATTAAATTGTAATTTTGTTGTACATCTGTTCAATTGTGAACATGTTGGCCACTTGAGGAAGCCAAAACTCGGTCAAAGTGCTGTTGTATTGTAATTTCTGCTGACTCTTGTGTCCTTGGCAATGGTGTTGGCTATTTGTAAACGTATTATTCCTGTATTATTTAGTAGAATTTCTTTTCTTATCCCTGCACAGATGATGGCTATAGATCGAGTTTCGTTTGTTATATACATCCAAGTGTTTTTCATTTTTAAAGCCTTCCAAACTATGTCAGATACCTGTATTTGTTTTTCATTGCATTTCAATTTTGGATGACGATCATAAATTTCATCAATTATGCATGACAGACTGTCTTGGATACTATATATAATTGATGGTGAACAAAGATACAAATGTTCTTGCTCGATCATAGTTGTGCAAGATTTAAACTCATCTTTTTCAAGATAAAAATATATTTGCTGATGAAAATCTATTGCTAAAGTAAAGAACTTTGATTCCATGACAGCAAATGTATTGGCGCTAGTTTTATGAGGAATAGGCGTAACATATATTAGATCAAAAATACTTTTTTCTCTGATGTCTAAGTAGCCATATAATTTTATTGTACCATTTTCTAATTTAATTTCTAGTCGTTTTTGTGGCGTTTGTGATATGATAAAGTTAGCTCCAATTTTGTGTGTTACATTTGTAATTAAAGTATTAACATCATGTAAACTTATGAAATTTAATAAATGACCTTGCTGATGTATCGCAGATAGCCAGTGGTTGTACTTCCTTTAGAGTTCAAGATAATAATCTTCTTTACTTAGGTAGGTAAATGCTAATTCTGTTGTGATCTGCGTTTGTCCACCAAGTTGACATTTCTTCAATAGAGTGCATAGTTTGTGATAGCTTTTTATCAAATAGTTTTAGTTTTTCAGATGTAATGAAACTTGATTGATTTATTTTAGTGCTAAGGAGAAGCATTTGTTGATTATTTGAAAATAGGATGTTTTGTTGGTTATGCTGCAACATTTCAATGTCGTTGTAAACGTCATCATTAACATCAAATACACTTGTTAACAATGATCCAAGCAATCCTCTCTATTTTCTAGCCTTGTGTTGAGTTGTTTGAAAAATCTCATCTATATCCTTTAGCAGATTATTTCTCCTCCTGAATTGAAACCTCTAGTCTAAGATTACCTCGTTTTATTTGAGCTTTACCCAGGTTTTCCACATATAACCCTGTGCTTGGTTGCAAAATTTCGTAATCTTGCGCAAAAACTAATGTTAACCAGCATAATAACATTAAAGTTGAGTGTAGTAAATTTGACATCATACTGCAGGGTGGGGATTTTATTTTTTGTTTTTTCTTTTCATTTGTATCATAGGCCCCATTTCTTATTTTTCTTTTTCTACTTTTATCAGTTTTTATAACTGTTGTATTAGTGAGACTTGTTAATGCACATAAAATATAAATTAATGAAGCTCAGTTCTTAGAATTTTATTTAATTAAATTAAAATTAGAACATACAAAGTACATTTCCCCGTTCTTTGCATATTTCTTATTAGCAAAACAACATATCATATTTCATTTTGCACAATAGCACTGTTACCTATTCATAAAACGAAAAACGCTGATCAAGCTCATATATCATACATAATGTAATACATTATGTATGTTAATTGCTAAACTCAAAAATATTTTTTTGTAAACAATTAACTTAAAAATACCTATATAAGAAAAATGCAAACCCAGCGAAATGGACTTTACCTGTAAATTAAGTAACTAAGTATAATGTATTGTCATCATAATTAATATGAATATAATATGTAATTATTAGGTATTTATTATAGGGAATCAATTTGTATATAAATCGAATGACAATTAATAAATCGGATTCAGTTCTTTTTAAGATAAAGACTGTGTGTTTTAATTTATACCATATTTTCAGCTATCGTTTTGCTTGAATCAGAGATTCCTTATTCAAGTAAAACATTTAACAAGTTGGAACCTGAGATTCCTCGTTTCAACTAACATAATTAATTAAAATCTTGAATTAGTGTTTCCTAATTCAAGAGAACACTCTTATATAAAAATAAGGACTTGACTTAGTGTTTCCTAATTCAAGAGAATATTTTTATATAAAGATTTCAGTGTAATTCAACGCACTATAAACAAGACTAAAGTCTTCTTGAGGAGCTTCTGTGTTATGCATCGTTATAGGTAGTTTACAAACCTTAATTAATGGACGTTTTTTTATTTCATTTTTATACTGAACAGATATAATTCGCACTCCACCATCATTTCCAGGATGAAGTTGTACTATTCGCCCTAAGGACCATTTTTGCGGAGGTAGAATCTCATCTTTGAGAAGCACCAGCTCTCCAATTTTTGGGTTTTGTCTAGCAACCTTCCACTTACTCCTTTGTTGTAGAAGTGTTAAATATTCTTGAGACCATCTTTTCCATATATCGTTATATAACTTACTGACAAGTTTCCATCTCTGTTGAATGCATGGTTCGTCTTCGCATTGTTCAGGCGGTGCAATGATAGGTCTCCCTATTAGAAAATGACCTGGTGTCAAAGGTTCTAAATCATTTGGATCGCTTGATTGTTGTCCTAACGGCCTTGAATTTAAACACGCTTCTACCTGATATAGAAGTGTGCTAAATTCCTCGTATGTGAGTAATGTTTCACCCAATACTTTCTTGAGATGTCCTTTAACAGACTAGCAGTGGGAATAAATTTCCATTCAGTGCCATCATTTGCTAGCAATTCTGCAGCGTGTTTAGTTGAGCATTCAATTCCTAATTGCAAATCTTTTTCCATTTTATTGTGTGCTCCAACAAAGTTTGTCCCATTGTCACTGTAAATTTGCTTGCAATGTCCCCGGCGGGCAACAAATCTCTTATATGCAGCTAAAAAGGCATCCTTTGTGAGATCACTTACAAATTCAACATGTACAGCCTTCGTGACCAAACATACAAATAAAGCGATGTAACCCTTGAGAGTTTTTGCTCCTCTTCCTTTTGACATTTTTGTGATGAAAGGTCCTGTATAATCGATTCCACAGCTAGAAAAGGGTGGGGAAGGTGTTATTCTTACCGCTGGAAAGTTTCCCATTAACTGTTGGGTCCCCTTCTGGCTATGTCTTAAACATACAATACATTTATGATTTCTACCTTGTATTGTTCTTTTGCCATCGATAATCCAAAATTGTGTTCTAATGTAATTTAATGTTTGCTGTCTGCCTCCATGTAGTGTTTGTTTGTGAGCATAATCTATTATGAGATTCATGATATGGTGTTTTTGAGGTAATAATATCTGGTGTTTTGAATCTTCTGGAAGTTCGGCATTTCTTAATCGTCCTCCCACTCGTAGAACACCATCTTTGTCTAAAAAAAGGGTTAAGAGATAGTAACTTGCTGTTTCTTTTTATAGTTTTGTGTTTTCTTAATGCTTCGATTTCTTCTAAAAATTCTTGTGCTTGTATTGTCTTAAAAATGCGAGTTTTTGCTTCTGATAACTCATTTGTAAATAACATCTTTGTTTTGTCCCCTGATTTATTTTTGTAACTCTTTATGAAACGCAGACAATATGCTATTATTCTCACCTGTTTCGTATAAGAAGAACAGGTGAATAACTCAGCTGTAGTATTTGTTTTTGCAAAAAAAACTGTTTTCTTCTTTTTTACTTCCTCTATTTTTGTAAAATTTAGCTTGTTTGATGGCCAGTTTTCTGATGATTTTGATAGCCAAAGAGGTCCATTCCACCATGTATTATGATTTGCTAGAACTTTTGGATTTACGCCTCTTGATGCCATGTCTGCTGGATTGTCTTTTGTTGATACGTATCGCCATATCTTGTTTGTTACTAGCCTTTGTATTTCGCTTACTCTGTTTGCGACAAAAGTTTGCCAGTTGCTATGTTCTTTTGAGATCCATGCCAACGTAATTTCAGAATCACACCAGGCATATAATTTCGTTTCCTCTATTTCTAGTGCTTCTGCTGTGTTTTTAAGAAGCTGTGCTAAAAGTAGGGCACCACAAAGTTCTAATCGGGCTATTGTAATGTGTTGTTTTAATGGTGCTACTTTAGATTTTGCAATGAGCAGCTTTGTGTGTATTCTGCCTTGTAAATCTGTTGTGCGTGCATATACAACTGCTGCATATGCTTTTTCTGATGCATCACAGAAACCGTGCACGATACGATAATTCATCCATCTAGGAATCCTAGTTGTTCGTAGTAGTGACATTTCATCCTCAAGATTTTTCCACATTTGACAAATTTTTGGTGGTGGTTGTTCATCCCATTCAACTTTGTTTTGCCATAGCAACTGCATGATTATCTTAGCTGTTGTAATGACTGGTGTTAGCCATCCTAGGGGATCAAATATCGCAGCAATTCTGGACAAAAGCTCTCGTTTGGTTAATTTTTTGCTATCTTCGTTTGCTTTCATAATAAAGAGAAATTCATCACATTTTGGGTTCCAGTGTATGCCAAGAGTTTTTATTGTTTCCTTTTCTGTAATTTCTAGTATCCCTTTTTCAAAATTTTCCTTTGGGATGTTTTTTAACAAATTTTCACAATTTGAGGTCCATTTTCTGAGATTGAAATCACCTTGTTTTAGTAATGCTATAATTTGTTCTTGCAAAATTTCAGCATCATGCCTAGTATCTGCCCCAGACAACATATCATCGACATAAAAATAATTTTTAATGCCTGTTTCGCTACTGGAAAATTTTTACCATCATTATCTGCAAGTTGATGCAATGTTTTTACTGCCAAGAATGTGGCAGGAGCTGTTCCGTATGTAACTGTGTTCAGTACAAATTCCTTGACAGGTTCTGTACTCTTTAAGCGCCAGAGTATTCTTTGATAATTGGTATCTTCTGGTGCAATCTTTATTTGCCTGAACATTTTTTCAATGTCTGCTGTGAAAACATAGCGATGCTTTTGCCATCTTAATAAAATCGTGTCTAGATTTTGTTGTATTTTTGGCCCACTGTAAAGCAAGTTATTAAGGCTTTTGCCTGAATCAGACTTGCAGGATGCGTCGAAAACTACCCGCAATTTTGTTGTGGTGCTGTCTTCTTTCATCACGGCATGATGAGGTAAGTAGTTAACTTCAGCTGTTTTACCTTTAAACTCGGCAGCAGGACTCATATGACCAAGATATAAATATTCTTTGAGAAAATTAGTATATTCCTGCTGTTGTTGAGGTTGGTTTTTTAATTTTTTTTCTATTTGTAGTATCCGAGCTAGAGCCCTATTTTTTGTATATCCTAGCTCTCCTGCTTCTTTTTTAAAGGGCAGTTTTACAATGTATCTCCCGTTTTCATCTCTTTTGTGTGTCTCCTGAAAGTGTTTTATACAAATATCTGTTGAGCTCGGACCTGGTGTTTCATCCTGAATTTCCTAGAATTTTTCAAGTTTTTGTTCCATTTCAGTTAGTGAAATAAAATTGAGAACCTTCTTTGTTTTTTGTGAAGAATTGGGAACGCTTCCAAAAATTATCCAACCTAGCTTAGTATTTTGTGCAGCTGGTTTTTCTGGTATAAATCCATCACGAATGATATTCGCATATACTTCTGCACCTAATAAAAGATCAATAGGGCCTGCTTTATTGAAGTTGGGGTCTGCTAATGGTATTTGTCCGTATTTAGCAACGTCAAGGTCCTCTATTGTTGTGTCAGGTAAAACAGAATTGAGTTTTTGTAGTACCAAAGTCTCCACTTTTAGATAAGTATTTTTTGTGTCTGCTAGCATAATTTGAATATTGACTTTTGAATGTGCTTTTGCTGTTCTTGTGTCACCTATAGTCAGAATTTTAAAAGTTAAGGTTTCGTATTATACTAGAAAAACATGCGCAGAAAAAAAGATACTTACACACATGCGTTTTTGTTGTTGTAACACGTTTCTTCTTTCGTATAACTACACAAAAAAGATCACAAAGCCATGTAAAACATGCGCAAAAAAACCTCAACTCTTAAAATTCAGACTATACTCCAAAAATTGCTGTATTTATTCGCACCTTTTGTAGTTGTAAATGTTGAACTACTTCTTCTGTGACAGTAGAAACCTGAGATCCTTGATCGATCAAGGCTCTAAATAGCTCTGTTTGACCATATATATATTTTTTTTCTTACCATTGCTGTTGGTAGCAATACGGTAGGTCTTTTTGTATTATTGTGTAGAACTTTGGTGTCCTCCTCTTTGGCTTGTGTTGGTTTTTCATATATTTTTATGTTTTTATCTTCATTATTGTGAAGAAATGTATGGTGATTCTTTTTACAATAAAAACATGTTTTCTTTGATTTACACTTCTCTGTTTTCTTATGTGCCATACAATTCGTACAAAAACCCTTTTGTTTTATAAAATTATTCCTTTCTTGTGTACTCATTTTTTTAAAATCTGTACATTGATATACAGCATGATTTTTGCCGCAATAAATGCAGTTTTGTTGTGTGGTTGTATGAAAAGATTTTTTTTGTTATTGTTGTTATTGTAAATTTCTTGTTTGTTGATCTTAGAGCTTTTAATACAGTCAAGTATATGATAACGTTTTTCTAGGAAGTTTAATAGTTCAGCAATTGTAGGCATTTTTCGAGAGTTAGTTAAACTTTCTTCAAAAAATCGAAGACTTTCCGGATCTAGTTTTCTTGTTGCGATACAAATAATAATTGGATCCCATGTATCAGCTTTACATTCTAGATTTTTTAGCGCTTTTAAACATTCTCACCTATGCTCAATCTTTTTAATGTCGAGAATTGTGTTGATATAGGTCATTGTTATCTTTCTGTCGTTATTATATCTCATTTGTACCAGTTGAAGTGCTGCTTCAAAGTTGATACTGCATTTTTTCGACCTTGCTTAAGTAAGGATTGTTGTGTATGACATTATAAAAAATGTCTGAAAATGGTTTCCATTCCTTGTAATCACCTGTGAATTTTGGAATTTTTATAGGTGGTAGCTTTGGAAAATTGTTGTATTGTTGCATTGCACCCTATGCTATTACGGGTGGTGTGTGTTTTGATCATGGCCTACGGTAGTTGCTTGTGTCGTGGTGCTAGCTGGATTAGTGGAAGCGGTAGCCCCTGTGCTAGTATATGTAAGTTGTAAACCTTGTTGGGGTGGTGGTATTATTGTTGTTTTAGGCGTTGTTGCAGATGCTATTTTTAACCGATGGCTTTTTATTAACTCTGCAATTGTTGTGAAAATTTTTTGAGTTTTCGTGTGTAGTTCTTCTTTGAAATATGCATGATTTATATCAAGCCGTTGCTACCAACTGATTATGGTTTTTCTTTATTTGTTCCCAAATTGCTTGTGCAGTGACTTCCTTCTTGTCTAGATAATCCTGCGTCTTCCTGTCCGGCCCATCTTTTTTGAAGTTGACTAGCAAGCGTTCTAATTCCTCTGCTAATTTCTTCTGTTCTCGAATTATTTGTGTTGTTTCCATTCCTAATGGATTTTGTGGCATCTACTTGTTGTAATGATTTTTTTTTTTTTTTTTTTTTTATTTAAAAAAAAAAAATTTTTCAAAGATTTCTTTAAAATTTGGAAATTTGTTTGGGTATTCTAGTCTTTGCTGGTAAGTTTCAAAGTGTTCTTTGAAACTTGCAAAAGTGCTCGAAAGACTTTGTACAAATCTCAAACTTAATTTGAAACTAGTATATACAGAATTCTAGTGAAAAGAAAACTCTTTTACCGTTGTTTGAATTCTAATTTTATTAAAGATTATTAACAGTTTGTATACAAAATTTTTAGTCACTAAAACTAGAGGGGAAAATAACATTCTTAAAATATAACAAATATAAGTATCTACATATAAATTAAAAGTTCCTAATAAATTACAAATTTCATAAATTTCCTCATTGAAATTATTAATAATAAAAACATGCAATACAGAAAGCAAATACTAGAACACCTGTGCTGACAAAAATGTGCTAAGTTGCATCTTTTTATAAGTATATTTGATAATAAGTGTGTCATGACAATTAAATTAATGTTAAAAATAAATTAATTTTACTGTTGCTTCATTGACTATTTTTAAATTGTAATTTGGTTGTACACCTCTTCAGTTATAAACAGAGCTCACTTGTTTAACTTCACTTCAATTGATTAAGCTCAGTTGCTCCAATTCACTTCAACTAATAGGGTTTACTTAGTTAGCTTCACCTCAACTGATAACGCTCATTTAACTAGCTTCACTTCAACTAATAGAGCTCACTTGCTTCACTTCACTTGAAATGATTAAGCTCAGTTGCTTCACATCCCTTCAACTGATAGCGCTCACTTAACTAGCTTCACTTCACTTCAAATGATTAAGCTCAGTTGCTTCACATCACTTCAACTGATAGCGCTCGCTTAACTAGCTTCACTTCACTTCAAATGATTAAGCTCAGTTGCTTCACATCACTTCAACTGATTCAGCTCACTTAACTAGATTCACTTCAACTAATAGAGCTCACTTGTTTCAGGTCAATTCAATTGATCAAGCTCACTTGCTTCAATTCACTTCAACTAATTGGGCTCACTTAGTTAGCTTCACCTCAACTGATAATGCTCGCTTAACTAGCTTCACTTCAACTGATAGAGCTTACTTGCTTCACTTCACTTCAAATGATTAAGCTAAGTTGTTTCACTTCACTTCAATTGATTAAGCTCAGTTACTTCACTCCACTTCATCTGATTGGACTGACTTAGTTAGCTTCACCTCAACTGATAACGCTCATTTAACTAGCTTCACTTCAACTAATAGAGCTTACTTGCTTCACTTCACTTGAAATGATTAAGCTCAGTTGCTTCACATCCCTTCAACTGATAGCGCTCACTTAACTAGCTTCACTTCACTTCAAATGATTAAGCTCAGTTGCTTCACATCACTTCAATTGATCAAGCTCAGTTGTTTCAATTCACTTCAACTGATTGGGCTCACTTAGTTAGCTGCACTTCAACTGATAATGCTCGCTTAACTAGCTTCACTTCAACTGATAGAGCTTACTTGCTTCACTTCACTTCAAAAGATTAAGCTAATTTGTTTCACTTCACTTCAATTGATTAAGCTCAGTTACTTCACTCCACTTCATCTGATTGGACTCACTTAGTTAGCTTCATTTCAACTGATAACGCTCATCTAACTAGCTTCACTTCAACTAATAGAGCTCACTTGCTTCACTTCACTTCAAATGATTAAGCTCAGTTGCTTCACATCACTTCAACTGATAGCGCTCGCTTAACTAGCTTCACTTCACTTCAAATGATTAAGCTCAGTTGCTTCACATCACTTCAACTGATTGGACTCACTTAGTTAGCTTCATTTCAACTGATAACGCTCATTTAACTAGCTTTACTTCAACTGATAGAGCTTATTTGCTTCACTTCACTTCAAATGATTAAGCTCAGTTACTTCACTCCACTTCAACTAATTGGACTCACTTAGTAAGCTTCACCTCAACTAATAACTCTCATTTAACTAGCTTCACTTCAACTGATCGAGCTTCCTTGCTTCACCTCACTTTAAATGATTAGGCTAAGTTGTTTCACTTCACTTCAATTGATTAAGTTCAGTTACTTCACTCCACTTCATCTGATTGGACTCACTTAGTTAGCTTCACCTCAACTGATAACGCTCATCTAACTAGCTTCACTTCAACTAATAGAGCAGACTTGCTTCACTTCACTTCAAATGATTAAGCTCAGTTGCTTCACATCACTTCAACTGATAGCGCTCACTTAACTAGCTTCACTTCACTTCAAATGATTAAGCTCAGTTGCTTCAATTCACTTCAACTAATTGGGCTCACTTAGTTAGCTTCACCTCAACTGATAATGCTCGCTTAACTAGCTTCACTTCAACTGATAGGGCTTACTTGCTTCACTTCACTTTAAATGATTAAGCTAAGTTGTTTCACTTCACTTCAATTGATTAAGCTCAGTTACTTCACTCCACTTCAACTGATTGGACTCACTTAGTTAGCTTCACCTCAACTGATAACGCTCATTTAACTAGCTTCATTTCAACTGATCGAGCTTACTTGCTTCACCTCACTTTAAATGATTAAGCTAAGTTGTTTCACTTCACTTCAATTGATTAAGCTCAGTTACTTCACTCCACTTCATCTGATTGGACTCACTTAGTTAGCTTCACCTCAACTGATAACGCTCATTTAACTAGCTTCACTTCAACTGATAGAGCTTACTTGCTTCACTTCACTTCAAATGATTAAGCTCAGTTACTTCACTCCACTTCATCTGATTGGACTCACTTAGTTAGACTCACCTCAACTGATAACGCTTATTTAACTAGCTTCACTTCAACTGATAGGGCTTACTTGCTTCACTTCACTTTAAATGATTAAGCTAAGTTGTTTCACTTCACTTCAATTGATTAAGCTCAGTTACTTCACTCCACTTCAACTGATTGGACTCACTTAGTTAGCTTCACCTCAACTGATAACGCTCATTTAACTAGCTTCATTTCAACTGATCGAGCTTACTTGCTTCACCTCACTTTAAATGATTAAGCTAAGTTGTTTCACTTCACTTCAATTGATTAAGCTCAGTTACTTCACTCCACTTCAACTGATTGGACTCACTTAGTTAGCTTCACCTCAACTGATAACGCTCATTTAACTAGCTTCATTTCAACTGATCGAGCTTACTTGCTTCACCTCACTTTAAATGATTAAGCTAAGTTGTTTCACTTCACTTCAATTGATTAAGCTCAGTTACTTCACTCCACTTCATCTGATTGGACTCACTTAGTTAGCTTCACCTCAACTGATAACGCTCATTTAACTAGCTTCACTTCAACTGATAGAGCTTACTTGCTTCACTTCACTTCAAATGATTAAGCTCAGTTACTTCACTCCACTTCATCTGATTGGACTCACTTAGTTAGACTCACCTCAACTGATAACGCTCATTTAACTAGCTTCACTTCAACTGATAGGGCTTACTTGCTTCACCTCACTTTAAATGATTAAGCTAAGTTGTTTCACTTCACTTCAATTGATTAAGCTCAGTTACTTCACTCCACTTCATCTGATTGGACTCACTTAGTTAGCTTCACCTCAACTGATAACGCTCATTTAACTAGCTTCATTTCAACTGATCGAGCTTACTTGCTTCACCTCACTTTAAATGATTAAGCTAAGTTACTTCACTCCACTTCATCTGATTGTACTCACTTAGTTAGACTCACCTCAACTGATAACGCTTATTTAACTAGCTTCACTTCAACTGATAGGGCTTACTTGCTTCACTTCACTTTAAATGATTAAGCTAAGTTGTTTCACTTCACTCCATTTGATTAAGCTCAGTTACTTCACTCCACTTCAACTGATTGGACTCACTTAGTTAGCTTCACCTCAACTGATAACGCTCATTTAACTAGCTTCATTTCAACTGATCGAGCTTACTTGCTTCACCTCACTTTAAATGATTAAGCTAAGTTGTTTCACTTCACTTCAATTGATTAAGCTCAGTTACTTCACTCCACTTCATCTGATTGGACTCACTTAGTTAGCTTCACCTCAACTGATAACGCTCATTTAACTAGCTTCACTTCAACTGATAGAGCTTACTTGCTTCACTTCACTTCAAATGATTAAGCTCAGTTACTTCACTCCACTTCATCTGATTGGACTCACTTAGTTAGCTTCACCTCAACTGATAACGCTCATTTAACTAGCTTCATTTCAACTGATCGAGCTTACTTGCTTCACCTCACTTTAAATGATTAAGCTAAGTTGTTTCACTTCACTTCAATTGATTAAGCTCAGTTACTTCACTCCACTTCAACTGATTGGACTCACTTAGTTAGCTTCACCTCAACTGATAACGCTCATTTAACTAGCTTCATTTCAACTGATCGAGCTTACTTGCTTCACCTCACTTTAAATGATTAAGCTAAGTTGTTTCACTTCACTTCAATTGATTAAGCTCAGTTACTTCACTCCACTTCATCTGATTGGACTCACTTAGTTAGCTTCACCTCAACTGATAACGCTCATTTAACTAGCTTCACTTCAACTGATAGAGCTTACTTGCTTCACTTCACTTCAAATGATTAAGCTCAGTTACTTCACTCCACTTCATCTGATTGGACTTACTTAGTTAGACTCACCTCAACTGATAACGCTCATTTAACTAGCTTCACTTCAACTGATACGGCTTACTTGCTTCACCTCACTTTAAATGATTAAGCTAAGTTGTTTCACTTCACTTCAATTGATTAAGCTCAGTTACTTCACTCCACTTCATCTGATTGGACTCACTTAGTTAGCTTCACCTCAACTGATAACGCTCATTTAACTAGCTTCACTTCAACTGATAGAGCTTACTTGCTTCACTTCACTTCAAATGATTAAGCTCAGTTACTTCACTCCACTTCATCTGATTGGACTCACTTAGTTAGACTCACCTCAACTGATAACGCTTATTTAACTAGCTTCACTTCAACTGATAGGGCTTACTTGCTTCACTTCACTTTAAATGATTAAGCTAAGTTGTTTCACTTCACTTCAATTGATTAAGCTCAGTTACTTCACTCCACTTCAACTGATTGGACTCACTTAGTTAGCTTCACCTCAACTGATAACGCTCATTTAACTAGCTTCATTTCAACTGATCGAGCTTACTTGCTTCACCTCACTTTAAATGATTAAGCTAAGTTGTTTCACTTCACTTCAATTGATTAAGCTCAGTTACTTCACTCCACTTCAACTGATTGGACTCACTTAGTTAGCTTCACCTCAACTGATAACGCTCATTTAACTAGCTTCATTTCAACTGATCGAGCTTACTTGCTTCACCTCACTTTAAATGATTAAGCTAAGTTGTTTCACTTCACTTCAATTGATTAAGCTCAGTTACTTCACTCCACTTCATCTGATTTGACTCACTTAGTTAGCTTCACCTCAACTGATAACGCTCATTTAACTAGCTTCACTTCAACTGATAGAGCTTACTTGCTTCACTTCACTTCAAATGATTAAGCTCAGTTACTTCACTCCACTTCATCTGATTGGACTCACTTAGTTAGACTCACCTCAACTGATAACGCTCATTTAACTAGCTTCACTTCAACTGATAGGGCTTACTTGCTTCACTTCACTTTAAATGATTAAGCTAAGTTGTTTCACTTCACTTCAAATGATTAAGCTCAGTTGCTTCACATCCCTTCAACTGATAGCGCTCACTTAACTAGCTTCACTTTACTTCGAATGATTAAGCTCAGTTTTTTCACATCACTTCAACTGATTCAGCTCACTTAACTAGATTTACTTCAACTAATAGAGCTCACTTGTTTCACGTCAATTCAATTGATCAAGCTCAGTTGCTTCAATTCACTTCATCTGATTGGACTCACTTAGTTAGCTTCACCTTAACTGATAACGCTCATTTAACTAGCTTCACTTCAACTGATAGAGCTTACTTGCTTCACTTCACTTCAAATGATTAAGCTCAGTTACGTCATTCCACTTCAACTGATTGGACTCACTTAGTTAGACTCACCTCAACTGATAACGCTCACTTAACTAGATTCACTTCAACTAATAGACCTCACTTGCTTCACGTCAATTCAATTGATCAAGCTCAGTTGCTTCAATTCACTTCAACTAATTGGGCTCACTTAGTTAGCATCACCTCAACTGATAATGCTCGCTTAACTAGCTTCACTTCAACTGATACAGCTTACTTGCTTCACTTCACTTCAAATGATTAAGCTAAGTTGTTTCACTTCACTTCAATTGATTAAGCTCAGTTACTTCACTCTACTTCATCTGATTGGACTGACTTAGTTGGCTTCACCTCAACTGATAACGCTCATTTAACTAGCTTCACTTCAACTAATAGAGCTCACTTGCTTCACATCACTTGAAATGATTAAGCTCAGTTGCTCCACATCCCTTCAACTGATAGCGCTCACTTAACTAGCTTCACTTCACTTCAAATGATTAAGCTCAGTTACGTCATTCCACTTCAACTGATTGGACTCACTTAGTTAGACTCACCTCAACTGATAACGCTCACTTAACTAGATTCACTTCAATTAATAGAGCTCACTTGTTTCACGTCAATTCAATTGATCAAGCTCAGTTGCTTCAATTCACTTCAACTAATTGGGCTCACTTAGTTAGCATCACCTCAACTGATAATGCTCGCTTAACTAGCTTCACTTCAACTGATACAGCTTACTTGCTTCACTTCACTTCAAATGATTAAGCTAAGTTGTTTCACTTCACTTCAATTGATTAAGCTCAGTTACTTCACTCTACTTCATCTGATTGGACTGACTTAGTTGGCTTCACCTCAACTGATAACGCTCATTTAACTAGCTTCACTTCAACTAATAGAGCTCACTTGCTTCACATCACTTGAAATGATTAAGCTCAGTTGCTTCACATCACTTCAAATGATTAAGCTAAGTTGCTTCACTTCACTTCAACTAATTGGACTCACTTAGTTAGACTCACCTCAACTGATAACGCTCATTTAACTAGCTTCACTTCAACTGATAGGGCTTACTTGCTTCATTTCACTTTAAATGATTAAGCTAAGTTGTTTCACTTCACTTCAATTGATTAAGCTCAGTTACTTCACTCCACTTCAACTGATTGGACTCACTTAGTTAGCTTCACCTCAACTGATAACGCTCATTTAACTAGCTTCATTTCAACTGATCGAGCTTACTTGCTTCACCTCACTTTAAATGATTAAGCTAAGTTGTTTCACTTCACTTCAATTGATTAAGCTCAGTTACTTCACTCCACTTCATCTGATTGGACTCACTTAGTTAGCTTCACCTCAACTGATAACGCTCATTTAACTAGCTTCACTTCAACTGATATAGCTTACTTGCTTCACTTCACTTCAAATGATTAAGCTCAGTTACTTCACTCCACTTCATCTGATTGGACTCACTTAGTTAGACTCACCTCAACTGATAACGCTCATTTAACTAGCTTCACTTCAACTGATAGGGCTTACTTGCTTCACTTCACTTTAAATGATTAAGCTAAGTTGTTTCACTTCACTTCAAATGATTAAGCTCTGTTGCTTCACATCCCCTCAACTGATAGCGCTCACTTAACTAGCTTCACTTTACTTCAAATGATTAAGCTCAGTTTCTTCACATCACTTCAACTGATTCAGCTCACTTAACTAGATTCACTTCAACTAATAGAGCTCACTTGTTTCACGTCAATTCAATTGATCAAGCTCAGTTGCTTCAATTCACTTCATCTGATTGGACTCACTTAGTTAGCTTCACCTTAACTGATAACGCTCATTTAACTAGCTTCACTTCAACTGATAGAGCTTACTTGCTTCACTTCACTTCAAATGATTAAGCTCAGTTACGTCATTCCACTTCAACTGATTGGACTCACTTAGTTAGACTCACCTCATCTGATTCAGCTCACTTAACTAGATTCACTTCAACTAATAGAGCTCACTTGTTTCACGTCAATTCAATTGATCAAGCTCAGTTGCTTCAATTCACTTCAACTAATTGGGCTCACTTAGTTAGCTTCACCTCAACTGATAATGCTCGCTTAACTAGCTTCACTTCAACTGATAGGGCTTACTTGCTTCACTTCACTTTAAATGATTAAGCTAAGTTGTTTCACTTCACTTCAATTGATTAAGCTCAGTTACTTCACTCCACTTCAACTGATTGGACTCACTTAGTTAGCTTCACCTCAACTGATAACGCTCATTTAACTAGCTTCATTTCAACTGATAGAGCTTACTTGCTTCACTTCACTTCAAATGATTAAGCTCAGTTACGTCATTCCACTTCAACTGATTGGACTCACTTAGTTAGACTCACCTCAACTGATAACGCTCACTTAACTAGATTCACTTCAACTAATAGAGCTCACTTGTTTCACGTCAATTCAATTGATCAAGCTCAGTTGCTTCAATTCACTTCAACTAATTGGGCTCACTTAGTTAGCATCACCTCAACTGATAATGCTCGCTTAACTAGCTTCACTTCAACTGATACAGCTTACTTGCTTCACTTCACTTCAAATGATTAAGCTAAGTTGTTTCACTTCACTTCAATTGATTAAGCTCAGTTACTTCACTCTACTTCATCTGATTGGACTGACTTAGTTGGCTTCACCTCAACTGATAACGCTCATTTAACTAGCTTCACTTCAACTAATAGAGCTCACTTGCTTCACATCACTTGAAATGATTAAGCTCAGTTGCTTCACATCACTTCAAATGATTAAGCTAAGTTGCTTCACTTCACTTCAACTAATTGGACTCACTTAGTTAGACTCACCTCAACTGATAACGCTCATTTAACTAGCTTCACTTCAACTGATAGGGCTTACTTGCTTCACTTCACTTTAAATGATTAAGCTAAGTTGTTTCACTTCACTTCAATTGATTAAGCTCAGTTACTTCACTCCACTTCAACTGATTGGACTCACTTAGTTAGCTTCACCTCAACTGATAACGCTCATTTAACTAGCTTCATTTCAACTGATCGAGCTTACTTGCTTCACCTCACTTTAAATGATTAAGCTAAGTTGTTTCACTTCACTTCAATTGATTAAGCTCAGTTACTTCACTCCACTTCATCTGATTGGACTCACTTAGTTAGCTTCACCTCAACTGATAACGCTCATTTAACTAGCTTCACTTCAACTGATCGAGCTTACTTGCTTCACCTCACTTTAAATGATTAAGCTAAGTTGTTTCACTTCACTTCAATTGATTAAGCTCAGTTACTTCACTCCACTTCATCTGATTGGACTCACTTAGTTAGCTTCACCTCAACTGATAACGCTCATTTAACTAGCTTCATTTCAACTGATCGAGCTTACTTGCTTCACCTCACTTTAAATGATTAAGCTAAGTTGTTTCACTTAACTTCAATTGATTAAGCTCAGTTACTTCACTCCACTTCAACTGATTGGACTCACTTAGTTAGCTTCACCTCAACTGATAACGCTCATTTAACTAGCTTCATTTCAACTGATCGAGCTTACTTGCTTCACCTCACTTTAAATGATTAAGCTAAGTTGTTTCACTTCACTTCAATTGATTAAGCTCAGTTACTTCATTCCACTTCAACTGATTGGACTCACTTAGTTAGACTCACCTCAACTGATAACGCTCACTTAACTAGATTCACTTCAATTAATAGAGCTCACTTGTTTCACGTCAATTCAATTGATCAAGCTCAGTTGCTTCAATTCACTTCAACTAATTGGGCTCACTTAGTTAGCATCACCTCAACTGATAATGCTCGCTTAACTAGCTTCACTTCAACTGATACAGCTTACTTGCTTCACTTCACTTCAAATGATTAAGCTAAGTTGTTTCACTTCACTTCAATTGATTAAGCTCAGTTACTTCACTCTACTTCATCTGATTGGACTGACTTAGTTGGCTTCACCTCAACTGATAACGCTCATTTAACTAGCTTCACTTCAACTAATAGAGCTCACTTGCTTCACATCACTTGAAATGATTAAGCTCAGTTGCTTCACTTCACTTCAAATGATTAAGCTCAGTTACTTCACTCCACTTCATCTGATTGGACTCACTTAGTTAGCTTCACCTCAACTGATAACGCTCATTTAACTAGCTTCATTTCAACTGATCGAGCTTACTTGCTTCACCTCACTTTAAATGATTAAGCTAAGTTGTTTCACTTCACTTTAATTGATTAAGCTCAGTTACTTCACTCCACTTCAACTGATTGGACTCACTTAGTTAGCTTCACCTCAACTGATAACGCTCATTTAACTAGCTTCATTTCAACTGATCGAGCTTACTTGCTTCACCTCACTTTAAATGATTAAGCTAAGTTGTTTCACTTCACTTCAATTGATTAAGCTCAGTTACTTCACTCCACTTCATCTGATTGGACTCACTTAGTTAGCTTCACCTCAACTGATAACGCTCATTTAACTAGCTTCACTTCAACTGATAGAGCTTACTTGCTTCACTTCACTTCAAATGATTAAGCTCAGTTACTTCACTCCACTTCATCTGATTGGACTCACTTAGTTAGACTCACCTCAACTGATAACGCTCATTTAACTAGCTTCACTTCAACTGATACGGCTTACTTGCTTCACCTCACTTTAAATGATTAAGCTAAGTTGTTTCACTTCACTTCAATTGATTAAGCTCAGTTACTTCACTCCACTTCATCTGATTGGACTCACTTAGTTAGCTTCACCTCAACTGATAACGCTCATTTAACTAGCTTCACTTCAACTGATAGAGCTTACTTGCTTCACTTCACTTCAAATGATTAAGCTCAGTTACTTCACTCCACTTCATCTGATTGGACTCACTTAGTTAGACTCACCTCAACTGATAACGCTTATTTAACTAGCTTCACTTCAACTGATAGGGCTTACTTGCTTCACTTCACTTTAAATGATTAAGCTAAGTTGTTTCACTTCACTTCAATTGATTAAGCTCAGTTACTTCACTCCACTTCAACTGATTGGACTCACTTAGTTAGCTTCACCTCAACTGATAACGCTCATTTAACTAGCTTCATTTCAACTGATCGAGCTTACTTGCTTCACCTCACTTTAAATGATTAAGCTAAGTTGTTTCACTTCACTTCAATTGATTAAGCTCAGTTACTTCACTCCACTTCAACTGATTGGACTCACTTAGTTAGCTTCACCTCAACTGATAACGCTCATTTAACTAGCTTCATTTCAACTGATCGAGCTTACTTGCTTCACCTCACTTTAAATGATTAAGCTAAGTTGTTTCACTTCACTTCAATTGATTAAGCTCAGTTACTTCACTCCACTTCATCTGATTTGACTCACTTAGTTAGCTTCACCTCAACTGATAACGCTCATTTAACTAGCTTCACTTCAACTGATAGAGCTTACTTGCTTCACTTCACTTCAAATGATTAAGCTCAGTTACTTCACTCCACTTCATCTGATTGGACTCACTTAGTTAGACTCACCTCAACTGATAACGCTCATTTAACTAGCTTCACTTCAACTGATAGGGCTTACTTGCTTCACTTCACTTTAAATGATTAAGCTAAGTTGTTTCACTTCACTTCAAATGATTAAGCTCAGTTGCTTCACATCCCTTCAACTGATAGCGCTCACTTAACTAGCTTCACTTTACTTCGAATGATTAAGCTCAGTTTTTTCACATCACTTCAACTGATTCAGCTCACTTAACTAGATTTACTTCAACTAATAGAGCTCACTTGTTTCACGTCAATTCAATTGATCAAGCTCAGTTGCTTCAATTCACTTCATCTGATTGGACTCACTTAGTTAGCTTCACCTTAACTGATAACGCTCATTTAACTAGCTTCACTTCAACTGATAGAGCTTACTTGCTTCACTTCACTTCAAATGATTAAGCTCAGTTACGTCATTCCACTTCAACTGATTGGACTCACTTAGTTAGACTCACCTCAACTGATAACGCTCACTTAACTAGATTCACTTCAACTAATAGACCTCACTTGCTTCACGTCAATTCAATTGATCAAGCTCAGTTGCTTCAATTCACTTCAACTAATTGGGCTCACTTAGTTAGCATCACCTCAACTGATAATGCTCGCTTAACTAGCTTCACTTCAACTGATACAGCTTACTTGCTTCACTTCACTTCAAATGATTAAGCTAAGTTGTTTCACTTCACTTCAATTGATTAAGCTCAGTTACTTCACTCTACTTCATCTGATTGGACTGACTTAGTTGGCTTCACCTCAACTGATAACGCTCATTTAACTAGCTTCACTTCAACTAATAGAGCTCACTTGCTTCACATCACTTGAAATGATTAAGCTCAGTTGCTCCACATCCCTTCAACTGATAGCGCTCACTTAACTAGCTTCACTTCACTTCAAATGATTAAGCTCAGTTACGTCATTCCACTTCAACTGATTGGACTCACTTAGTTAGACTCACCTCAACTGATAACGCTCACTTAACTAGATTCACTTCAATTAATAGAGCTCACTTGTTTCACGTCAATTCAATTGATCAAGCTCAGTTGCTTCAATTCACTTCAACTAATTGGGCTCACTTAGTTAGCATCACCTCAACTGATAATGCTCGCTTAACTAGCTTCACTTCAACTGATACAGCTTACTTGCTTCACTTCACTTCAAATGATTAAGCTAAGTTGTTTCACTTCACTTCAATTGATTAAGCTCAGTTACTTCACTCTACTTCATCTGATTGGACTGACTTAGTTGGCTTCACCTCAACTGATAACGCTCATTTAACTAGCTTCACTTCAACTAATAGAGCTCACTTGCTTCACATCACTTGAAATGATTAAGCTCAGTTGCTTCACATCACTTCAAATGATTAAGCTAAGTTGCTTCACTTCACTTCAACTAATTGGACTCACTTAGTTAGACTCACCTCAACTGATAACGCTCATTTAACTAGCTTCACTTCAACTGATAGGGCTTACTTGCTTCATTTCACTTTAAATGATTAAGCTAAGTTGTTTCACTTCACTTCAATTGATTAAGCTCAGTTACTTCACTCCACTTCAACTGATTGGACTCACTTAGTTAGCTTCACCTCAACTGATAACGCTCATTTAACTAGCTTCATTTCAACTGATCGAGCTTACTTGCTTCACCTCACTTTAAATGATTAAGCTAAGTTGTTTCACTTCACTTCAATTGATTAAGCTCAGTTACTTCACTCCACTTCATCTGATTGGACTCACTTAGTTAGCTTCACCTCAACTGATAACGCTCATTTAACTAGCTTCACTTCAACTGATATAGCTTACTTGCTTCACTTCACTTCAAATGATTAAGCTCAGTTACTTCACTCCACTTCATCTGATTGGACTCACTTAGTTAGACTCACCTCAACTGATAACGCTCATTTAACTAGCTTCACTTCAACTGATAGGGCTTACTTGCTTCACTTCACTTTAAATGATTAAGCTAAGTTGTTTCACTTCACTTCAAATGATTAAGCTCTGTTGCTTCACATCCCCTCAACTGATAGCGCTCACTTAACTAGCTTCACTTTACTTCAAATGATTAAGCTCAGTTTCTTCACATCACTTCAACTGATTCAGCTCACTTAACTAGATTCACTTCAACTAATAGAGCTCACTTGTTTCACGTCAATTCAATTGATCAAGCTCAGTTGCTTCAATTCACTTCATCTGATTGGACTCACTTAGTTAGCTTCACCTTAACTGATAACGCTCATTTAACTAGCTTCACTTCAACTGATAGAGCTTACTTGCTTCACTTCACTTCAAATGATTAAGCTCAGTTACGTCATTCCACTTCAACTGATTGGACTCACTTAGTTAGACTCACCTCATCTGATTCAGCTCACTTAACTAGATTCACTTCAACTAATAGAGCTCACTTGTTTCACGTCAATTCAATTGATCAAGCTCAGTTGCTTCAATTCACTTCAACTAATTGGGCTCACTTAGTTAGCTTCACCTCAACTGATAATGCTCGCTTAACTAGCTTCACTTCAACTGATAGGGCTTACTTGCTTCACTTCACTTTAAATGATTAAGCTAAGTTGTTTCACTTCACTTCAATTGATTAAGCTCAGTTACTTCACTCCACTTCAACTGATTGGACTCACTTAGTTAGCTTCACCTCAACTGATAACGCTCATTTAACTAGCTTCATTTCAACTGATAGAGCTTACTTGCTTCACTTCACTTCAAATGATTAAGCTCAGTTACGTCATTCCACTTCAACTGATTGGACTCACTTAGTTAGACTCACCTCAACTGATAACGCTCACTTAACTAGATTCACTTCAACTAATAGAGCTCACTTGTTTCACGTCAATTCAATTGATCAAGCTCAGTTGCTTCAATTCACTTCAACTAATTGGGCTCACTTAGTTAGCATCACCTCAACTGATAATGCTCGCTTAACTAGCTTCACTTCAACTGATACAGCTTACTTGCTTCACTTCACTTCAAATGATTAAGCTAAGTTGTTTCACTTCACTTCAATTGATTAAGCTCAGTTACTTCACTCTACTTCATCTGATTGGACTGACTTAGTTGGCTTCACCTCAACTGATAACGCTCATTTAACTAGCTTCACTTCAACTAATAGAGCTCACTTGCTTCACATCACTTGAAATGATTAAGCTCAGTTGCTCCACATCCCTTCAACTGATAGCGCTCACTTAACTAGCTTCACTTCACTTCAAATGATTAAGCTCAGTTACGTCATTCCACTTCAACTGATTGGACTCACTTAGTTAGACTCACCTCAACTGATAACGCTCACTTAACTAGATTCACTTCAATTAATAGAGCTCACTTGTTTCACGTCAATTCAATTGATCAAGCTCAGTTGCTTCAATTCACTTCAACTAATTGGGCTCACTTAGTTAGCATCACCTCAACTGATAATGCTCGCTTAACTAGCTTCACTTCAACTGATACAGCTTACTTGCTTCACTTCACTTCAAATGATTAAGCTAAGTTGTTTCACTTCACTTCAATTGATTAAGCTCAGTTACTTCACTCTACTTCATCTGATTGGACTGACTTAGTTGGCTTCACCTCAACTGATAACGCTCATTTAACTAGCTTCACTTCAACTAATAGAGCTCACTTGCTTCACATCACTTGAAATGATTAAGCTCAGTTGCTTCACATCACTTCAAATGATTAAGCTAAGTTGCTTCACTTCACTTCAACTAATTGGACTCACTTAGTTAGACTCACCTCAACTGATAACGCTCATTTAACTAGCTTCACTTCAACTGATAGGGCTTACTTGCTTCACTTCACTTTAAATGATTAAGCTAAGTTGTTTCACTTCACTTCAATTGATTAAGCTCAGTTACTTCACTCCACTTCAACTGATTGGACTCACTTAGTTAGCTTCACCTCAACTGATAACGCTCATTTAACTAGCTTCATTTCAACTGATCGAGCTTACTTGCTTCACCTCACTTTAAATGATTAAGCTAAGTTGTTTCACTTCACTTCAATTGATTAAGCTCAGTTACTTCACTCCACTTCATCTGATTGGACTCACTTAGTTAGCTTCACCTCAACTGATAACGCTCATTTAACTAGCTTCACTTCAACTGATATAGCTTACTTGCTTCACTTCACTTCAAATGATTAAGCTCAGTTACTTCACTCCACTTCATCTGATTGGACTCACTTAGTTAGACTCACCTCAACTGATAACGCTCATTTAACTAGCTTCACTTCAACTGATAGGGCTTACTTGCTTCACTTCACTTTAAATGATTAAGCTAAGTTGTTTCACTTCACTTCAAATGATTAAGCTCTGTTGCTTCACATCCCTTCAACTGATAGCGCTCACTTAACTAGCTTCACTTTACTTCAAATGATTAAGCTCAGTTTCTTCACATCACTTCAACTGATTCAGCTCACTTAACTAGATTCACTTCAACTAATAGAGCTCACTTGTTTCACGTCAATTCAATTGATCAAGCTCAGTTGCTTCAATTCACTTCATCTGATTGGACTCACTTAGTTAGCTTCACCTTAACTGATAACGCTCATTTAACTAGCTTCACTTCAACTGATAGAGCTTACTTGCTTCACTTCACTTCAAATGATTAAGCTCAGTTACGTCATTCCACTTCAACTGATTGGACTCACTTAGTTAGACTCACCTCATCTGATTCAGCTCACTTAACTAGATTCACTTCAACTAATAGAGCTCACTTGTTTCACGTCAATTCAATTGATCAAGCTCAGTTGCTTCAATTCACTTCATCTGATTGGACTCACTTAGTTAGCTTCACCTCAACTAATAACGCTCATTTAACTAGCTTCATTTCAACTGATCGAGCTTACTTGCTTCACCTCACTTTAAATGATTAAGCTAAGTTGTTTCACTTCACTTCAATTGATTAAGCTCAGTAACTTCACTCCACTTCATCTGATTGGACTCACTTAGTTAGCTTCACCTCAACTGATAACGCTCATTTAACTAGCTTCACTTCAACTGATAGAGCTTACTTGCTTCACTTCACTTCAAATGATTAAGCTCAGTTACTTCACTCCACTTTATCTGATTGGACTCACTTAGTTAGACTCACCTCAACTGATAACGCTCATTTAACTAGCTTCACTTCAACTGATAGGGCTTACTTGCTTCACTTCACTTTAAATGATTAAGCTAAGTTGTTTCACTTCACTTCAAATGATTAAGCTCAGTTGCTTCACATCCCTTCAACTGATAGCGCTCACTTAACTAGCTTCACTTTACTTCAAATGATTAAGCTCAGTTTCTTCACATCACTTCAACTGATTCAGCTCACTTAACTAGATTCACTTCAACTAATAGAGCTCACTTGTTTCACGTCAATTCAATTGATCAAGCTCAGTTGCTTCAATTCACTTCATCTGATTGGACTCACTTAGTTAGCTTCACCTCAACTGATAATGCTCGCTTAACTAGCTTCACTTCAACTGATAGGGCTTACTTGCTTCACTTCACTTTAAATGATTAAGCTAAGTTGTTTCACTTCACTTCAATTGATTAAGCTCAGTTACTTCACTCCACTTCAACTGATTGGACTCACTTAGTTAGCTTCACCTCAACTGATAACGCTCATTTAACTAGCTTCATTTCAACTGATCGAGCTTACTTGCTTCACCTCACTTTAAATGATTAAGCTAAGTTGTTTCACTTCACTTCAATTGATTAAGCTCAGTAACTTCACTCCACTTCATCTGATTGGACTCACTTAGTTAGCTTCACCTCAACTGATAACGCTCATTTAACTAGCTTCACTTCAACTGATAGAGCTTACTTGCTTCACTTCACTTCAAATGATTAAGCTCAGTTACTTCACTCCACTTTATCTGATTGGACTCACTTAGTTAGACTCACCTCAACTGATAACGCTCATTTAAATAGCTTCACTTCAACTGATAGGGCTTACTTGCTTCACTTCACTTTAAATGATTAAGCTAAGTTGTTTCACTTCACTTCAAATGATTAAGCTCAGTTGCTTCACATCCCTTCAACTGATAGCGCTCACTTAACTAGCTTCACTTTACTTCAAATGATTAAGCTCAGTTTCTTCACATCACTTCAACTGATTCAGCTCACTTAACTAGATTCACTTCAACTAATAGAGCTCACTTGTTTCACTTCACTTCAAATGATTAAGCTCAGTTACGTCATTCCACTTCAACTGATTGGACTCACTTAGTTAGACTCACCTCAACTGATAACGCTCACTTAACTAGATTCACTTCAACTAATAGAGCACACTTGTTTCACGTCAATTCAATTGATCAAGCTCAGTTGCTTGAATTCACTTCATCTGATTGGACTCACTTAGTTAGCTTCACCTTAACTGATAACGCTCATTTAACTAGCTTCACTTCAACTGATAGAGCTTACTTGCTTCACTTCACTTCAAATGATTAAGCTCAGTTACGTCATTCCACTTCAACTGATTGGACTCACTTAGTTAGACTCACCTCAACTGATAACGCTCACTTAACTAGATTCACTTCAACTAATAGAGCACACTTGTTTCACGTCAATTCAATTGATCAAGCTCAGTTGCTTCAATTAACTTCAACTACTCACTTAGTTAGCATCACCTCAACTGATAATGCTCGCTTAACTAGCTTCACTTCAACTGATACAGCTTACTTGCTTCACTTCACTTCAAATGATTAAGCTAAGTTGTTTCACTTCACTTCAATTGATTAAGCTCAGTTACTTCACTCTACTTCATCTGATTGGACTGACTTAGTTGGCTTCACCTCAACTGATAACGCTCATTTAACTAGCTTCACCTCAACTAATAGAGCTCACTTGCTTCACATCACTTGAAATGATTAAGCTCAGTTGCTTCACATCCCTTCAACTGATAGCGCTCACTTAACTAGCTTCACTTCACTTCAAATGATTAAGCTCAGTTGCTTCACATCACTTCAAATGATTAAGCTAAGTTGCTTCACTTCACTTCAACTAATTGGACTCACTTAGTTAGACTCACCTCAACTGATAACGCTCATTTAACTAGCTTCACTTCAACTAATATAGTTCACTTGCTTCACTTCACTTCAAATGATTAAGCTCGGTTGCTTCACATCACTTCAACTGATAGCGCTCACTTAACTAGCTTCACTTCACTTCAAATGATTAGGCTCAGTTGCTTCACATCACTTCAACTGATTCAGCTCACTTAACTAGATTCACGTGAACTAATAGAGCTCACTTGTTTCACGTCAATTCAATTGATCAAGCACAGTTGCTTCAATTCACTTCAACTAATTGGGCTCACTTAGTTAGCTTCACCTCAACTGATAATGCTCGCTTAACCAGCTTCACTTCAACTAATAGAGCTCACTTGCTTCACTTCACTTCAAATGATTAAGCTCAGTTGCTTCACATCACTTCAACTGATAGCGCTCACTTAACTAGCTTCACATCACTTCAAATGATTAAGCTGAGTTGCTTCACATCACTTCAACTGATTCAGCTCACCTAACTAGATTCACTTCAACTAATAGAGCTCACTTGTTTCACGTCAATTCAATTGATCAAGCACAGTTGCTTCAATTCACTTCAATTAATTGGGCTCACTTAGTTAGCATCACCTCAACTGATAATGCTCGCTTAACTAGCTTCACTTCAACTAATTGGGCTCACTTAGTTAGCTTCACCTCAACTGATAATGCTCGCTTAACTAGCTTCAATTCAACTGATAGAGCTTACTTGCTTCACTTCACTTCAAATGATTAAGCTAAGTTGTTTCACTTCACTTCAATTGATTAAGCTCAGTTACTTCACTCCACTTCATCTGATTGGACTCACTTAGTTAGCTTCACCTCAACTGATAATGCTCGCTTAACTAGCTTCACTTCAACTGATAGAGCTTACTTGCTTCACTTCACTTCAAATGATTAAGCTCAGTTGCTTCACATCACTTCAACTGATAGCGCTCACTTAACTAGCTTCACTTCACTTCAAATGATTAAGCTCAGTTGCTTCACATCACTTCAACTGATTCAGCTCACTTAACTAGATTCACTTCAACTAATAGAGCTCACTTGTTTCACGTCAATTCAATTGATCAAGCACAGTTGCTTCAATTCACTTCAACTAATTGGGCTCACTTAGTTAGCTTCACCTCAACTGATAATGCTCGCTTAACTAGCTACACTTCAACTAATTGGGCTCACTTAGTTAGCTTCACCTCAACTGATAATGCTCGCTTAACTAGCTTCACTTCAACTGATAGAGCTTATTTGCTTCACTTCACTTCAAATGATTAAGCTAAGTTGTTTCACTTCACTTCAATTGATTAAGCTCAGTTACTTCACTCCACTTCATCTGATTGGACTCACTTTGTTAGCTTCACCTCAACTGATAACGCTTATTTAACTAGCTTTACTTCAACTGATAGAGCTTATTTCCTTCACTTCACTTCAAATGATTAAGCTCAGTTACTTCACTCCACTTCAACTGATTGGACTCACTTAGTTAGCTTCACCTCAACTGATAACCATCATTCAACTAGCTTCACTTCAACTGATCGAGCTTACTTGCTTCACCTCACTTTAAATGATTAAGCTAAGTTGTTTCACTTCACTTCAATTGATTAAGCTCAGTTACTTCACTCCACTTCATCTGATTGGACTCAATTAGTTAGCTTCACCTCAACTGATAACGCTCATTTAACTAGCTTCACTTCAACTGATAGAGCTTATTTGCTTCACTTCACTTCAAATGATTAAGCTCAGTTACTTCACTCCACTTCATCTGGTTGGACTCACTTAGTTAGACTCACCTCAACTGATAACGCTCATTTAACTAGCTTCACTTCAACTAATATAGTTCACTTGCTTCACTTCACTTCAAATGATTAAGCTCGGTTGCTTCACATCACTTCAACTGATAGCGCTCACTTAACTAGCTTCACTTCACTTCAAATGATTAGGCTCAGTTGCTTCACATCACTTCAACTGATTCAGCTCACTTAACTAGATTCACGTGAACTAATAGAGCTCACTTGTTTCACGTCAATTCAATTGATCAAGCACAGTTGCTTCAATTCACTTCAACTAATTGGGCTCACTTAGTTAGCTTCACCTCAACTGATAATGCTCGCTTAACCAGCTTCACTTCAACTAATAGAGCTCACTTGCTTCACTTCACTTCAAATGATTAAGCTCAGTTGCTTCACATCACTTCAACTGATAGCGCTCACTTAACTAGCTTCACATCACTTCAAATGATTAAGCTGAGTTGCTTCACATCACTTCAACTGATTCAGCTCACCTAACTAGATTCACTTCAACTAATAGAGCTCACTTGTTTCACGTCAATTCAATTGATCAAGCACAGTTGCTTCAATTCACTTCAATTAATTGGGCTCACTTAGTTAGCATCACCTCAACTGATAATGCTCGCTTAACTAGCTTCACTTCAACTAATTGGGCTCACTTAGTTAGCTTCACCTCAACTGATAATGCTCGCTTAACTAGCTTCAATTCAACTGATAGAGCTTACTTGCTTCACTTCACTTCAAATGATTAAGCTAAGTTGTTTCACTTCACTTCAATTGATTAAGCTCAGTTACTTCACTCCACTTCATCTGATTGGACTCACTTAGTTAGCTTCACCTCAACTGATAATGCTCGCTTAACTAGCTTCACTTCAACTGATAGAGCTTACTTGCTTCACTTCACTTCAAATGATTAAGCTCAGTTGCTTCACATCACTTCAACTGATAGCGCTCACTTAACTAGCTTCACTTCACTTCAAATGATTAAGCTCAGTTGCTTCACATCACTTCAACTGATTCAGCTCACTTAACTAGATTCACTTCAACTAATAGAGCTCACTTGTTTCACGTCAATTCAATTGATCAAGCACAGTTGCTTCAATTCACTTCAACTAATTGGGCTCACTTAGTTAGCTTCACCTCAACTGATAATGCTCGCTTAACTAGCTACACTTCAACTAATTGGGCTCACTTAGTTAGCTTCACCTCAACTGATAATGCTCGCTTAACTAGCTTCACTTCAACTGATAGAGCTTATTTGCTTCACTTCACTTCAAATGATTAAGCTAAGTTGTTTCACTTCACTTCAATTGATTAAGCTCAGTTACTTCACTCCACTTCATCTGATTGGACTCAATTAGTTAGCTTCACCTCAACTGATAACGCTCATTTAACTAGCTTCACTTCAACTGATAGAGCTTATTTGCTTCACTTCACTTCAAATGATTAAGCTCAGTTACTTCACTCCACTTCATCTGGTTGGACTCACTTAGTTAGACTCACCTCAACTGATAACGCTCATTTAACTAGCTTCACTTCAACTAATAGAGCTCACTTGCTTCACTTCACTTCAAATGATTAAGCTCAGTTGCTTCACATCCCTTCAACTGATAGCGCTCACTTAACTAATTTCACTTCACTTCAAATGATTAAGCTCAGTTGCTTCACATCACTTCAACTGATTCAGTTCACTTAACTAGATTCACTTCAACTAATAGAGCTCACTTGTTTCACGTCAATTCAATTGATCAAGCTCAGTTGCTTCAATTCTCTTCAACTAATTGGGCTCACTTGTTTCACTTCACTTCCATTGATTAAGCTCAGTTGCTTCACTTCAATTCAACTGATTAAGCTCAGTTGCCTCACTTTACCTCAACTGATAATACTCACTTAACTAGCTTCACTTCAACTAATAGAGCTCACTTGTTTCACTTCACTTCCATTGATTAAGCTCAGTTGCTTCACTTCAATTCAATTGATTAAGCTCAGTTGCCTCACTTTACCTCAACTGATAATACTCACTTAACTAGCCTAACTTCAACTAATAGAGCTCACTTATTTCACTTCACTTCAATTGATCAAGCACAGTTGCTTCAATTCACTTCAACTAATTGGGCTCACTTAGTTAGCTTCACCTCAACTGATAATGCTCGCTTAACTAGCTACACTTCAACTAATAGAGCTCACTTGTTTCACTTCACTTCCATTGATTAAGCTCAGTTGCTTCACTTCAATTCAACTGATTAAGCTCAGTTGCCTCACTTTACCTCAACTGATAATACTCACTTAACTAGCCTAACTTCAACTAATAGAGCTCACTTATTTCACGTCAATTCAATTGATCAAGCACAGTTGCTTCAATTCACTTCAACTAATTGGGCTCACTTAGTTAGCTTCACCTCAACTGATAATGCTCGCTTAACTAGCTACACTTCAACTAATTGGGCTCACTTAGTTAGCTTCACCTCAACTGATAATGCTCGCTTAACTAGCTTCACTTCAACTGATAGAGCTTATTTGCTTCACTTCACTTCAAATGATTAAGCTAAGTTGTTTCACTTCACTTCAATTGATTAAGCTCAGTTACTTCACTCCACTTCATCTGATTGGACTCACTTTGTTAGCTTCACCTCAACTGATAACGCTTATTTAACTAGCTTTACTTCAACTGATAGAGCTTATTTCCTTCACTTCACTTCAAATGATTAAGCTCAGTTACTTCACTCCACTTCAACTGATTGGACTCACTTAGTTAGCTTCACCTCAACTGATAACCATCATTCAACTAGCTTCACTTCAACTGATCGAGCTTACTTGCTTCACCTCACTTTAAATGATTAAGCTAAGTTGTTTCACTTCACTTCAATTGATTAAGCTCAGTTACTTCACTCCACTTCATCTGATTGGACTCAATTAGTTAGCTTCACCTCAACTGATAACGCTCATTTAACTAGCTTCACTTCAACTGATAGAGCTTATTTGCTTCACTTCACTTCAATTGATTAAGCTCACTTGCTTCAGTTCACTTCAATTGATTAAGCTCAGTTGCTCCACTTAACTTCATTTAATTGGACTCACTTGGTTCACTTCACTTCAGCTGAATAAGCTCAGTTGCCTCACTTCACCTCAACTGATAATACTCACTTAACTAGCTTCACTTCAACTAATAGAGCTCACTCTCTTTACTTTAGTTCAATTGATTAAGCTCAGTTGCTTCACTCCACTTCAACTGATTGGACTCATTTAGTTAGCTTCACCTCACCTAATTGTACTCATTTAACTGGCTTCACTTCAACTAATAGAGCTCACTTGCTTCACTTCACTTCAATTGATTATGGTCAGTTGCCTCACTTCACTTCAACTGATTCTGCTCACTTAACTAGCTTCACTTCAACTAATAGAGCTCACTTGCTTCACTTCACTTCAATTGATTAAGCTCAGTTGCTTCACTTCACTTCCACTGATTAAGCTCAGTTGCCTCACTTCGCTTTAACTGATTCTGCTCACTGAACTTGCTTCACTTCAACTAATTGAGCTCACTTGCTTCACTTCACTTCAATTGATTAAGCTCAGTTGCTTCACTTCACTTCAACTAATTAAACTCACTTAGTTAGCGTCACCTCAACTGATTCAGCTCACTTAACTAGCTTCATTTCAACCAATTGAGCTCACTTGCTTCACTTCACTTCAATTGATTAAGCTCAGTTGCTTCACTTTACTTCAATAAATTTAGCTCAGTTGCTTCACTTTACTTCAACTAATTGAGCTCCCTTAGTTAGCTTCACTTCAACTGATAACGCTCACCTAACTAGCTTCACTTCAACTAATAGAGCTCACTTTCTTCAATTCACTTCAATTGATTAAGCTCAGTTGCTTCACTCCACTTCAACTAATTGGACTCACTTAGTTAGCGTCACCTCAACTGATAACGCTCACCTAACTAGCTTCACTTCAACTCATAGAGCTGACTTGCTTTACTTCACTTCAATTTATTAAGCTCAGTTGCTTCACTTCACTTCAATTGATTGGAATCACTTAGTTAGCGTCACCTCAACTGATAACGCTCACCTAACTAGCTTCACTTCAACTAATAGAGCTCACTTGCTTCAATTCACTTCAATTGATTAAGCTCAGTTGCTCCACTTCACTTCAACTAATTGGACTCTTTACTTCACTTCAATTGATTAAGCTCACTTGCTTCAGTTCACTTCAATTGATTAAGCTCAGTTGCTCCACTTAACTTCAACTAATTGGACTCACTTGGTTCACTTCACTTCAGCTGAATAAGCTCAGTTGCCTCACTTTACCTCAACTGATAATACTCACTTAACTAGCTTCACTTCAACTAATAGAGCTCACTCTCTTTACTTTAGTTCAATTGATTAAGCTCAGTTGCTTCACTCCACTCCAACTGATTGGACTCACTTAGTTAGCTTCACCTCACCTAATTGTACTCATTTAACTGGCTTCACTTCAACTAATAGAGCTAACTTGCTTTACTTCACTTCAATTGATTAAGGTCAGTTGCCTCACTTCGCTTTAACTGATTCTGCTCACTGAACTTGCTTCACTTCAACTAATTGAGCTCACTTGCTTCACTTCACTTCAATTGATTAAGCTCAGTTGCTTCACTTCACTTCAACTAATTGGACTCACTTAGTTAGTGTCACCTCAACTGATTCAGCTCACTTAAGTAGCTTCATTTCAACCAATTGAGCTCACTTGCTTCACTTCACTTCAATTGATTAAGCTCAGTTGCTTCACTTTACTTCAAAAAATTTAGCTCAGTTGCTTCACTTTACTTCAACTAATTGAGCTCCCTTAGTTAGCTTCACTTCAACTGATAACGCTGACTTTACTAGCTTCACTTCAACTAATAGAGCTCACTTGCTTCACTTCACTTCAATTGATTAAGCTCAGTTGCTTCACTTCACTTTCACTGATTAAGCTCAGTTGCCTCACTTCGCTTTAACTGATTCTGCTCACTGAACTTGCTTCACTTCAACTAATTGAGCTCACTTGCTTCACTTCACTTCAATTGATTAAGCTCAGTTGCTTCACTTCACTTCAGCTAATTGGACTCACTTAGTTAGCGTCACCTCAACTGATTCAGCTCACTTAACTAGCTTCACTTCACTTCAATTGATTAAGCTCAGTTGTTTCACTTTACTTCAATAAATTTAGCTCAGTTGCTTCACTTCACTTCAACTAATTGGACTCACTTAGTTAGCGTCACCTCAACTGATAACGCTCACCTAACTAGCTTCGCTTCAACTAATAGAGCTCACTTGCTTCAATTCACTTCAATTGATTAAGCTCAGTTGTTTCACTTTACTTCAATAAATTTAGCTCAGTTGCTTCACTTCACTTCAACTAATTGGACTCACTTAGTTAGCGTCACCTCAACTGATAACGCTCACCTAACTAGCTTCGCTTCAACTAATAGAGCTCACTTGCTTCAATTCACTTCAATTGATTAAGCTCAGTTGCTTCAATTTACTTCAATTGTTTGGACTCACTTAGTTAGCGTCACCTCAGCTGATAACGCTCATTTAACTAGCTTTACTTCAACTGATAGAGCTTATTTGCTTCACTTCACTTCAAATGATTAAGCTAAGTTGTTTGACTTCACTTCAATTGATTAAGCTCAGTTAACTAGCTTCACTTCAACTAATAGAGCCCACTTGCTTTACTTCATTCCAATTGATTAAGCTCAGTTGCTTCACTCCACTTCAACTGATTGGACTCACTTAGTTAGCTTCACCTCAACTGATAACGCTGACATAACTAGCTTCGCTTCAACTAATAGAGCTGACTGTTTTCACCTCACTTCAATTGATTAAGCTCAGTTGCTTCACTTTACTTCAACTAATTGAGCTCACTTAGTTAGCTTCACCTCAACTGATAACGCTCACTTAACTAGCTTCACTTCAACCAATTGAGCTCACTTGCTTCACTTCACTTCAATTGATTAAGTTCAGTTGCTCCACTTTACTTCAATAAATTTAGCTCAGTTGCTTCACTTTACTTCAACTAATTGAGCTCCCTTAGTTAGTTTCACTTCAACTGATAACGCTGACTTAACTAGCTTCACTTCAACTAATAGAGCTGACTTGCTTCACTGCAGTTCAATTGATTAAGCTCAGTTGCTTCACTTCACTTCAACTAAATGGACTGACTTAGTTAGCTTCATCTCAACTGATAACGCTCACCTAACTAGCTTTACTTCAACTAATTGTGCTCTCTTGCTTCACTTCACTTCAATTGATAAAGCTCAGTTGCTTCACTTTACTTCAATAAATTCAGCTCAGTTGCTTCACTTTACTTCAACTTATTGAGCTCACTTAGTTAGCTTCACTTCAACTGATACCGCTGACTTAACAAGCTTCACTTCAACTAATAGAGCTGACTTGCTTCACTTCACTTCAATTGATTAAGCTCAGTTGCTTCACTTTACTTCAACTAATTGAGCTCACTTAGTTAGCTTCACCTCAACTGATAACGCTGACATAACTAGCTTCGCTTCAACTAATAGAGCTGACTGTTTTCACCTCACTTCAATTGATTAAGCTCAGTTGCTTCACTTCACTTCAACTAATTGGACTCACTCAGTCAGCGTCACCTCAACTGATAACGCTCACCTAACTAGCTTCACTTCAACTAATTGTGCTCACTTGGTTCACTCCACTTCAATTGATTAAGCTCAGTTGCTTCACTTCACTTCAATAAATTCAGCTCAGTTGTTTCACTTTACTTCAACTAATTGAGCTCACTTAGTTTGCTTCACCTCAACTGATAACGCTGACTTAACTAGCTTCAATTCAACTAATAGAGCTGACTTGCTTCACTTCACTTCAATTGATTAAGCTCAGTTGCTTCACTTCACTTCAACTAATTGGACTCACTTACTTAGCTTCTCCTCAACTGATAACGCTCACCTAACTAGCTTCACTTCAACTAATAGAGCTCACTTGCTGCAGTACACTTCAATTGATTAGGCTCAGTTGCTTCACTTCACTTCAATAAATTCAGCTCAGTTGCTTCACTTTACTTCAACTAATTGAGCTCACTTAGTTAGCTTCACCTCAACTGATAACGCTGACTTAAGTAGCTTCACTTCAACTAATTGTGCTCACTTGGTTCACTCCACTTCAATTGATTAAGCTCAGTTGTTTCACTTTACTTCAATAAATTTAGCTCAGTTGCTTCACTTCACTTCAACTAATTGGACTCACTTAGTTAGCGTCACCTCAACTGATAACGCTCACCTAACTAGCTTCGCTTCAACTAATAGAGCTCACTTGCTTCAATTCACTTCAATTGATTAAGCTCAGTTGTTTCACTTTACTTCAATAAATTTAGCTCAGTTGCTTCACTTCACTTCAACTAATTGGACTCACTTAGTTAGCGTCACCTCAACTGATATCGCTCACCTAACTAGCTTCGCTTCAACTAATAGAGCTCACTTGCTTCAATTCACTTCAATTGTTTGGACTCACTTAGTTAACGTCACCTCAGCTGATAACGCTCATTTAACTAGCTTTACTTCAACTGATGGAGCTTATTTGCTTCACTTCACTTCAAATGATTAAGCTAAGTTGTTTCACTTCACTTCAATTGATTAAGCTCAGTTAACTAGCTTCACTTCAACTAATAGAGCCCACTTGCTTTACTTCATTCCAATTGATTAAGCTCAGTTGCTTCACTCCACTTCAACTGATTGGACTCACTTAGTTAGCTTCACCTTAACTGATAACGCTGACATAACTAGCTTCGCTTCAACTAATAGAGCTGACTGTTTTCACTTCACTTCAATTGATTAAGCTCAGTTGCTTCACTTTACTTCAACTGATTGAGCTCACTTAGTTAGCTTCACCTCAACTGATAACGCTCACTTAACTAGCTTCACTTCAACCAATTGAGCTCACTTGCTTCACTTCACTTCAATTGATTAAGCTCAGTTGCTTCACTTTACTTCAATAAATTTAGCTCAGTTGCTTCACTTTACTTCAACTAATTGAGCTCCCTTAGTTAGTTTCACTTCAACTGATAACGCTGACTTAACTAGCTTCACTTCAACTAATAGAGCTGACTTGCTTCACTGCACTTCAATTGATTAAGCTCAGTTGCTTCACTTCACTTCAACTGAATGGACTGACTTAGTTAGCTTCATCTCAACTGATAACGCTCACCTAACTAGCTTTACTTCAACTAATTGTGCTCTCTTGCTTCACTTCACTTCAATTGATAAAGCTCAGTTGCTTCACTTCACTTCAATTGATTAAGCTCAGTTGCTTCACTTTACTTCAACTAATTGAGCTCACTTAGTTAGCTTCACCTCAACTGATAACGCTGACATAACTAGCTTCGCTTCAACTAATAGAGCTGACTGTTTTCACTTCACTCCAATTGATTAAGCTCAGTTGCTTCACTTCACTCCAATTGATTGGACTCACTTAGTTAGCGTCACCTCAACTGATAACGCTCACTTACCTAGCTTCACTTCAACTAATAGAGCTCACTTGCTTCACTTCACTTCGATTGATTAAGCTCAGTTGCTTCACTTCACTTCAACTAATTGGACTCACTCAGTCAGCGTCACCTCAACTGATAACGCTCACCTAACTAGCTTCACTTCAACTAATTGTGCTCACTTGGTTCACTCCACTTCAATTGATTAAGCTCAGTTGCTTCACTTCACTTCAATAAATTCAGCTCAGTTGTTTCACTTTACTTCAACTAATTGAGCTCACTTAGTTTGCTTCACCTCAACTGATAACGCTGACTTAACTAGCTTCAATTCAACTAATAGAGCTGACTTGCTTCACTTCACTTCAATTGATTAAGCTCAGTTGCTTCACTTCACTTCAACTAATTGAGCTCACTTAGTTAGCTTCTCCTCAACTGATAACGCTCACCTAACTAGCTTCACTTCAACTAATAGAGCTCACTTGCTGCAGTTCACTTCAATTGATTAGGCTCAGTTGCTTCACTTCACTTCAATAAATTCAGCTCAGTTGCTTCACTTTACTTCAACTAATTGAGCTCACTTAGTTAGCTTCACCTCAACTGATAACGCTGACTTAACTAGCTTCACTTCAACTAATTGTGCTCACTTGGTTTACTCCACTTCAATTGATTAAGCTCAGTTGCTTCACTTCACTTCAATAAATTCAGCTCAGTTGTTTCACTTTACTTCAACTAATTGAGCTCACTTAGTTAGCTTCACCTCAACTGATAACGCTGACTTAACTAGCTTCACTTCAACTAACAGAGCTCACTTGCTTCACTTCACTTCGATTGATTAAGCTCAGTTGCTTCACTTCACTTCAACTAATTGGACTCACTTAGTTAGCGTCACCTCAACTGATAACACTCACCTAACTATCTTCACTTCAACTAATAGATCTCACTTGCTTCAGTTCACTTCAATTGATTAAGCTCAGTTGCTCCACTTCACTTCAACTAATTGGACTCACTTAGTTAGCGTCACCTCAACTGATAACGCTCACCTAACTAGCTTCACTTCAACTAATAGAGCTCACTTGCTTCAGTTCACTTCAATTGATTAAGCTCAGTTGCTTCACTTCACTTCAATAAATTCAGCTCAGTTGCTTCACTTTACTTCAACTAATTGAGCTCACTTAGTTAGCTTCACCTCAACTCATAACGCTGAATTAACTAGCTTCACTTCAACTAATAGAGCTGACTTGCTTCACTTCACTTCAATTGATTAAGCTCAGTTGCTTCAATTCACTTCAATTGTTTGGACTCACTTAGTTAGCGTCACCTCAACTGATAACGCTCATTTAACTAGCTTTACTTCAACTGATAGAGCTTATTTGCTTCACTTCACTTCAAATGATTAAGCTTAGTTGTTTCACTTCACTTCAATTGATTAAGCTCAGTTAACTAGCTTCACTTCAACTAATAGAGCCCACTTGCTTTACTTCATTCCAATTGATTAAGCTCAGTTGCTTCACTCCACTTCAACTGATTGGACTCACTTAGTTAGCTTCACCTCAACTAATTGTACTCATTTTACTAGCTCCACGTCAACTAATAGAGCTCACTTGCTTCAGTTCACTTCAATTGATTAAGCTCAGTTGCTACAATTCACTTCAATTGATTCATTTCAGTTGCTTCGCTTTACTCCAACTAATTGAACTCACTGAGTTAGCTTCACCTCAACTGATAACGCTGACATAACTAGCTTCGCTTCAACTAATAGAGCTCACTTGCTTCAGTTCACTTCAATTGATTAAGCTCCGTTGCTTCACTTCACTTCAACAAATTCAGCTCAGTTGCTTCACTTTACTTCAACTAATTGAGCTCACTTAGTTAGCTTCACCTCAACTGATAACGCTGACTTAACTAGCTTCACTTCAACTAATAGAGCTGACTTGCTTCACTTCACTTCAATTGATTAAACTCAGTTGCTTCAATTCACTTCAATTGTTTGGACTCACTTAGTTAGCGTCACCTCAACTGATAACGCTCATTTAACTAGCTTTACTTAAACTGATAGAGCTTAATTGCTTCACTTCACTTCAAATGATTAAGCTAAGTTGTTTCTCTTCACTTCAATTGATTAAGCTCAGTTAACTAGCTTCACTTCGAATAATAAAGCCCACTTGCTTTTCTTCATTCCAATTGATTAAGCTCAGTTGCTTCACTCCACTTCAACTGATTGGACTCACTTAGTTAGGTTCACCTCAACTAATTGTACTCATTTTACTAGCTTCACGTCAACTAATAGAGCTCACTTTCTTCACTTCACTTTAATTGATTAAGCTCAGTTGCTTCACTTCACTTCAACTAATTGGACTCACTTAGTTAGCGTCACCTCAACTGATAACGCTCACCTAACTAGCTTCAATTCAACTAATTGTGCTCACTTGCTTCACTTCACTTCAATTGATTAAGCTCAGTTGCTTCACTTCACTTCAATAAATTCAGCTCAGTTGTTTCACTTCACTTCAACTAATTGAGCTCACTTAGTTTGCTTCACCTCAACTGATAACGCTGACTTAACTAGCTTCACTTCAACTAATAGAGCTGAATTGCTTCACTTCACTTCAATTGATTAAATTCAGTTGCTTCACTTCACTTCCACTGATTAAGCTCAGTTGCCTCACTTCGCTTTAACTGATTCTGCTCACTGAACTTGCTTCACTTCAACTAATAGATCTCACTTGCTTCAGTTCACTTCAATTGATTAAGCTCAGTTGCTCCACTTCACTTCAACTAATTGGACTCACTTAGTTAGCGTCACCTCAACTGATAACGCTCACCTAACTAGCTTCACTTCAACTAATAGAGCTCACTTGCTTCAGTTCACTTCAATTGATTAAGCTCAGTTGCTTCACTTCACTTCAATAAATTCAGCTCAGTTGCTTCACTTTACTTCAACTAATTGAGCTCACTTAGTTAGCTTCACCTCAACTCATAACGCTGACTTAACTAGCTTCACTTCAACTAATAGAGCTGACTTGCTTCACTTCACTTCAATTGATTAAGCTCAGTTGCTTCAATTCACTTCAATTGTTTGGACTCACCTAGTTAGCGTCACCTCAACTGATAACGCTCATTTAACTAGCTTTACTTCAACTGATAGAGCTTATTTGCTTCACTTCACTTCAAATGATTAAGCTAAGTTGTTTCACTTCACTTCAATTGATTAAGCTCAGTTAACTAGCTTCACTTCAACTAATAGAGCCCACTTGCTTTACTTCATTCCAATTGATTAAGTTCAGTTGCTTCACTCCACTTCAACTGATTGGACTCACTTAGTTAGCTTCACCTCAACTAATTGTACTCATTTTACTGGCTCCTCGTCAACTAATAGAGCTCACTTGCTTCAGTTCACTTCAATTGATTAAGCTCAGTTGCTTCAATTCACTTCAATTGATTCATTTCAGTTGCTTCGCTTTACTCCAACTAATTGAACTCACTGAGTTAGCTTCACCTCAACTGATAACGCTGACATAACTAGCTTCGCTTCAACTAATAGAGCTCACTTGCTTCAGTTCACTTCAATTGATTAAGCTCAGTTGCTTCACTTCACTTCAATAAATTCAGCTCAGTTGCTTCACTTTACTTCAACTAATTGAGCTCACTTAGTTAGCTTCACCTCAACTGATAACGCTCATTTAACTAGCTTTACTTAAACTGATAGAGCTTATTTGCTTCACTTCACTTCAAATGATTAAGCTAAGTTGTTTCACTTCACTTCAATTGATTAAGCTCAGTTAACTAGCTTCACTCCAACTAATAGAGCCCACTTGCTTCACTTCACTTCAATTGATTAAGGTCAGTTGCCTCACTTCACTTCAACTGATTCTGCTCACTTAACTAGCTTCACTTCTACTAATAGAGCTCACTTGCTTCACTTCACTTCAATTGATTAAGCTCAGTTGCTTCACTTCACTTCCACTGATTAAGCTCAGTTGTTTCACTTCACTTCAACTAATTGAGCTCACATAGTTTGCTTCACCTCAACTGAGAACGCTGACTTAACTAGCTTCACTTCAACTAATAGAGCTGAATTGCTTCACTTCACTTCAATTGATTAAATTCAGTTGCTTCACTTCACTTCAATTTATTGGACTCACTTAGTTAGCGTCACCTCAACTGATAACACTCTCCTAACTAGCTTCACTTCAACTAATAGATCTCACTTGCTTCAGTTCACTTCAATTGATTAAGCTCAGTTGCTCCACTTCACTTCAACTAATTGGACTCACTTAGTAAGCGTCACCTCAACTGATAACGCTCACCTAACTAGCTTCACTTCAACTAATAGAGCTCACTTGCTTCAGTTCACTTCAATTGATTAAGCTCAGTTGCTTCACTTCACTTCTACTAATTGAGCTCACTTAGTTAGCGTCACCTCAACTGATTCAGCTCACTTAACTAGCTTCACTTCAACCAATTGAGCTCACTTGCTTCACTTCACTTCAATTGATTAAGCTCAGTTGCTTCACTTTACTTCAATAAATTTAGCTCAGTTGCTTCACTTTAACTGATAACGCTGACTTAACTAGCTTCACTTCAACTAATAGAGCTGACTTGTTTCACTTCACTTCAATTGATTAAGTTCAGTTGCTTCAATTCACTTCAACTGATTCTGCTCACTTAACTAGCTTCACTTCAACTAATAGAGCTCACTTGCTTCACTTCACTTCAATTGATTAAGTTCAGTTGTTTCAGTTCACTTCCACTGATCAACCTCAGTTGCCTCACTTCGCTTTAACTGATTCTGCTCACTGAACTTGCTTCACTTCAACTAATAGAGCTCACTCTCTTTACTTCACTTCAATTGATTAAGCTCAGTTGCTTCACTCCACTTCAACTGATTGGACTCACTTAGTTAGCTTCACCTCAACTAATTGTACTCATTTAACTGGCTTCACTTCAACTAATAGAGCTCACTTGCTTCACTTCACTTCAATTGATTAAGCTCAGTTGCTTCACTTCACTTCATCTGATTGGACTCACTTAGTTAGCTTCACCTTAACTGATAACGCTCATTTAACTAGCTTCACTTCAACTGATAGAGCTTACTTGCTTCACTTCACTTCAAATGATTAAGCTCAGTTACGTCATTCCACTTCAACTGATTGGACTCACTTAGTTAGACTCACCTCAACTGATAACGCTCACTTAACTAGATTCACTTCAACTAATAGAGCACACTTGTTTCACGTCAATTTAATTGATCAAGCTCAGTTGCTTCAATTAACTTCAACTAATTGGGCTCACTTAGTTAGCATCACCTCAACTGATAATGCTCGCTTAACTAGCTTCACTTCAACTGATACAGCTTACTTGCTTCACTTCACTTCAAATGATTAAGCTAAGTTGTTTCACTTCACTTCAATTGATTAAGCTCAGTTACTTCACTCTACTTCATCTGATTGGACTGACTTAGTTGGCTTCACCTCAACTGATAACGCTCATTTAACTAGCTTCACTTCAACTAATAGAGCTCACTTGCTTCACATCACTTGAAATGATTAAGCTCAGTTGCTTCACATCCCTTCAACTGATAGCGCTCACTTAACTAGCTTCACTTCACTTCAAATGATTAAGCTCAGTTGCTTCACATCACTTCAAATGATTAAGCTAAGTTGCTTCACTTCACTTCAACTAATTGGACTCACTTAGTTAGACTCACCTCAACTGATAACGCTCATTTAACTAGCTTCACTTCAACTAATATAGTTCACTTGCTTCACTTCACTTCAAATGATTAAGCTCGGTTGCTTCACATCACTTCAACTGATAACGCTCACTTAACTAGCTTCACTTCACTTCAAATGATTAGGCTCAGTTGCTTCACATCACTTCAACTGATTCAGCTCACTTAACTAGATTCACGTGAACTAATAGAGCTCACTTGTTTCACGTCAATTCAATTGATCAAGCACAGTTGCTTCAATTCACTTCAACTAATTGGGCTCACTTAGTTAGCTTCACCTCAACTGATAATGCTCGCTTAACCAGCTTCACTTCAACTAATAGAGCTCACTTGCTTCACTTCACTTCAAATGATTAAGCTCAGTTGCTTCACATCACTTCAACTGATAGCGCTCACTTAACTAGCTTCACATCACTTCAAATGATTAAGCTGAGTTGCTTCACATCACTTCAACTGATTCAGCTCACCTAACTAGATTCACTTCAACTAATAGAGCTCACTTGTTTCACGTCAATTCAATTGATCAAGCACAGTTGCTTCAATTCACTTCAATTAATTGGGCTCACTTAGTTAGCATCACCTCAACTGATAATGCTCGCTTAACTAGCTTCACTTCAACTAATTGGGCTCACTTAGTTAGCTTCACCTCAACTGATAATGCTCGCTTAACTAGCTTCAATTCAACTGATAGAGCTTACTTGCTTCACTTCACTTCAAATGATTAAGCTAAGTTGTTTCACTTCACTTCAATTGATTAAGCTCAGTTACTTCACTCCACTTCATCTGATTGGACTCACTTAGTTAGCTTCACCTCAACTGATAATGCTCGCTTAACTAGCTTCACTTCAACTGATAGAGCTTACTTGCTTCACTTCACTTCAAATGATTAAGCTCAGTTGCTTCACATCACTTCAACTGATAGCGCTCACTTAATTAGCTTCACTTCACTTCAAATGATTAAGCTCAGTTGCTTCACATCACTTCAACTGATTCAGCTCACTTAACTAGATTCACTTCAACTAATAGAGCTCACTTGTTTCACGTCAATTCAATTGATCAAGCACAGTTGCTTCAATTCACTTCAACTAATTGGGCTCACTTAGTTAGCTTCACCTCAACTGATAATGCTCGCTTAACTAGCTACACTTCAACTAATTGGGCTCACTTAGTTAGCTTCACCTCAACTGATAATGCTCGCTTAACTAGCTTCACTTCAACTGATAGAGCTTATTTGCTTCACTTCACTTCAAATGATTAAGCTAAGTTGTTTCACTTCACTTCAATTGATTAAGCTCAGTTACTTCATTCCACTTCATCTGATTGGACTCACTTTGTTAGCTTCACCTCAACTGATAACGCTTATTTAACTAGCTTTACTTCAACTGATAGAGCTTATTTCCTTCACTTCACTTCAAATGATTAAGCTCAGTTACTTCACTCCACTACAACTGATTGGACTCACTTAGTTAGCTTCACCTCAACTGATAACCATCATTCAACTAGCTTCACTTCAACTGATCGAGCTTACTTGCTTCACCTCACTTTAAATGATTAAGCTAAGTTGTTTCACTTCACTTCAATTGATTAAGCTCAGTTACTTCACTCCACTTCATCTGATTGGACTCAATTAGTTAGCTTCACCTCAACTGATAACGCTCATTTAACTAGCTTCACTTCAACTGATAGAGCTTATTTGCTTCACTTCACTTCAAATGATTAAGCTCAGTTACTTCACTCCACTTCATCTGGTTGGACTCACTTAGTTAGACTCACCTCAACTGATAACGCTCATTTAACTAGCTTCACTTCAACTAATAGAGCTCACTTGCTTCACTTCACTTCAAATGATTAAGCCCAGTTGCTTCACATCCCTTCAACTGATAGCGCTCACTTAACTAATTTCACTTCACTTCAAATGATTAAGCTCAGTTGCTTCACATCACTTCAACTGATTCAGTTCACTTAACTAGATTCACTTCAACTAATAGAGCTCACTTGTTTCACGTCAATTCAATTGATCAAGCTCAGTTGCTTCAATTCTCTTCAACTAATTGGGCTCACTTGTTTCACTTCACTTCCATTGATTAAGCTCAGTTGCTTCACTTCAATTCAACTGATTAAGCTCAGTTGCCTCACTTTACCTCAACTGATAATACTCACTTAACTAGCTTCACTTCAACTAATAGAGCTCACTTGTTTCACTTCACTTCCATTGATTAAGCTCAGTTGCTTCACTTCAATTCAACTGATTAAGCTCAGTTGCCTCACTTTACCTCAACTGATAATACTCACTTAACTAGCCTAACTTCAACTAATAGAGCTCACTTATTTCACTTCACTTCAATTGATCAAGCACAGTTGCTTCAATTCACTTCAACTAATTGGGCTCACTTAGTTAGCTTCACCTCAACTGATAATGCTCGCTTAACTAGCTACACTTCAACTAATAGAGCTCACTTGTTTCACTTCACTTCCATTGATTAAGCTCAGTTGCTTCACTTCAATTCAACTGATTAAGCTCAGTTGCCTCACTTTACCTCAACTGATAATACTCACTTAACTAGCCTAACTTCAACTAATAGAGCTCACTTATTTCACGTCAATTCAATTGATCAAGCACAGTTGCTTCAATTCACTTCAACTAATTGGGCTCACTTAGTTAGCTTCACCTCAACTGATAATGCTCGCTTAACTAGCTACACTTCAACTAATTGGGCTCACTTAGTTAGCTTCACCTCAACTGATAATGCTCGCTTAACTAGCTTCACTTCAACTGATAGAGCTTATTTGCTTCACTTCACTTCAAATGATTAAGCTAAGTTGTTTCACTTCACTTCAATTGATTAAGCTCAGTTACTTCACTCCACTTCATCTGATTGGACTCACTTTGTTAGCTTCACCTCAACTGATAACGCTTATTTAACTAGCTTTACTTCAACTGATAGAGCTTATTTCCTTCACTTCACTTCAAATGATTAAGCTCAGTTACTTCACTCCACTTCAACTGATTGGACTCACTTAGTTAGCTTCACCTCAACTGATAACCATCATTCAAGTAGCTTCACTTCAACTGATCGAGCTTACTTGCTTCACCTCACTTTAAATGATTAAGCTAAGTTGCTTCACTTCACTTCAATTGATTAAGCTCAGTTGCTTCACTTCACTTCAATTGATTGGACTCACTTAGTTAGCGTCACCTCAACTGATAACGCTCACTTACCTAGCTTCACTTCAACTAATAGAGCTCACTTGCTTCACTTCATATCGATTGATTAAGCTTAGTTGCTTCACTTCACTTCAACTAATTGGACTCACTTAGTTAGCGTCACCTCAACTGATAACGCTCACCTAACTAGCTTCGCTTCAACTAATTGTGCTCACTTGCTTCACTTCACTTCAATTGATTAAGCTCAGTTGCTTCACTTCACTTTAATAAATTCAGCTCAGTTGTTTTACTTTACTTCAACTAATTGAGCTCATTTAGTTTGCTTCACCTCAACTGATAACGCTGACTTAACTAGCTTCACTTCAACTAATAAATATGACTTGCTTCACTTGACTTCAATTGATTAAGCTCAGTTGCTTCACTTCACTTCAATTTATTGGACTCACTTAGTTAGCGTCACCTCAACTGATAACACTCACCTAACTAGCTTCACTTCAACTAATAGATCTCACTTGCTTCAGTTCACTTCAATTGATTAAGATCAGTTGCTCCACTTCACTTCAACTAATTGGACCCACTTAGTTAGGGTCACCTCAACTGATAACGGTCACCTAACTAGCTTCACTTCAACTAATAGAGCTCACTTGCTGCAGTTCACTTCAATTGATTAAGCTCAGTTGCATCACTTCACTTCAACTAATTGGACTCACTTAGTTAGCGTCACCTCAACTGATTCAGCTCACTTAACTAGCTTCACTTCAACCAATTGAGCTCACTTGCTTCACTTCACTTCAATTGATTAAGCTCAGTTGCTTCACTTCACTTCAATAAATTTAGCTCAGTTGCTTCACTTTACTTCAACTAATTGAGCTCCCTTAGTTAGCTTCACTTCAACTGATAACGCTGACTTAACTAGCTTCACTTCAACTAATAGAGCTCACTTGTTTCACTTCACTTCAATTCATTAAGCTCAGTTGCTTCACTCCACTTCAACTGATTGGACTCACTTAGTTAGCTTCACCTCAACTAATTGTACTCATTTTACTAGCCTCACTTCAACTAATAGAGCTCACTTGCTTTACTTCACTTCAATTGTTGAAAGTCAGTTGCCTCACTTCACTTCAACTTATTCTGCTCACTAAACTTGCTTTACTTCAACTAATTGAGCTCACTTGCTTCACTTCACTTCAATTGATTAAGCTCAGTTGCTTCACTCCACTTCAACTGATTGGACTCACTTAGTTAGCTTCACCTCAACTAATTGTACTCATTTTACTAGCTTCACGTCAACTAATAGAGCTCACTTGCTTTACTTCACTTCAATTGTTGAAAGTCAGTTGCCTCACTTCACTTCAACTGATTCTGCTCACTTATCTAGCTTCACTTCAACTAATAGAGCTCACTTGCTTCACTTCACTTCAATTGATTAAGCTCAGTTGCTTCACTTCACTTCCACTGATTAAGCTCAGTTGCCTCACTTCGCTTTAACTGATTCTGCTCACTGAACTTGCTTCACTTCAACTAATTGAGCTCACTTGCTTCACTTCACTTCAATTGTTTAAGCTCAGTTGCTTCACTCCACTTCAACTGATTGGACTCACTTAGTTAGCTTCACCTCAACTAATTGTACTCATTTTACTAGCTTCACGTCAACTAATAGAGCTCACTTGCTTTACTTCACTTCAATTGTTGAAAGTCAGTTGCCTCACTTCACTTCAACTGATTCTGCTCACTTAACTAGCTTCACTTCAACTAATAGAGCTCACTTGCTTCACTTCACGTCAATTGATTAAGCTCAGTTGCTTCACTTTACTTCAACTAATTGAGCTCCCTTAGTTAGCTTCACCTCAACTGATAACGCTCACTTACCTAGCTTCACTTCAACTAATTGAGCTCACTTGATTCACTTCACTTCAGCTGAATAGGCTCAGTTGCCTCACTCCACCTCAACTGATAATACTCACTTAACTAGCTTCACTTCAACTAATAGAGCTCACTCTCTTTACTTCACTTCAATTGATTAAGCTCACTTGCTTCAGTTCACTTCAATTGATTAAGCTCAGTTGCTCCACTTCACTTCAACTAACTGGACTCACTTGGTTCACTTCACTTCAGCTGAATAAGCTCAGTTGCCTCACTTTACCTCAACTGATAATACTCACTTAACTAGCTTCACTTCAACTAATAGAGCTCACTCTCTTTACTTCAGTTCAATTGATTAAGCTCAATTGCTTCACTCCACTTCAACTGATTGGACTCACTTAGTTAGCTTCACCTCACCTAATTGTACTCATTTAACTGGCTTCACTTCAACTAATAGAGCTCACTTGCTTCACTTCACTTCAATTGATTAAGGTCAGTTGCCTCACTTCACTTCAACTGATTCTGCTCACTTAACTAGCTTCTATTCAACTAATAGAGCTCACTTGCTTCACTTCACTTCAATTGATTAAGCTCAGTTGCTTCACTTCACTTCCACTGATTAAGCTCAGTTGCCTCACTTCGCTTTAACTGATTCTGCTCACTGAACTTGCTTCACTTCAACTAATTGAGTTCACTTGCTTCACTTCACTTCAATTGATTAAGCTCAGTTGCTTTACTTCACTTCAACTAATTGGACTCACTTAGTTAGCTTCATCTCAACTGATAACGCTCACCTAACTAGCTTTACTTCAACTAATTGTGCTCTCTTGCTTCACTTCACTTCAATCGATTTAGCTCAGTTGCTTCACTTTACTTCAATAAATTGAGCTCACTGAGTTAGCTTCACCTCAACTGATAAAGCTGACATAACTAGCTTCGCTTCAACTAATAGAGCTGACTTGCTTCACTTCACTTCAATTGATTAAGCTCAGTTGCATCACTTCACTTCAACTAATTGGACTCACTTAGTTAGCGTCACCTCAACTGATTCAGCTCACTTAACTAGCTTCACTTCAACCAATTGAGCTCACTTGCTTCACTTCACTTCAATTGATTAAGCTCAGTTGCTTCACTTCACTTCAATAAATTGGGCTCACTTAGTTAGCATCACCTCAACTGATAATGCTCGCTTAACTAGCTTCACTTCAACTAATTGGGCTCACTTAGTTAGCTTCACCTCAACTGATAATGCTCGCTTAACCAGCTTCACTTCAACTAATAGAGCTCACTTGCTTCACTTCACTTCAAATGATTAAGCTCAGTTGCTTCACATCACTTCAACTGATAGCGCTCACTTAACTAGCTTCACATCACTTCAAATGATTAAGCTGAGTTGCTTCACATCACTTCAACTGATTCAGCTCACCTAACTAGATTCACTTCAACTAATAGAGCTCACTTGTTTCACGTCAATTCAATTGATCAAGCACAGTTGCTTCAATTCACTTCAATTAATTGGGCTCACTTAGTTAGCATCACCTCAACTGATAATGCTCGCTTAACTAGCTTCACTTCAACTAATTGGGCTCACTTAGTTAGCTTCACCTCAACTGATAATGCTCGCTTAACTAGCTTCACTTCAACTGATAGAGCTTATTTGCTTCACTTCACTTCAAATGATTAAGCTCAGTTGCTTCACATCACTTCAACTGATAGCGCTCACTTAACTAGCTTCACTTCACTTCAAATGATTAAGCTCAGTTGCTTCACATCACTTCAACTGATTCAGCTCACTTAACTAGATTCACTTCAACTAATAGAGCTCACTTGTTTCACGTCAATTCAATTGATCAAGCACAGTTGCTTCAATTCACTTCAACTAATTGGGCTCACTTAGTTAGCTTCACCTCAACTGATAATGCTCGCTTAACTAGCTACACTTCAACTAATTGGGCTCACTTAGTTAGCTTCACCTCAACTGATAATGCTCGCTTAACTAGCTTCACTTCAACTGATAGAGCTTACTTGCTTCACTTCACTTCAAATGATTAAGCTCAGTTGCTTCACATCACTTCAACTGATAGCGCTCACTTAACTAGCTTCACTTCACTTCAAATGATTAAGCTCAGTTGCTTCACATCACTTCAACTGATTCAGCTCACTTAACTAGATTCACTTCAACTAATAGAGCTCACTTGTTTCACGTCAATTCAATTGATCAAGCACAGTTGCTTCAATTCACTTCAACTAATTGGGCTCACTTAGTTAGCTTCACCTCAACTGATAATGCTCGCTTAACTAGCTACACTTCAACTAATTGGGCTCACTTAGTTAGCTTCACCTCAACTGATAATGCTCGCTTAACTAGCTTCACTTCAACTGATAGAGCTTATTTGCTTCACTTCACTTCAAATGATTAAGCTAAGTTGTTTCACTTCACTTCAATTGATTAAGCTCAGTTACTTCACTCCACTTCATCTGATTGGACTCACTTTGTTAGCTTCACCTCAACTGATAACGCTTATTTAACTAGCTTTACTTCAACTGATAGAGCTTATTTCCTTCACTTCACTTCAAATGATTAAGCTCAGTTACTTCACTCCACTTCAACTGATTGGACTCACTTAGTTAGCTTCACCTCAACTGATAACCATCATTCAACTAGCTTCACTTCAACTGATCGAGCTTACTTGCTTCACCTCACTTTAAATGATTAAGCTAAGTTGTTTCACTTCACTTCAATTGATTAAGCTCAGTTACTTCACTCCACTTCATCTGATTGGACTCAATTAGTTAGCTTCACCTCAACTGATAACGCTCATTTAACTAGCTTCACTTCAACTGATAGAGCTTATTTGCTTCACTTCACTTCAAATGATTAAGCTCAGTTACTTCACTCCACTTCATCTGGTTGGACTCACTTAGTTAGACTCACCTCAACTGATAACGCTCATTTAACTAGCTTCACTTCAACTAATAGAGCTCACTTGCTTCACTTCACTTCAAATGATTAAGCTCAGTTGCTTCACATCCCTTCAACTGATAGCGCTCACTTAACTAATTTCACTTCACTTCAAATGATTAAGCTCAGTTGCTTCACATCACTTCAACTGATTCAGTTCACTTAACTAGATTCACTTCAACTAATAGAGCTCACTTGTTTCACGTCAATTCAATTGATCAAGCTCAGTTGCTTCAATTCTCTTCAACTAATTGGGCTCACTTGTTTCACTTCACTTCCATTGATTAAGCTCAGTTGCTTCACTTCAATTCAACTGATTAAGCTCAGTTGCCTCACTTTACCTCAACTGATAATACTCACTTAACTAGCTTCACTTCAACTAATAGAGCTCACTTGTTTCACTTCACTTCCATTGATTAAGCTCAGTTGCTTCACTTCAATTCAACTGATTAAGCTCAGTTGCCTCACTTTACCTCAACTGATAATACTCACTTAACTAGCCTAACTTCAACTAATAGAGCTCACTTATTTCACGTCAATTCAATTGATCAAGCACAGTTGCTTCAATTCACTTCAACTAATTGGGCTCACTTAGTTAGCTTCACCTCAACTGATAATGCTCGCTTAACTAGCTACACTTCAACTAATTGGGCTCACTTAGTTAGCTTCACCTCAACTGATAATGCTCGCTTAACTAGCTTCACTTCAACTGATAGAGCTTATTTGCTTCACTTCACTTCAAATGATTAAGCTAAGTTGTTTCACTTCACTTCAATTGATTAAGCTCAGTTACTTCACTCCACTTCATCTGATTGGACTCACTTTGTTAGCTTCACCTCAACTGATAACGCTTATTTAACTAGCTTTACTTCAACTGATAGAGCTTATTTCCTTCACTTCACTTCAAATGATTAAGCTCAGTTACTTCACTCCACTTCAACTGATTGGACTCACTTAGTTAGCTTCACCTCAACTGACAACCATCATTCAAGTAGCTTCACTTCAACTGATCGAGCTTACTTGCTTCACCTCACTTTAAATGATTAAGCTAAGTTGTTTCACTTCACTTCAATTGATTAAGCTCAGTTACTTCACTCCACTTCATCTGATTGGACTCAATTAGTTAGCTTCACCTCAACTGATAACGCTCATTTAACTAGCTTCACTTCAACTGATAGAGCTTATTTGCTTCACTTCACTTCAATTGATTAAGCTCACTTGCTTCAGTTCACTTCAATTGATTAAGCTCAGTTGCTCCACTTAACTTCATTTAATTGGACTCACTTGGTTCACTTCACTTCAGCTGAATAAGCTCAGTTGCCTCACTTTACCTCAACTGATAATACTCACTTAACTAGCTTCACTTCAACTAATAGAGCTCACTCTCTTTACTTCAGTTCAATTGATTAAGCTCAGTTGCTTCACTCCACTTCAACTGATTGGACTCACTTAGTTAGCTTCACCTCACCTAATTGTACTCATTTAACTGGCTTCACTTCAACTAATAGAGCTCACTTGCTTCACTTCACTTCAATTGATTAAGGTCAGTTGCCTCACTTCACTTCAACTGATTCTGCTCACTTAACTAGCTTCTATTCAACTAATAGAGCTCACTTGCTTCACTTCACTTCAATCGATTAAGCTCAGTTGCTTCACTTAACTTCCACTGATTAAGCTCAGTTGCCTCACTTCACTTTAACTGATTCTGCTCACTGAACTTGCTTCACTTCAACTAATTGAGTTCACTTGCTTCACTTCACTTCAATTGATTAAGCTCAGTTGCTTTACTTCACTTCAACTAATTGGACTCACTTGGTTAGCTTCATCTCAACTGATAACGCTCACCTAACTAGCTTTACTTCAACTAATTGTGCTCTCTTGCTTCACTTCACTTCAATTGATTTAGCTCAGTTGCTTCACTTTACTTCAATAAATTGAGCTCACTGAGTTAGCTTCACCTCAACTGATAAAGCTGACATAACTAGCTTCGCTTCAACTAATAGAGCTGACTTGCTTCACTTCACTTCAATTGATTAAGCTCAGTTGCTTCACTTCACTTCAATTGATTGGACTCACTTAGTTAGCGTCACCTCAACTGATAACGCTCACTTACCTAGCTTCACTTCAACTAATAGAGCTCACTTGCTTCACTTCATATCGATTGATTAAGCTTAGTTGCTTCACTTCACTTCAACTAATTGGACTCACTTAGTTAGCGTCACCTCAACTGATAACGCTCACCTAACTAGCTTCGCTTCAACTAATTGTGCTCACTTGCTTCACTTCACTTCAATTGATTAAGCTCAGTTGCTTCACTTCACTTTAATAAATTCAGCTCAGTTGTTTTACTTTACTTCAACTAATTGAGCTCATTTAGTTTGCTTCACCTCAACTGATAACGCTGACTTAACTAGCTTCACTTCAACTAATAAATATGACTTGCTTCACTTGACTTCAATTGATTAAGCTCAGTTGCTTCACTTCACTTCAATTTATTGGACTCAGTTAGTTAGCGTCACCTCAACTGATAACACTCACCTAACTAGCTTCACTTCAACTAATAGATCTCACTTGCTTCAGTTCACTTCAATTGATTAAGATCAGTTGCTCCACTTCACTTCAACTAATTGGACCCACTTAGTTAGGGTCACCTCAACTGATAACGGTCACCTAACTAGCTTCACTTCAACTAATAGAGCTCACTTGCTGCAGTTCACTTCAATTGATTAAGCTCAGTTGCATCACTTCACTTCAACTAATTGGACTCACTTAGTTAGCGTCACCTCAACTGATTCAGCTCACTTAACTAGCTTCACTTCAACCAATTGAGCTCACTTGCTTCACTTCACTTCAATTGATTAAGCTCAGTTGCTTCACTCCACTTCAATAAATTTAGCTCAGTTGCTTCACTTTACTTCAACTAATTGAGCTCCCTTAGTTAGCTTCACTTCAACTGATAACGCTGACTTAACTAGCTTCACTTCAACTAATAGAGCTCACTTGTTTCACTTCACTTCAATTCATTAAGCTCAGTTGCTTCACTCCACTTCAACTGATTGGACTCACTTAGTTAGCTTCACCTCAACTAATTGTACTCATTTTACTAGCCTCACTTCAACTAATAGAGCTCACTTGCTTTACTTCACTTCAATTGTTGAAAGTCAGTTGCCTCACTTCACTTCAACTGATTCTGCTCACTAAACTTGCTTTACTTCAACTAATTGAGCTCACTTGCTTCACTTCACTTCAATTGATTAAGCTCAGTTGCTTCACTCCACTTCAACTGATTGGACTCACTTAGTTAGCTTCACCTCAACTAATTGTACTCATTTTACTAGCTTCACGTCAACTAATAGAGCTCACTTGCTTTACTTCACTTCAATTGTTGAAAGTCAGTTGCCTCACTTCACTTCAACTGATTCTGCTCACTTATCTAGCTTCACTTCAACTAATAGAGCTCACTTGCTTCACTTCACTTCAATTGATTAAGCTCAGTTGCTTCACTTTACTTCAACTAATTGAGCTCCCTTAGTTAGCTTCACCTCAACTGATAACGCTCACTTACCTAGCTTCACTTCAACTAATTGAGCTCACTTGATTCACTTCACTTCAGCTGAATAGGCTCAGTTGCCTCACTCCACCTCAACTGATAATACTCACTTAACTAGCTTCACTTCAACTAATAGAGCTCACTCTCTTTACTTCACTTCAATTGATTAAGCTCACTTGCTTCAGTTCACTTCAATTGATTAAGCTCAGTTGCTCCACTTCACTTCAACTAACTGGACTCACTTGGTTCACTTCACTTCAGCTGAATAGGCTCAGTTGCCTCACTCCACCTCAACTGATAATACTCACTTAACTAGCTTCACTTCAACTAATAGAGCTCACTCTCTTTACTTCACTTCAATTGATTAAGCTCACTTGCTTCAGTTCACTTCAATTGATTAAGCTCAGTTGCTCCACTTCACTTCAACTAACTGGACTCACTTGGTTCACTTCACTTCAGCTGAATAAGCTCAGTTGCCTCACTTTACCTCAACTGATAATACTCACTTAACTAGCTTTACTTCAACTGATAGAGCTTATTTCCTTCACTTCACTTCAAATGATTAAGCTCAGTTACTTCACTCCACTTCAACTGATTGGACTCACTTAGTTAGCTTCACCTCAACTGATAACCATCATTCAAGTAGCTTCACTTCAACTGATCGAGCTTACTTGCTTCACCTCACTTTAAATGATTAAGCTAAGTTGTTTCACTTCATTCAATTGATTAAGCTCAGTTACTTCACTCCACTTCATCTGATTGGACTCAATTAGTTAGCTTCACCTCAACTGATAACGCTCATTTAACTAGCTTCACTTCAACTGATAGAGCTTATTTGCTTCACTTCACTTCAATTGATTAAGCTCACTTGCTTCAGTTCACTTCAATTGATTAAGCTCAGTTGCTCCACTTAACTTCATTTAATTGGACTCACTTGGTTCACTTCACTTCAGCTGAATAAGCTCAGTTGCCTCACTTTACCTCAACTGATAATACTCACTTAACTAGCTTCACTTCAACTAATAGAGCTCACTCTCTTTACTTCAGTTCAATTGATTAAGCTCAGTTGCTTCACTCCACTTCAACTGATTGGACTCACTTAGTTAGCTTCACCTCACCTAATTGTACTCATTTAACTGGCTTCACTTCAACTAATAGAGCTCACTTGCTTCACTTCACTTCAATTGATTAAGGTCAGTTGCCTCACTTCACTTCAACTGATTCTGCTCACTTAACTAGCTTCTATTCAACTAATAGAGCTCACTTGCTTCACTTCACTTCAATCGATTAAGCTCAGTTGCTTCACTTAACTTCCACTGATTAAGCTCAGTTGCCTCACTTCACTTTAACTGATTCTGCTCACTGAACTTGCTTCACTTCAACTAATTGAGTTCACTTGCTTCACTTCACTTCAATTGATTAAGCTCAGTTGCTTTACTTCACTTCAACTAATTGGACTCACTTGGTTAGCTTCATCTCAACTGATAACGCTCACCTAACTAGCTTTACTTCAACTAATTGTGCTCTCTTGCTTCACTTCACTTCAATTGATTTAGCTCAGTTGCTTCACTTTACTTCAATAAATTGAGCTCACTGAGTTAGCTTCACCTCAACTGATAAAGCTGACATAACTAGCTTCGCTTCAACTAATAGAGCTGACTTGCTTCACTTCACTTCAATTGATTAAGCTCAGTTGCTTCACTTCACTTCAATTGATTGGACTCACTTAGTTAGCGTCACCTCAACTGATAACGCTCACTTACCTAGCTTCACTTCAACTAATAGAGCTCACTTGCTTCACTTCATATCGATTGATTAAGCTTAGTTGCTTCACTTCACTTCAACTAATTGGACTCACTTAGTTAGCGTCACCTCAACTGATAACGCTCACCTAACTAGCTTCGCTTCAACTAATTGTGCTCACTTGCTTCACTTCACTTCAATTGATTAAGCTCAGTTGCTTCACTTCACTTTAATAAATTCAGCTCAGTTGTTTTACTTTACTTCAACTAATTGAGCTCATTTAGTTTGCTTCACCTCAACTGATAACGCTGACTTAACTAGCTTCACTTCAACTAATAAATATGACTTGCTTCACTTGACTTCAATTGATTAAGCTCAGTTGCTTCACTTCACTTCAATTTATTGGACTCAGTTAGTTAGCGTCACCTCAACTGATAACACTCACCTAACTAGCTTCACTTCAACTAATAGATCTCACTTGCTTCAGTTCACTTCAATTGATTAAGATCAGTTGCTCCACTTCACTTCAACTAATTGGACCCACTTAGTTAGGGTCACCTCAACTGATAACGGTCACCTAACTAGCTTCACTTCAACTAATAGAGCTCACTTGCTGCAGTTCACTTCAATTGATTAAGCTCAGTTGCATCACTTCACTTCAACTAATTGGACTCACTTAGTTAGCGTCACCTCAACTGATTCAGCTCACTTAACTAGCTTCACTTCAACCAATTGAGCTCACTTGCTTCACTTCACTTCAATTGATTAAGCTCAGTTGCTTCACTTCACTTCAATAAATTTAGCTCAGTTGCTTCACTTTACTTCAACTAATTGAGCTCCCTTAGTTAGCTTCACTTCAACTGATAACGCTGACTTAACTAGCTTCACTTCAACTAATAGAGCTCACTTGTTTCACTTCACTTCAATTCATTAAGCTCAGTTGCTTCACTCCACTTCAACTGATTGGACTCACTTAGTTAGCTTCACCTCAACTAATTGTACTCATTTTACTAGCCTCACTTCAACTAATAGAGCTCACTTGCTTTACTTCACTTCAATTGTTGAAAGTCAGTTGCCTCACTTCACTTCAACTGATTCTGCTCACTAAACTTGCTTTACTTCAACTAATTGAGCTCACTTGCTTCACTTCACTTCAATTGATTAAGCTCAGTTGCTTCACTCCACTTCAACTGATTGGACTCACTTAGTTAGCTTCACCTCAACTAATTGTACTCATTTTACTAGCTTCACGTCAACTAATAGAGCTCACTTGCTTTACTTCACTTCAATTGTTGAAAGTCAGTTGCCTCACTTCACTTCAACTGATTCTGCTCACTTATCTAGCTTCACTTCAACTAATAGAGCTCACTTGCTTCACTTCACTTCAATTGATTAAGCTCAGTTGCTTCACTTTACTTCAACTAATTGAGCTCCCTTAGTTAGCTTCACCTCAACTGATAACGCTCACTTACCTAGCTTCACTTCAACTAATTGAGCTCACTTGATTCACTTCACTTCAGCTGAATAGGCTCAGTTGCCTCACTCCACCTCAACTGATAATACTCACTTAACTAGCTTCACTTCAACTAATAGAGCTCACTCTCTTTACTTCACTTCAATTGATTAAGCTCACTTGCTTCAGTTCACTTCAATTGATTAAGCTCAGTTGCTCCACTTCACTTCAACTAACTGGACTCACTTGGTTCACTTCACTTCAGCTGAATAAGCTCAGTTGCCTCACTTTACCTCAACTGATAATACTCACTTAACTAGCTTCACTTCAACTAATAGAGCTCACTCTCTTTACTTCAGTTCAATTGATTAAGCTCAATTGCTTCACTCCACTTCAACTGATTGGACTCACTTAGTTAGCTTCACCTCACCTAATTGTACTCATTTAACTGGCTTCACTTCAACTAATAGAGCTCACTTGCTTCACTTCACTTCAATTGATTAAGGTCAGTTGCCTCACTTCACTTCAACTGATTCTGCTCACTTAACTAGCTTCTATTCAACTAATAGAGCTCACTTGCTTCACTTCACTTCAATTGATTAAGCTCAGTTGCTTCACTTCACTTCCACTGATTAAGCTCAGTTGCCTCACTTCGCTTTAACTGATTCTGCTCACTGAACTTGCTTCACTTCAACTAATTGAGTTCACTTGCTTCACTTCACTTCAATTGATTAAGCTCAGTTGCTTTACTTCACTTCAACTAATTGGACTCACTTGGTTAGCTTCATCTCAACTGATAACGCTCACCTAACTAGCTTTACTTCAACTAATTGTGCTCTCTTGCTTCACTTCACTTCAATTGATTTAGCTCAGTTGCTTCACTTTACTTCAATAAATTGAGCTCACTGAGTTAGCTTCACCTCAACTGATAAAGCTGACATAACTAGCTTCGCTTCAACTAATAGAGCTCACTTGCTTCACTTCACTTCAATTGATTAAGGTCAGTTGCCTCACTTCACTTCAACTGATTCTGCTCACTTAACTAGCTTCTATTCAACTAATAGAGCTCACTTGCTTCACTTCACTTCAATTGATTAAGCTCAGTTGCTTCACTTCACTTCCACTGATTAAGCTCAGTTGCCCCACTTCGCTTTAACTGATTCTGCTCACTGAACTTGCTTCACTTCAACTAATTGAGTTCACTTGCTTCACTTCACTTCAATTGATTAAGCTCAGTTGCTTTACTTCACTTCAACTAATTGGACTCACTTGGTTAGCTTCATCTCAACTGATAACGCTCACCTAACTAGCCTCACTTCAACTAATAGAGCTCACTTGCTTTACTTCACTTCAATTGTTGAAAGTCAGTTGCCTCACTTCACTTCAACTGATTCTGCTCACTAAACTTGCTTTACTTCAACTAATTGAGCTCACTTGCTTCACTTCACTTCAATTGATTAAGCTCAGTTGCTTCACTCCACTTCAACTGATTGGACTCACTTAGTTAGCTTCACCTCAACTAATTGTACTCATTTTACTAGCTTCACGTCAACTAATAGAGCTCACTTGCTTTACTTCACTTCAATTGTTGAAAGTCAGTTGCCTCACTTCACTTCAACTGATTCTGCTCACTTAACTAGCTTCACTTCAACTAATAGAGCTCACTTGCTTCACTTCACGTCAATTGATTAAGCTCAGTTGCTTCACTTTACTTCAACTAATTGAGCTCCCTTAGTTAGCTTCATCTCAACTGATAACGCTCACCTAACTAGCATTACTTCAACTAATTGTGCTCTCTTGCTTCACTTCACTTCAATTGATTTAGCTCAGTTGCTTCACTTTACTTCAATAAATTGAGCTCACTGAGTTAGCTTCACCTCAACTGATAAAGCTGACATAACTAGCTTCGCTTCAACTAATAGAGCTGACTTGCTTCACTTCACTTCAATTGATTAAGCTCAGTTGCTTCACTTCACTTCAATTGATTGGACTCACTTAGTTAGCGTCACCTCAACTGATAACGCTCACTTACCTAGCTTCACTTCAACTAATAGAGCTCACTTGCTTCACTTCATTTCGATTGATTAAGCTCAGTTGCTTCACTTCACTTCAACTAATTGGACTCACTTAGTTAGCGTCACCTCAACTGATAACGCTCACCTAACTAGCTTCGCTTCAACTAATTGTGCTCACTTGCTTCACTTCACTTCAATTGATTAAGCTCAGTTGCTTCACTTCACTTTAATAAATTCAGCTCAGTTGTTTTACTTTACTTCAACTAATTGAGCTCACTTAGTTTGCTTCACCTCAACTGATAACGCTGACTTAACTAGCTTCACTTCAACTAATAAAGCTGACTTGCTTCACTTCACTTCAATTGATTAAGCTCAGTTGCTTCACTTCACTTCAATTTATTGGACTCACTTAGTTAGCGTCACCTCAACTGATAACACTCACCTAACTAGCTTCACTTCAACTAATAGATCTCACTTGCTTCAGTTCACTTCAATTGATTAAGCTCAGTTGCTTCACTTCACTTCAACTAATTGAGCTCACTTAGTTAGCTTCACCTCAACTGATAACGCTGACTTAACTAGGTTCACTTCAACTAATAGAGCTGACTTGCTTCACTTCACTTCAATTGATTAAGCTCAGTTACTTCAATTCACTTCAACTGATTCTGCTCACTTAAGTACCTTCACTTCAACTAATAGAGCTCACTTGCTTCACTTCACTTCAATTGATTAAGCTCAGTTGCTTCACTTCACTTCCACTGATTAATCTCAGTTGTCTCACTTCGCTTTAACAGATTCTGCTCACTGAACTTGCTTCACTTCAACTAATTGAGCTCACTTGCTTCACTTCACTTCAATTGATTAAGCTCAGTTGCTTCACTTCACTTCAACTAATTGGACTCACTTAGTTAGCGTCACCTCAACTGATTCAGCTCACTTAACTAGCTCCACTTCAACCAATTGAGCTCACTTGCTTCACTTCACTTCAATTGTTTAAGCTCAGTTGCTTCACTTTACTTCAATAAATTTAGCTCAGTTGCTTCACTTCAATTCAATTTAATGGACTCACTTAGTTAGCGTTACTTCAACTGATAACACTCACCTAACTAGCTTCACTTCAACTAATAGATCACTTGCTTCAGTTCACTTCAATTGATTAAGCTCAGTTGCTCCACTTCACTTCAACTAATTGGACTCACTTAGTTAGCGTCACCTCAACTGATAACGCTCACCTAACTAGCTTCACTTCAACTAATAGAGCTCACTTGCTTCAGTTCACTTCAATTGATTAAGCTCAGTAGCTTCACTTCACTTCAATTGATTAAGCTCAGTTGCCTCACTTCGCTCTAACTGATTCTGCTCACTGAACTTGCTTCACTTCAACTAATAGAGCTCACTTGTTTTACTTAACTTCAATTGATGAAAGTCAGTTGCCTCACTTCACCTCAACTGATAATACTCACTTAACTAGCTTCACTTCAACTAATAGAGCTCACTCTCTTTACTTCACTTCAATTGATTAAGCTCAGTTGCTTCAGTCCACTTCAACTGATTGGACTCACTTAGTTAGCTTCACCTCAACTAATTGTACTCATTTAACTGGCTTCACTTCAACTAATAGAGCTCACTTGCTTCACTTCACTTCAATTGATTAAGGTCAGTTGCCTCACTTCACTTCAACTGATTCTGCTCACTTACTTAGTTTCACTTCAACTAATAGAGCTCACTTGCTTCACTTCACTTCAATTGATTAAGCTCAGTTGCTTCACTTCACTTCCACTGATTAAGCTCAGTTACCTCACTTCGCTTCAACTGATTCTGCTCACTGAACTTGCTTCACTTCAACTAATTGAGCTCACTTACTTCACTTCACTTCAATTGATTAAGCTCAGTTGCTTCACTTCACTTCAACTGATTGGACTCTCTTAGTTAGCGTCACCTTAACTGATAACGCTCACTTAACTAGCTTCACTTTAACTAATAGAGCTCACTTGCTTCAGTTCACTTCAATTGATTAAGCTCAGTTGCTTCACTTCACTTCAATAAATTCAGCTCAGTTGCTTCACTTTACTTCAACTAATTGAGCTCACTTAGTTAGCTTCACCTCAACTGATAACGCTGACTTAACTAGCTTCACTTCAACTAATAGAGCTGACTTGCTTCACTTCACTTCAATTGATTAAGCTCAGTTGCTTCACTTTACTTCAATAAATTCAGCTCAGTTGCTTCACTTTACTTCAACTTATTGAGCTCACTTAGTTAGCTTCACTTCAACTGATAACGCTCACTTACCTAGCTTCACTTCAACTAATTGAGCTCACTTGATTCACTTCACTTCAGCTGAATAGGCTCAGTTGCCTCACTCCACCTCAACTGATAATACTCACTTAACTAGCTTCACTTCAACTAATAGAGCTCACTCTCTTTACTTCACTTCAATTGATTAAGCTCACTTGCTTCAGTTCACTTCAATTGATTAAGCTCAGTTGCTTCACTTCAATTCAATTTAATGGACTCACTTAGTTAGCGTTACTTCAACTGATAACACTCACCTAACTAGCTTCACTTCAACTAATAGATCTCACTTGCTTCAGTTCACTTCAATTGATTAAGATCAGTTGCTCCACTTCACTTCAACTAATTGGACCCACTTAGTTAGGGTCACCTCAACTGATAACGCTCACCTAACTAGCTTCACTTCAACTAATAGAGCTCACTTACTTCAGTTCACTTCAATTGATTAAGCTCAGTTGCTTCACTTCACTTCAATAAATTCAGCTCAGTTGCTTCACTTTACTTCAACTAATTGAGCTCACTTAGTTAGCTTCACCTCAACTGATAACGCTGACTTAACTAGCTTCACTTCAACTAATAGAGCTGACTTGCTTCACTTCACTTCAATTGATTAAGCTCAGTTGCTTCACTTTACTTCAATAAATTCAGCTCAGTTGCTTCACTTTACTTCAACTTATTGAGCTCACTTAGTTAGCTTCACTTCAACTGATAACGCTGACTTAACTAGCTTCACTTCAACTAACAGAGCTCACTTGCTTCACCTTACTTCGATTGATTAAGCTCAGTTGCTTCACTTCACTTCAACTAATTGGACTCACTTAGTTAGCGTCACCTCAACTGATAACACTCACCTAACTAGCTTCACTTCAACTAATAGATCTCACTTGCTTCAGTTCACTTCATTTGATTAAGCTCAGTTGCTCCACTTCACTTCAACTAATTGGACTCACTTAGTAAGCGTCACCTCAACTGATAACGCTCACCTAACTAGCTTCACTTCAACTAATAGAGCTCACTTACTTCAGTTCACTTCAATTGATTAAGCTCAGTTGCTTCACTTCACTTCAATAAATTCAGCTCAGTTGCTTCACTTTACTTCAACTAATTGAGCTCACTTAGTTAGCTTCACCTCAACTGATAACGCTGACTTAACTAGCTTCACTTCAACTAATAGAGCTGACTTGCTTCACTTCACTTCAATTGATTAAGCTCAGTTGCTTCAATTCACTTCAATTGTTTGGACTCACTTAGTTAGCGTCACCTCAACTGATAACGCTCATTTAACTAGCTTTACTTCAACTGATAGAGCTTATTTGCTTCACTTCACTTCAAATGATTAAGCTAAGTTGTTTCATTTCACTTCAATTGATTAAGCTCAGTTAACTAGCTTCACCTCAACTAATTGTACTCATTTTACTGGCTTCCGTCAACTAATAGAGCTCACTTGCTTTACTTCACTTCAATTGATGAAAGTCAGTTGCCTCACTTCACTTCAACTGATTCTGCTCACTTAACTAGCTTCACTTCAACTAATAGAGCTCACTTGCTTCAGTTCACTTCAATTGATTAAGCTCAGTTGCTTCAATTTACTTCAATTGATTCATTTCAGTTGCTTCACTTTACTCCAACTAATTGAACTCACTGAGTTAGCTTCAACTCAACTGATAACGCTGACATAACTAGCTTCGCTTCAACTAATAGAGCTCACTTGCTTCAGTTCACTTCAATTGATTAAGTTTAGTTGCTTCACTTCACTTCAATTTATTAAGCTCAGTTGCTTCACTTTACTTCAACTAATTGAGCTCACTTAGTTTGCTTCACCTCAACTGATAACGCTGACTTAACTAGCTTCACTTCAACTAATAGAGCTGACTTGCTTCACTTCACTTCAATTGATTAAGCTCACTTGCTTCAGTTCACTTCAATTGATTAAGCTCAGTTGCTTCAATTCACTTCAATTGATTCATTTCAGTTGCTTCACTTTACTCCAACTAATTGAACTCACTGAGCTAGCTTCACCTCAACTGATAACGCTGACTTAACTAGCTTCACTTCAACTAATAGAGCTGACTTGCTTCACTTCGCTTCAATTGATTAAGCTCAGTTGCTTCAATTCACTTCAATTGTTTGGACTCACTTAGTTAGCGTCACCTCAACTGATAACGCTCATTTAACTAGCTTTACTTCAACTGATAGAGCTTATTTGCTTCACTTCACTTCAAATGATTAAGCTAAGTTGTTTCTCTTCACTTCAATTGATTAAGCTCAATTAACTAGCTTCACTTCGACTAATAGAGCCCACTTGCTTTAGTTCATTCCAATTGATTAAGCTCAGTTGCTTCACTCCACTTCAACTGATTGGACTCATTAAGTTAGCTTCACCTCAACTAATTGTACTCATTTTACTAGCTTCACGTCAACTAATAGAGCTCACTTGCTTCAGTTCACTTCAATTGATTAAGCTCAGTTGCTTCACTTCACTTCAATAAATTCAGCTCAATTGTTTCACTTCACTTCAACTAATTGAGCTCACTTAGTTTGCTTCACCTCAACTGATAACGCTGACTTAACTAGCTTCACTTCAACTAATAGAGCTGAATTGCTTCACTTCACTTCAATTGATTAAGCTCAGTTGCTTCACTTCACTTCAATTTATTGGACTCACTTAGTTAGCGTCACCTCAACTGATAACACTCACCTAACTAGCTTCACTTCAACTAATAGATCTCACTTGCTTCAGTTCACTTCAATTGATTAAGCTCGGTTGCTCCACTTCACTTCAACTAATTGGACTCACTTAGTTAGCGTCACCTCAACTGATAACGCTCACCTTACTAGCTTCACTTCAACTAATAAAGCTCACTTGCTTCAGTTCACTTCAATTGACTAAGCTCAGTTGCTTCACTTCACTTTAACTAATTGAGCTCACTTAGTTAGCTTCACCTCAACTGATAACGCTGACTTAACTAGCTTCACTTCAACTAATAGAGCTGACTTGCTTCACTTCACTTCAATTGATTAAGCTCAGTTGCTTCAATTCACTTCAACTGATTCTGCTCACTTAACTAGCTTCACTTCAACTAATAGAGCTCACTTGCTTCACTTCACTTCAATTGATTAAGCTCAGTTGCTTCACTTCACTTCCACTGATTAAGCTCAGTTGCCTCACTTCGCTTTAACTGATTCTGCTCACTGAACTTGCTTCACTTCAACTAATTGAGCTCACTTGCTTCACTTCACTTCAATTGATTAAGCTCAGTTACTTCACTTCACTTCAACTAAATGGACTCACTTAGTTAGCGTCACCTCAACTGATTCAGCTCACTTAACTAGCTTCACTTCAACCAATTGAGCTCACTTGCTTCACTTCACTTCAATTGATTAAGCTCAGTTGCTTCACTTTACTTCAATAAATTTAGCTCAGATGCTTCACTTTACTTCAACTAATTGAGCCCTTAGTTAGCTTCACTTTAACTGATAACGCTGACTTAACTAGCTTCACTTCAACTAATAGAGCTGACTTGTTTCACTTCACTTCAATTGATTAAGCTCAGTTGCTTCAATTCACTTCAACTGATTCTGCTCAGTTAACTAGCTTCACTTCAACTAATAGAGCTCACTTGCTTCACTTCACTTCAATTGATTAAGTGTAGTTGCTTCAGTTCACTTCCACTGATCAAGCTCAGTTGCCCCACTTCGCTTTAACTGATTCTGCTCACTGAACTTGCTTCACTTCAACTAATAGAGCTCACTCTCTTTACTTCACTTCAATTGATTAAGCTCAGTTGCTTCACTCCACTTCAACTGATTGGACTCACTTAGTTAGCTTCACCTCAACTTATTGTACTCATTTTACTGGCTTCACGTCAACTAATGGAGCTCACTTGCTTTACTTCACTTCAATTGATGAAAGTCAGTTGCCTCACTTCACTTCAACTGATTCTGCTCACTTAACTAGCTTCACTTCAACTAATAGAGCTCACTTGCTTCAGTTCACTTCAATTGATTAAGCTCAGTTGCTTCAATTCACTTCAATTGATTCATTTCAGTTGCTCCACTTCACTTCAACTAATTGGACTCACTTAGTAAGCGTCACCTCAACTGATAACGCTCACCTAACTAGCTTCACTTCAACTAATAGAGCTCACTTACTTCAGTTCACTTCAATTGATTAAGCTCAGTTGCTTCACTTCACTTCAATAAATTCAGCTCAGTTGCTTCACTTTACTTCAACTAATTGAGCTCACTTAGTTAGCTTCACCTCAACTGATAACGCTGACTTAACTAGCTTCACTTCAACTAATAGAGCTGACTTGCTTCACTTCACTTCAATTGATTAAGCTCAGTTGCTTCAATTCACTTCAATTGTTTGGACTCACTTAGTTAGCGTCACCTCAACTGATAACGCTCATTTAACTAGCTTTACTTCAACTGATACAGCTTATTTGCTTCACTTCACTTCAAATGATTAAGCTAAGTTGTTTCATTTCACTTCAATTGATTAAGCTCAGTTAACTAGCTTCACCTCAACTAATTGTACTCATTTTACTGGCTTCCGTCAACTAATAGAGCTCACTTGCTTTACTTCACTTCAATTGATGAAAGTCAGTTGCCTCACTTCACTTCAACTGATTCTGCTCACTTAACTAGCTTCACTTCAACTAATAGAGCTCACTTGCTTCAGTTCACTTCAATTGATTAAGCTCAGTTGCTTCAATTTACTTCAATTGATTCATTTCAGTTGCTTCACTTTACTCCAACTAATTGAACTCACTGAGTTAGCTTCAACTCAACTGATAACGCTGACATAACTAGCTTCGCTTCAACTAATAGAGCTCACTTGCTTCAGTTCACTTCAATTGATTAAGCTCAGTTGCTTCACTTCACTTCAATTTATTAAGCTCAGTTGCTTCACTTTACTTCAACTAATTGAGCTCACTTAGTTTGCTTCACCTCAACTGATAACGCTGACTTAACTAGCTTCACTTCAACAAATAGAGCTGACTTGCTTCACTTCACTTCAATTGATTAAGCTCACTTGCTTCAGTTCACTTCAATTGATTAAGCTCAGTTGCTTCAATTCACTTCAATTGATTCATTTCAGTTGCTTCACTTTACTCCAACTAATTGAACTCACTGAGTTAGCTTCACCTCAACTGATAACGCTGACTTAACTAGCTTCACTTCAACTAATAGAGCTGACTTGCTTCACTTCGCTTCAATTGATTAAGCTCAGTTGCTTCAATTCACTTCAATTGTTTGGACTCACTTAGTTAGCGTCACCTCAACTGATAACGCTCATTTAACTAGCTTTACTTCAACTGATAGAGCTTATTTGCTTCACTTCACTTCAAATGATTAAGCTAAGTTGTTTCTCTTCACTTCAATTGATTAAGCTCAATTAACTAGCTTCACTTCGACTAATAGAGCCCACTTGCTTTAGTTCATTCCAATTGATTAAGCTCAGTTGCTTCACTCCACTTCAACTGATTGGACTCATTAAGTTAGCTTCACCTCAACTAATTGTACTCATTTTACTAGCTTCACGTCAACTAATAGAGCTCACTTGCTTCATTTCACTTCAATTGATTAAGCTCAGTTGCTTCACTTCACTTCAATAAATTCAGCTCAATTGTTTCACTTCACTTCAACTAATTGAGCTCACTTAGTTTGCTTCACCTCAACTGATAACGCTGACTTAACTAGCTTCACTTCAACTAATAGAGCTGAATTGCTTCACTTCACTTCAATTGATTAAGCTCAGTTGCTTCACTTCACTTCAATTTATTGGACTCACTTAGTTAGCGTCACCTCAACTGATAACACTCACCTAACTAGCTTCACTTCAACTAATAGATCTCACTTGCTTCAGTTCACTTCAATTGATTAAGCTCGGTTGCTCCACTTCACTTCAACTAATTGGACTCACTTAGTTAGCGTCACCTCAACTGATAACGCTCACCTTACTAGCTTCACTTCAACTAATAAAGCTCACTTGCTTCAGTTCACTTCAATTGACTAAGCTCAGTTGCTTCACTTCACTTTAACTAATTGAGCTCACTTAGTTAGCTTCACCTCAACTGATAACGCTGACTTAACTAGCTTCACTTCAACTAATAGAGCTGACTTGCTTCACTTCACTTCAATTGATTAAGCTCAGTTGCTTCAATTCACTTCAACTGATTCTGCTCACTTAACTAGCTTCACTTCAACTAATAGAGCTCACTTGCTTCACTTCACTTCAATTGATTAAGCTCAGTTGCTTCACTTCACTTCCACTGATTAAGCTCAGTTGCCTCACTTCGCTTTAACTGATTCTGCTCACTGAACTTGCTTCACTTCAACTAATTGAGCTCACTTGCTTCACTTCACTTCAATTGATTAAGCTCAGTTACTTCACTTCACTTCAACTAAATGGACTCACTTAGTTAGCGTCACCTCAACTGATTCAGCTCACTTAACTAGCTTCACTTCAACCAATTGAGCTCACTTGCTTCACTTCACTTCAATTGATTAAGCTCAGTTGCGTCACTTTACTTCAATAAATTTAGCTCAGATGCTTCACTTTACTTCAACTAATTGAGCCCTTAGTTAGCTTCACTTTAACTGATAACGCTGAATTAACTAGCTTCACTTCAACTAATAGAGCTGACTTGTTTCACTTCACTTCAATTGATTAAGCTCAGTTGCTTCAATTCACTTCAACTGATTCTGCTCAGTTAACTAGCTTCACTTCAACTAATAGAGCTCACTTGCTTCACTTCACTTCAATTGATTAAGTGTAGTTGCTTCAGTTCACTTCCACTGATCAAGCTCAGTTGCCCCACTTCGCTTTAACTGATTCTGCTCACTGAACTTGCTTCACTTCAACTAATAGAGCTCACTCTCTTTACTTCACTTCAATTGATTAAGCTCAGTTGCTTCACTCCACTTCAACTGATTGGACTCACTTAGTTAGCTTCAACTCAACTTATTGTACTCATTTTACTGGCTTCACGTCAACTAATGGAGCTCACTTGCTTTACTTCACTTCAATTGATGAAAGTCAGTTTCCTCACTTCACTTCAACTGATTCTGCTCACTTAACTAGCTTCACTTCAACTAATAGAGCTCACTTGCTTCAGTTCACTTCAATTGATTAAGCTCAGTTGCTTCAATTCACTTCAATTGATTCATTTCAGTTGCTTCACTTTACTCCAACTAATTGAACTCACTGAGTTAGCTTCACCTCAACTGATAACGCTGACATAACTAGCTTCGCTTCAACTAATAGAGCTCACTTGCTTCAGTTCACTTCAATTGATTAAGCTCAGTTGCTTCACTTCACTTCAACAAATTCAGTTCAGTTGCTTCACTTTACTTCAACTAATTGAGCTCACTTAGTTAGCTTCACCTCAACTGATAACGCTGACTTAACTAGCTTCACTTCAACTAATATAGCTGACTTGCTTCACTTCATTTCAATTGATTAAGCTCAGTTGCTTCAATTCACTTCAATTGTTTGGACTCACTTAGTTAGCGTCACCTCAACTGATAACGCTCATTTAACTAGCTTTACTTCAACTGATAGAGCTTATTTGCTTCACTTCACTTCAAATGATTAAGCTAAGTTGTTTCTCTTCACTTCAATTGAATAAGCTCAGTTAACTAGCTTCACTTCGTCTAATAGAGCCCACTTGCTTTACTTCATTCCAATTGATTAAGTTCAGTTGCTTCACTCCACTTCAACTGATTGGACTCACTTAGTTAGCTTCACCTCAAGTAATTGTACTCATTTTACTAGCTTCACGTCAACTAATAGAGCTCACTTGCTTCACTTCACTTCGATTGATTAAGCTCAGTTGCTTCACTTCACTTCAACAAATTCAGCTCAGTTGCTTCACTTTACTTCAACTAATTGAGCTCACTTAGTTAGCTTCACCTCAACTGATAACGCTGACTTAACTAGCTTCACTTCAACTAATAGAGCTGACTTGCTTCACTTCACTTCAATTGATTAAGCTCAGTTGCTTCAATTCACTTCAATTGTTTGGACTCACTTAGTTAGCGTCACCTCAACTGATAACGCTCATTTAACTAGCTTTACTTCAACTGATAGAGCTTATTTGCTTCACTTCACTTCAAATGATTAAGCTAAGTTGTTTCTCTTCACTTCAATTTATTAAGCTCAGTTAACTAGCTTCACTTCGACTAATAGAGCCCACTTGCTTTACTTCATTCCAATTGATTAAGCTCAGTTGCTTCACTCCACTTCAACTGATTGGACTCACTTAGTTAGCTTCACCTCAACTAATTGTACTCATTTTACTAGCTTCACTTCAACTAATTGTGCTCACTTGCTTCACTTCACTTCAATTGATTAAGCTCAGTTGCTTCACTTCACTTCAATAAATTCAGCTCAGTTGTTTCACTTCAACTAATTGAGCTCACTTAGTTTGCTTCACCTCAACTGATAACGCTGACTTAACTAGCTTCACTTCAACTAATAGAGCTGAATTGCTTCACTTCACTTCAATTGATTAGGCTCAGTTGCTTCACTTCACTTCAATTTTTTGGACTCACTTAGTTAGCGTCACCCCAACTGATAACACTCACCTAACTAGCTTCACTTCAACTAATAGATCTCACTTGCTTCAGTTCACTTCAATTGATTAAGCTCAGTTGCTCCACTTCACTTCAACTAATTGGACTCACTTAGTTAGCGTCACCTCAACTTATAACGCTCACCTAACTAGCTTCACTTCAAATAATAGAGCTCAATTGCTTCAGTTCACTTCAATTGACTAAGCTCAGTTGCTTCACTTCACTTTAACTAATTGAGCTCACTTAGTTAGCTTCACCTCAACTGATAACGCTGACTTAACTAGCTTCACTTCAACTAATAGAGCTGACTTGCTTCACTTCACTTCAATTGATTAAGCTCAGTTGCTTCAATTCACTTCAACTGATTCTGCTCACTTAACTAGCTTCACTTCAACTAATAGAGCTCACTTGCTTCACTTCACTTCAATTGATTAAGCTCAGTTGCTTCACTTCACTTCGATTGATTAAGCTCAGTTGCTTCAATTCACTTCAACTGATTCTGCTCAGTTAACTAGCTTCACTTCAACTAATAGAGCTCACTTGCTCCACTTCACTTCAATTGATTAAGTTCAGTTGCTTCAGTTCACTTCCACTGATCAAGCTCAGTTGCCTCACTTCGCTTTAACTGATTCAGCTCACTTAACTAGCTTCACTTCAACCAATTGAGCTCACTTGCTTCACTTCACTTCAATTGATTACGCTCAGTTGCTTCACTTTACTTCAATAAATTTAGCTCAGATGCTTCACTTTACTTCAACTAATTGAGCCCTTAGTTAGCTTCACTTTAACTGATAACGCTGACTTAACTAGCTTCACTTCAACTAATAGAGCTGACTTGTTTCACTTCACTTCAATTGATTAAGCTCAGTTGCTTCAATTCACTTCAACTGATTCTGCTCAGTTAACTAGCTTCACTTCAACTAATAGAGCTCACTTGCTTCACTTCACTTCAATTGATTAAGTTTAGTTGCTTCAGTTCACTTCCAGTGATCAAGCTCAGTTGCCCCCATCGCTTTAACTGATTCTGCTCACTGAACTTGCTTCACTTCAACTAATAGAGCTCACTCTCTTTACTTCACTTCAATTGATTAAGCTCAGTTGCTTCACTCCACTTCAACTGATTGGACTCACTTAGTTAGCTTCACCTCAACTAATTGTACTCATTTAACTGGCTTCACTTCAACTAATAGAACTCACTTGCTTCACTTGACTTCAATTGATTAAGGTCAGTTGCCTCACTTCACTTCAACTGATTCTGCTCACTTAACTAGCTTCACTTCAACTAATAGAGCTCACTTGCTCAACTTCACTTCAATTGATTAAGCTCAGTTGCTTCAATTCACTTCAATTGTTTGGACTCACTTAGTTAGCGTCACCTCAACTGATAACGCTCATTTAACTAGCTTTACTTCAACTGATAGAGCTTATTTGCTTCACTTCACTTCAAATAATTAAGCTAAGTTGTTTCACTTCACTTCAATTGATTAAGCTCAGTTAACTAGCTTCACTTCAACTAATAGAGCCCACTTGCTTTACTTCATTCCAATTGATTAAGCTCAGTTGCTTCACTCCACTTCAACTGATTGGACTCACTTAGTTAGCTTCACCTCAACTAATTGTACTCATTTTACTGGCTTCACGTCAACTAATAGAGCTCACTTGCTTTACTTCACTTCAATTGATGAAAGTCAGTTGCCTCACTTCACTTTAACTGATTCTGCTCACTTAACTAGCTTCACTTCAACTAATAGAGCTCACTTGCTTCAGTTCACTTCAATTGATTAAGCTCAGTTGCTTCAATTCACTTCAATTGATTCATTTCAGTTGCTTCACTTTACTCCAACTAATTGAACTCACTGAGTTAGCTTCACCTCAACTGATAACGCTGACATAACTAGCTTCGCTTCAACTAATAGAGCTCACTTGCTTCAGTTCACTTCAATTGATTAAGCTCAGTTGCTTCACTTCACTTCAACAAATTCAGCTCAGTTGCTTCACTTTACTTCAACTAATTGAGCTCACTTAGTTAGCTTCACCTCAACTGATAACGCTAACTTAACTAGCTTCACTTCAACTAATAGAGCTGACTTGCTTCACTTCACTTCAATTGATTAAGCTCAGTTGCTTCAATTCACTTCAATTGTTTGGACTCACTTAGTTAGCGTCACCTCAACTGATAACGCTCATTTAACTAGCTTTACTTCAACTGATAGAGCTTATTTGCTTCACTTCACTTCAAATGATTAAGCTAAGTTGTTTCTCTTCACTTCAATTGAATAAGCTCAGTTAACTAGCTTCACTTCGACTAATAGAGCCCACTTGCTTTACTTCATTCCAATTGATTAAGCTCAGTTGCTTCACTCCACTTCAACTGATTGGACTCACTTAGTTAGCTTCACCTCAACTAATTGTACTCATTTTACTAGCTTCACGTCAACTAATAGAGCTCACTTGCTTCACTTCACTTCGATTGATTAAGCTCAGTTGCTTCACTTCACTTCAACAAATTCAGCTCAGTTGCTTCACTTTACTTCAACTAATTGAGCTCACTTAGTTAGCTTCACCTCAACTGATAACGCTGACTTAACTAGCTTCACTTCCACTAATAGAGCTGACTTGCTTCACTTCACTTCAATTGATTAAGCTCAGTTGCTTCAATTCACTTCAATTGTTTGGACTCACTTAGTTAGCGTCACCTCAACTGATAACGCTCATTTAACTAGCTTTACTTCAACTGATAGAGCTTATTTGCTTCACTTCACTTCAAATGATTAAGCTAAGTTGTTTCTCTTCACTTCAATTTATTAAGCTCAGTTAACTAGCTTCACTTCGACTAATAGAGCCCACTTGCTTTACTTCATTCCAATTGATTAAGCTCAGTTGCTTCAATCCACTTCAACTGATTGGACTCACTTAGTTAGCTTCACCTCAACTAATTGTACTCATTTTACTAGCTTCACTTCAACTAATTGTGCTCACTTAATTAGCTTCACTTCTACTAATTGAGCTAAGTTGCTTCACTTCACTTCAATTGATTCAGCTCAGTTACCTCACTTCACTTCAATTGATTAGGCTCAGTCGCCTCACTTCACTTCAACTGATTAAGCTCAGTTGCCTCACTACACCTCAACTGATAACGCTTACTTAACTAGCTTCACTTCAACTAATTGAGCTCACTTGCTTCACTTGACTTCAATTGATTCAGCTCAGTTACCTCACTTCACTTCAATTCATTAGGCTCAGTTGCCTCACTTCACTTCAACTGATTAAGCTCAGTTGCCTCACTTCACCTCAACTGATAACGCTTACTTAAAAAGCCTCACTTCAACTAATTGAGCTCACTTGCTTCACTTGACTTAAATTGATTAATCTCAGTTGCTTCACTTCACTTCAACAAATTCAGCTCAGTTGCTTCACTTTACTTCAACTAATTGAGCTCACTTAGTTAGCTTCACCTCAACTGATAACGCTGACTTAACTAGCTTCACTTCCACTAATAGAGCTGACTTGCTTCACTTCACTTCAATTGGTTAAGCTCAGTTGCTTCAATCCACTTCAATTGTTTGGACTCACTTTGTTAGCGTCACCTCAACTGGTAACGCTCACTTAACTAGCTTCACTTCAACTAATAGAGCTCACTTGCTTCACTTCACTACAATTGATTAAGCTCAGTTGCGTCACTTCAATTCAGCTGATCAACCTCAGTTGCCTCACTTCACCTCAACTGATAACGCTCACTTAACTAGCTTCACTTCAACTAATTGAGCTCACTTGCTGCACTTGACTTAAATTGATTAAGCTCAGTTGCTTTACTTCACTTCAACTAATTGGACTCACTTTGTTAGCGTCACCTTAACTGATAACGTCCACTTAACTAGCTTCACTTCAACTAATAGAGCTCACTTGCTTCACTTCACTTCAACTGATTAAGCTCAGTTGCCTCACTTCACCTCAACTGATAACGCTTACTTAACTAGCTTCACTTGAACTAATAGAGCTCACTTGCTTCACTTGACTTCAATTGATTCAGCTCAGTTACCTCACTTCACTTCAATTGATTAGGCTCAGTTGCCTCACTTCACTTCAACTGATTAAGCTCAGTTGCCTCACTTCACCTCAACTGATAACGCTTACTTGACAAGCCTCACTTCTACTAATTGACCTCAGTTGCTTCACTTCACTTCAATTGATTCAGCTCAGTTGTCTCACTTCCCTTCAATTGATTAGGCTCAGTTGCCTCACTTCACTTGAACTTTGGACTCACTTTTTTAGCGTCACCTCAACTGATAACGCTCACTTAACTAGCTTCACTTTAACTAATAGAGCTCACTTGCTTCACTTCACTTCAATTGATTCAGCTCAGTTGCCTCACTTCACTTCAATTGATTAGGCTCAGTTTCTCCACTTCACTTCAACTGATTCTGCTCACTTAACTAGCTTCACTTCAACTTATTGAACTCAGTTGCTTCACTTCACTTCAATTGATTCAGCTCACTTAACTACCTGAACTTCAACTAATTGAGCTCACTTGCTTCACTTGACTTAAATTGATTAAGCTCAGTTGCTTCACTTCACTTCAACTAATTGGACTCACTTTGTTAGCGTCACCTCAACTGATAACGCTCACTTAACTAGCTTCACTTCAACTAAAAGAGCTCACTTGCTTCACTTCACTACAATTGATTAAGCTCAGTTGCCTCACTTCAATTCAGCTGATTAAGCTCAGTTGCCTCACTTAACCTCTACTGATAACGCTCGCTTAACTAGTTTCACTTCTACTAATTGAGCTAAGTTGCTTCACTTCACTTTAATTGATTCAGCTTAGTTGTCTCACTTCACTTCAATTGATTCAGCTCAGTTGCCTCACTTCATTTCAGTTGATTAGGCTCAGTTGTCTCACTTCACTTCAACTGATTCTGCTCACTTAACTAGCTTCACTTCAACTAATTGAGCTCAGTTGCTCCACTTCACTTCAATTGATTCAGCTCAGTTGCCTTACTTCATTTCAGTTGATTAGGCTCAGTTGTCTCACTTCACTTCAACTGATTCTGCTCACTTAACTAGCTTCACTTCAACTAATTGAGCTCACTTGCTTCACTTGACTTCAATTGATTAAGCTCAGTTGCTTCACTTCACTTCAACTGATTCTGCTCACTTAACTAGCTTCACTTCAACTAATTGAGCTCACTTGCTTCACTTGACTTCAATTGATTAAGCTCAGTTGCTTGACTTCACTTCAAGTAATTGGACTCACTTTGTTAGCGTCACCTCCACTGATAACGCTCACTTAACTAGCTTCACTTGAACTAATAGAGCTCACTTGCCTCACTTCACTACAATTTATTAAGCTCAGTAGCCTCACTTCACTTCAACTGATTCTGCTCACTTAACTAGCTTCACTTCAACTAATAGAGCTCACTTGCTAAACTTCACTACAATTGAATAAGCTCAGTTGCCTCACTTCAATTCAGCTGATTAAGCTCAGTTGCCTCACTTCACCTCAACTGATAACGCTCACTTTACTAGCTTCACTTCTACTAATTGAGCTAAGTTGCTTCACTTCAGTTCAATTGATTCAGCTCAGTTGCTTCACTTGACTTCAATTGATTAAGCTCAGTTGCTTTACTTCACTTCAAGTAATTGGACTCACTTTGTAAGCGTCACCTCAACTGATAACGCTCACTTAACTAGCTTCACTTCAACTAATAGAGCTCACTTGCTAAACTTCACTACAATTGAATAAGCTCAGTTGCCTCACTTCAATTCAGCTGATTAAGCTCAGTTGCCTCACTTCACCTCAACTGATAACGCTCATTTTACTAGCTTCACTTCTACTAATTGAGCTAAGTTGCTTCACTTCAGTTCAATTGATTCAGCTCAGTTGCCTCACTTCACTTCAATTGATTAGGCTCAGTTGCCTCACTTCACTTCAACTGATTCTGCTCACTTAACTAGCTTCACTTCAACTAATAGAGCTCACTTGCTAAACTTCACTTCAATTGATTCAGCTCAGTTGCCTCACTTCACTTCAACTGATTCTGCTCACTTAACTAGCTTCACTTCAACTAATTGAGCTCAATTGCTTCACTTGACTTCAATTGATTAAGCTCAGTTGCTTCACTTCACTTCAAGTAATTGGACTCACTTTGTAAGCGTCACCTCAACTGATAACGCTCACTTAACTAGCTTCACTTCAACTAATAGAGCTCACTTGCTAAACTTCACTACAATTGAATAAGCTCAGTTGCCTCACTTCAATTCAGCTGATTAAGCTCAGTTGCCTCACTTCACCTCAACTGATAACGCTCACTTTACTAGCTTCACTTCTACTAATTGAACTAAGTTGCTTCACTTCAGTTCAATTGATTCAGCTCAGTTGCCTCACTTCACTTCAATTGATTAAGCTCAGTTGCTTTACTTCACTTCAAGTAATTGGACTCACTTTGTAAGCGTCACCTCAACTGATAACGCTCACTTAACTAGCTTCACTTCAACTAATAGAGCTCACTTGCTAAACTTCACTACAATTGAATAAGCTCAGTTGCCTCACTTCAATTCAGCTGATTAGGCTCAGTTGCCTCACTTCACTTCAACTGATTCTGCTCACTTAACTAGCTTCACTTCAACTAATTGAGCTCAGTTGCTTCACTTCACTTCAACTAATTGAGCTCACTTGCTTCACTTGACTTCAATTGATTAAGCTCAGTTGCTTCACTTCACTTCAAGTAATTGGACTCACTTTGTTAGCGTCACCTCAACTGATAACGCTTACTTAACTAGTTTCACTTCTACTAATTGAGCTCAGTTGCTTCACTTCACTTCAATTGATTCAGCTCAGTTGCCTCACTTCACTTCAACTGATTCTGCTCACTTAACTAGCTTCACTTCTACTAATTGAGCTAAGTTGCTTCACTTCAGTTCAATTGATTCAGCTCAGTTGCTTCACTTGACTTCAATTGATTAAGCTCAGTTGCTTTACTTCACTTCAAGTAATTGGACTCACTTTGTAAGCGTCACCTCAACTGATAACGCTCACTTAACTAGCTTCACTTCAACTAATAGAGCTCACTTGCTAAACTTCACTACAATTGAATAAGCTCAGTTGCCTCACTTCAATTTAGCTGATTAAGCTCAGTTGCCTCACTTCACCTCAACTGATAACGCTCACTTTACTAGCTTCACTTCTACTAATTGAGCTAAGTTGCTTCACTTCAGTTCAATTGATTCAGCTCAGTTGCCTCACTTCACTTCAATTGATTAGGCTCAGTTGCCTCACTTCACTTCAACTGATTCTGCTCACTTAACTAGCTTCACTTCAACTAATTGAGCTCAGTTGCTTCACTTCACTTCAATTAATTCAGCTCAGTTGCCTCACTTCATTTCAGTTGATTAGGCTCAGTTGCCTCACTTCACTTCAACTGATTCTGCTCACTTAACTACCTTCACTTCAGCTAATTGAGCTCACTTGCTTCACTTGACTTCAATTGATTAAGCTCAGTTGCTTCACTTCACTTCAAGTAATTGGACTCACTTTGTTAGCGTCACCTCAACTGATAACGCTCACTTAACTAGCTTCACTTGAACTAATAGAGCTCATTTGCTAAACTTCACTACAATTGATTCAGCTTAGTTGTCTCACTTCACTTCAATTGATTAGGCTCAGTTGCCTCACTTCACTTCAACTGATTCTGCTCACTTAACTAGCTTCACTTCAACTAATTGAGCTCACTTGCTTCACTTGACTTCAATTGATTAAGCTCAGTTGCTTAACTTCACTTCAATTGATTCAGCTCAGTTGCCTCACTTCATTTCAGTTGATTAGGCTCAGTTGCCTCACTTCACTTCAACTGATTCTGCTCACTTAACTAGCTTCACTTCAACTAATTGAGCTCAGTTGCTTCACTTCACTTCAATTAATTCAGCTCAGTTGCCTCACTTCATTTCAGTTGATTAGGCTCAGTTGCCTCACTTCACTTCAACTGATTCTGCTCACTCAACTAGCTTCACTTCAACTAATTGAGCTCAATTGCTTCACTTGACTTCAATTGATTAAGCTCAGTTGCTTCACTTCACTTCAAGTAATTGGACTCACTTTGTAAGCGTCACCTCAACTGATAACGCTCACTTAACTAGCTTCACTTCAACTAATAGAGCTCACTTGCTAAACTTCACTACAATTGAATAAGCTCAGTTGCCTCACTTCAATTCAGCTGATTAAGCTCAGTTGCCTCACTTCACCTCAACTGATAACGCTCACTTTACTAGCTTCACTTCTACTAATTGAACTAAGTTGCTTCACTTCAGTTCAATTGATTCAGCTCAGTTGCCTCACTTCACTTCAATTGATTAAGCTCAGTTGCTTTACTTCACTTCAAGTAATTGGACTCACTTTGTAAGCGTCACCTCAACTGATAACGCTCACTTAACTAGCTTCACTTCAACTAATAGAGCTCACTTGCTAAACTTCACTACAATTGAATAAGCTCAGTTGCCTCACTTCAATTCAGCTGATTAGGCTCAGTTGCCTCACTTCACTTCAACTGATTCTGCTCACTTAACTAGCTTCACTTCAACTAATTGAGCTCAGTTGCTTCACTTCACTTCAACTAATTGAGCTCACTTGCTTCACTTGACTTCAATTGATTAAGCTCAGTTGCTTCACTTCACTTCAAGTAATTGGACTCACTTTGTTAGCGTCACCTCAACTGATAACGCTTACTTAACTAGTTTCACTTCTACTAATTGAGCTCAGTTGCTTCACTTCACTTCAATTGATTCAGCTCAGTTGCCTCACTTCACTTCAACTGATTCTGCTCACTTAACTAGCTTCACTTCAACTAATTGAGCTCAATTGCTTCACTTGACTTCAATTGATTAAGCTCAGTTGCTTCACTTCACTTCAAGTAATTGGACTCACTTTGTAAGCGTCACCTCAACTGATAACGTTCACTTAACTAGCTTCACTTCAACTAATAGAGCTCACTTGCTAAACTTCACTACAATTGAATAAGCTCAGTTGCCTCACTTCAATTCAGCTGATTAAGCTCAGTTGCCTCACTTCACCTCAACTGATAACGCTCACTTTACTAGCTTCACTTCTACTAATTGAGCTAAGTTGCTTCACTTAAGTTCAATTGATTCAGCTCAGTTGCTTCACTTGACTTCAATTGATTAAGCTCAGTTGCTTTACTTCACTTCAAGTAATTGGACTCACTTTGTAAGCGTCACCTCAACTGATAACGCTCACTTAACTAGCTTCACTTCAACTAATAGAGCTCACTTGCTAAACTTCACTACAATTGAATAAGCTCAGTTGCCTCACTTCAATTTAGCTGATTAAGCTCAGTTGCCTCACTTCACCTCAACTGATAACGCTCACTTTACTAGCTTCACTTCTACTAATTGAGCTAAATTGCTTCACTTCAGTTCAATTGATTCAGCTCAGTTGCCTCACTTCACTTCAATTGATTAGGCTCAGTTGCCTCACTTCACTTCAACTGATTCTGCTCACTTAACTAGCTTCACTTCAACTAATTGAGCTCAGTTGCTTCACTTCACTTCAATTAATTCAGCTCAGTTGCCTCACTTCATTTCAGTTGATTAGGCTCAGTTGCCTCACTTCACTTCAACTGATTCTGCTCACTTAACTACCTTCACTTCAGCTAATTGAGCTCACTTGCTTCACTTGACTTCAATTGATTAAGCTCAGTTGCTTCACTTCACTTCAAGTAATTGGACTCTCTTTGTTAGCGTCACCTCAACTGATAACGCTCACTTAACTAGCTTCACTTGAACTAATAGAGCTCATTTGCTAAACTTCACTACAATTGATTCAGCTTAGTTGTCTCACTTCACTTCAATTGATTAGGCTCAGTTGCCTCACTTCACTTCAACTGATTCTGCTCACTTAACTAGCTTCACTTCAACTAATTGAGCTCACTTGCTTCACTTGACTTCAATTGATTAAGCTCAGTTGCTTAACTTCACTTCAATTGATTCAGCTCAGTTGCCTCACTTCATTTCAGTTGATTAGGCTCAGTTGTCTCACTTCACTTCAACTGATTCTGCTCACTTAACTAGCTTCACTTCAACTAATTGAGCTCAGTAGCTTCACTTTACTTCAATTGATTCAACTCAGTTGCCTCACTTCATTTCAGTTGATTAGGCTCAGTTGCTCCACTCCACTTCAACTGATTCTGCTCACTTAACTAGCTTCACTTCAACTAATTGAGCTCACTTGCTTCACTTGACTTCAATTGATTAAGCTCAGTTGCCTCACTTCACTTCAAGTAATTGGACTCACTTTGTAAGCGTCACCTCAACTGATAACGCTCACTTAACTAGCTTCACTTCAACTAATAGAGCTCACTTGCTAAACTTCACTACAATTGAATAAGCTCAGTTGCCTCACTTCACTTCAACTGATTCTGCTCACTTAACTAGCTTCACTTCAACTAATTGAGCTCACTTGCTTCACTTGACTTCAATTGATTAAGCTCAGTTGCTTCACTTCACTTCAAGTAATTGGACTCACTTTGTTAGCGTCACCGCAACTGATAACGCTCACTTAACTAGCTTCACTTGAACTAATAGAGCTCACTTGCTTCACTTCAGTTCAATTGATTCAGCTCAGTTGCCTCACTTCACTTCAATTGATTAGGCTCAGTTGCCTCACTTCACTTCAACTGATTAAGCTCAGTTGCCTCACTTCACCTCAACTGATAACGCTCACTTAACTAGCTTCACTTCTACTAATTGAGCTCAGTTGCCTCACTTCACTTCAATTGATTAGGCTCAGTTTCCTCACTTCACTTCAACCGATTCTGCTCACTTAACTAGCTTCACTTCAATCAATTGAGCTCACTTGCTTCACTTGACTTCAATTGATTAAGCTCAGTTGCTTCACTTCACTTCAAGTAATTGGACTCACTTTGTTAGCGTCACCGCAACTGATAACGCTCACTTAACTAGCTTCACTTGAACTAATAGAGCTCACTTGCTTCACTTCAGTTCAATTGATTCAGCTCAGTTGCCTCACTTCACTTCAATTGATTAGGCTCAGTTGCCTCACTTGACTTCAATTGATTAAGCTCAGTTGCCTCACTTCACTTCAACTGATTCTGCTCACTTAACTAGCTTCACTTCAACTAATTGAGCTCACTTGCTTCACTTGACTTCAATTGATTAAGCTCAGTTGCTTAACTTCACTTCAATTAATTCAGCTCAGTTGCTTTACTTCATTTCAGTTGATTAGGCTCAGTTGTCTCACTTCACTTCAACTGATTCTGCTCACTTAACTAGCTTCACTTCAACTAATTGAACTCAGTTGCTTCACTTTACTTCAATTGATTCAGCTCAGTTGCCTCACTTCATTTCAGTTGATTAGGCTCAGTTGCTCCACTTCACTTCAACTGATTCTGCTCACTTAACTAGCTTCACTTCAACTAATTGAGCTCACTTGCTTCACTTGACTTCAATTGATTAAGCTCAGTTGCTTAACTTCACTTCAATTAATTCAGCTCAGTTGCTTTACTTCATTTCAGTTGATTAGGCTCAGTTGTCTCACTTCACTTCAACTGATTCTGCTCACTTAACTAGCTTCACTTCAACTAATTGAACTCAGTTGCTTCACTTTACTTCAATTGATTCAGCTCAGTTGCCTCACTTCATTTCAGTTGATTAGGCTCAGTTGCTCCACTTCACTTCAACTGATTCTGCTCACTTAACTAGCTTCACTTCAACTAATTGAGCTCACTTGCTTCACTTGACTTCAATTGATTAAGCTCAGTTGCTTAACTTCACTTCAATTAATTCAGCTCAGTTGCTTTACTTCATTTCAGTTGATTAGGCTCAGTTGTCTCACTTCACTTCAACTGATTCTGCTCACTTAACTAGCTTCACTTCAACTAATTGAGCTCACTTGCTTCACTTGACTTCAATTGATTAAGCTCAGTTGCTTCACTTCACTTCAAGTAATTGGACTCACTTTGTAAGCGTCACCTCAACTGATAACGCTCACTTAACTAGCTTCACTTCAACTAATAGAGCTCACTTGCTAAACTTCACTACAATTGAATAAGCTCAGTTGCCTCAATTCACTTCAACTGATTCTGCTCACTTAACTAGCTTCACTTCAACTAATTGAGCTCACTTGCCTCACTTGACTTCAATTGATTAAGCTCAGTTGCTTCACTTCACTTCAAGTAATTGGACTCACTTTGTAAGCGTCACCTCAACTGATAACGCTCACTTAACTAGCTTCACTTGAACTAATAGAGCTCACTTGCTTCACTTCAGTTCAATTGATTCAGCTCAGTTGCCTCACTTCACTTCAATTGATTAGGCTCAGTTGCCTCACTTGACTTCAATTGATTAAGCTCAGTTGCCTCACTTCACTTCAACTGATCAAGCTCAGTTGCCTCACTTCACTTCAACTGATTAAGCTCAGTTGCCTTACTTCACCTCAACTGATAACGCTCACTTAACTAGCTTCACTTCTACTAATTGAGCTCAGTTGCCTAACTTCACTTCAATTGATTCAGCTCAGTTGCCTTACTTGACTTCAATTGATTAAGCTCAGTTGCCTCACTTCACTTCAACTGATCAAGCTCAGTTGCCTCACTTCACTTCAATTGATTCAGCTCAGTTGCCTCACTTCATTTCAGTTGATTAGGCTCAGTTGCTCCACTCCACTTCAACTGATTCTGCTCACTTAACTAGCTTCACTTCAACTAATTGAGCTCACTTGCTTCACTTGACTTCAATTGATTAAGCTCAGTTGCTTCACTTCACTTCAAGTAATTGGACTCACTTTGTAAGCGTCACCTCAACTGATAACGCTCACTTAACTAGCTTCACTTCAACTAATAGAGCTCACTTGCTAAACTTCACTACAATTGAATAAGCTCAGTTGCCTCACTTCACTTCAACTGATTCTGCTCACTTAACTAGCTTCACTTCAACTAATTGAGCTCACTTGCTAAACTTCACTACAATTGAATAAGCTCAGTTGCCTCACTTCAATTCAGCTGATTAAGCTCAGTTGCCTCACTTCACCTCAACTGATAACGCTCATTTTACTAGCTTCACTTCTACTAATTGAGCTAAGTTGCTTCACTTCAGTTCAATTGATTCAGCTCAGTTGCCTCACTTCACTTCAATTGATTAGGCTCAGTTGCCTCACTTCACTTCAACTGATTCTGCTCACTTAACTAGCTTCACTTCAACTAATAGAGCTCACTTGCTAAACTTCACTACAATTGAATAAGCTCAGTTGCCTCACTTCACTTCAACTGATTCTGCTCACTTAACTAGCTTCACTTCAACTAATTGAGCTCAATTGCTTCACTTGACTTCAATTGATTAAGCTCAGTTGCTTCACTTCACTTCAAGTAATTGGACTCACTTTGTAAGCGTCACCTCAACTGATAACGCTCACTTAACTAGCTTCACTTCAACTAATAGAGCTCACTTGCTAAACTTCACTACAATTGAATAAGCTCAGTTGCCTCACTTCAATTCAGCTGATTAAGCTCAGTTGCCTCACTTCACCTCAACTGATAACGCTCACTTTACTAGCTTCACTTCTACTAATTGAGCTAAGTTGCTTCACTTCAGTTCAATTGATTCAGCTCAGTTGCCTCACTTCACTTCAATTGATTAAGCTCAGTTGCTTTACTTCACTTCAAGTAATTGGACTCACTTTGTAAGCGTCACCTCAACTGATAACGCTCACTTAACTAGCTTCACTTCAACTAATAGAGCTCACTTGCTAAACTTCACTACAATTGAATAAGCTCAGTTGCCTCACTTCAATTCAGCTGATTAGGCTCAGTTGCCTCACTTCACTTCAACTGATTCTGCTCACTTAACTAGCTTCACTTCAACTAATTGAGCTCAGTTGCTTCACTTCACTTCAACTAATTGAGCTCACTTGCTTCACTTGACTTCAATTGATTAAGCTCAGTTGCTTCACTTCACTTCAAGTAATTGGACTCACTTTGTTAGCGTCACCTCAACTGATAACGCTTACTTAACTAGTTTCACTTCTACTAATTGAGCTCAGTTGCTTCACTTCACTTCAATTGATTCAGCTCAGTTGCCTCACTTCACTTCAATTGATTCTGCTCACTTAACTAGCTTCACTTCAACTAATTGAGCTCAATTGCTTCACTTGACTTCAATTGATTAAGCTCAGTTGCTTCACTTCACTTCAAGTAATTGGACTCACTTTGTAAGCGTCACCTCAACTGATAACGCTCACTCAACTAGCTTCACTTCAACTAATAGAGCTCACTTGCTAAACTTCACTACAATAGAATAAGCTCAGTTGCCTCACTTCAATTCAGCTGATTAAGCTCAGTTGCCTCACTTCACCTCAACTGATAACGCTCACTTTACTAGCTTCACTTCTACTAATTGAGCTAAGTTGCTTCACTTCAGTTCAATTGATTCAGCTCAGTTGCTTCACTTGGCTTCAATTGATTAAGCTCAGTTGCTTTACTTCACTTCAAGTAATTGGACTCACTTTGTAAGCGTCACTCCAACTGATAACGCTCACTTAACTAGCTTCACTTCAACTAATAGAGCTCACTTGCTAAACTTCACTACAATTGAATAAGCTCAGTTGCCTCACTTCAATTCAGCTGATTAAGCTCAGTTGCCTCACTTCACCTCAACTGATAACGCTCACTTTACTAGCTTCACTTCTACTAATTAAACTAAGTTGCTTCACTTCAGTTCAATTGATTCAGCTCAGTTGCCTCACTTCACTTCAATTGATTAGGCTCAGTTGCCTCACTTCACTTCAACTGATTCTGCTCACTTAACTAGCTTCACTTCAACTAATTGAGCTCAGTTGCTTCACTTCACTTCAATTGATTCAGCTCAGTTGCCTCACTTCATTTCAGTTGATTAGGCTCAGTTGCCTCACTTCACTTCAACTGATTCTGCTCACTTAACTACCTTCACTTCAGCTAATTGAGCTCACTTGCTTCACTTGACTTCAATTGATTAAGCTCAGTTGCTTCACTTCACTTCAAGTAATTGGACTCACTTTGTTAGCGTCACCTCAACTGATAACGCTCACTTAACTAGCTTCACTTGAACTAATAGAGCTCATTTGCTTCACTTCACTACAATTGATTCAGCTTAGTTGTCTCACTTCACTTCAATTGATTAGGCTCAGTTGCCTCACTTCACTTCAACTGATTCTGCTCACTTAACTAGCTTCACTTCAACTAATTGAGCTCACTTGCTTCACTTGACTTCAATTGATTAAGCTCAGTTGCTTAACTTCACTTCAATTGATTCAGCTCAGTTGCCTCACTTCATTTCAGTTGATTAGGCTCAGTTGTCTCACTTCACTTCAACTGATTCTGCTCACTTAACTAGCTTCACTTCAACTAATTGAGCTCAGTTGCTTCACTTTACTTCAATTGATTCAGCTCAGTTGCCTCACTTCATTTCAGTTGATTAGGCTCAGTTGCTCCACTCCACTTCAACTGATTCTGCTCACTTAACTAGCTTCACTTCAACTAATTGAGCTCACTTGCTTCACTTGACTTCAATTGATTAAGCTCAGTTGCTTCACTTCACTTCAAGTAATTGGACTCACTTTGTAAGCGTCACCTCAACTGATAACGCTCACTTAACTAGCTTCACTTCAACTAATAGAGCTCACTTGCTAAACTTCACTACAATTGAATAAGCTCAGTTGCCTCACTTCACTTCAACTGATTCTGCTCACTTAACTAGCTTCACTTCAACTAATTGAGCTCACTTGCTTCACTTGACTTCAATTGATTAAGCTCAGTTGCTTAACTTCACTTCAATTGATTCAGCTCAGTTGCCTCACTTCATTTCAGTTGATTAGGCTCAGTTGTCTCACTTCACTTCAACTGATTCTGCTCACTTAACTAGCTTCACTTCAACTAATTGAGCTCAGTTGCTTCACTTTACTTCAATTGATTCAGCTCAGTTGCCTCACTTCATTTCAGTTGATTAGGCTCAGTTGCTCCACTCCACTTCAACTGATTCTGCTCACTTAACTAGCTTCACTTCAACTAATTGAGCTCATTTGCTTCACTTCACTACAATTGATTCAGCTTAGTTGTCTCACTTCACTTCAATTGATTAGGCTCAGTTGCCTCACTTCACTTCAACTGATTCTGCTCACTTAACTAGCTTCACTTCAACTAATTGAGCTCACTTGCTTCACTTGACTTCAATTGATTAAGCTCAGTTGCTTAACTTCACTTCAATTGATTCAGCTCAGTTGCCTCACTTCATTTCAGTTGATTAGGCTCAGTTGTCTCACTTCACTTCAACTGATTCTGCTCACTTAACTAGCTTCACTTCAACTAATTGAGCTCAGTTGCTTCACTTTACTTCAATTGATTCAGCTCAGTTGCCTCACTTCATTTCAGTTGATTAGGCTCAGTTGCTCCACTCCACTTCAACTGATTCTGCTCACTTAACTAGCTTCACTTCAACTAATTGAGCTCACTTGCTTCACTTGACTTCAATTGATTAAGCTCAGTTGCTTCAGTTCACTTCAAGTAATTGGACTCACTTTGTAAGCGTCACCTCAACTGATAACGCTCACTTAACTAGCTTCACTTCAACTAATAGAGCTCACTTGCTAAACTTCACTACAATTGAATAAGCTCAGTTGCCTCACTTCAGTTCAGCTGATTAAGCTCAGTTGCCTCACTTCACCTCAACTGATAACGCTCACTTTACTAGCTTCACTTCTACTAATTGAGCTAAGTTGCTTCACTTCAGTTCAATTGATTCAGCTCAGTTGCTTCACTTGACTTCAATTGATTAAGCTCAGTTGCTTTACTTCACTTCAAGTAATTGGACTCACTTTGTAAGCGTCACCTCAACTGATAACGCTCACTTAACTAGCTTCACTTCAACTAATAGAGCTCACTTGCTAAACTTCACTACAATTGAATAAGCTCAATTGCCTCACTTCAATTCAGCTGATTAAGCTCAGTTGCCTCACTTCACCTCAACTGATAACGCTCACTTTACTAGCTTCACTTCAACTAATTGAGCTCAGTTGCTTCACTTCACTTCAATTGATTCAGCTCAGTTGCCTCACTTCATTTCAGTTGATTAGGCTCAGTTGCCTCACTTCACTTCAACTGATTCTGCTCACTTAACTACCTTCACTTCAGCTAATTGAGCTCACTTGCTTCACTTGACTTCAATTGATTAAGCTCAGTTGCTTCACTTCACTTCAAGTAATTGGACTCACTTTGTTAGCGTCACCTCAACTGATAACGCTCACTTAACTAGCTTCACTTGAACTAATAGAGCTCATGTGCTTCACTTCACTACAATTGATTCAGCTTAGTTGTCTCACTTCACTTCAATTGATTAGGCTCAGTTGCCTCACTTCACTTCAACTGATTCTGCTCACTTAACTAGCTTCACTTCAACTAATTGAGCTCACTTGCTTCACTTGACTTCAATTGATTAAGCTCAGTTGCTTAACTTCACTTCAATTGATTCAGCTCAGTTGCTTTACTTCATTTCAGTTGATTAGGCTCAGTTGTCTCACTTCACTTCAACTGATTCTGCTCACTTAACTAGCTTCACTTCAACTAATTGAGCTCACTTGCTTCACTTTACTTCAATTGATTCAGCTCAGTTGCCTCACTTCATTTCAGTTGATTAGGCTCAGTTGCTCCACTCCACTTCAACTGATTCTGCTCACTTAACTAGCTTCACTTCAACTAATTGAGCTCATTTGCTTCACTTCACTACAATTGATTCAGCTTAGTTGTCTCACTTCACTTCAATTGATTAGGCTCAGTTGCCTCACTTCACTTCAACTGATTCTGCTCACTCAACTAGCTTCACTTCAACTAATTGAGCTCACTTGCTTCACTTGACTTCAATTGATTAAGCTCAGTTGCTTAACTTCACTTCAATTGATTCAGCTCAGTTGCCTCACTTCATTTCAGTTGATTAGGCTCAGTTGTCTCACTTCACTTCAACTGATTCTGCTCACTTAACTAGCTTCACTTCAACTAATTGAGCTCAGTTGCTTCACTTTACTTCAATTGATTCAGCTCAGTTGCCTCACTTCATTTCAGTTGATTAGGCTCAGTTGCTCCACTCCACTTCAACTGATTCTGCTCACTTAACTAGCTTCACTTCAACTAATTGAGCTCACTTGCTTCACTTGACTTCAATTGATTAAGCTCAGTTGCTTCACTTCACTTCAAGTAATTGGACTCACTTTGTAAGCGTCACCTCAATTGATAACGCTCACTTAACTAGCTTCACTTCAACTAATAGAGCTCACTTGCTAAACTTCACTACAATTGAATAAGCTCAGTTGCCTCACTTCACTTCAACTGATTCTGCTCACTTAACTAGCTTCACTTCAACTAATTGAGCTCAGTTGCTTCACTTTACTTCAATTGATTCAGCTCAGTTGCCTCACTTCATTTCAGTTGATTAGGCTCAGTTGCTCCACTCCACTTCAACTGATTCTGCTCACTTAACTAGCTTCACTTCAACTAATTGAGCTCAGTTGCTTCACTTTACTTCAATTGATTCAGCTCAGTTGCCTCACTTCATTTCAGTTGATTAGGCTCAGTTGCTCCACTCCACTTCAACTGATTCTGCTCCCTTAACTAGCTTCACTTCAACTAATTGAGCTCACTTGCTTCACTTGACTTCAATTGATTAAGCTCAGTTGCTTCACTTCACTTCAAGTAATTGGACTCACTTTGTAAGCGTCACCTCAACTGATAACGCTCACTTAACTAGCTTCACTTCAACTAATAGAGCTCATTTGCTTCACTTCACTACAATTGATTCAGCTTAGTTGTCTCACTTCACTTCAATTGATTAGGCTCAGTTGCCTCACTTCACTTCAACTGATTCTGCTCACTTAACTAGCTTCACTTCAACTAATTGAGCTGACTTGCTTCACTTGACTTCAATTGATTAAGCTCAGTTGCTTCACTTCACTTCAAGTAATTGGACTCACTTTGTTAGCGTCACCGCAACTGATAACGCTCACTTAACTAGCTTCACTTGAACTAATAGAGCTCACTTGCTTCACTTCAGTTCAATTGATTCAGCTCAGTTGCCTCACTTCACTTCAATTGATTAGGCTCAGTTGCCTCACTTCACTTCAATTGATTAGGCTCAGTTGCCTCATTTCACTTCAATTGATTAGGCTCAGTTTCTTCACTTCACTTCAACTGATTCTGCTCACTTAACTAGCTTCACTTCTACTAATTGAGCTCAGTTGCCTCACTTCACTTCAATTGATTCAGCTCAGTTGCCTCACTTCACTTCAATTGATTAGGCTCAGTTTCCTCACTTCACTTCAACCGATTCTGCTCACTTAACTAGCTTCACTTCAATCAATTGAGCTCACTTGCTTCACTTGACTTCAATTGATTAAGCTCAGTTGCTTCACTTCACTTCAAGTAATTGGACTCACTTTGTAAGCGTCACCTCAACTGATAACGCTCACTTAACTAGCTTCACTTCAACTAATAGAGCTCACTTGCTAAACTTCACTACAATTGAATAAGCTCAGTTGCCTCACTTCACTTCAACTGATTCTGCTCACTTAACTAGCTTCACTTCAACTAATTGAGCTCAGTTGCTTCACTTTACTTCAATTGATTCAGCTCAGTTGCCTCACTTCATTTCAGTTGATTAGGCTCAGTTGCTCCACTCCACTTCAACTGATTCTGCTCACTTAACTAGCTTCACTTCAACTAATTGAGCTCAGTTGCTTCACTTTACTTCAATTGATTCAGCTCAGTTGCCTCACTTCATTTCAGTTGATTAGGCTCAGTTGCTCCACTCCACTTCAACTGATTCTGCTCCCTTAACTAGCTTCACTTCAACTAATTGAGCTCACTTGCTTCACTTGACTTCAATTGATTAAGCTCAGTTGCTTCACTTCACTTCAAGTAATTGGACTCACTTTGTAAGCGTCACCTCAACTGATAACGCTCACTTAACTAGCTTCACTTCAACTAATAGAGCTCATTTGCTTCACTTCACTACAATTGATTCAGCTTAGTTGTCTCACTTCACTTCAATTGATTAGGCTCAGTTGCCTCACTTCACTTCAACTGATTCTGCTCACTTAACTAGCTTCACTTCAATCAATTGAGCTCACTTGCTTCACTTGACTTCAATTGATTAAGCTCAGTTGCTTCACTTCACTTCAAGTAATTGGACTCACTTTGTTAGCGTCACCGCAACTGATAACGCTCACTGAACTAGCTTCACTTGAACTAATAGAGCTCACTTGCTTCACTTCAGTTCAATTGATTCAGCTCAGTTGCCTCACTTCATTTCAATTGATTAGGCTCAGTTGCCTCACTTGACTTCAATTGATTAAGCTCAGTTGCCTCACTTCACTTCAACTGATTCTGCTCACTTAACTAGCTTCACTTCAACTGATTGAGCTCACTTGCTTCACTTGACTTCAATTGATTAAGCTCAGTTGCTTAACTTCACTTCAATTGATTCAGCTCAGTTGCCTCACTTCATTTCAGTTGATTAGGCTCAGTTGTCTCACTTCACTTCAACTGATTCTGCTCACTTAACTAGCTTCACTTCAACTAATTGAGCTCAGTTGCTTCACTTTACTTCAATTGATTCAGCTCAGTTGCCTCACTTCATTTCAGTTGATTAGGCTCACTTGCTCCACTCCACTTCAACTGATTCTGCTCACCTAACTAGCTTCACTTCAACTAATTGAGCTCACTTGCTTCACTTGACTTCAATTGATTAAGCTCAGTTGCTTCACTTCACTTCAAGTAATTGGACTCACTTTGTAAGCGTCACCTCAACTGATAACGCTCACTTAACTAGCTTCACTTCAACTAATAGAGCTCACTTGCTAAACTTCACTACAATTGAATAAGCTCAGTTGCCTCACTTTACTTCAACTGATTCTGCTCACTTAACTAGCTTCACTTCAACTAATTGAGCTCACTTGCTTCACTTGACTTCAATTGATTAAGCTCAGTTGCTTCACTTCACTTCAAGTAATTGGACTCACTTTGTAAGCGTCACCTCAACTGATAACGCTCACTTAACTAGCTTCACTTCAACTAATAGAGCTCACTTGCTAAACTTCACTACAATTGAATAAGCTCAGTTGCCTCACTTCACTTCAACTGATTCTGCTCACTTAACTAGCTTCACTTCAACTAATTGAGCTCACTTGCTTCACTTGACTTCAATTGATTAAGCTCAGTTGCTTCACTTCACTTCAAGTAATTGGACTCACTTTGTTAGCGTCACCGCAACTGATAACGCTCACTTAACTAGCTTCACTTGAACTAATAGAGCTCACTTGCTTCACTTCAGTTCAATTGATTCAGCTCAGTTGCCTCACTTCACTTCAATTGATTAGGCTCAGTTGCCTCACTTGACTTCAATTGATTAAGCTCAGTTGCCTCACTTCACTTCAACTGATCAAGCTCAGTTGCCTCACTTCACTTCAACTGATTAAGCTCAGTTGCCTTACTTCACCTCAACTGATAACGCTCACTTAACTAGCTTCACTTCTACTAATTGAGCTCAGTTGCCTAACTTCACTTCAATTGATTCAGCTCAGTTGCCTTACTTCACTTCAATTGATTAGGCTCAGTTTCTTCACTTCACTTCAACTGATTCTGCTCCCATAACTAGCTTCACTTCAACTAATTGAGCTCAGTTGCCTCACTTCACCTCAACTGATAACGCTCACTTAACTAGCCTCACTTCAACTAATAGAGCTCACTTGCTACACTTTACTTCAATTGATTAAGCTCAGTTGCCTCACTTCAATTCAGCTGATTAAGCTCAGTTGCCTCACTTCACCTCAACTGATAACGCTCACTTAACTTGCTTCACTTCAACTAATTGAGCTCAGTTTCTTCACTTCACTTCAATTGATTCAGCTCAGTTGCCTCACTTCACTTCAATTGATTAGCCTCAGTTTCTTCACTTCACTTCAACTGATTCTGCTCACTTAACTAGCTTCACTTCAACTAATTGAGCTCAGTTGCCTCACTTCACCCTAACTGATAACGCTCACTCAACTTGCTTCAGTTCAACTAATTGAGCTCAGTTGCTTCACTTCACTTCAATTGATTCAGCTCAGTTACCTCACTTCACTTCAATTGATTAGGCTCAGTTTCTTCACTTCACTTCAATTGATTCAGCTCAGTTACCTCACTTCACTTCAACTGATTAAGCTCAGTTGCCTCACTTTACCTCAACGGATAACGCTCACTTAACTAGCTTCACTTCAACTAATTGAGCTCACTTGCTGCACTTGACTTAAATTGATTAAGCTTAGTTGCTTTACTTCACTTCAACTAATTGGACTCACTTTGTTAGCGTCACCTCAACTGATAACGCTCACTTAACTAGCTTCAATTCTACTAATTGAGCTAAGTTGCCTCACTTCACTTCAACTGATTCTGCTCACTTAACTAGCTTCCCTTCAACTAACTGAGCTCACTTGCTTCATTTGACTTCAATTGATTAAGCTCAGTTGCTTAACTTCACTTCAATTGATTAAGATCAGTTGCCTCACTTCATTTCAGTTGATTAGGCTCAGTTGTCTCACTTCATTTCAACTGATTCTGCTCACTTAACTAGCTTCCCTTCAACTAATTGAGCTCAGTTGCTTCACTTCACTTCAACTAATTGAGCTCACTTGCTTCATTTGACTTCAATTGATTAAGCTCAGTTGCTTAACTTCACTTCAATTGATTCAGCTCAGTTGCCTAACTTCACTTCAACTGATTAAGCTCAGTTGCCTCACTTCACCTCAACTGATAACGCTCACTTTACTAGCTTCACTACTACTAATTGAGCTAAGTTGCTTCACTTCACTTCAATTGGTTCAGCTCAGTTGCCTCACTTCACTTCAATTGATTAGGCTCAGTTGCCTCACTTCACTTCAACTGATTAAGCTCAGTTGCCTCACTTCCCTTCAACTAATTGGACTCACTTTCTTAGCGTCACCTCAACTGATAACGCTCACTAAACTAGCTTCACTTCAACTAATAGAGCTCACTTGCTTCACTTGACTTCAATTGATTAAGCTCAGTTGCTTCACTTCTATTCAGCTGAGTAAGCTCAGTTGCCTCACTTCACCTCAACTGATAACGCTCACCTAACTAGCTTCAATTCTACTAATTGTGCTAAGTTGCCTCACTTCACTTCAACTGATTCTGCTCACCTAACTAGCTTCACTTCAACTAATTGAGCTCACTTGCTTCATTTGACTTCAATTGATTATGCTCAGTTGCTTAACTTCACTTCAATTGACTCAGCTCAGTTGCCTCACTTCATTTCAGTTGATTAGGCTCAGTTGCCTCACTTCACTTCAACTGATTAAGCTCAGTTGCCTCACTTCACCTCAACTGATAACGCTCACTTAACTAGCTTCACTTCTACTAATTGAGCTCAGTTGCCTCGCTTCACTTCAATTGATTAGGCTCAGTTTCCTCACTTCACTTCAACCGATTCTGCTCACTTAACTAGCTTCACTTCAATCAATTGAGCTCACTTGCTTCACTTAACTTCAATTGATTAAGCTCAGTTGCTTCACTTCCCTTCAACTGATTAAGCTCAGTTGCCTCACTTCACCTCAACTGATAACGCTCACTTTACTAGCTTCACTACTACTAATTGAGCTAAGTTGCTTCACTTCACTTCAATTGGTTCAGCTCAGTTGCCTCATTTCACTTCAATTGATTAGGCTCAGTTGCCTCACTTTACTTCAACTGATTAAGCTCAGTTGCCTCACTTCCCTTCAACTAATTGGACTCACTTTGTTAGCGTCACCTCAACTGATACCGCTCACTTAACTAGCTTCACTTGAACTAATAGAGCTTAGTTGCTTCACTTCAGTTCAATTGATTCAGCTCAGTTGCCTCACTTCATTTCAGTTGATTAGGCTCAGTTGTCTCACTTCAATTCAACTGATTCTGCTCACTTAACTAGCTTCCCTTCAACTAATTGAGCTCAGTTGCTTCACTTCACTTCAACTAATTGAGCTCACTTGCTTCATTTGACTTCAATTGATTAAGCTCAGTTGCTTAACTTCACTTCAATTGATTCAGATCAGTTGCCTCACTTCACTTCAACTGATTAAGCTCAGTTTCTTCACTTCACTTCAACTGATTCTGCTCACTTAACTAGCTTCACTTCAACTAATTGAACTCAGTTGCTTCACTTCACTTCAATTGATTCAACTCACTTAACTACCTGCACTTCAACTAATTGAGCTCACTTGCTTCACTTGACTTAAATTGATTAAGCTCAGTTGCTTCACTTCACTTCAACTAATTGGACTCACTTTGTTAGCGTCACCTCAACTGATACCGCTCACTTAACTAGCTTCACTTGAACTAATAGAGCTCAGTTGCTTCAATTCAGTTCAATTGATTCAGCTCAGTTGCCTCATTTCACTTCAATTGATTAGGCTCAGTTTCTTCACTTCACTTCAACTGATTCTGCTCACTTAACTAGCTTCACTTCAACTAATAGAGCTCAGTTGCCTCACTTCACCTCAACTGATAACGCTTACTTAACTTGCTTCACTTCAACTAATTGAGCTCAGTTGCTGCACTTCACTTCAATTGATTCAGCTGAGTTACCTCACTTCACTTCAATTGATTAGGCTCAGTTGCCTCACTTCACTTCAACTGATTAAGCTCAGTTGCCTCACTTCACCTCAACTGATAACGCTCACTTAACTTGCTTAACTTCAACTAAAAGAGCTCACTTGCTTCACTTGACTTCAATTAATTAAGCTCAGTTGCTTAACTTCACTTCAATTGATTCAGCTCAGTTGCCTCACTTCATTTCAGTTGATTAGGCTCAGTTGTCTTACTTCACTTCAACTGATTCTGCTCACTTAACTAGCTTCACTTCAACTAATTGAGCTCAGTTGCCTCACTTCACTTCAATTGATTAGGCTCAGTTTCCTCACTTCACTTCAACCGATTCTGCTCACTTAACTAGCTTCACTTCAATCAATTGAGCTCACTTGCTTCACTTAACTTCAATTGATTAAGCTCAGTTGCTTCACTTCCCTTCAACTAATTGGACTCACTTTGTTAGCGTCACCTCAACTGATACCGCTCACTTAACTAGCTTCACTTGAACTAATAGAGCTCAGTTGCTTCACTTCAGTTCAATTGATTCAGCTCAGTTGCCTCATTTCACTTCAATTGATTAGGCTCAGTTTCTTCACTTCACTTCAACTGATTCTGCTCACTTAACTAGCTTCATTTCAACTAATTGAACTCAGTTGCTTCACTTCACTTCAATTGATTCAACTCACTTAACTACCTGCGCTTCAACTAATTGAGCTCACTTGCTTCACTTGACTTAAATTGATTAAGCTCAGTTGCTTCACTTCACTTCAACTAATTGGACTCACTTTGTTAGCGTCACCTCAACTGATAACGCTCACTTAACTAGCATCATTTCAACTAAAAGAGCTCACTTGCTTCACTTCACTACAATTGATTAAGCTCAGTTGCCTCACTTCAATTCAGCTGATTAAGCTCAGTTGCCTCACTTCACCTCAACTGATAACGCTCACTTAACTTGCTTCACTTCAACTAATTGAGCTCAGTTGCTTCACTTCAGTTCAATTGATTCAGCTCAGTTGCCTCATTTCACTTCAATTGATTAGGCTCAGTTTCCTCACTTCACTTCAACCGATTCTGCTCACTTAACTAGCTTCACTTCAATCAATTGAGCTCACTTGCTTCACTTAACTTCAATTGATTAAGCTCAGTTGCTTCACTTCCCTTCAACTAATTGGACTCACTTTGTTAGCGTCACCTCAACTGATACCGCTCACTTAACTAGCTTCACTTGAACTAATAGAGCTCAGTTGCTTCACTTCAGTTCAATTGATTCAGCTCAGTTGCCTCATTTCACTTCAATTGATTAGGCTCAGTTTCTTCACTTCACTTCAACTGATTCTGCTCACTTAACTAGCTTCACTTCAACTAATTGAACTCAGTTGCTTCACTTCACTTCAATTGATTCAACTCACTTAACTACCTGCACTTCAACTAATTGAGCTCACTTGCTTCACTTGACTTAAATTGATTACGCTCAGTTGCTTCACTTCACTTCAACTAATTGGACTCACTTTGTTAGCGTCACCTCAACTGATAACGCTCACTTAACTAGCATCACTTCAACTAAAAGAGCTCACTTGCTTCACTTCACTACAATTGATTAAGCTCAGTTGCCTCACTTCAATTCAGCTGATTAAGCTCAGTTGCCTCACTTCACCTCAACTGATAACGCTCACTTAACTTGCTTCACTTCAACTAATTGAGCTCAGTTGCTTCACTTCAGTTCAATTGATTCAGCTCAGTTGCCTCATTTCACTTCAATTGATTAGGCTCAGTTTCTTCACTTCACTTCAACTGATTCTGCTCACTTAACTAGCTTCACTTCAACTAATTGAACTCAGTTGCTTCACTTCACTTCAATTGATTCAACTCACTTAACTACCTGCACTTCAACTAATTGAGCTCACTTGCTTCACTTGACTTAAATTGATTAAGCTCAGTTGCCTCACTTCACCTCAACTGATAACGCTCACTTAACTAGCTTCAATTCTACTAATTGAGCTACGTTGCCTCACTTTACTTCAACTGATTCTGCTCACTTAACTAGCTTCACTTCAACTAATTGAGCTCACTTGCTTCATTTGACTTCAATTGATTAAGCTCAGTTGCTTAACTTCACTTCAATTGATTCAGCTCAGTTGCCCCACTTTATTCCAGTTGATTAGGCTCAGTTGTCCCACTTCACTTCAACTGATTCTGCTCACTTAACTAGTTTCACTTCAACTAATTGAGCTCAGTTGCTTTACTTCACCTCAACTAATTGAGCTCACTTGCTTCACTTGACTTCAATTAATTAAGCTCAGTTGCTTAACTTCACTTCAATTGATTCAGCTCAGTTGCCTCACTTCATTTCAGTTGATTAGGCTCAGTTGTCTTACTTCACTTCAACTGATTCTGCTCACTTAACTAGCTTCACTTCAACTAATTGAGCTCAGTTGCCTCACTTCACTTCAATTGATTAGGCTCAGTTGCCTCACTTCACTTCAACTGATTAAGCTCAGTTGCCTCACTTCACCTCAACTGATAACGCTCACTTAACTTGCTTCATTTCAACTAATTGAGCTCAGTTGCTTCACTTCACTTCAATTGATTCAGCTCAGTTGCCTCACTTCACTTCAATTGATTAGGCTCAGTTTCTTCACTTCACTTCAACTGATTCTGCTCGCTTAACTAGCTTCACTTCAATTAATAGAGCTCAGTTGCCTCACTTCACCTCAACTGATAACGCTTACTTAACTTGCTTCACTTCAACTAATTGAGCTCAGTTGCTTCACTTCACTTCAATTGATTCAGCTGAGTTACCTCACTTCACTTCAATTGATTAGGCTCAGTTGCCTCACTTCACTTCAACTGATTAAGCTCAGTTGCCTCACTTCACCTCAACTGATAACGCTCACTTAACTTGCTTCACTTCAACTAATTGGACTTACTTTGTTAGCGTCACCTCAACTGATAACGCTCACTTTACTAGCCTCACTTCAACTAATAGAGCTCACTTGCTACACTTCACTTCAATTGATTAAGCTCAGTTGCCTCACTTCAATTCAGCTGATTAAGCTCAGTTGCCTCACTTCACCTCAACTGATAACGCTCACTTAACTTGCTTCACTTCAACTAATTCAGCTCAGTTGCCTCACTTCACTTCAATTGATTAGCCTCAGTTTCTTCACTTCACTTCAACTGATTCTGCTCACTTAACTAGCTTCACTTCAACTGATTGAGCTCAGTTGCCTCACTTCACCTCAACTGATAACGCTCACTTAACTTGCTTCAGTTCAACTAATTGAGCTCAGTTGCTTCACTTCACTTCAATTGATTCAGCTCAGTTACCTCACTTCACTTCAATTGATTAGGCTCAGTTTCTTCACTTCACTTTCACTGATTCTGCTCACTTAACTAGCTTCACTTCAACTAATTGAGCTCAGTTTCCTCACTTCACCTCAACTGATAACGCTCACTTAACTTGCTTCAGTTCAACTAATTGAGCTCAGTTGCTTCACTTCACTTCAATTGATTCAGCTCAGTTACCTCACTTCACTTCAATTGATTAGGCTCAGTTGCTTCACTTCACTTCAATTGATTCAGCTCAGTTACCTCACTTCACTTCAATTGATAAGGCTCAGTTGCCTCACTTCACTTCAACTGATTAAGCTCAGTTGCCTCACTTTACCTCAACTGATAACGCTCACTTAACTAGCTTCACTTCAACTAATTGTGCTCACTTTCTTCACTTCACTTCAATTGATTAAGCTCAGTTGCTTCACTTCACTTCAATAAATTCAGCTCTGTTGCTTCACTTTACTTCAACTAATTGAGCTCACTTAGTTAGCGTCACCTCAACTGATTCTGCTCACTTAACTAGCTTCACTTCAACTAATTGAGCTCACTTGCTGCACTTGACTTAAATTGACTAAGCTCAGTTGCTTTACTTCACTTCAACTAATTGGACTCACTTTGTTAGCGTCACCTCAACTGATAACGCTCACTTAACTAGCTTCACTTGAACTAATAGAGCTCACTTGCTTCACTTGACTTCAATTGATTAAGCTCAGTTGCTTCACTTCTATTCAGCTGAGTAAGCTCAGTTGCCTCACTTCACCTCAACTGATAACGCTCACTTAACTAGCTTCAATTCTGCTAATTGAGCTATGTTGCCTCACTTCACTTCAACTGATTCTGCTCACTTAACTAACTTCCCTTCAACTAATTGAGCTCACTTGCTTTATTTGACTTCAATTGATTAAGCTCAGTTGCTTAACTTCACTTCAATTGATTCAGCTCAGTTGCCTCACTTCATTTCAGTTGATTAGGCTCAGTTGCCTCACTTCACTTCAACTGATTAAGCTTAGTTGCCTCACTTCACCTCAACTGATAACGCTCACTTAACTAGCTTCAATTCTACTAATTGAGCTCAGTTGCCTCACTTCACTTCAATTGATTAGGCTCAGTTTCCTCACTTCACTTCAACCGATTCTGCTCACTTAACTAGCTTCACTTCAATCAATTGAGCTTACTTGCTTCACTTAACTTCAATTGATTAAGCTCAGTTGCTTCACTTCCCTTCAACTAATTGGACTCACTTTGTTAGCGTCACCTCAACTGATAACGCTCACTTAACTAGCTTCACTTCAACTAATAGAGCTCACTTGCTAAACTTCACTACAATTGAATAAGCTCAGTTGCCTCACTTCAATTTAGCTGATTAAGCTCTGTTGCTTCACTTTAGTTCAACTAATTGAGCTCACTTAGTTAGCGTCACCTCAACTGATTCTGCTCACTTAACTAGCTTCAATTCTGCTAATTGAGCTAAGTTGCCTCACTTCACTTCAACTGATTCTGCTCACTTAACTAACTTCCCTTCAACTAATTGAGCTCACTTGCTTCATTTGACTTCAATTGATTAAGCTCAGTTGCTTAACTTCACTTCAATTGATTCAGCTCAGTTGCCTCACTTCATTTCAGTTGATTAGGCTCAGTTGTCTCACTTCATTTCAACTGATTCTGCTCACTTAACTAGCTTCACTTCAACTAATTGAGCTCAGTTGCTTCACTTCACTTCAACTAATTGAGCTCACTTGCTTCATTTGACTTCAATTGATTAAGCTCAGTTGCTTAACTTCACTTCAATTGATTAAGCTCAGTTGCTTCACTTCTATTCACCTGAGTAAGCTCAGTTGCCTCACTTCACCTCAACTGATAACGCTCACCTAACTAGCTTCAATTCTACTAATTGAGCTATGTTGCCTCACTTCACTTCAACTGATTCTGCTCACTTAACTAGCTTCACTTCAACTAATTGAGCTCACTTGCTTCATTTGACTTCAATTGATTAAGCTCAGTTGCTTAACTTCACTTCAATTGATTCAGCTCAGTTGCCTCACTTCATTTCAGTTGATTAGGCTCAGTTGCCTCACTTCACTTCAACTGATTAAGCTTAGTTGCCTCACTTCACCTCAACTGATAACGCTCACTTAACTAGCTTCACTTCTACTAATTGAGCTCAGTTGCCTCACTTCACTTCAATTGATTAGGCTCAGTTTCCTCACTTCACTTCAACCGATTCTGCTCACTTAACTAGCTTCACTTCAATCAATTGAGCTCACTTGCTTCACTTAACTTCAATTGATTAAGCTCAGTTGCTTCACTTCCCTTCAACTAATTGGACTCACTTTGTTAGCGTCACCTCAACTGATAACGCTCACTTAACTAGCTTCACTTGAACTAATAGAGCTCACTTGCTTCACTTCACTACAATTGATTAGACTCAGTTGCCTCACTTCAATTCAGCTGATTAAGCTCAGTTGCCTCACTTCACCTCAACTGATAACGATTACTTAACTAGCTTCACTTCTACTAATTGAGCTCAGCTGCTTCACTTCAGTTCAATTGATTCAGCTCAGTTGCCTCATTTCACTTCAATTGATTAGGCTCAGATTCTTCACTTCACTTCAACTGATTCTGATCACTTAACTAGTTTCACTTCAACTAATTGAACTCAGTTGCTTCACTTCACTTCAATTGATTCAACTCACTTAACTACCTGCACTTCAACTAATTGAGCTCACTTGCTTCACTTGACTTAAATTGATTAAGCTCAGTTGCTTCACTTCACTTCAACTAATTGGACTCACTTTGTTAGCGTCACCTCAACTGATAACGCTCACTTAACTAGCATCACTTCAACTAAAAGAGCTCACTTGCTTGACTTCACTACAATTGATTAAGCTCAGTTGCCTCACTTCACCTCAACTGATTACGCTCACTTAACTAGCTTCAATTCTACTAATTGAGCTACGTTGCCTCACTTTACTTCAACTGATTCTGCTCACTTAACTAGCTTCACTTCAACTAATTGAGCTCATTTGCTTCATTTGACTTCAATTGATTAAGCTCAGTTGCTTAACTTCACTTCAATTGATTCAGCTCAGTTGCCTCACTTTATTTCAGTTGATTAGGCTCAGTTGTCCCACTTCACTTCAACTGATTCTGCTCACTTAACTAGCTTCACTTCAACTAATTGAGCTCAGTTGCTTTACTTCACTTCAACTAATTGAGCTCACTTGCTTCACTTGACTTCAATTGATTAAGCTCAGTTGCTTCACTTCACTTCAAGTAATTGGACTCACTTTGTTAGCGTCACCTCAACTGATAACGCTCACTTAACTAGCTCCACTGGAACTAATAGAGCTCACTTGCTTCACTTCACTACAATTGATTAAACTCAGTTGCCTCACTTCAATTCAGCTGATTAAGCTCAGTTGCCTCACTTCACCTCAACTGATAACGCTTACTTAACTAGCTTCACTTCTACTAATTGAGCTCAGCTGCTTCATTTGACTTCAATTGATTAAGCTCAGTTGCTTAACTTCACTTCAATTGATTCAGCTCAGTTGCCTCACTTCATTTCAGTTGATTAGGCTCAGTTGTCCCACTTCACTTCAACTGATTCTGCTCACTTAACTAGCTTCACTTCAACTAATTTAGCTCAGTTGCTTCACTTCACTTCAACTAATTGAGCTCACTTGCTTCACTCCACTTCAATTGATTCAGCTCAGTTGCCTCACTTCACTTCAGTTGATTAGGCTCAGTTGTCCCACTTCACTTCAACTGATTCTGCTCACTTAACTAGCTTCACTTCAACTAATTGAGCTCACTTGCTTCACTTGACTTAAATTGATTAAGCTCAGTTGCCTCACTTCAATTCAGCTGATTAAGCTCAGTTGCCTCACTTCACCTCAACTGATAACGCTCACTTAACTTGCTTCATTTCAACTAATTGAGCTCAGTTGCTTCACTTCACTTCAATTGATCCAGCTCAGTTGCCTCACTTCACTTCAACCGATTAAGCTCAGTTGCCTCACTTCACCTCAACTGATAACGCTCACTTAACTAGCTTCACTTCTACTAATTGAGCTCAGTTGCCAGCTTCACTTCAATAGATTCAGCTCAGTCGCCTCACTTCACTTCAATTGATTAGGCTCAGTTTCCTCACTACACTTTAACCGATTCTGCTCACTTAACTAGCTTCACTTCAATCAATTGAGCTCACTTGCTTCACTTGACTTCAATTGATTAAGCTCAGTTGCCTCACTTCACCTCAACTGATAACGCTTACTTAACAAGCCTCATTTCAACTAATTGAGCTCACTTGCTTCACTTGACTTAAATTGATTAAGCTCAGTTGCTTCACTTCACCTCAACTGATAACGCTCACTTAACTTGCTTCATTTCAACTAATTGAGCTCAGTTGCTTCACTTTACTTCAATTGATTCAGCTCAGTTGCCTCACTTCACTTCAATTGATTAGGCTCAGTTTCTTCACTTCACTTCAACTGATTCTGCTCACTTAACTAGCTTCACTTCAACTAATTGAGCTCAGTTGCCTCACTTCACCTCAACTGATAACGCTCACTTAACTTGCTTCACTTCAACTAATTGAGCTCAGTTGCTTCACTTCACTTCAATTGATTCAGCTGAGTTACCTCACTTCACTTCAATTGATTAGGCTCAGTTGCCTCACTTCACCTCAACTGATAACGCACACTTAACTAGCTTCACTTGAACTAATAGAGCTCACTTGCTTCACTTCACTACAATTGACTAAACTCAGTTGCCTCACTTCAATTCAGCTGATTAAGCTCAGTTGCCTCACTTCACCTCAACTGATAACGATTACTTAACTAGCTTCACTTCTACTAATTGAGCTCAGCTGCTTCACTTCAGTTCAATTGATTCAGCTGATTTACCTCTCTTCACTTCAATTGATTAGGCTCAGTTGCCTCACTTCACCTCAACTGATAACGCACACTTAACTAGCTTCACTTGAACTAATAGAGCTCACTTGCTTCATTTGACTTCAATTGATTAAGCTCAGTTGCTTAACTTCACTTCAATTGATTCAGCTCAGTTGCCTCACTTTATTTCAGTTGATTAGGCTCAGTTGTCCCACTTCACTTCAACTGATTCTGCTCACTTAACTAGCTTCACTTCAACTAATTGAGCTCAGTTGCTTTACTTCACTTCAACTAATTGAGCTCACTTGCTTCACTTGACTTCAATTAATTAAGCTCAGTTGCTTCACTTCACTTCAAGTAATTGGACTCACTTTGTTAGCGTCACCTCAACTGATAACGCTTACTTAACTAGCTTCACTTCTACTAATTGAGCTCAGCTGCTTTATTTGACTTCAATTGATTAAGCTCAGTTGCTTAACTTCACTTCAATTGATTCAGCTCAGTTGCCTCACTTCATTTCAGTTGATTAGGCTCAGTTGTCCCACTTCACTTCAACTGATTCTGCTCACTTAACTAGCTTCACTTCAACTAATTGAGCTCAGTTGCTTCACTTCACTTCAACTAATTGAGCTCACTTGCATCACTCCACTTCAATTGATTCAGCTCAGTTGCCTCACTTCACTTCAGTTGATTAGGCTCAGTTGTCCCACTTCACTTCAACTGATTCTGCTCACTTAACTAGCTTCACTTCAACTAATTGAGCTCACTTGCTTCACTTGACTTCAATTGATTAAGCTCAGTTGCTTCACTTCACTTCAAGTAATTGGACTCACTTTGTTAGCGTCACCTCAACTGATAACGCTCACTTAACTAGCTTCACTTGAACTAATAGAGCTCACTTGCTTCACTTGACTTCAATTGATTAAGCTCAGTTGCTTCACTTCTATTCAGCTGAGTAAGCTCAGTTGCCTCACTTCACCTCAACTGATAACGCTCACTTAACTAGCTTCAATTCTGCTAATTGAGCTAAGTTGCCTCACTTCACTTCAACTGATTCTGCTCACTTAACTAGCTTCCCTTCAACTAATTGAGCTCACTTGCTTCATTTGACTTCAATTGATTAAGCTCAGTTGCTTAACTTCACTTCAATTGATTCAGCTCAGTTGCCTCACTTCATTTCAGTTGATTAGGCTCAGTTGTCTCACTTCATTTCAACTGATTCTGCTCACTTAACTAGCTTCACTTCAACTAATTGAGCTCAGTTGCTTCACTTCACTTCAACTAATTGAGCTCACTTGCTTCATTTGACTTCAATTGATTAAGCTCAGTTGCTTAACTTCACTTCAATTGATTAAGCTCAGTTGCTTCACTTCTATTCACCTGAGTAAGCTCAGTTGCCTCACTTCACCTCAACTGATAACGCTCACCTAACTAGCTTCAATTCTACTAATTGAGCTATGTTGCCTCACTTCACTTCAACTGATTCTGCTCACTTAACTAGCTTCACTTCAACTAAAAGAGCTCACTTGCTTCACTTCACTACAATTGATTAAGCTCAGTTGCCTCACTTCACCTCAACTGATAACGCTCACTTAACTAGCTTCAATTCTACTAATTGAGCTACGTTGTCTCACTTTACTTCAACTGATTCTGCTCACTTAACTAGCTTCACTTCAACTAATTGAGCTCATTTGCTTCATTTGACTTCAATTGATTAAGCTCAGTTGCTTAACTTCACTTCAATTGATTCAGCTCAGTTGCCTCACTTTATTTCAGTTGATTAGGCTCAGTTGTCCCACTTCACTTCAACTGATTCTGCTCACTTAACTAGCTTAACTTCAACTAATTGAGCTCACTTGCTTTACTTCACTTCAACTAATTGAGCTCACTTGCTTCACTTGACTTCAATTGATTAAGCTCAGTTGCTTCACTTCACTTCAAGTAATTGGACTCACTTTGTTAGCGTCACCTCAACTGATAACGCTCACTTAACTAGCTCCACTTGAACTAATTGAGCTCAGTTGCTTCACTTCACTACAATTGATTAAACTCAGTTGCCTCACTTCAATTCAGCTGATTAAGCTCAGTTGCCTCACTTCACCTCAACTGATAACGCTTACTTAACTAGCACAACTTCTACTAATTGAGCTCAGCTGCTTCATTTGACTTCAATTGATTAAGCTCAGTTGCTTAACTTCACTTCAATTGATTCAGCTCAGTTGCCTCACTTCATTTCAGTTGATTAGGCTCAGTTGTCCCACTTCACTTCAACTGATTCTGCTCACTTAACTAGCTTCACTTCAACTAATTTAGCTCAGTTGCTTCACTTCACTTCAACTAATTGAGCTCACTTGCTTCACTCCACTTCAATTGATTCAGCTAAGTTGCCTCACTTCACTTCAGTTGATTAGGCTCAGTTGTCCCACTTCACTTCAACTGATTCTGCTCACTTAACTAGCTTCACTTCAACTAATTGAGCTCACTTGCTTCACTTGACTTCAATTGATTAAGCTCAGTTGCTTCACTTCACTTCAACTGATAACGCTTACTTAACAAGCCTCACTTCAACTAATTGAGCTTACTTGCTTCACTTGACTTAAATTGATTAAGCTCAGTTGCCTCACTTCAATTCAGCTGATTAAGCTCAGTTGCCTCACTTCACCTCAACTGATAACGCTCACTTAACTTGCTTCATTTCAACTAATTGAGCTCAGTTGCTTCACTTCACTTCAATTGATCCAGCTCAGTTGCCTCACTTCACTTCAACCGATTAAGCTCAGTTGCCTCACTTCACCTCAACTGATAACGCTCACTTAACTAGCTTCACTTCTACTAATTGAGCTCAGTTGCCTCACTTCACTTCAATTGATTCAGCTCAGTCGCCTCACTTCACTTCAATTGATTAGGCTCAGTTTCCTCACTACACTTCAACCGATTCTGCTCACTTAACTAGCTTCACTTCAATCAATTGAGCTCACTTGCTTCACTTGACTTCAATTGATTGAGCTCAGTTGCCTCACTTCACCTCAACTGATAACGCTTACTTAACAAGCCTCATTTCAACTAATTGAGCTCACTTGCTTCACTTGACTTAAATTGATTAAGCTCAGTTGCTTCACTTCACCTCAACTGATAACGCTCACTTAACTTGCTTCATTTCAACTAATTGAGCTCAGTTGCCTCACTTCACTTCAATTGATTCAGCTCAGTCGCCTCACTTCACTTCAATTGATTAGGCTCAGTTTCCTCACTACACTTCAACCGATTCTGCTCACTTAACTAGCTTCACTTCAATCAATTGAGCTCACTTGCTTCACTTGACTTCAATTTATTAAGCTCAGTTGCTTAACTTCACTTCAATTGATTAAGCTCACTTGCTTCACTTGACTTCAATTGATTAAGCTCAGTTGCTTGACTTCACTTCAAGTAATTGGACTCACTTTGTTAGCGTCACCTCAGCTGATAACGCTCACTTAACTAGCTTCACTTGAACTAATAGAGCTCACTTGCTTCACTTCACTACAATTTATTAAGCTCAGTAGCCTCACTTCACCTCAACTGATTCTGCTCACTTAACTAGCTTCACTTCAACTAATTGAGCTCACTTGCTTCACTTGACTTCAATTGATTAAGCTCAGTTGCTTCACTTCACTTCAAGTAATTGGACTCACTTTGTTAGCGTCACCTCAACTGATAACGCTCACTTAACTAACTTCACTTGAACTAATAGAGCTCACTTGCTTCACTTGACTTCAATTGATTAAGCTCAGTTGCTTCACTTCTATTCAGCTGAGTAAGCTCAGTTGCCTCACTTCACCTCAACTGATAACGCTCACTTAACTAGCTTCACTTCAACTAATTGAGCTCACTTGCTTCACTTGACTTCAATTGATTAAGCTCAGTTGCTTCACTTCACTTCAAGTAATTGGACTCACTTTGTTAGCGTCACCTCAACTGATAACGCTCACTTAACTAGCTTCACTTCAATCAATTGAGCTCACTTGCTTCACTTGACTTCAATTGATTAAGCTCAGTTGCCTCACTTCACCTCAACTGATAACGCTCACTTAACTTGCTTCATTTCAACTAATTGAGCTCAGTTGCCTCACTTCACTTCAATTGATTCAGCTCAGTCGCCTCACTTCACTTCAATTGATTAGGCTCAGTTTCCTCACTACACTTCAACCGATTCTGCTCACTTAACTAGCTTCACTTCAATCAATTGAGCTCACTTGCTTCACTTGACTTCAATTGATTAAGCTCAGTTGCTTCACTTCTATTCAGCTGAGTAAGCTCAGTTGCCTCACTTCACCTCAACTGATAACGCTCACTTAACTTGCTTCATTTCAACTAATTGAGCTCAGTTGCTTCACTTCACTTCAATTGATCCAGCTCAGTTGCCTCACTTCACTTCAACCGATTAAGCTCAGTTGCCTCACTTCACCTCAACTGATAACGCTCACTTAACTAGCTTCACTTCTACTAATTGAGCTCAGTTGCCTCACTTCACTTCAATTGATTCAGCTCAGTCGCCTCACTTCACTTCAATTGATTAGGCTCAGTTTCCTCACTACACTTCAACCGATTCTGCTCACTTAACTAGCTTCACTTCAATCAATTGAGCTCACTTGCTTCACTTGACTTCAATTGATTAAGCTCAGTTGCCTCACTTCACCTCAACTGATAACGCTTACTTAACAAGCCTCATTTCAACTAATTGAGCTCACTTGCTTCACTTGACTTAAATTGATTAAGCTCAGTTGCTTCACTTCACCTCAACTGATAACGCTCACTTAACTTGCTTCATTTCAACTAATTGAGCTCAGTTGCCTCACTTCACTTCAATTGATTCAGCTCAGTCGCCTCACTTCACTTCAATTGATTAGGCTCAGTTTCCTCACTACACTTCAACCGATTCTGCTCACTTAACTAGCTTCACTTCAATCAATTGAGCTCACTTGCTTCACTTGACTTCAATTTATTAAGCTCAGTTGCTTAACTTCACTTCAATTGATTAAGCTCACTTGCTTCACTTGACTTCAATTGATTAAGCTCAGTTGCTTGACTTCACTTCAAGTAATTGGACTCACTTTGTTAGCGTCACCTCAACTGATAACGCTCACTTAACTAGCTTCACTTGAACTAATAGAGCTCACTTGCTTCACTTCACTACAATTTATTAAGCTCAGTAGCCTCACTTCACCTCAACTGATTCTGCTCACTTAACTAGCTTCACTTCAACTAATTGAGCTCACTTGCTTCACTTGACTTCAATTGATTAAGCTCAGTTGCTTCACTTCACTTCAAGTAATTGGACTCACTTTGTTAGCGTCACCTCAACTGATAACGCTCACTTAACTAGCTTCACTTGAACTAATAGAGCTCACTTGCTTCACTTGACTTCAATTGATTAAGCTCAGTTGCTTCACTTCTATTCAGCTGAGTAAGCTCAGTTGCCTCACTTCACCTCAACTGATAACGCTCACTTAACTAGCTTCAATTCTGCTAATTGAGCTAAGTTGCCTCACTTCACTTCAACTGATTCTGCTCACTTAACTAGCTTCCCTTCAACTAATTGAGCTCACTTGCTTCATTTGACTTCAATTGATTAAGCTCAGTTGCTTAACTTCACTTCAATTGATTCAGCTCAGTTGCCTCACTTCATTTCAGTTGATTAGGCTCAGTTGTCTCACTTCATTTCAACTGATTCTGCTCACTTAACTAGCTTCACTTCAACTAATTGAGCTCAGTTGCTTCACTTCACTTCAACTAATTGAGCTCACTTGCTTCATTTGACTTCAATTGATTAAGCTCAGTTGCTTAACTTCACTTCAATTGATTAAGCTCAGTTGCTTCACTTCTATTCACCTGAGTAAGCTCAGTTGCCTCACTTCACCTCAACTGATAACGCTCACCTAACTAGCTTCAATTCTACTAATTGAGCTATGTTGCCTCACTTCACTTCAACTGATTCTGCTCACTTAACTAGCTTCACTTCAACTAAAAAAACTCACTTGCTTCACTTCACTACAATTGATTAAGCTCAGTTGCCTCACTTCACCTCAACTGATAACGCTCACTTAACAAGCTTCAATTCTACTAATTGAGCTACGTTGCCTCACTTTACTTCAACTGATTCTGCTCACTTAACTAGCTTCACTTCAACTAATTGAGCTCATTTGCTTCATTTGACTTCAATTGATTAAGCTCAGTTGCTTAACTTCACTTCAATTGATTCAGCTCAGTTGCCTCACTTTATTTCAGTTGATTAGGCTCAGTTGTCCCACTTCACTTCAACTGATTCTGCTCACTTAACTAGCTTCACTTCAACTAATTGAGCTCACTTGCTTTACTTCACTTCAACTAATTGAGCTCACTTGCTTCACTTGACTTCAATTGATTAAGCTCAGTTGCTTCACTTCACTTCAAGTAATTGGACTCACTTTGTTAGCGTCACCTCAACTGATAACGCTCACTTAACTAGCTCCACTTGAACTAATAGAGCTCACTTGCTTCACTTCACTACAATTGATTAAACTCAGTTGCCTCACTTCAATTCAGCTGATTAAGCTCAGTTGCCTCACTTCACCTCAACTGATAACGCTTACTTAACTAGCTTCACTTCTACTAATTGAGCTCAGCTGCTTCATTTGACTTCAATTGATTAAGCTCAGTTGCTTAACTTCACTTCAATTGATTCAGCTCAGTTGCCTCACTTCATTTCAGTTGATTAGGCTCAGTTGTCCCACTTCACTTCAACTGATTCTGCTCACTTAACTAGCTTCACTTCAACTAATTTAGCTCAGTTGCTTCACTTCACTTCAACTAATTGAGCTCACTTGCTTCACTCCACTTCAATTGATTCAGCTAAGTTGCCTCACTTCACTTCAGTTGATTAGGCTCAGTTGTCCCACTTCACTTCAACTGATTCTGCTCACTTAACTAGCTTCACTTCAACTAATTGAGCTCACTTGCTTCACTTGACTTCAATTGATTAAGCTCAGTTGCTTCACTTCACTTCAACTGATAACGCTTACTTAACAAGCCTCACTTCAACTAATTGAGCTCACTTGCTTCACTTGACTTAAATTGATTAAGCTCAGTTGCCTCACTTCAATTCAGCTGATTAAGCTCAGTTGCCTCACTTCACCTCAACTGATAACGCTCACTTAACTTGCTTCATTTCAACTAATTGAGCTCAGTTGCTTCACTTCACTTCAATTGATCCAGCTCAGTTGCCTCACTTCACTTCAACCGATTAAGCTCAGTTGCCTCACTTCACCTCAACTGATAACGCTCACTTAACTAGCTTGACTTCTACTAATTGAGCTCAGTTGCCTCACTTCACTTCAATTGATTCAGCTCAGTCGCCTCACTTCACTTCAATTGATTAGGCTCAGTTTCCTCACTACACTTCAACCGATTCTGCTCACTTAACTAGCTTCACTTCAATCAATTGAGCTCACTTGCTCCACTTGACTTCAATTGATTAAGCTCAGTTGCCTCACTTCACCTCAACTGATAACGCTTACTTAACAAGCCTCATTTCAACTAATTGAGCTCACTTGCTTCACTTGACTTAAATTGATTAAGCTCAGTTGCTTCACTTCACCTCAACTGATAACGCTCACTTAACTTGCTTCATTTCAACTAATTGAGCTCAGTTGCTTCACTTCACTTCAATTGATTCAGCTCAGTTGCCTCACTTCACTTCAATTGATTAGGCTCAGTTTCTTCACTTCACTTCAACTGATTCTGCTCACTTAACTAGCTTCACTTCAACTAATTGAGCTCAGTTGCCTCACTTCACCTCAACTGATAACGCTCACTTAACTTGCTTCACTTCAACTAATTGAGCTCAGTTGCTTCACTTCACTTCAATTGATTCAGCTGAGTTACCTCACTTCACTTCAATTGATTAGGCTCAGTTGCCTCACTTCACCTCAACTGATAACGCACACTTAACTAGCTTCACTTGAACTAATAGAGCTCACTTGCTCCACTTCACTACAATTGATTAAACTCAGTTGCCTCACTTCAATTCAGCTGATTAAGCTCAGTTGCCTCACTTCACCTCAACTGATAACGATTACTTAACTAGCTTCACTTCTACTAATTGAGCTCAGCTGCTTCACTTCAGTTCAATTGATTCAGCTGAGTTACCTCTCTTCACTTCAATTGATTAGGCTCAGTTGCCTCACTTCACCTCAACTGATAACGCACACTTAACTAGCTTCACTTGAACTAATAGAGCTCACTTGCTTCATTTGACTTCAATTGATTAAGCTCAGTTGCTTAACTTCACTTCAATTGATTCAGCTCAGTTGCCTCACTTTATTTCAGTTGATTAGGCTCAGTTGTCCCACTTCACTTCAACTGATTCTGCTCACTTAACTAGCTTCACTTCAACTAATTGAGCTCAGTTGCTTTACTTCACTTCAACTAATTGAGCTCACTTGCTTCACTTGACTTCAATTGATTAAGCTCAGTTGCCTCACTTCACTTCAAGTAATTGGACTCACTTTTTTAGCGTCACCTCAACTGATAACGCTTACTTAACTAGCTTCACTTCTACTAATTGAGCTCAGCTGCTTCATTTGACTTAAATTGATTAAGCTCAGTTGCTTTACTTCACTTCAACTAATTGGACTCACTTTGTTAGCGTCACCTTAACTGATAACGCTCACTTAACTAGCTTCACTTTAACTAATAGAGCTCACTTGCTTCACTTGACTTCAATTGATTAATCTCAGTTGCTTCACTTCACTTCAACTAATTGGACTCACTTTGTTAGCGTCACCTTAACTGATAACGCTCACTTAACTAGCTTCACTTGAACTAATAGAGCTCACTTGCTTCACTTGACTTCAATTGATTAAGCTCAGTTGCTTCACTTCTATTCAGCTGACTAAGCTCAGTTGCCTCACTTCACCTCAACTGATAACGCACACTTAACTAGCTTCACTTGAACTAATAGAGCTCACTTGCTTCATTTGACTTCAATTGATTAAGCTCAGTTGCTTAACTTCACTTCAATTGATTCAGCTCAGTTGCCTCACTTTATTTCAGTTGATTAGGCTCAGTTGTCCCACTTCACTTCAACTGATTCTGCTCACTTAACTAGCTTCACTTCAACTAATTGAGCTCAGTTGCTTTACTTCACTTTAACTAATTGAGCTCACTTGCTTCACTTGACTTCAATTGATTAAGCTCAGTTGCTTCACTTCACTTCAAGTAATTGGACTCACTTTGTTAGCGTCACCTCAACTGATAACGCTTACTTAACTAGCTTCACTTCTACTAATTGAGCTCAGCTGCTTCATTTGACTTAAATTGATTAAGCTCAGTTGCTTTACTTCACTTCAACTAATTGGACTCACTTTGTTAGCGTCACCTTAACTGATAACGCTCACTTAACTAGCTTCACTTTAACTAATAGAGCTCACTTGCTTCACTTCACTTCAACTGATTAAGCTCAGTTGCCGCACTTCACCTCAACTGATAACGCTTACTTAACTAGCTTCACTTCAACTAATTGAGCTCACTTGCTGCACTTGACTTAAATTGATTAAGCTCAGTTGCTTTACTTCACTTCAACTAATTGGACTCACTTTGTTAGCGTCACCTTAACTGATAACGCTCACTTAACTAGCTTCACTTTAACTAATAGAGCTCACTTGCTTCACTTGACTTCAATTGATTAATCTCAGTTGCTTCACTTCACTTCAACTAATTGGACTCACTTTGTTAGCGTCACCTCAACTGGTAACGCTCACTTAACTAGCTTCACTTCAACTAATAGAGCTCACTTGCTTCACTTCACTTCAACTGATTAAGCTCAGTTGCCGCAATTCACCTCAACTGATAACGCTTACTCAACTAGCTTCACTTGAACTAATAGAGCTCACTTGCTTCACTTGACTTCAATTGATTCAGCTCAGTTGCCTCACTTCATTTCAGTTGATTAGGCTCAGTTGCCTCACTTCACTTCAACTGATTAAGCTCAGTTGCCTCACTTCACCTCAACTGATAACGCCTACTTGACAAGCCTCACTTCTACTAATAGAGCTCACTTGCTTCACTTGACTTCAATTGATTCAGCTCAGTTGCCTCACTTCATTTCAGTTGATTAGGCTCAGTTGCTTCACTTGACTTCAATTGATTAAGCTCAGTTGCTTCACTTCACTTCAAGTAATTGGACTCACTTTGTTAGCGTCACCTCAACTGATAACGCTTACTTAACTAGCTTCACTTCTACTAATTGAGCTCAGCTGCTTCATTTGACTTCAATTGATTAAGCTCAGTTGCTTAACTTCACTTCAATTGATTCAGCTCAGTTGCCTCACTTTATTTCAGTTGATTAGGCTCAGTTGTCCCACTTCACTTCAACTGATTCTGCTCACTTAACTAGCTTCACTTCAACTAATTGAGCTCACTTGCTGCACTTGACTTAAATTGATTAAGCTCAGTTGCTTTACTTCACTTCAACTAATTGGACTCACTTTGTTAGCGTCACCTTAACTGATAACGCTCACTTAACTAGCTTCACTTTAACTAATAGAGCTCACTTGCTTCACTTGACTTCAATTGATTAATCTCAGTTGCTTCACTTCACTTCAACTAATTGGACTCACTTTTTTAGCGTCACCTCAACTGGTAACGCTCACTTAACTAGCTTCACTTCAACTAATAGAGCTCACTTGCTTCACTTCACTTCAACTGATTAAGCTCAGTTGCCGCACTTCACCTCAACTGATAACGCTTACTTAACTAGCTTCACTTCAACTAATTGAGCTCACTTGCTGCACTTGACTTAAATTGATTAAGCTCAGTTGCTTTACTTCACTTCAACTAATTGGACTCACTTTTTTAGCGTCACCTCAACTGGTAACGCTCACTTAACTAGCTTCACTTCAACTAATAGAGCACACTTGCTTCACTTCACTTCAACTGATTAAGCTCAGTTGCCGCACTTCACCTCAACTGATAACGCTTACTTAACAAGCCTCACTTCAACTAATTGAGCTCACTTGCTTCACTTGACTTAAATTGATTAAGCTCAGTTGCCTCACTTCAATTCAGCTGATTAAGCTCAGTTGCCTCACTTCACCTCAACTGATAACGCTCACTTAACTTGCTTCATTTCAACTAATTGAGCTCAGTTGCTTCACTTCACTTCAATTGATCCAGCTCAGTTGCCTCACTTCACTTCAACTGATTAAGCTCAGTTGCCTCACTTCACCTCAACTGATAACGCTCACTTAACTAGCTTGACTTCTACTAATTGAGCTCAGTTGCCTCACTTCACTTCAATTGATTCAGCTCAGTCGCCTCACTTCACTTCAATTGATTAGGCTCAGTTTCCTCACTACACTTCAACCGATTCTGCTCACTTAACTAGCTTCACTTCAATCAATTGAGCTCACTTGCTCCACTTGACTTCAATTGATTAAGCTCAGTTGCCTCACTTCACCTCAACTGATAACGCTTACTTAACAAGCCTCATTTCAACTAATTGAGCTCACTTGCTTCACTTGACTTAAATTGATTAAGCTCAGTTGCTTCACTTCACCTCAACTGATAACGCTCACTTAACTTGCTTCATTTCAACTAATTGAGCTCAGTTGCTTCACTTCACTTCAATTGATTCAGCTCAGTTGCCTCACTTCACTTCAATTGATTAGGCTCAGTTTCTTCACTTCACTTCAACTGATTCTGCTCACTTAACTAGCTTCACTTCAACTAATTGAGCTCAGTTGCCTCACTTCACCTCAACTGATAACGCTCACTTAACTTGCTTCACTTCAACTAATTGAGCTCAGTTGCTTCACTTCACTTCAATTGATTCAGCTGAGTTACCTCACTTCACTTCAATTGATTAGGCTCAGTTGCCTCACTTCACCTCAACTGATAACGCACACTTAACTAGCTTCACTTGAACTAATAGAGCTCACTTGCTCCACTTCACTACAATTGATTAAACTCAGTTGCCTCACTTCAATTCAGCTGATTAAGCTCAGTTGCCTCACTTCACCTCAACTGATAACGATTACTTAACTAGCTTCACTTCTACTAATTGAGCTCAGCTGCTTCACTTCAGTTCAATTGATTCAGCTGAGTTACCTCTCTTCACTTCAATTGATTAGGCTCAGTTGCCTCACTTCACCTCAACTGATAACGCACACTTAACTAGCTCCACTTGAACTAATAGAGCTCACTTGCTTCATTTGACTTCAATTGATTAAGCTCAGTTGCTTAACTTCACTTCAATTGATTCAGCTCAGTTGCCTCACTTTATTTCAGTTGATTAGGCTCAGTTGTCCCACTTCACTTCAACTGATTCTGCTCACTTAACTAGCTTCACTTCAACTAATTGAGCTCAGTTGCTTTACTTCACTTCAACTAATTGAGCTCACTTGCTTCACTTGACTTCAATTGATTAAGCTCAGTTGCCTCACTTCACTTCAAGTAATTGGACTCACTTTTTTAGCGTCACCTCAACTGATAACGCTTACTTAACTAGCTTCACTTCTACTAATTGAGCTCAGCTGCTTCATTTGACTTAAATTGATTAATCTCAGTTGCTTCACTTCACTTCAACTAATTGGACTCACTTTGTTAGCGTCACCTTAACTGATAACGCTCACTTAACTAGCTTCACTTGAACTAATAGAGCTCACTTGCTTCACTTGACTTCAATTGATTAAGCTCAGTTGCTTCACTTCTATTCAGCTGACTAAGCTCAGTTGCCTCACTTCACCTCAACTGATAACGCACACTTAACTAGCTTCACTTGAACTAATAGAGCTCACTTGCTTCATTTGACTTCAATTGATTAAGCTCAGTTGCTTAACTTCACTTCAATTGATTCAGCTCAGTTGCCTCACTTTATTTCAGTTGATTAGGCTCAGTTGTCCCACTTCACTTCAACTGATTCTGCTCACTTAACTAGCTTCACTTCAACTAATTGAGCTCAGTTGCTTTACTTCACTTTAACTAATTGAGCTCACTTGCTTCACTTGACTTCAATTGATTAAGCTCAGTTGCCTCACTTCACCTCAACTGATGATGCTCACTTAACTAGCTTCACTTCAACTAATTGAGCTCACTTGCTTCACTTGACTCCAACTGATTAAGCTCAGTTGCTTCACTTCACTTCAACTAATTGGACTCACTTTGTTAGCGTCACCTTAACTGATAACGCTCACTTAACTAGCTTCACTTTAACTAATAGAGCTCACTTGCTTCACTTGACTTCAATTGATTAATCTCAGTTGCTTCACTTCACTTCAACTAATTGGACTCACTTTGTTAGCGTCACCTCAACTGGTAACGCTCACTTAACTAGCTTCACTTCAACTAATAGAGCTCACTTGCTTCACTTCACTTCAACTGATTAAGCTCAGTTGCCGCAATTCACCTCAACTGATAACGCTTACTTAACTAGCTTCACTTGAACTAATAGAGCTCACTTGCTTCACTTGACTTCAATTGATTCAGCTCAGTTGCCTCACTTCATTTCAGTTGATTAGGCTCAGTTGCCTCACTTCACTTCAACTGATTAAGCTCAGTTGCCTCACTTCACCTCAACTGATAACGCCTACTTGACAAGCCTCACTTCTACTAATAGAGCTCACTTGCTTCACTTGACTTCAATTGATTCAGCTCAGTTGCCTCACTTCATTTCAGTTGATTAGGCTCAGTTGCCTCACTTCACTTCAACTGATTAAGCTCAGTTGCCTCACTTCACCTCAACTGATAACGCCTACTTGACAAGCCTCACTTCTACTAATAGAGCTCACTTGCTTCACTTGACTTCAATTGATTAAGCTCAGTTGCCTCACTTCACCTCAACTGATAACGCTCACTTAACTTGCTTCATTTCAACTAATTGAGCTCAGTTGCCTCACTTCACTTCAATTGATTCAGCTCAGTCGCCTCACTTCACTTCAATTGATTAGGCTCAGTTTCCTCACTACACTTCAACCGATTCTGCTCACTTAACTAGCTTCACTTCAATCAATTGAGCTCACTTGCTTCACTTGACTTCAATTGATTAAGCTCAGTTGCTTCACTTCTATTCAGCTGAGTAAGCTCAGTTGCCTCACTTCACCTCAACTGATAACGCTCACTTAACTTGCTTCATTTCAACTAATTGAGCTCAGTTGCTTCACTTCACTTCAATTGATCCAGCTCAGTTGCCTCACTTCACTTCAACCGATTAAGCTCAGTTGCCTCACTTCACCTCAACTGATAACGCTCACTTAACTAGCTTCACTTCTACTAATTGAGCTCAGTTGCCTCACTTCACTTCAATTGATTCAGCTCAGTCGCCTCACTTCACTTCAATTGATTAGGCTCAGTTTCCTCACTACACTTCAACCGATTCTGCTCACTTAACTAGCTTCACTTCAATCAATTGAGCTCACTTGCTTCACTTGACTTCAATTGATTAAGCTCAGTTGCCTCACTTCACCTCAACTGATAACGCTTACTTAACAAGCCTCATTTCAACTAATTGAGCTCACTTGCTTCACTTGACTTAAATTGATTAAGCTCAGTTGCTTCACTTCACCTCAACTGATAACGCTCACTTAACTTGCTTCATTTCAACTAATTGAGCTCAGTTGCCTCACTTCACTTCAATTGATTCAGCTCAGTCGCCTCACTTCACTTCAATTGATTAGGCTCAGTTTCCTCACTACACTTCAACCGATTCTGCTCACTTAACTAGCTTCACTTCAATCAATTGAGCTCACTTGCTTCACTTGACTTCAATTTATTAAGCTCAGTTGCTTAACTTCACTTCAATTGATTAAGCTCACTTGCTTCACTTGACTTCAATTGATTAAGCTCAGTTGCTTGACTTCACTTCAAGTAATTGGACTCACTTTGTTAGCGTCACCTCAACTGATAACGCTCACTTAACTAGCTTCACTTGAACTAATAGAGCTCACTTGCTTCACTTCACTACAATTTATTAAGCTCAGTAGCCTCACTTCACCTCAACTGATTCTGCTCACTTAACTAGCTTCACTTCAACTAATTGAGCTCACTTGCTTCACTTGACTTCAATTGATTAAGCTCAGTTGCTTCACTTCACTTCAAGTAATTGGACTCACTTTGTTAGCGTCACCTCAACTGATAACGCTCACTTAACTAGCTTCACTTGAACTAATAGAGCTCACTTGCTTCACTTGACTTCAATTGATTAAGCTCAGTTGCTTCACTTCTATTCAGCTGAGTAAGCTCAGTTGCCTCACTTCACCTCAACTGATAACGCTCACTTAACTAGCTTCAATTCTGCTAATTGAGCTAAGTTGCCTCACTTCACTTCAACTGATTCTGCTCACTTAACTAGCTTCCCTTCAACTAATTGAGCTCACTTGCTTCATTTGACTTCAATTGATTAAGCTCAGTTGCTTAACTTCACTTCAATTGATTCAGCTCAGTTGCCTCACTTCATTTCAGTTGATTAGGCTCAGTTGTCTCACTTCATTTCAACTGATTCTGCTCACTTAACTAGCTTCACTTCAACTAATTGAGCTCAGTTGCTTCACTTCACTTCAACTAATTGAGCTCACTTGCTTCATTTGACTTCAATTGATTAAGCTCAGTTGCTTAACTTCACTTCAATTGATTAAGCTCAGTTGCTTCACTTCTATTCACCTGAGTAAGCTCAGTTGCCTCACTTCACCTCAACTGATAACGCTCACCTAACTAGCTTCAATTCTACTAATTGAGCTATGTTGCCTCACTTCACTTCAACTGATTCTGCTCACTTAACTAGCTTCACTTCAACTAAAAAAACTCACTTGCTTCACTTCACTACAATTGATTAAGCTCAGTTGCCTCACTTCACCTCAACTGATAACGCTCACTTAACTAGCTTCAATTCTACTAATTGAGCTACGTTGCCTCACTTTACTTCAACTGATTCTGCTCACTTAACTAGCTTCACTTCAACTAATTGAGCTCATTTGCTTCATTTGACTTCAATTGATTAAGCTCAGTTGCTTAACTTCACTTCAATTGATTCAGCTCAGTTGCCTCACTTTATTTCAGTTGATTAGGCTCAGTTGTCCCACTTCACTTCAACTGATTCTGCTCACTTAACTAGCTTCACTTCAACTAATTGAGCTCACTTGCTTTACTTCACTTCAACTAATTGAGCTCACTTGCTTCACTTGACTTCAATTGATTAAGCTCAGTTGCTTCACTTCACTTCAAGTAATTGGACTCACTTTGTTAGCGTCACCTCAACTGATAACGCTCACTTAACTAGCTCCACTTGAACTAATAGAGCTCACTTGCTTCACTTCACTACAATTGATTAAACTCAGTTGCCTCACTTCAATTCAGCTGATTAAGCTCAGTTGCCTCACTTCACCTCAACTGATAACGCTTACTTAACTAGCTTCACTTCTACTAATTGAGCTCAGCTGCTTCATTTGACTTCAATTGATTAAGCTCAGTTGCTTAACTTCACTTCAATTGATTCAGCTCAGTTGCCTCACTTCATTTCAGTTGATTAGGCTCAGTTGTCCCACTTCACTTCAACTGATTCTGCTCACTTAACTAGCTTCACTTCAACTAATTTAGCTCAGTTGCTTCACTTCACTTCAACTAATTGAGCTCACTTGCTTCACTCCACTTCAATTGATTCAGCTAAGTTGCCTCACTTCACTTCAGTTGATTAGGCTCAGTTGTCCCACTTCACTTCAACTGATTCTGCTCACTTAACTAGCTTCACTTCAACTAATTGAGCTCACTTGCTTCACTTGACTTCAATTGATTAAGCTCAGTTGCTTCACTTCACTTCAACTGATAACGCTTACTTAACAAGCCTCACTTCAACTAATTGAGCTCACTTGCTTCACTTGACTTAAATTGATTAAGCTCAGTTGCCTCACTTCAATTCAGCTGATTAAGCTCAGTTGCCTCACTTCACCTCAACTGATAACGCTCACTTAACTTGCTTCATTTCAACTAATTGAGCTCAGTTGCTTCACTTCACTTCAATTGATCCAGCTCAGTTGCCTCACTTCACTTCAACCGATTAAGCTCAGTTGCCTCACTTCACCTCAACTGATAACGCTCACTTAACTAGCTTGACTTCTACTAATTGAGCTCAGTTGCCTCACTTCACTTCAATTGATTCAGCTCAGTCGCCTCACTTCACTTCAATTGATTAGGCTCAGTTTCCTCACTACACTTCAACCGATTCTGCTCACTTAACTAGCTTCACTTCAATCAATTGAGCTCACTTGCTCCACTTGACTTCAATTGATTAAGCTCAGTTGCCTCACTTCACCTCAACTGATAACGCTTACTTAACAAGCCTCATTTCAACTAATTGAGCTCACTTGCTTCACTTGACTTAAATTGATTAAGCTCAGTTGCTTCACTTCACCTCAACTGATAACGCTCACTTAACTTGCTTCATTTCAACTAATTGAGCTCAGTTGCTTCACTTCACTTCAATTGATTCAGCTCAGTTGCCTCACTTCACTTCAATTGATTAGGCTCAGTTTCTTCACTTCACTTCAACTGATTCTGCTCACTTAACTAGCTTCACTTCAACTAATTGAGCTCAGTTGCCTCACTTCACCTCAACTGATAACGCTCACTTAACTTGCTTCACTTCAACTAATTGAGCTCAGTTGCTTCACTTCACTTCAATTGATTCAGCTGAGTTACCTCACTTCACTTCAATTGATTAGGCTCAGTTGCCTCACTTCACCTCAACTGATAACGCACACTTAACTAGCTTCACTTGAACTAATAGAGCTCACTTGCTCCACTTCACTACAATTGATTAAACTCAGTTGCCTCACTTCAATTCAGCTGATTAAGCTCAGTTGCCTCACTTCACCTCAACTGATAACGATTACTTAACTAGCTTCACTTCTACTAATTGAGCTCAGCTGCTTCACTTCAGTTCAATTGATTCAGCTGAGTTACCTCTCTTCACTTCAATTGATTAGGCTCAGTTGCCTCACTTCACCTCAACTGATAACGCACACTTAACTAGCTTCACTTGAACTAATAGAGCTCACTTGCTTCATTTGACTTCAATTGATTAAGCTCAGTTGCTTAACTTCACTTCAATTGATTCAGCTCAGTTGCCTCACTTTATTTCAGTTGATTAGGCTCAGTTGTCCCACTTCACTTCAACTGATTCTGCTCACTTAACTAGCTTCACTTCAACTAATTGAGCTCAGTTGCTTTACTTCACTTCAACTAATTGAGCTCACTTGCTTCACTTGACTTCAATTGATTAAGCTCAGTTGCCTCACTTCACTTCAAGTAATTGGACTCACTTTTTTAGCGTCACCTCAACTGATAACGCTTACTTAACTAGCTTCACTTCTACTAATTGAGCTCAGCTGCTTCATTTGACTTAAATTGATTAAGCTCAGTTGCTTTACTTCACTTCAACTAATTGGACTCACTTTGTTAGCGTCACCTTAACTGATAACGCTCACTTAACTAGCTTCACTTTAACTAATAGAGCTCACTTGCTTCACTTGACTTCAATTGATTAATCTCAGTTGCTTCACTTCACTTCAACTAATTGGACTCACTTTGTTAGCGTCACCTTAACTGATAACGCTCACTTAACTAGCTTCACTTGAACTAATAGAGCTCACTTGCTTCACTTGACTTCAATTGATTAAGCTCAGTTGCTTCACTTCTATTCAGCTGACTAAGCTCAGTTGCCTCACTTCACCTCAACTGATAACGCACACTTAACTAGCTTCACTTGAACTAATAGAGCTCACTTGCTTCATTTGACTTCAATTGATTAAGCTCAGTTGCTTAACTTCACTTCAATTGATTCAGCTCAGTTGCCTCACTTTATTTCAGTTGATTAGGCTCAGTTGTCCCACTTCACTTCAACTGATTCTGCTCACTTAACTAGCTTCACTTCAACTAATTGAGCTCAGTTGCTTTACTTCACTTTAACTAATTGAGCTCACTTGCTTCACTTGACTTCAATTGATTAAGCTCAGTTGCTTCACTTCACTTCAAGTAATTGGACTCACTTTGTTAGCGTCACCTCAACTGATAACGCTTACTTAACTAGCTTCACTTCTACTAATTGAGCTCAGCTGCTTCATTTGACTTAAATTGATTAAGCTCAGTTGCTTTACTTCACTTCAACTAATTGGACTCACTTTGTTAGCGTCACCTTAACTGATAACGCTCACTTAACTAGCTTCACTTTAACTAATAGAGCTCACTTGCTTTACTTCACTTCAACTGATTAAGCTCAGTTGCCGCACTTCACCTCAACTGATAACGCTTACTTAACTAGCTTCACTTCAACTAATTGAGCTCACTTGCTGCACTTGACTTAAATTGATTAAGCTCAGTTGCTTTACTTCACTTCAACTAATTGGACTCACTTTGTTAGCGTCACCTTAACTGATAACGCTCACTTAACTAGCTTCACTTTAACTAATAGAGCTCACTTGCTTCACTTGACTTCAATTGATTAATCTCAGTTGCTTCACTTCACTTCAACTAATTGGACTCACTTTGTTAGCGTCACCTCAACTGGTAACGCTCACTTAACTAGCTTCACTTCAACTAATAGAGCTCACTTGCTTCACTTCACTTCAACTGATTAAGCTCAGTTGCCGCAATTCACCTCAACTGATAACGCTTACTTAACTAGCTTCACTTGAACTAATAGAGCTCACTTGCTTCACTTGACTTCAATTGATTCAGCTCAGTTGCCTCACTTCATTTCAGTTGATTAGGCTCAGTTGCCTCACTTCACTTCAACTGATTAAGCTCAGTTGCCTCACTTCACCTCAACTGATAACGCCTACTTGACAAGCCTCACTTCTACTAATAGAGCTCACTTGCTTCACTTGACTTCAATTGATTCAGCTCAGTTGCCTCACTTCATTTCAGTTGATTAGGCTCAGTTGCTTCACTTGACTTCAATTGATTAAGCTCAGTTGCTTCACTTCACTTCAAGTAATTGGACTCACTTTGTTAGCGTCACCTCAACTGATAACGCTTACTTAACTAGCTTCACTTCTACTAATTGAGCTCAGCTGCTTCATTTGACTTCAATTGATTAAGCTCAGTTGCTTAACTTCACTTCAATTGATTCAGCTCAGTTGCCTCACTTTATTTCAGTTGATTAGGCTCAGTTGTCCCACTTCACTTCAACTGATTCTGCTCACTTAACTAGCTTCACTTCAACTAATTGAGCTCACTTGCTGCACTTGACTTAAATTGATTAAGCTCAGTTGCTTTACTTCACTTCAACTAATTGGACTCACTTTGTTAGCGTCACCTTAACTGATAACGCTCACTTAACTAGCTTCACTTTAACTAATAGAGCTCACTTGCTTCACTTGACTTCAATTGATTAATCTCAGTTGCTTCACTTCACTTCAACTAATTGGACTCACTTTTTTAGCGTCACCTCAACTGGTAACGCTCACTTAACTAGCTTCACTTCAACTAATAGAGCTCACTTGCTTCACTTCACTTCAACTGATTAAGCTCAGTTGCCGCACTTCACCTCAACTGATAACGCTTACTTAACTAGCTTCACTTCAACTAATTGAGCTCACTTGCTGCACTTGACTTAAATTGATTAAGCTCAGTTGCTTTACTTCACTTCAACTAATTGGACTCACTTTTTTAGCGTCACCTCAACTGGTAACGCTCACTTAACTAGCTTCACTTCAACTAATAGAGCACACTTGCTTCACTTCACTTCAACTGATTAAGCTCAGTTGCCGCACTTCACCTCAACTGATAACGCTTACTTAACAAGCCTCACTTCAACTAATTGAGCTCACTTGCTTCACTTGACTTAAATTGATTAAGCTCAGTTGCCTCACTTCAATTCAGCTGATTAAGCTCAGTTGCCTCACTTCACCTCAACTGATAACGCTCACTTAACTTGCTTCATTTCAACTAATTGAGCTCAGTTGCTTCACTTCACTTCAATTGATCCAGCTCAGTTGCCTCACTTCACTTCAACTGATTAAGCTCAGTTGCCTCACTTCACCTCAACTGATAACGCTCACTTAACTAGCTTGACTTCTACTAATTGAGCTCAGTTGCCTCACTTCACTTCAATTGATTCAGCTCAGTCGCCTCACTTCACTTCAATTGATTAGGCTCAGTTTCCTCACTACACTTCAACCGATTCTGCTCACTTAACTAGCTTCACTTCAATCAATTGAGCTCACTTGCTCCACTTGACTTCAATTGATTAAGCTCAGTTGCCTCACTTCACCTCAACTGATAACGCTTACTTAACAAGCCTCATTTCAACTAATTGAGCTCACTTGCTTCACTTGACTTAAATTGATTAAGCTCAGTTGCTTCACTTCACCTCAACTGATAACGCTCACTTAACTTGCTTCATTTCAACTAATTGAGCTCAGTTGCTTCACTTCACTTCAATTGATTCAGCTCAGTTGCCTCACTTCACTTCAATTGATTAGGCTCAGTTTCTTCACTTCACTTCAACTGATTCTGCTCACTTAACTAGCTTCACTTCAACTAATTGAGCTCAGTTGCCTCACTTCACCTCAACTGATAACGCTCACTTAACTTGCTTCACTTCAACTAATTGAGCTCAGTTGCTTCACTTCACTTCAATTGATTCAGCTGAGTTACCTCACTTCACTTCAATTGATTAGGCTCAGTTGCCTCACTTCACCTCAACTGATAACGCACACTTAACTAGCTTCACTTGAACTAATAGAGCTCACTTGCTCCACTTCACTACAATTGATTAAACTCAGTTGCCTCACTTCAATTCAGCTGATTAAGCTCAGTTGCCTCACTTCACCTCAACTGATAACGATTACTTAACTAGCTTCACTTCTACTAATTGAGCTCAGCTGCTTCACTTCAGTTCAATTGATTCAGCTGAGTTACCTCTCTTCACTTCAATTGATTAGGCTCAGTTGCCTCACTTCACCTCAACTGATAACGCACACTTAACTAGCTCCACTTGAACTAATAGAGCTCACTTGCTTCATTTGACTTCAATTGATTAAGCTCAGTTGCTTAACTTCACTTCAATTGATTCAGCTCAGTTGCCTCACTTTATTTCAGTTGATTAGGCTCAGTTGTCCCACTTCACTTCAACTGATTCTGCTCACTTAACTAGCTTCACTTCAACTAATTGAGCTCAGTTGCTTTACTTCACTTCAACTAATTGAGCTCACTTGCTTCACTTGACTTCAATTGATTAAGCTCAGTTGCCTCACTTCACTTCAAGTAATTGGACTCACTTTTTTAGCGTCACCTCAACTGATAACGCTTACTTAACTAGCTTCACTTCTACTAATTGAGCTCAGCTGCTTCATTTGACTTAAATTGATTAATCTCAGTTGCTTCACTTCACTTCAACTAATTGGACTCACTTTGTTAGCGTCACCTTAACTGATAACGCTCACTTAACTAGCTTCACTTGAACTAATAGAGCTCACTTGCTTCACTTGACTTCAATTGATTAAGCTCAGTTGCTTCACTTCTATTCAGCTGACTAAGCTCAGTTGCCTCACTTCACCTCAACTGATAACGCACACTTAACTAGCTTCACTTGAACTAATAGAGCTCACTTGCTTCATTTGACTTCAATTGATTAAGCTCAGTTGCTTAACTTCACTTCAATTGATTCAGCTCAGTTGCCTCACTTTATTTCAGTTGATTAGGCTCAGTTGTCCCACTTCACTTCAACTGATTCTGCTCACTTAACTAGCTTCACTTCAACTAATTGAGCTCAGTTGCTTTACTTCACTTTAACTAATTGAGCTCACTTGCTTCACTTGACTTCAATTGATTAAGCTCAGTTGCCTCACTTCACCTCAACTGATGATGCTCACTTAACTAGCTTCACTTCAACTAATTGAGCTCACTTGCTTCACTTGACTCCAACTGATTAAGCTCAGTTGCTTCACTTCACTTCAACTAATTGGACTCACTTTGTTAGCGTCACCTTAACTGATAACGCTCACTTAACTAGCTTCACTTTAACTAATAGAGCTCACTTGCTTCACTTGACTTCAATTGATTAATCTCAGTTGCTTCACTTCACTTCAACTAATTGGACTCACTTTGTTAGCGTCACCTCAACTGGTAACGCTCACTTAACTAGCTTCACTTCAACTAATAGAGCTCACTTGCTTCACTTCACTTCAACTGATTAAGCTCAGTTGCCGCAATTCACCTCAACTGATAACGCTTACTTAACTAGCTTCACTTGAACTAATAGAGCTCACTTGCTTCACTTGACTTCAATTGATTCAGCTCAGTTGCCTCACTTCATTTCAGTTGATTAGGCTCAGTTGCCTCACTTCACTTCAACTGATTAAGCTCAGTTGCCTCACTTCACCTCAACTGATAACGCCTACTTGACAAGCCTCACTTCTACTAATAGAGCTCACTTGCTTCACTTGACTTCAATTGATTCAGCTCAGTTGCCTCACTTCATTTCAGTTGATTAGGCTCAGTTGCTTCACTTGACTTCAATTGATTAAGCTCAGTTGCTTCACTTCACTTCAAGTAATTGGACTCACTTTGTTAGCGTCACCTCAACTGATAACGCTTACTTAACTAGCTTCACTTCTACTAATTGAGCTCAGCTGCTTCATTTGACTTCAATTGATTAAGCTCAGTTGCTTAACTTCACTTCAATTGATTCAGCTCAGTTGCCTCACTTTATTTCAGTTGATTAGGCTCAGTTGTCCCACTTCACTTCAACTGATTCTGCTCACTTAACTAGCTTCACTTCAACTAATTGAGCTCACTTGCTGCACTTGACTTAAATTGATTAAGCTCAGTTGCTTTACTTCACTTCAACTAATTGGACTCACTTTGTTAGCGTCACCTTAACTGATAACGCTCACTTAACTAGCTTCACTTTAACTAATAGAGCTCACTTGCTTCACTTGACTTCAATTGATTAATCTCAGTTGCTTCACTTCACTTCAACTAATTGGACTCACTTTGTTAGCGTCACCTCAACTGGTAACGCTCACTTAACTAGCTTCACTTCAACTAATAGAGCTCACTTGCTTCACTTCACTTCAACTGATTAAGCTCAGTTGCCGCACTTCACCTCAACTGATAACGCTTACTTAACTAGCTTCACTTCAACTAATTGAGCTCACTTGCTGCACTTGACTTAAATTGATTAAGCTCAGTTGCTTTACTTCACTTCAACTAATTGGACTCACTTTGTTAGCGTCACCTTAACTGATAACGCTCACTTAACTAGCTTCACTTTAACTAATAGAGCTCACTTGCTTCACTTGACTTCAATTGATTAATCTCAGTTGCTTCACTTCACTTCAACTAATTGGACTCACTTTGTTAGCGTCACCTTAACTGATAACGCTCACTTAACTAGCTTCACTTTAGCTAATAGAGCTCACTTGCTTCACTTGACTTCAATTGATTAATCTCAGTTGCTTCACTTCACTTCAACTAATTGGACTCACTTTGTTAGCGTCACCTCAACTGGTAACGCTCACTTAACTAGCTTCACTTCAACTAATAGAGCTCACTTGCTTCACTTCACTTCAACTGATTAAGCTCAGTTGCCGCACTTCACCTCAACTGATAACGCTTACTTAACTAGCTTCACTTGAACTAATAGAGCTCACTTGCTTCACTTCACTTCAATTGATTCAGCTCAGTTGTCTCACTTCCCTTCAATTGATTAGGCTCAGTTGCCTCACTTCACTTGAACTTTGGACTCACTTTTTTAGCGTCACCTCAACTGATAACGCTCACTTAACTAGCTTCACTTTAACTAATAGAGCTCACTTGCTTCACTTCACTTCAATTGATTCAGCTCAGTTGCCTCACTTCACTTCAATTGATTAGGCTCAGTTTCTTCACTTCACTTCAACTGATTCTGCTCACTTAACTAGCTTCACTTCAACTTATTGAACTCAGTTGCTTCACTTCACTTCAATTGATTCAGCTCACTTAACTACCTGAACTTCAACTAATTGAGCTCACTTGCTTCACTTGACTTAAATTGATTAAGCTCAGTTGCTTCACTTCACTTCAACTAATTGGACTCACTTTGTTAGCGTCAACTCAACTGATAACGCTCACTTAACTAGCTTCAATTCAACTAAAAGAGCTCACTTGCTTCACTTCACTACAATTGATTAAGCTCAGTTGCCTCACTTCAACTCAGCTGATTAAGCTCAGTTGCCTCACTTAACCTCTACTGATAACGCTCGCTTAACTAGTTTCACTTCTACTAATTGAGCTAAGTTGCTTCACTTCACTTTAATTGATTCAGCTTAGTTGTCTCACTTCACTTCAATTGATTCAGCTCAGTTGCCTCACTTCATTTCAGTTGATTAGGCTCAGTTGTCTCACTTCACTTCAACTGATTCTGCTCACTTAACTAGCTTCACTTCAACTAATTGAGCTCAGTTGCTCCACTTCACTTCAATTGATTCAGCTCAGTTGCCTCACTTCATTTCAGTTGATTAGGCTCAGTTGTCTCATTTCACTTCAACTGATTCTGCTCACTTAACTAGCTTCACTTCAACTAATTGAGCTCACTTGCTTCACTTGACTTCAATTGATTAAGCTCAGTTGCTTCACTTCACTTCAAGTAATTGGACTCACTTTGTAAGCGTCACCTCAACTGATAACGCTCACTTTACTAGCTTCACTTCAACTAATTGAGCTCAGTTGCTTCACTTCACTTTAATTGATTCAGCTTAGTTGTCTCACTTCACTTCAATTGATTAGGCTCAGTTGCCTCACTTCACTTCAACTGATTCTGCTCACTTAACTAGCTTCACTTCAACTAATTGAGCGCATTCGCTTCACTTGACTTCAATTTATTAAGCTCAGTTGCCTCACTTCACTTCAACTGATTCTGCTCACTTAACTAGCTTCACTTCAACAAATTGAGCTCAATTGCTTCACTTGACTTCAATTGATTAAGCTCAGTTGCTTCACTTCACTTCAAGTAATTGGACTCACTTTGTAAGCGTCACCTCAACTGATAACGCTCACTTAACTAGCTTCACTTCAACTAATAGAGCTCACTTGCTTCACTTCACTTCAATTGATTCAGCTCAGTTGCCTCACTTCACTTCAATTGATTAGGCTCAGTTTCTTCACTTCACTTCAACTGATTCTGCTCACTTAACTAGCTTCACTTCAACTTATTGAACTCAGTTGCCTCACTTCACTTGAACTTTGGACTCACTTTTTTAGCGTCACCTCAACTGATAACGCTCACTTAACTAGCTTCACTTTAACTAATAGAGCTCACTTGCTTCACTTCACTTCAATTGATTCAGCTCAGTTGCCTCACTTCACTTCAATTGATTAGGCTCAGTTTCTTCACTTCACTTCAACTGATTCTGCTCACTTAACTAGCTTCACTTCAACTTATTGAACTCAGTTGCTTCACTTCACTTCAATTGATTCAGCTCACTTAACTACCTGAACTTCAATTGATTAAGCTCACTTGCTTCACTTGACTTCAATTGATTAAGCTCAGTTGCTTGACTTCACTTCAAGTAATTGGACTCACTTTGTTAGCGTCACCTCAACTGATAACGCTCACTTAACTAGCTTCACTTGAACTAATAGAGCTCACTTGCTTCACTTCACTACAATTTATTAAGCTCAGTAGCCTCACTTCACTTCAACTGATTCTGCTCACTTAACTAGCTTCACTTCAACAAATTGAGCTCAATTGCTTCACTTGACTTCAATTGATTAAGCTCAGTTGCTTCACTTCACTTCAAGTAATTGGACTCACTTTGTAAGCGTCACCTCAACTGATAACGCTCACTTAACTAGCTTCACTTCAACTAATAGAGCTCACTTGCTAAACTTCACTACAATTGAATAAGCTCAGTTGCCTCACTTCAATTCAGCTGATTAAGCTCAGTTGCCTCACTTCACCTCAACTGATAACGCTCACTTTACTAGCTTCACTTCTACTAATTGAGCTAAGTTGCTTCACTTCAGTTCAATTGATTCAGCTCAGTTGCTTCACTTGACTTCAATTGATTAAGCTCAGTTGCTTTACTTCACTTCAAGTAATTGGACTCACTTTGTAAGCGTCACCTCAACTGATAACGCTCACTTAACTAGCTTCACTTCAACTAATAGAGCTCACTTGCTAAACTTCACTACAATTGAATAAGCTCAGTTGCCTCACTTCAATTCAGCTGATTAAGCTCAGTTGCCTCACTTCACCTCAACTGATAACGCTCATTTTACTAGCTTCACTTCTACTAATTGAGCTAAGTTGCTTCACTTCAGTTCAATTGATTCAGCTCAGTTGCCTCACTTCACTTCAATTGATTAGGCTCAGTTGCCTCACTTCACTTCAACTGATTCTGCTCACTTAACTAGCTTCACTTCAACTAATAGAGCTCACTTGCTAAACTTCACTACAATTGAATAAGCTCAGTTGCCTCACTTCACTTCAACTGATTCTGCTCACTTAACTAGCTTCACTTCAACTAATTAAGCTCAATTGCTTCACTTGACTTCAATTGATTAAGCTCACTTGCTTCACTTCACTTCAAGTAATTGGACTCACTTTGTAAGCGTCACCTCAACTGATAACGCTCACTTAACTAGCTTCACTTCAACTAATAGAGCTCACTTGCTAAACTTCACTACAATTGAATAAGCTCAGTTGCCTCACTTCAATTCAGCTGATTAAGCTCAGTTGCCTCACTTCACCTCAACTGATAACGCTCACTTTACTAGCTTCACTTCTACTAATTGAGCTAAGTTGCTTCACTTCAGTTCAATTGATTCAGCTCAGTTGCCTCACTTCACTTCAATTGATTAAGCTCAGTTGCTTTACTTCACTTCAAGTAATTGGACTCACTTTGTAAGCGTCACCTCAACTGATAACGCTCACTTAACTAGCTTCACTTCAACTAATAGAGCTCACTTGCTAAACTTCACTACAATTGAATAAGCTCAGTTGCCTCACTTCAATTCAGCTGATTAGGCTCAGTTGCCTCACTTCACTTCAACTGATTCTGCTCACTTAACTAGCTTCACTTCAACTAATTGAGCTCAGTTGCTTCACTTCACTTCAACTAATTGAGCTCACTTGCTTCACTTGACTTCAATTGATTAAGCTCAGTTGCTTCACTTCACTTCAAGTAATTGGACTCACTTTGTTAGCGTCACCTCAACTGATAACGCTTACTTAACTAGTTTCACTTCTACTAATTGAGCTCAGTTGCTTCACTTCACTTCAATTGATTCAGCTCAGTTGCCTCACTTCACTTCAACTGATTCTGCTCACTTAACTAGCTTCACTTCAACTAATTGAGCTCAATTGCTTCACTTGACTTCAATTGATTAAGCTCAGTTGCTTCACTTCACTTCAAGTAATTGGACTCACTTTGTAAGCGTCACCTCAACTGATAACGCTCACTTAACTAGCTTCACTTCAACTAATAGAGCTCACTTGCTAAACTTCACTACAATTGAATAAGCTCAGTTGCCTCACTTCAATTCAGCTGATTAAGCTCAGTTGCCTCACTTCACCTCAACTGATAACGCTCACTTTACTAGCTTCACTTCTACTAATTGAGCTAAGTTGCTTCACTTCAGTTCAATTGATTCAGCTCAGTTGCTTCACTTGACTTCAATTGATTAAGCTCAGTTGCTTTACTTCACTTCAAGTAATTGGACTCACTTTGTAAGCGTCACCTCAACTGATAACGCTCACTTAACTAGCTTCACTTCAACTAATAGAGCTCACTTGCTAAACTTCACTACAATTGAATAAGCTCAGTTGCCTCACTTCAATTCAGCTGATTAAGCTCAGTTGCCTCACTTCACCTCAACTGATAACGCTCACTTTACTAGCTTCACTTCTACTAATTGAGCTAAGTTGCTTCACTTCAGTTCAATTGATTCAGCTCAGTTGCCTCACTTCACTTCAATTGATTAGGCTCAGTTGCCTCACTTCACTTCAACTGATTCTGCTCACTTAACTAGCTTCACTTCAACTAATTGAGCTCAGTTGCTTCACTTCACTTCAATTGATTCAGCTCAGTTGCCTCACTTCATTTCAGTTGATTAGGCTCAGTTGCCTCACTTCACTTCAACTGATTCTGCTCACTTAACTACCTTCACTTCAGCTAATTGAGCTCACTTGCTTCACTTGACTTCAATTGATTAAGCTCAGTTGCTTCACTTCACTTCAAGTAATTGGACTCACTTTGTTAGCGTCACCTCAACTGACAACGCTCACTTAACTAGCTTCACTTGAACTAATAGAGCTCACTTGCTTCACTTCACTACAATTGATTCAGCTTAGTTGTCTCACTTCACTTCAATTGATTAGGCTCAGTTGCCTCACTTCACTTCAACTGATTCTGCTCACTTAACTAGCTTCACTTCAACTAATTGAGCTCCCTTGCTTCACTTGACTTCAATTGATTAAGCTCAGTTGCTTAACTTCACTTCAATTGATTCAGCTCAGTTGCCTCACTTCATTTCAGTTGATTAGGCTCAGTTGTCTCACTTCACTTCAACTGATTCTGCTCACTTAACTAGCTTCACTTCAACTAATTGAGCTCAGTTGCTTCACTTTACTTCAATTGATTCAGCTCAGTTGCCTCACTTCATTTCAGTTGATTAGGCTCAGTTGCTCCACTCCACTTCAACTGATTCTGCTCACTTAACTAGCTTCACTTCAACTAATTGAGCTCAATCGCTTCACTTGACTTCAATTGATTAAGCTCAGTTGCTTCACTTCACTTCAAGTAATTGGACTCACTTTGTAAGCGTCACCTCAACTGATAACGCTCACTTAACTAGCTTCACTTCAACTAATAGAGCTCACTTGCTAAACTTCACTACAATTGAATAAGCTCAGTTGCCTCACTTCAATTCAGCTGATTAAGCTCAGTTGCCTCACTTCACCTCAACTCATAACGCTCACTTTACTAGCTTCACTTCTACTAATTGAGCTAAGTTGCTTCACTTCAGTTCAATTGATTCAGCTCAGTTGCTTCACTTGACTTCAATTGATTAAGCTCAGTTGCTTTACTTCACTTCAAGTAATTGGACTCACTTTGTAAGCGTCACCTCAACTGATAACGCTCACTTAACTAGCTTCACTTCAACTAATAGAGCTCACTTGCTAAACTTCACTACAATTGAATAAGCTCAGTTGCCTCACTTCAATTCAGCTGATTAAGCTCAGTTGCCTCACTTCACCTCAACTGATAACGCTCACTTTACTAGCTTCACTTCTACTAATTGAGCTAAGTTGCTTGACTTCACTTCAATTGATTCAGCTCAATTGCCTCACTTCACTTCAATTGATTAGGCTCAGTTGCCTCACTTCACTTCAACTGATTCTGCTCACTTAACTAGCTTCACTTCAGCTAATTGAGCTCACTTGCTTCACTTGACTTCAATTGATTAAGCTCAGTTGCTTCACTTCACTTCAAGTAATTGGACTCACTTTGTTAGCGTCACCTCAACTGATAACGCTCACTTAACTAGCTTCACTTGAACTAATAGAGCTCATTTGCTTCACTTCACTACAATTGATTCAGCTTAGTTGTCTCACTTCACTTCAATTGATTAGGCTCAGTTGCCTCACTTCACTTCAACTGATTCTGCTCACTTAACTAGCTTCACTTCAACTAATTGAGCTCACTTGCTTCACTTGACTTCAATTGATTAAGCTCAGTTGCTTAACTTCACTTCAATTGATTCAGCTCAGTTGCCTCACTTCATTTCAGTTGATTAGGCTCAGTTGTCTCACTTCACTTCAACTGATTCTGCTCACTTAACTAGCTTCACTTCAACTAATTGAGCTCAGTTGCTTCACTTTACTTCAATTGATTCAGCTCAGTTGCCTCACTTCATTTCAGTTGATTAGGCTCAGTTGCTCCACTCCACTTCAACTGATTCTGCTCACTTAACTAGCTTCACTTCAACTAATTGAGCTCACTTGCTTCACTTGACTTCAATTGATTAAGCTCAGTTGCTTCACTTCACTTCAAGTAATTGGACTCACTTTGTAAGCGTCACCTCAACTGATAACGCTCACTTAACTAGCTTCACATCAACTAATAGAGCTCACTTGCTAAACTTCACTACAATTGAATAAGCTCAGTTGCCTCACTTCACTTCAACTGATTCTGCTCACTTAACTAGCTTCACTTCAACTAACTGAGCTCACTTGCTTCACTTGACTTCAATTGATTAAGCTCAGTTGCTTCACTTCACTTCAAGTAATTGGACTCACTTTGTTAGCGTCACCGCAACTGATAACGCTCACTTAACTAGCTTCACTTGAACTAATAGAGCTCACTTGCTTCACTTCAGTTCAATTGATTCAGCTCAGTTGCCTCACTTCACTTCAATTGATTAGGCTCAGTTGCCTCACTTCACTTCAACTGATTAAGCTCAGTTGCCTCACTTCACCTCAACTGATAACGCTCACTTAACTATCTTCACTTCTACTAATTGAGCTCAGTTGCCTCACTTCACTTCAATTGATTCAGCTCAGTCGCCTCACTTCACTTCAATTGATTAGGCTCAGTTTCCTCACTTCACTTCAACCGATTCTGCTCACTTAACTAGCTTCACTTCAATCAATTGAGCTCACTTGCTTCACTTGACTTCAATTGATTAAGCTCAGTTGCTTCACTTCACTTCAAGTAATTGGACTCACTTTGTTAGCGTCACCGCAACTGATAACGCTCACTAAACTAGCTTCACTTGAACTAATAGAGCTCACTTGCTTCACTTCAGTTCAATTGATTCAGCTCAGTTGCCTCACTTCACTTCAATTGATTAGGCTCAGTTGCCTCACTTGACTTCAATTGATTAAGCTCAGTTGCCTCACTTCACTTCAACTGATTCTGCTCACTTAACTAGCTTCACTTCAACTAATTGAGCTCACTTGCTTCACTTGACTTCAATTGATTAAGCTCAGTTGCTTAACTTCACTTCAATTGATTCAGCTCAGTTGCCTCACTTCATTTCAGTTGATTAGGCTCAGTTGTCCCACTTCACTTCAACTGATTCTGCTCACTTAACTAGCTTCACTTCAACTAATTGAACTCAGTTGCTTCACTTTACTTCAATTGATTCAGCTCAGTTGCTTCACTTCACTTCAAGTAATTGGACTCACTTTGTAAGCGTCACCTCAACTGATAACGCTCACTTAACTAGCTTCACTTCAACTAATAGAGCTCACTTGCTAAACTTCACTACAATTGAATAAGCTCAGTTGCCTCACTTCACTTCAACTGATTCTGCTCACTTAACTAGCTTCACTTCAACTAATTGATCTCACTTGCTGCACTTGACTTCAATTGATTAAGCTCAGTTGCTTCACTTCACTTCAAGTAATTGGACTCACTTTGTAAGCGTCACCTCAACTGATAACGCTCACTTAACTAGCTTCACTTCAACTAATAGAGCTCACTTGCTAAACTTCACTACAATTGAATAAGCTCAGTTGCCTCACTTCACTTCAACTGATTCTGCTCACTTAACTAGCTTCACTTCAACTAATTGAGCTCACTTGCTTCACTTGACTTCAATTGATTAAGCTCAGTTGCTTCACTTCACTTCAAGTAATTGGACTCACTTTGTTAGCGTCACCGCACCTGATAACGCTCACTTAACTAGCTTCACTTGAACTAATAGAGCTCACTTGCTTCACTTCAGTTCAATTGATTCAGCTCAGTTGCCTCACTTCACTTCAATTGATTAGGCTCAGTTGCCTCACTTGACTTCAATTGATTAAGCTCAGTTGCCTCACTTCACTTCAACTGATCAAGCTCAGTTGCCTCACTTCACTTCAACTGATTAAGCTCAGTTGCCTTACTTCACCTCAACTGATAACGCTCACTTAACTAGCTTCACTTCTACTAATTGAGCTCAGTTGCCTAACCTCACTTCAATTGATTCAGCTCAGTTGCCTTACTTGACTTCAATTGATTAAGCTCAGTTGCCTCACTTCACTTCAACTGATCAAGCTCAGTTGCCTCACTTCACTTCAATTGATTCAGCTCAGTTGCCTCACTTCATTTCAGTTGATTAGGCTCAGTTGCTCCACTCCACTTCAACTGATTCTGCTCACTTAACTAGCTTCACTTCAACTAATTGAGCTCACTTGCTTCACTTCAGTTCAATTGATTCAGCTCAGTTGCCTCACTTCACTTCAATTGATTAGGCTCAGTTGCCTCACTTGACTTCAATTGATTAAGCTCAGTTGCTCCACTCCACTTCAACTGATTCTGCTCACTTAACTAGCTTCACTTCAACTAATTGAGCTCACTTGCTTCACTCGACTTCAATTGATTAAGCTCAGTTGCTTCACTTCACTTCAAGTAATTGGACTCACTTTGTAAGCGTCACCTCAACTGATAACGCTCACTTAACTAGCTTCACTTCAACTAATAGAGCTCACTTGCTTCACTTCAGTTCAATTGATTCAGCTCAGTTGCCTCACTTCACTTCAATTGATTAGGCTCAGTTGCCTCACTTGACTTCAATTGATTAGGCTCAGTTGCCTCACTTCACTTCAACTGATTAAGCTCAGTTGCCTCACTTCACCTCAACTGATAACGCTCACTTAACTATCTTCACTTCTACTAATTGAGCTCAGTTGCCTCACTTCACTTCAATTGATTCAGCTCAGTCGCCTCACTTCACTTCAATTGATTAGGCTCAGTTTCCTCACTTCACTTCAACCGATTCTGCTCACTTAACTAGCTTCACTTCAATCAATTGAGCTCACTTGCTTCACTTGACTTCAATTGATTAAGCTCAGTTGCTTCACTTCACTTCAAGTAATTGGACTCACTTTGTTAGCGTCACCGCAACTGATAACGCTCACTAAACTAGCTTCACTTGAACTAATAGAGCTCACTTGCTTCACTTCAGTTCAATTGATTCAGCTCAGTTGCCTCACTTCACTTCAATTGATTAGGCTCAGTTGCCTCACTTGACTTCAATTGATTAAGCTCAGTTGCCTCACTTCACTTCAACTGATTCTGCTCACTTAACTAGCTTCACTTCAACTAATTGAGCTCACTTGCTTCACTTGACTTCAATTGATTAAGCTCAGTTGCTTAACTTCACTTCAATTGATTCAGCTCAGTTGCCTCACTTCATTTCAGTTGATTAGGCTCAGTTGTCCCACTTCACTTCAACTGATTCTGCTCACTTAACTAGCTTCACTTCAACTAATTGAACTCAGTTGCTTCACTTTACTTCAATTGATTCAGCTCAGTTGCTTCACTTCACTTCAAGTAATTGGACTCACTTTGTAAGCGTCACCTCAACTGATAACGCTCACTTAACTAGCTTCACTTCAACTAATAGAGCTCACTTGCTAAACTTCACTACAATTGAATAAGCTCAGTTGCCTCACTTCACTTCAACTGATTCTGCTCACTTAACTAGCTTCACTTCAACTAATTGATCTCACTTGCTGCACTTGACTTCAATTGATTAAGCTCAGTTGCTTCACTTCACTTCAAGTAATTGGACTCACTTTGTAAGCGTCACCTCAACTGATAACGCTCACTTAACTAGCTTCACTTCAACTAATAGAGCTCACTTGCTAAACTTCACTACAATTGAATAAGCTCAGTTGCCTCACTTCACTTCAACTGATTCTGCTCACTTAACTAGCTTCACTTCAACTAATTGAGCTCACTTGCTTCACTTGACTTCAATTGATTAAGCTCAGTTGCTTCACTTCACTTCAAGTAATTGGACTCACTATGTTAGCGTCACCGCACCTGATAACGCTCACTTAACTAGCTTCACTTGAACTAATAGAGCTCACTTGCTTCACTTCAGTTCAATTGATTCAGCTCAGTTGCCTCACTTCACTTCAATTGATTAGGCTCAGTTGCCTCACTTGACTTCAATTGATTAAGCTCAGTTGCCTCACTTCACTTCAACTGATCAAGCTCAGTTGCCTCACTTCACTTCAACTGATTAAGCTCAGTTGCCTTACTTCACCTCAACTGATAACGCTCACTTAACTAGCTTCACTTCTACTAATTGAGCTCAGTTGCCTAACCTCACTTCAATTGATTCAGCTCAGTTGCCTTACTTGACTTCAATTGATTAAGCTCAGTTGCCTCACTTCACTTCAACTGATCAAGCTCAGTTGCCTCACTTCACTTCAATTGATTCAGCTCAGTTGCCTCACTTCATTTCAGTTGATTAGGCTCAGTTGTTCCACTCCACTTCAACTGATTCTGCTCACTTAACTAGCTTCACTTCAACTAATTGAGCTCACTTGCTTCACTCGACTTCAATTGATTAAGCTCAGTTGCTTCACTTCACTTCAAGTAATTGGACTCACTTTGTAAGCGTCACCTCAACTGATAACGCTCACTTAACTAGCTTCACTTCAACTAATAGAGCTCACTTGCTTCACTTCAGTTCAATTGATTCAGCTCAGTTGCCTCACTTCACTTCAATTGATTAGGCTCAGTTGCCTCACTTGACTTCAATTGATTAAGCTCAGTTGCTCCACTCCACTTCAACTGATTCTGCTCACTTAACTAGCTTCACTTCAACTAATTGAGCTCACTTGCTTCACTCGACTTCAATTGATTAAGCTCAGTTGCTTCACTTCACTTCAAGTAATTGGACTCACTTTGTAAGCGTCACCTCAACTGATAACGCTCACTTAACTAGCTTCACTTCAACTAATAGAGCTCACTTGCTTCACTTCAGTTCAATTGATTCAGCTCAGTTGCCTCACTTCACTTCAATTGATTAGGCTCAGTTGCCTCACTTGACTTCAATTGATTAGGCTCAGTTGCCTCACTTCACTTCAACTGATTAAGCTCAGTTGCCTCACTTCACCTCAACTGATAACGCTCACTTAACTATCTTCACTTCTACTAATTGAGCTCAGTTGCCTCACTTCACTTCAATTGATTCAGCTCAGTCGCCTCACTTCACTTCAATTGATTAGGCTCAGTTTCCTCACTTCACTTCAACCGATTCTGCTCACTTAACTAGCTTCACTTCAATCAATTGAGCTCACTTGCTTCACTTGACTTCAATTGATTAAGCTCAGTTGCTTCACTTCACTTCAAGTAATTGGACTCACTTTGTTAGCGTCACCGCAACTGATAACGCTCACTAAACTAGCTTCACTTGAACTAATAGAGCTCACTTGCTTCACTTCAGTTCAATTGATTCAGCTCAGTTGCCTCACTTCACTTCAATTGATTAGGCTCAGTTGCCTCACTTGACTTCAATTGATTAAGCTCAGTTGCCTCACTTCACTTTAACTGATTCTGCTCACTTAACTAGCTTCACTTCAACTAATTGAGCTCACTTGCTTCACTTGACTTCAATTGATTAAGCTCAGTTGCTTAACTTCACTTCAATTGATTCAGCTCAGTTGCCTCACTTCATTTCAGTTGATTAGGCTCAGTTGTCCCACTTCACTTCAACTGATTCTGCTCACTTAACTAGCTTCACTTCAACTAATTGAACTCAGTTGCTTCACTTTACTTCAATTGATTCAGCTCAGTTGCTTCACTTCACTTCAAGTAATTGGACTCACTTTGTAAGCGTCACCTCAACTGATAACGCTCACTTAACTAGCTTCACTTCAACTAATAGAGCTCACTTGCTAAACTTCACTACAATTGAATAAGCTCAGTTGCCTCACTTCACTTCAACTGATTCTGCTCACTTAACTAGCTTCACTTCAACTAATTGAGCTCACTTGCTTCACTTGACTTCAATTGATTAAGCTCAGTTGCTTCACTTCACTTCAAGTAATTGGACTCACTTTGTTAGCGTCACCGCACCTGATAACGCTCACTTAACTAGCTTCACTTGAACTAATAGAGCTCACTTGCTTCACTTCAGTTCAATTGATTCAGCTCAGTTGCCTCACTTCACTTCAATTGATTAGGCTCAGTTGCCTCACTTGACTTCAATTGATTAAGCTCAGTTGCCTCACTTCACTTCAACTGATCAAGCTCAGTTGCCTCACTTCACTTCAACTGATTAAGCTCAGTTGCCTTACTTCACCTCAACTGATAACGCTCACTTAACTAGCTTCACTTCTACTAATTGAGCTCAGTTGCCTAACCTCACTTCAATTGATTCAGCTCAGTTGCCTTACTTGACTTCAATTGATTAAGCTCAGTTGCCTCACTTCACTTCAACTGATCAAGCTCAGTTGCCTCACTTCACTTCAATTGATTCAGCTCAGTTGCCTCACTTCATTTCAGTTGATTAGGCTCAGTTGCTCCACTCCACTTCAACTGATTCTGCTCACTTAACTAGCTTCACTTCAACTAATTGAGCTCACTTGCTTCACTTCAGTTCAATTGATTCAGCTCAGTTGCCTCACTTCACTTCAATTGATTAGGCTCAGTTGCCTCACTTGACTTCAATTGATTAAGCTCAGTTGCTCCACTCCACTTCAACTGATTCTGCTCACTTAACTAGCTTCACTTCAACTAATTGAGCTCACTTGCTTCACTCGACTTCAATTGATTAAGCTCAGTTGCTTCACTTCACTTCAAGTAATTGGACTCACTTTGTAAGCGTCACCTCAACTGATAACGCTCACTTAACTAGCTTCACTTCAACTAATAGAGCTCACTTGCTTCACTTCAGTTCAATTGATTCAGCTCAGTTGCCTCACTTCACTTCAATTGATTAGGCTCAGTTGCCTCACTTGACTTCAATTGATTAGGCTCAGTTGCCTCACTTCACTTCAACTGATTAAGCTCAGTTGCCTCACTTCACCTCAACTGATAACGCTCACTTAACTATCTTCACTTCTACTAATTGAGCTCAGTTGCCTCACTTCACTTCAATTGATTCAGCTCAGTCGCCTCACTTCACTTCAATTGATTAGGCTCAGTTTCCTCACTTCACTTCAACCGATTCTGCTCACTTAACTAGCTTCACTTCAATCAATTGAGCTCACTTGCTTCACTTGACTTCAATTGATTAAGCTCAGTTGCTTCACTTCACTTCAAGTAATTGGACTCACTTTGTTAGCGTCACCGCAACTGATAACGCTCACTAAACTAGCTTCACTTGAACTAATAGAGCTCACTTGCTTCACTTCAGTTCAATTGATTCAGCTCAGTTGCCTCACTTCACTTCAATTGATTAGGCTCAGTTGCCTCACTTGACTTCAATTGATTAAGCTCAGTTGCCTCACTTCACTTCAACTGATTCTGCTCACTTAACTAGCTTCACTTCAACTAATTGAGCTCACTTGCTTCACTTGACTTCAATTGATTAAGCTCAGTTGCTTAACTTCACTTCAATTGATTCAGCTCAGTTGCCTCACTTCATTTCAGTTGATTAGGCTCAGTTGTCCCACTTCACTTCAACTGATTCTGCTCACTTAACTAGCTTCACTTCAACTAATTGAACTCAGTTGCTTCACTTTACTTCAATTGATTCAGCTCAGTTGCTTCACTTCACTTCAAGTAATTGGACTCACTTTGTAAGCGTCACCTCAACTGATAACGCTCACTTAACTAGCTTCACTTCAACTAATAGAGCTCACTTGCTAAACTTCACTACAATTGAATAAGCTCAGTTGCCTCACTTCACTTCAACTGATTCTGCTCACTTAACTAGCTTCACTTCAACTAATTGATCTCACTTGCTGCACTTGACTTCAATTGATTAAGCTCAGTTGCTTCACTTCACTTCAAGTAATTGGACTCACTTTGTAAGCGTCACCTCAACTGATAACGCTCACTTAACTAGCTTCACTTCAACTAATAGAGCTCACTTGCTAAACTTCACTACAATTGAATAAGCTCAGTTGCCTCACTTCACTTCAACTGATTCTGCTCACTTAACTAGCTTCACTTCAACTAATTGAGCTCACTTGCTTCACTTGACTTCAATTGATTAAGCTCAGTTGCTTCACTTCACTTCAAGTAATTGGACTCACTATGTTAGCGTCACCGCACCTGATAACGCTCACTTAACTAGCTTCACTTGAACTAATAGAGCTCACTTGCTTCACTTCAGTTCAATTGATTCAGCTCAGTTGCCTCACTTCACTTCAATTGATTAGGCTCAGTTGCCTCACTTGACTTCAATTGATTAAGCTCAGTTGCCTCACTTCACTTCAACTGATCAAGCTCAGTTGCCTCACTTCACTTCAACTGATTAAGCTCAGTTGCCTTACTTCACCTCAACTGATAACGCTCACTTAACTAGCTTCACTTCTACTAATTGAGCTCAGTTGCCTAACCTCACTTCAATTGATTCAGCTCAGTTGCCTTACTTGACTTCAATTGATTAAGCTCAGTTGCCTCACTTCACTTCAACTGATCAAGCTCAGTTGCCTCACTTCACTTCAATTGATTCAGCTCAGTTGCCTCACTTCATTTCAGTTGATTAGGCTCAGTTGCTCCACTCCACTTCAACTGATTCTGCTCACTTAACTAGCTTCACTTCAACTAATTGAGCTCACTTGCTTCACTCGACTTCAATTGATTAAGCTCAGTTGCTTCACTTCACTTCAAGTAATTGGACTCACTTTGTAAGCGTCACCTCAACTGATAACGCTCACTTAACTAGCTTCACTTCAACTAATAGAGCTCACTTGCTTCACTTCAGTTCAATTGATTCAGCTCAGTTGCCTCACTTCACTTCAATTGATTAGGCTCAGTTGCCTCACTTGACTTCAATTGATTAAGCTCAGTTGCTCCACTCCACTTCAACTGATTCTGCTCACTTAACTAGCTTCACTTCAACTAATTGAGCTCACTTGCTTCACTCGACTTCAATTGATTAAGCTCAGTTGCTTCACTTCACTTCAAGTAATTGGACTCACTTTGTAAGCGTCACCTCAACTGATAACGCTCACTTAACTAGCTTCACTTCAACTAATAGAGCTCACTTGCTTCACTTCAGTTCAATTGATTCAGCTCAGTTGCCTCACTTCACTTCAATTGATTAGGCTCAGTTGCCTCACTTGACTTCAATTGATTAGGCTCAGTTGCCTCACTTCACTTCAACTGATTAAGCTCAGTTGCCTCACTTCACCTCAACTGATAACGCTCACTTAACTATCTTCACTTCTACTAATTGAGCTCAGTTGCCTCACTTCACTTCAATTGATTCAGCTCAGTCGCCTCACTTCACTTCAATTGATTAGGCTCAGTTTCCTCACTTCACTTCAACCGATTCTGCTCACTTAACTAGCTTCACTTCAATCAATTGAGCTCACTTGCTTCACTTGACTTCAATTGATTAAGCTCAGTTGCTTCACTTCACTTCAAGTAATTGGACTCACTTTGTTAGCGTCACCGCAACTGATAACGCTCACTAAACTAGCTTCACTTGAACTAATAGAGCTCACTTGCTTCACTTCAGTTCAATTGATTCAGCTCAGTTGCCTCACTTCACTTCAATTGATTAGGCTCAGTTGCCTCACTTGACTTCAATTGATTAAGCTCAGTTGCCCCACTTCACTTCAACTGATTCTGCTCACTTAACTAGCTTCACTTCAACTAATTGATCTCACTTGCTGCACTTGACTTCAATTGATTAAGCTCAGTTGCTTCACTTCACTTCAAGTAATTGGACTCACTTTGTAAGCGTCACCTCAACTGATAACGCTCACTTAACTAGCTTCACTTCAACTAATAGAGCTCACTTGCTAAACTTCACTACAATTGAATAAGCTCAGTTGCCTCACTTCACTTCAACTGATTCTGCTCACTTAACTAGCTTCACTTCAACTAATTGAGCTCACTTGCTTCACTTGACTTCAATTGATTAAGCTCAGTTGCTTCACTTCACTTCAAGTAATTGGACTCACTTTGTTAGCGTCACCGCACCTGATAACGCTCACTTAACTAGCTTCACTTGAACTAATAGAGCTCACTTGCTTCACTTCAGTTCAATTGATTCAGCTCAGTTGCCTCACTTCACTTCAATTGATTAGGCTCAGTTGCCTCACTTGACTTCAATTGATTAAGCTCAGTTGCCTCACTTCACTTCAACTGATCAAGCTCAGTTGCCTCACTTCACTTCAACTGATTAAGCTCAGTTGCCTTACTTCACCTCAACTGATAACGCTCACTTAACTAGCTTCACTTCTACTAATTGAGCTCAGTTGCCTAACTTCACTTCAATTGATTCAGCTCAGTTGCCTTACTTGACTTCAATTGATTAAGCTCAGTTGCCTCACTTCACTTCAACTGATCAAGCTCAGTTGCCTCACTTCACTTCAATTGATTCAGCTCAGTTGCCTCACTTCATTTCAGTTGATTAGGCTCAGTTGCTCCACTCCACTTCAACTGATTCTGCTCACTTAACTAGCTTCACTTCAACTAATTGAGCTCACTTGCTTCACTCGACTTCAATTGATTAAGCTCAGTTGCTTCACTTCACTTCAAGTAATTGGACTCACTTTGTAAGCGTCACCTCAACTGATAACGCTCACTTAACTAGCTTCACTTCAACTAATAGAGCTCACTTGCTAAACTTCACTACAATTGAATAAGCTCAGTTGCCTCACTTCACTTCAACTGATTCTGCTCACTTAACTAGCTTCACTTCAACTAATTGAGCTCACTTGCTAAACTTCACTACAATTGAATAAGCTCAGTTGCCTCACTTCAATTCAGCTGATTAAGCTCAGTTGCCTCACTTCACCTCAACTGATAACGCTCATTTTACTAGCTTCACTTCTACTAATTGAGCTAAGTTGCTTCACTTCAGTTCAATTGATTCAGCTCAGTTGCCTCACTTCACTTCAATTGATTAGGCTCAGTTGCCTCACTTCACTTCAACTGATTCTGCTCACTTAACTAGCTTCACTTCAACTAATAGAGCTCACTTGCTTCACTTGACTTCAATTGATTAAACTCAGTTGCTTCACTTCACTTCAAGTAATTGGACTCACTTTGTAAGCGTCACCTCAACTGATAACTCTCACTTAACTAGCTTCACTTCAACTAATAGAGCTCACTTGCTAAACTTCACTACAATTGAATAAGCTCAGTTGCCTCACTTCAATTCAGCTGATTAGGCTCAGTTGCCTCACTTCACTTCAACTGATTCTGCTCACTTAACTAGCTTCACTTCAACTAATTGAGCTCAGTTGCTTCACTTCACTTCAACTAATGGAGCTCACTTGCTTCACTTGACTTCAATTGATTAAGCTCAGTTGCTTCACTTCACTTCAAGTAATTGGACTCACTTTGTTAGCGTCACCTCAACTGATAACGCTTACTTAACTGGTTTCACTTCTACTAATTGAGCTCAGTTGCTTCACTTCACTTCAATTGATTCAGCTCAGTTGCCTCACTTCACTTCAACTGATTCTGCTCACTTAACTAGCTTCACTTCAACTAATTGAGCTCAATTGCTTCACTTGACTTCAATTGATTAAGCTCAGTTGCTTCACTTCACTTCAAGTAATTGGACTCACTTTGTAAGCGTCACCTCAACTGATAACGCTCACTTAACTAGCTTCACTTCAACTAATAGAGCTCACTTGCTAAACTTCACTACAATTGAATAAGCTCAGTTGCCTCACTTCACTTCAACTGATTCTGCTCACTTAACTAGCTTCACTTCAACTAATTGAGCTCACTTGCTAAACTTCACTACAATTGAATAAGCTCAGTTGCCTCACTTCAATTCAGCTGATTAAGCTCAGTTGCCTCACTTCACCTCAACTGATAACGCTCATTTTACTAGCTTCACTTCTACTAATTGAGCTAAGTTGCTTCACTTCAGTTCAATTGATTCAGCTCAGTTGCCTCACTTCACTTCAATTGATTAGGCTCAGTTGCCTCACTTCACTTCAACTGATTCTGCTCACTTAACTAGCTTCACTTCAACTAATAGAGCTCACTTGCTAAACTTCACTACAATTGAATAAGCTCAGTTGCCTCACTTCACTTCAACTGATTCTGCTCACTTAACTAGCTTCACTTCAACTAATTGAGCTCACTTGCTTCACTTGACTTCAATTGATTAAGCTCAGTTGCTTAACTTCACTTCAATTGATTCAGCTCAGTTGCCTCACTTCATTTCAGTTGATTAGGCTCAGTTGTCTCACTTCACTTCAACTGATTCTGCTCACTTAACTACCTTCACTTCAACTAATTGAGCTTAGTTGCTTCACTTTACTTCAATTGATTCAGCTCAGTTGCCTCACTTCATTTCAGTTGATTAGGCTCAGTTGCTCCACTCCACTTCAACTGATTCTGCTCACTTAACTAGCTTCACTTCAACTAATTGAGCTCACTTGCTTCACTTGACTTCAATTGATTAAGCTCAGTTGCTTCACTTCACTTCAAGTAATTGGACTCACTTTGTAAGCGTCACCTCAACTGATAACGCTCACTTAACTAGCTTCACATCAACTAATAGAGCTCACTTGCTAAACTTCACTACAATTGAATAAGCTCAGTTGCCTCACTTCACTTCAACTGATTCTGCTCACTTAACTAGCTTCACTTCAACTAACTGAGCTCACTTGCTTCACTTGACTTCAATTGATTAAGCTCAGTTGCTTCACTTCACTTCAAGTAATTGGACTCACTTTGTTAGCGTCACCGCAACTGATAACGCTCACTTAACTAGCTTCACTTGAACTAATAGAGCTCACTTGCTTCACTTCAGTTCAATTGATTCAGCTCAGTTGCCTCACTTCACTTCAATTGATTAGGCTCAGTTGCCTCACTTCACTTCAACTGATTAAGCTCAGTTGCCTCACTTCACCTCAACTGATAACGCTCACTTAACTATCTTCACTTCTACTAATTGAGCTCAGTTGCCTCACTTCACTTCAATTGATTCAGCTCAGTCGCCTCACTTCACTTCAATTGATTAGGCTCAGTTTCCTCACTTCACTTCAACCGATTCTGCTCACTTAACTAGCTTCACTTCAATCAATTGAGCTCACTTGCTTCACTTGACTTCAATTGATTAAGCTCAGTTGCTTCACTTCACTTCAAGTAATTGGACTCACTTTGTTAGCGTCACCGCAACTGATAACGCTCACTAAACTAGCTTCACTTGAACTAATAGAGCTCACTTGCTTCACTTCAGTTCAATTGATTCAGCTCAGTTGCCTCACTTCACTTCAATTGATTAGGCTCAGTTGCCTCACTTGACTTCAATTGATTAAGCTCAGTTGCCTCACTTCACTTCAACTGATTCTGCTCACTTAACTAGCTTCACTTCAACTAATTGAGCTCACTTGCTTCACTTGACTTCAATTGATTAAGCTCAGTTGCTTAACTTCACTTCAATTGATTCAGCTCAGTTGCCTCACTTCATTTCAGTTGATTCTGCTCACTTAACTAGCTTCACTTCAACTAATTGAGCTCACTTGCTTCACTTGACTTCAATTGATTAAGCTCAGTTGCTTCACTTCACTTCAAGTAATTGGACTCACTTTGTAAGCGTCACCTCAACTGATAACGCTCACTTAACTAGCTTCACTTCAACTAATAGAGCTCACTTGCTAAACTTCACTACAATTGAAAAAGCTCAGTTGCCTCACTTCACTTCAACTGATTCTGCTCACTTAACTAGCTTCACTTCAACTAATTGATCTCACTTGCTGCACTTGACTTCAATTGATTAAGCTCAGTTGCTTCACTTCACTTCAAGTAATTGGACTCACTTTGTAAGCGTCACCTCAACTGATAACGCTCACTTAACTAGCTTCACTTCAACTAATAGAGCTCACTTGCTAAACTTCACTACAATTGAATAAGCTCAGTTGCCTCACTTCACTTCAACTGATTCTGCTCACTTAACTAGCTTCACTTCAACTAATTGAGCTCACTTGCTTCACTTGACTTCAATTGATTAAGCTCAGTTGCTTCACTTCACTTCAAGTAATTGGACTCACTTTGTTAGCGTCACCGCACCTGATAACGCTCACTTAACTAGCTTCACTTGAACTAATAGAGCTCACTTGCTTCACTTCAGTTCAATTGATTCAGCTCAGTTGCCTCACTTGACTTCAATTGATTAAGCTCAGTTGCCTCACTTCACTTCAACTGATCAAGCTCAGTTGCCTCACTTCACTTCAACTGATTAAGCTCAGTTGCCTTACTTCACCTCAACTGATAACGCTCACTTAACTAGCTTCACTTCTACTAATTGAGCTCAGTTGCCTAACTTCACTTCAATTGATTCAGCTCAGTTGCCTTACTTGACTTCAATTGATTAAGCTCAGTTGCCTCACTTCACTTCAACTGATCAAGCTCAGTTGCCTCACTTCACTTCAATTGATTCAGCTCAGTTGCCTCACTTCATTTCAGTTGATTAGGCTCAGTTGCTCCACTCCACTTCAACTGATTCTGCTCACTTAACTAGCTTCACTTCAACTAATTGAGCTCACTTGCTTCACTCGACTTCAATTGATTAAGCTCAGTTGCTTCACTTCACTTCAAGTAATTGGACTCACTTTGTAAGCGTCACCTCAACTGATAACGCTCACTTAACTAGCTTCACTTCAACTAATAGAGCTCACTTGCTAAACTTCACTACAATTGAATAAGCTCAGTTGCCTCACTTCACTTCAACTGATTCTGCTCACTTAACTAGCTTCACTTCAACTAATTGAGCTCACTTGCTAAACTTCACTACAATTGAATAAGCTCAGTTGCCTCACTTCAATTCAGCTGATTAAGCTCAGTTGCCTCACTTCACCTCAACTGATAACGCTCATTTTACTAGCTTCACTTCTACTAATTGAGCTAAGTTGCTTCACTTCAGTTCAATTGATTCAGCTCAGTTGCCTCACTTCACTTCAATTGATTAGGCTCAGTTGCCTCACTTCACTTCAACTGATTCTGCTCACTTAACTAGCTTCACTTCAACTAATAGAGCTCACTTGCTAAACTTCACTACAATTGAATAAGCTCAGTTGCCTCACTTCACTTCAACTGATTCTGCTCACTTAACTAGCTTCACTTCAATTAATTGAGCTCAATTGCTTCACTTGACTTCAATTGATTAAGCTCAGTAGCTTCACTTCACTTCAAGTAATTGGACTCACTTTGTAAGCGTCACCTCAACTGATAACGCTCACTTAACTAGCTTCACTTCAACTAATAGAGCTCACTTGCTAAACTTCACTACAATTGAATAAGCTCAGTTGCCTCACTTCAATTCAGCTGATTAAGCTCAGTTGCCTCACTTCACCTCAACTGATAACGCTCACTTTACTAGCTTCACTTCTACTAATTGAGCTAAGTTGCTTCACTTCAGTTCAATTGATTCAGCTCAGTTGCCTCACTTCACTTCAATTGATTAAGCTCAGTTGCTTTACTTCACTTCAAGTAATTGGACTCACTTTGTAAGCGTCACCTCAACTGATAACGCTCACTTAACTAGCTTCACTTCAACTAATAAAGCTCACTTGCTAAACTTCACTACAATTTAATAAGCTCAGTTTCCTCACTTCAATTCAGCTGATTAGGCTCAGTTGCCTCACTTCACTTCAACTGATTCTGCTCACTTAACTAGCTTCACTTCAACTAATTGAGCTCAGTTGCTTCACTTCACTTCAACTAATGGAGCTCACTTGCTTCACTTGACTTCAATTGATTAAGCTCAGTTGCTTCACTTCACTTCAAGTAATTGGACTCACTTTGTTAGCGTCACCTCAACTGATAACGCTTACTTAACTAGTTTCACTTCTACTAATTGAGCTCAGTTGCTTCACTTCACTTCAATTGATTCAGCTCAGTTGCCTCACTTCACTTCAACTGATTCTGCTCACTTAACTAGCTTCACTTCAACTAATTGAGCTCAATTGCTTCACTTGACTTCAATTGATTAAGCTCAGTTGCTTCACTTCACTTCAAGTAATTGGACTCACTTTGTAAGCGTCACCTCAACTGATAACGCTCACTTAACTAGCTTCACTTCAACTAATAGAGCTCACTTGCTAAACTTCACTACAATTGAATAAGCTCAGTTGCCTCACTTCAATTCAGCTGATTAAGCTCAGTTGCCTCACTTCACCTCAACTGATAACGCTCACTTTACTAGCTTCACTTCTACTAATTGAGCCAAGTTGCTTCACTTCAGTTCAATTGATTCAGCTCAGTTGCTTCACTTGACTTCAATTGATTAAGCTCAGTTGCTTTACTTCACTTCAAGTAATTGGACTCACTTTCAAAGCGTCACCTCAACTGATAACGCTCACTTAACTAGCTTCACTTCAACTAATAGAGCTCACTTGCTAAACTTCACTACAATTGAATAAGCTCAGTTGCCTCACTTCAATTCAGCTGATTAAGCTCAGTTGCCTCACTTCACCTCAACTGATAACGCTCACTTTACTAGCTTCACTTCTACTAATTGAGCTAAGTTGCTTCACTTCAGTTCAATTGATTCAGCTCAGTTGCCTCACTTCACTTCAATTGATTAGGCTCAGTTGCCTCACTTCACTTCAACTGATTCTGCTCACTTAACTAGCTTCACTTCAACTAATTGAGCTCAGTTGCTTCACTTTACTTCAATTGATTCAGCTCAGTTGCCTCACTTCATTTCAGTTGATTAGGCTCAGTTGCCTAACTTCACTTCAACTGATTCTGCTCACTTAACTACCTTCACTTCAGCTAATTGAGCTCACTTGCTTCACTTGACTTCAATTGATTGAACTCAGTTGCTTCACTTCACTTCAAGTAATTGGACTCACTTTGTAAGCGTCACCTCAACTGATAACGCTCACTTAACTAGCTTCACTTCAACTAATAGAGCTCACTTGCTAAACTTCACTACAATTGAATAAGCTCAGTTGTCTCACTTCACTTCAATTGATTAGGCTCAGTTGCCTCACTTCACTTCAACTGATTCTGCTCACTTAACTAGCTTCACTTCAACTAATTGAGCTCACTTGCTTCACTTGACTTCAATTGATTAAGCTCAGTTGCTTAACTTCACTTCAATTGATTCAGCTCAGTTGCCTCACTTCATTTCAGTTGATTAGGCTCAGTTGTCTCACTTCACTTCAACTGATTCTGCTCACTTAACTAGCTTCACTTCAACTAATTGAGCTCAGTTGCTTCACTTTACTTCAATTGATTCAGCTCAGTTGCCTCACTTCATTTCAGTTGATTAGGCTCAGTTGCTCCACTCCACTTCAACTGATTCTGCTCACTTAACTAGCTTCACTTCAACTAATTGAGCTCACTTGCTTCACTTGACTTCAATTGATTAAGCTCAGTTGCTTCACTTCACTTCAAGTAATTGGACTCACTTTGTAAGCGTCACCTCAACTGATAACGCTCACTTAACTAGCTTCACTTCAACTAATAGAGCTCACTTGCTAAACTTCACTACAATTGAATAAGCTCAGTTGCCTCACTTCACTTCAACTGATTCTGCTCACTTAACTAGCTTCACTTCAACTAATTGAGCTCACTTGCTTCACTTGACTTCAATTGATTAAGCTCAGTTGCTTAACTTCACTTCAATTGATTCAGCTCAGTTGCCTCACTTCATTTCAGTTGATTAGGCTCAGTTGTCTCACTTCACTTCAACTGATTCTGCTCACTTAACTAGCTTCACTTCAACTAATTGAGCTCAGTTGCTTCACTTTACTTCAATTGATTCAGCTCAGTTGCCTTACTTCATTTCAGTTGATTAGGCTCAGTTGCTCCACTCCACTTCAACTGATTCTGCTCACTTTACTAGCTTCACTTCAACTAATTGAGCTCATTTGCTTCACTTCACTACAATTGATTCAGCTTAGTTGTCTCACTTCACTTCAATTGATTAGGCTCAGTTGCCTCACTTCACTTCAACTGATTCTGCTCACTTAACTAGCTTCACTTCAACTAATTGAGCTCACTTGCTTCACTTGACTTCAATTGATTAAGCTCAGTTGCTTCACTTCACTTCAAGTAATTGGACTCACTTTGTAAGCGTCACCTCAACTGATAACGCTCACTTAACTAGCTTCACTTCAACTAATAGAGCTCACTTGCTAAACTTCACTACAATTGAATAAGCTCAGTTGCCTCACTTCACTTCAACTGATTCTGCTCACTTAACTAGCTTCACTTCAACTAATTGAGCTCACTTGCTAAACTTCACTACAATTGAATAAGCTCAGTTGCCTCACTTCACTTCAACTGATTCTGCTCACTTAACTAGCTTCACTTCAACTAATTGAGCTCACTTGCTTCACTTGACTTCAATTGATTAAGCTCAGTTGCTTCACTTCACTTCAAGTAATTGGACTCACTTTGTTAGCGTCACCGCAACTGATAACGCTTACTTAACTAGCTTCACTTGAACTAATAGAGCTCACTTGCTTCACTTCAGTTCAATTGATTCAGCTCAGTTGCCTCACTTCACTTCAATTGATTAGGCTCAGTTGCCTCACTTCACTTCAATTGATAAGGCTCAGTTGCCTCACTTCACTTCAACTGATTAAGCTCAGTTGCTTCACTTCACCTCAACTGATAACGCTCACTTAACTAGCTTCACTTCTACTAATTGAGCTCAGTTGCCTCACTTCACTTCAATTGATTCAGCTCAGTCGCCTCACTTCACTTCAATTGATTAGGCTCAGTTTCCTCACTTCACTTCAACCGATTCTGCTCACTTAACTAGCTTCACTTCAACTAATTGAGCTCACTTGCTTCACTTGACTTCAATTGATTAAGCTCAGTTGCTTAACTTCACATCAATTGATTCAGCTCAGTTGCCTCACTTCATTTCAGTTGATTAGGCTCAGTTGTCTCACTTCACTTCAACTGATTCTGCTCACTTAACTAGCTTCACTTCAACTAATTGAGCTCAGTTGCTTCACTTTACTTCAATTGATTCAGCTCAGTTGCCTCACTTCATTTCAGTTGATTAGGCTCAGTTGCTCCACTCCACTTCAACTGATTCTGCTCACTTAACTAGCTTCACTTCAACTAATTGAGCTCACTTGCTTCACTTGACTTCAATTGATTAAGCTCAGTTGCTTCACTTCACTTCAAGTAATTGGACTCACTTTGTAAGCGTCACCTCAACTGATAACGCTCACTTAACTAGCTTCACTTCAACTAATAGAGCTCACTTGCTAAACTTCACTACAATTGAATAAGCTCAGTTGCCTCACTTCACTTCAACTGATTCTGCTCACTTAACTAGCTTCACTTCAACTAATTGAGCTCACTTGCTTCACTTGACTTCAATTGATTAAGCTCAGTTGCTTCACTTCACTTCAAGTAATTGGACTCACTTTGTAAGCGTCACCTCAACTGATAACGCTCACTTAACTAGCTTCACTTCAACTAATAGAGCTCACTTGCTAAACTTCACTACAATTGAATAAGCTCAGTTGCCTCACTTCACTTCAACTGATTCTGCTCACTTAACTAGCTTCACTTCAACTAATTGAGCTCACTTGCTTCACTTGACTTCAATTGATTAAGCTCAGTTGCTTCACTTCACTTCAAGTAATTGGACTCACTTTGTTAGCGTCACCGCAACTGATAACGCTCACTTAACTAGCTTCACTTCAACTAATAGAGCTCACTTGCTTCACTTCAGTTCAATTGATTCAGCTCAGTTGCCTCACTTCACTTCAATTGATTAGGCTCAGTTGCCTCACTTGACTTCAATTGATTAAGCTCAGTTGCCTCACTTCACTTCAACTGATCAAGCTCAGTTGCCTCACTTCACTTCAACTGATTAAGCTCAGTTGCCTTACTTCACCTCAACTGATAACGCTCACTTAACTAGCTTCACTTCTACTAATTGAGCTCAGTTGCCTAACTTCACTTCAATTGATTCAGCTCAGTTGCCTTACTTCACTTCAATTGATTAGGCTCAGTTTCTTAACTTCACTTCAACTGATTCTGCTCGCATAACTAGCTTCACTTCAACTAATTGAGCTCAGTTGCCTCACTTCACCTCAACTGATAACGCTCACTTAACTTGCTTCACTTCAACTAATTGAGCTCAGTTGCTTCACTTCACTTCAATTGATTCAGCTGAGTTACCTCACTTCACTTCAATTGATTAGGCTCAGTTTCTTCACTTCACTTCAACTGATTCTGCTCGCTTAACTAGCTTCACTTCAACTAATTGAGCTCAGTTGCCTCACTTGACTTAAATTGATTAAGCTCAGTTGCCTCACTTCAATTCAGCTGATTAAGCTCAGTTGCCTCACTTCACCTCAACTGATAACGCTCACTTAACTTGCTTCATTTCAACTAATTGAGCTCAGTTGCTTCACTTCACTTCAATTGATTCAGCTGAGTTACCTCACTTCACTTCAATTGATTAAGCTCAGTTGCCTCACTTCACTTCAACTGATCAAGCTCAGTTGCCTCACTTCACTTCAACTGATTAAGCTCAGTTGCCTCACTTCACCTCAACTGATAACGCTCACTTAACTAGCTTCACTTCTACTAATTGAGCTCAGTTGCCTAACTTCACTTCATTTGATTCAGCTCAGTTGCCTCACTTCACTTCAATTGATTAGGCTCAGTTTCTTCACTTCACTTCAACTGATTCTGCTCGCTTAACTAGCTTCACTTCAACTAATTGAGCTCAGTTGCCTCACTTCACCTCAACTGATAACGCTCACTTAACTTGCTTCACTTCAACTAATTGGACTTACTTTGTTAGCGTCACCTCAACTGATAACGCTCACTTAACTAGCCTCACTTCAACTAATAGAGCTCACTTGCTACACTTCACTTCAATTGATTAAGCTCAGTTGCCTCACTTCAATTCAGCTGATTAAGCTCAGTTGCCTCACTTCACCTCAACTGATAACGCTCACTCAACTTGCTTCAGTTCAACTAATTGAGCTCAGTTGCTTCACTTCACTTCAATTGATTCAGCTCAGTTACCTCACTTCACTTCAATTTATTAGGCTCAGTTTCTTCACTTCACTTCAATTGATTCAGCTCAGTTACCTCACTTCACTTCAACTGATTAAGCTCAGTTGCCTCACTTTACCTCAACGGATAACGCTCACTTAACTAGCTTCACTTCAACTAATTGAGCTCACTTGCTGCACTTGACTTAAATTGATTAAGCTTAGTTGCTTTACTTCACTTCAACTAATTGGACTCACTTTGTTAGCGTCACCTCAACTGATAACGCTCACTTAACTAGCTTCAATTCTACTAATTGAGCTAAGTTGCCTCACTTCACTTCAACTGATTCTGCTCACTTAACTAGCTTCCCTTCAACTAATTGAGCTCACTTGCTTCATTTGACTTCAATTGATTAAGCTCAGTTGCTTAACTTCACTTCAATTGATTAAGCTCAGTTGCCTCACTTCATTTCAGTTGATTAGGCTCAATTGTCTCACTTCATTTCAACTGATTCTGCTCACTTAACTAGCTTCCCTTCAACTTATTGAGCTCAGTTGCTTCACTTCACTTCAACTAATTGAGCTCACTTGCTTCATTTGACTTCAATTGATTAAGCTCAGTTGCTTAACTTCACTTCAATTGATTCAGCTCAGTTGCCTCACTTCACTTCAACTGATTAAGCTCAGTTGCCTCACTTCACCTCAACTGATAACGCTCACTTTACTAGCTTCACTACTACTAATTGAGCTAAGTTGCTTCACTTCACTTCAATTGGTTCAGCTCAGTTGCCTCACTTCACTTCAATTGATTAGGCTCAGTTGCCTCACTTCACTTCAACTGATTAAGCTCAGTTGCCTCATTCCCCTTCAACTAATTGGACTCACTTTCTTAGCGTCACCTCAACTGATAACGCTCACTAAACTAGCTTCACTTCAACTAATAGAGCTCACTTGCTTCACTTGACTTCAATTGATTAAGCTCAGTTGCTTCACTTCTATTCAGCTGAGTAAGCTCAGTTGCCTCACTTCACCTCAACTGATAACGCTCACCTAACTAGCTTCAATTCTACTAATTGTGCTAAGTTGCCTCACTTCACTTCAACTGATTCTGCTCACCTAACTAGCTTCACTTCAACTAATTGAGCTCACTTGCTTCATTTGACTTCAATTGATTATGCTCAGTTGCTTAACTTCACTTCAATTGACTCAGCTCAGTTGCCTCACTTCATTTCAGTTGATTAGGCTCAGTTGCCTCACTTCACTTCAACTGATTAAGCTCAGTTGCCTCACTTCACCTCAACTGATAACGCTCACTTAACTAGCTTCACTTCTACTAATTGAGCTCAGTTGCCTCACTTCACTTCAATTGATTAGGCTCAGTTTCCTCACTTCACTTCAACCGATTCTGCTCACTTAACTAGCTTCACTTTAATCAATTGAGCTCACTTGCTTCACTTAACTTCAATTGATTAAGCTCAGTTGCTTCACTTCCCTTCAACTAATTGGACTCACTTTGTTAGCGTCACCTCAACTGATACCGCTCACTTAACTAGCTTCACTTGAACTAATAGAGCTCAGTTGCTTCACTTCAGTTCAATTGATTCAGCTCAGTTGCCTCATTTCACTTCAATTGATTAGGCTCAGTTTCTTCACTTCACTTCAACTGATTCTGCTCACTTAACTAGCTTCACTTCAACTAATTGAACTCAGTTGCTTCACTTCACTTCAATTGATTCAACTCACTTAACTACCTGCACTTCAACTAATTGAGCTCACTTGCTTCACTTGACTTAAATTGATTAAGCTCAGTTGCTTCACTTCACTTCAACTAATTGGACTCACTTTGTTAGCGTCACCTCAACTGATAACGCTCACTTAACTAGCATCACTTCAACTAAAGGAGCTCACTTGCTTCACTTCACTACAATTGATTAAGCTCAGTTGCCTCACTTCAATTCAGCTGATTAAGCTCAGTTGCCTCACTTCACCTCAACTGATAACGCTCACTTAACTTGCTTCACTTCAACTAATTGAGCTCAGTTGCTTCACTTCAGTTCAATTGATTCAGCTCAGTTGCCTCATTTCACTTCAATTGATTTAGCTCAGTTTCTTCACTTCACTTCAACTGATTCTGCTCACTTAACTAGCTTCACTTCAACTAATTGAACTCAGTTGCTTCACTTCACTTCAATTGATTCAACTCACTTAACTACCTGCACTTCAACTAATTGAGCTCACTTGCTTCACTTGACTTAAATTGATTAAGCTCAGTTGCTTCACCTCACTTCAACTAATTGGACTCACTTTGTTAGCGTCACCTCAACTGATAACGCTCACTTAACTAGCATCACAAATTAATTGAGCTCACTTGCTTCACTTGACTTAAATTGATTAAGCTCAGTTGCCTCACTTCACCTCAACTGATAACGCTCACTTAACTAGCTTCAATTCTACTAATTGAGCTACGTTGCCTCACTTTACTTCAACTGATTCTGCTCACTTAACTAGCTTCACTTCAACTAATTGAGCTCACTTGCTTCATTTGACTTCAATTGATTAAGCTCAGTTGCTTAACTTCACTTCAATTGATTCAGCTCAGTTGCCTCACTTCATTTCAGTTGATTAGGCTCAGTTGTCTTACTTCACTTCAACTGATTCTGCTCACTTAACTAGCTTCACTTCAACTAATTGAGCTCAGTTGCCTCACTTCACTTCAATTGATTAGGCTCAGTTGCCTCACTTCACTTCAACTGATTAAGCTCAGTTGCCTGACTTCACCTCAACTGATAACGCTCACTTAACTAGCATCACAAATTAATTGAGCTCACTTGCTTCACTTGACTTAAATTGATTAAGCTCAGTTGCCTCACTTCACCTCAACTGATAACGCTCACTTAACTAGCTTCAATTCTACTAATTGAGCTACGTTGCCTCACTTCACTTCAACTGATTCTGCTCACTTAACTAGCTTCACTTCAACTAATTGAGCTCACTTGCTTCATTTGACTTCAATTGATTAAGCTCAGTTGCTTAACTTCACTTCAATTGATTCAGCTCAGTTGCCTCACTTTATTTCAGTTGATTAGGCTCAGTTGTCCCACTTCACTTCAACTGATTCTGCTCACTTAACTAGCTTCACTTCAACTAATTGAGCTCAGTTGCTTTACTTCACTTCAACTAATTGAGCTCACTTGCTTCACTTGACTTCAATTAATTAAGCTCAGTTGCTTAACTTCACTTCAATTGATTCAGCTCAGTTGCCTCACTTCATTTCAGTTGATTAGGCTCAGTTGTCTTACTTCACTTCAACTGATTCTGCTCACTTAACTAGCTTCACTTCAACTAATTGAGCTCAGTTGCCTCACTTCACTTCAATTGATTAGGCTCAGTTGCCTCACTTCACTTCAACTGATTAAGCTCAGTTGCCTCACTTCACCTCAACTGATAACGCTCACTTAACTAGCTTCACTTCTACTAATTGAGCTCAGTTGCCTCACTTCACTTCAATTGATTCAGCTCAGTCGCCTCACTTCACTTCAATTGATTAGGCTCAGTTTCCTCACTTCACTTCAACCGATTCTGCTCACTTAACTAGCTTCACTTCAATCAATTGAGCTCACTTGCTTCACTTGACTTCAATTGATTAAGCTCAGTTGCCTCACTTCACCTCAACTGATAACGCTCACTTAACTTGCTTCATTTCAACTAATTGAGCTCAGTTGCTTCACTTCACTTCAATTGATTCAGCTCAGTTGCCTCACTTCACTTCAATTGATTAGGCTCAGTTTCTTCACTTCACTTCAACTGATTCTGCTCGCTTAACTAGCTTCACTTCAACTAAAAGAGCTCAGTTGCCCCACTTCACCTCAACTGATAACGCTTACTTAACTTGCTTCACTTCAACTAATTGAGCTCAGTTGCTTCACTTCACTTCAATTGATTCAGCTGAGTTACCTCACTTCACTTCAATTGATTAGGCTCAGTTGCCTCACTTCACTTCAACTGATTAAGCTCAGTTGACTCACTTCACCTCAACTGATAACGCTCACTTAACTTGCTTCACTTCAACTAATTGGACTTACTTTGTTAGCGTCACCTCAACTGATAACGCTCACTTTACTAGCCTCACTTCAACTAATAGAGCTCACTTGCTACACTTCACTTCAATTGATTAAGCTCAGTTGCCTCACTTCAATTCAGCTGATTAAGCTCAGTTGCCTCACTTCACCTCAACTGATAACGTTCACTTAACTTGCTTCACTTCAACTAATTCAGCTCAGTTGCCTCACTTCACTTCAATTGATCAGCCTCAGTTTCTTCACTTCACTTCAACTGATTCTGCTCACTTAACTAGCTTCACTTCAACTAATTGAGCTCAGTTGCCTCACTTCACCTCAACTGATAACGCTCACTTAACTTGCTTCAGTTCAACTAATTGAGCTCAGTTGCTTCACTTCACTTCAATTGATTCAGCTCAGTTACCTCACTTCACTTCAATTGATTAGGCTCAGTTTCTTCACTTCACTTTAACTGATTCTGCTCACCTAACTAGCTTCAATTCTACTAATTGAGCTATGTTGCCTCACTTCACTTCAACTGATTCTGCTCACTTAACTAGCTTCACTTCAACTAATTGAGCTTACTTGCTTCATTTGACTTCAATTGATTAAGCTCAGTTGCTTAACTTCACTTCAATTGATTCAGCTCAGTAGCCTCACTTCATTTCAGTTGATTAGGCTCAGTTGCCTCACTTCACTTCAACTGATTAAGCTCAGTTGCCTCACTTCACCTCAACTGATAACGCTCACTTAACTAGCTTCACTTCTACTAATTGAGCTCAGTTGCCTCACTTCACTTCAATTGATTAGGCTCAGTTTCCTCACTTCACTTCAACCGATTCTGCTCACTTAACTAGCTCCACTTCAATCAATTGAGCTCGCTTGCTTCACTTAACTTCAATTGATTAAGCTCAGTTGCTTCACTTCCCTTCAACTAATTGGACTCACTTTGTTAGCGTCACCTCAACTGATAACGCTCACTTAACTAGCTTCACTTGAACTAATAGAGCTCACTTGCTTCACTTCACTACAATTGATTAGACTCTGTTGCCTCACTTCAATTCAGCTGATTAAGCTCAGTTGCCTCACTTCACCTCAACTGATAACGATTACTTAACTAGCTTCACTTCTACTAATTGAGCTCAGCTGCTTCACTTCAGTTCAATTGATTCAGCTCAGTTGCCTCATTTCACTTCAATTGATTAGGCTCAGTTTCTTCACTTCACTTCAACTGATTCTGATCACTTAACTAGCTTCACTTCAACTAATTGAACTCAGTTGCTTCACTTCACTTCAATTGATTCAACTCACTTAACTACCTGCACTTCAACTAATTGAGCTCACTTGCTTCACTTGACTTAAATTGATTAAGCTCAGTTGCTTCACTTCACTTCAACTAATTGGACTCACTTTGTTAGCGTCACCTCAACTGATAACGCTCACTTAACTAGCATCACTTCAACTAAAAAAGCTCACTTGCTTCACTTCACTACAATTGATTAAGCTCAGTTGCCTCACTTCACCTCAACTGATAACGCTCACTTAACTAGCTTCAATTCTACTAATTGAGCTACGTTGCCTCACTTTACTTCAACTGATTCTGCTCACTTAACTAGCTTCACTTCAACTAATTGAGCTCATTTGCTTCATTTGACTTCAATTGATTAAGCTCAGTTGCTTAACTTCACTTCAATTGATTCAGCTCAGTTGCCTCACTTTATTTCAGTTGATTAGGCTCAGTTGTCCCACTTCACTTCAACTGATTCTGCTCACTTAACTAGCTTCACTTCAACTAATTGAGCTCAGTTGCTTTACTTCACTTCAACTAATTGAGCTCACTTGCTTCACTTGACTTCAATTGATTAAGCTCAGTTGCTTCACTTCACTTCAAGTAATTGGACTCACTTTGTTAGCGTCACCTCAACTGATAACGCTCACTTAACTAGCTCCACTTGAACTAATAGAGCTCACTTGCTTCACTTCACTACAATTGATTAAACTCAGTTGCCTCACTTCAATTCAGCTGATTAAGCTCAGTTGCCTCACTTCACCTCAACTGATAACGCTTACTTAACTAGCTTCACTTCTACTAATTGAGCTCAGCTGCTTCATTTGACTTCAATTGATTAAGCTCAGTTGCTTAACTTCACTTCAATTGATTCAGCTCAGTTGCCTCACTTCATTTCAGTTGATTAGGCTCAGTTGTCCCACTTCACTTCAACTGATTCTGCTCACTTAACTAGCTTCACTTGAACTAATAGAGCTCACTTGCTTCACTTCACTACAATTGATTAAACTCAGTTGCCTCACTTCAATTCAGCTGATTAAGCTCAGTTGCCTCACTTCACCTCAACTGATAACGATTACTTAACTAGCTTCACTTCTACTAATTGAGCTCAGCTGCTTCACTTCAGTTCAATTGATTCAGCTGATTTACCTCTCTTCACTTCAATTGATTAGGCTCAGTTGCCTCACTTCACCTCAACTGATAACGCACACTTAACTAGCTTCACTTGAACTAATAGAGCTCACTTGCTTCATTTGACTTCAATTGATTAAGCTCAGTTGCTTAACTTCACTTCAATTGATTCAGCTCAGTTGCCTCACTTTATTTCAGTTGATTAGGCTCAGTTGTCCCACTTCACTTCAACTGATTCTGCTCACTTAACTAGCTTCACTTCAACTAATTGAGCTCAGTTGCTTTACTTCACTTCAACTAGTTGAGCTCACTTGCTTCACTTGACTTCAATTGATTTAGCTCAGTTGCTTCACTTCACTTCAAGTAATTGGACTCACTTTGTTAGCGTCACCTCAACTGATAACGCTTACTTAACTAGCTTCACTTCTACTAATTGAGTTCAGCTGCTTCATTTGACTTCAATTGATTAAGCTCAGTTGCTTAACTTCACTTCAATTGATTCAGCTCAGTTGCATCACTTTTATTTCAGTTGATTAGGCTCAGTTGTCCCACTTCACTTCAACTGATTCTGCTCACTTAACTAGCTTCACTTCAACTAATTGAGCTCAGTTGCTTCACTTCACTTCAACTAATTGAGCTCACTTGCTTCACTCCACTTCAATTGATTCAGCTCAGTTGCCTCACTTCACTTCAGTTGATTAGGCTCAGTTGTCCCACTTCACTTCAACTGATTCTGCTCACTTAACTAGCTTCACTTCAACTAATTGAGCTCACTTGCTTCACTTGACTTCAATTGATTAAGCTCAGTTGCTTCACTTCACTTCAACTGATAACGCTTACTTAACAAGCCTCACTTCAACTAATTGAGCTCACTTGCTTCACTTGACTTAAATTGATTAAGCTCAGTTGCCTCACTTCAATTCAGCTGATTAAGCTCAGTTGCCTCACTTCACCTCAACTGATAACGCTCACTTAACTTGCTTCATTTCAACTAATTGAGCTCAGTTGCTTCACTTCACTTCAATTGATCCAGCTCAGTTGCCTCACTTCACTTCAACAGATTAAGCTCAGTTGCCTCACTTCACCTCAACTGATAACGCTCACTTAACTAGCTTCACTTCTACTAATTGAGCTCAGTTGCCTCACTTCACTTCAATTGATTCAGCTCAGTCGCCTCACTTCACTTCAATTGATTAGGCTCAGTTTCCTCACTTCACTTCAACCGATTCTGCTCACTTAACTAGCTTCACTTCAATCAATTGAGCTCACTTGCTTCACTTGACTTCAATTGACTAAGCTCAGTTGCTTTACTTCACTTCAACTAATTGGACTCACTTTGTTAGCGTCACCTCAACTGATAACGCTCACTTAACTAGCTTCACTTGAACTAATAGAGCTCACTTGCTTCACTTGACTTCAATTGATTAAGCTCAGTTGCTTCACTTCTATTCAGCTGAGTAAGCTCAGTTGCCTCACTTCACCTCAACTGATAACGCTCACTTAACTAGCTTCAATTCTGCTTATTGAGCTAAGTTGCCTCACTTCACTTCAACTGATTCTGCTCACTTAACTAGCTTCCCTTCAACTAATTGAGCTCACTTGCTTCATTTGACTTCAATTGATTAAGCTCAGTTGCTTAACTTCACTTCAATTGATTCAGCTCAGTTGCCTCAGTTCATTTCAGTTGATTAGGCTCAGTTGTCTCACTTCATTTCAACTGATTCTGCTCACTTAACTAGCTTCACTTCAACTAATTGAGCTCAGTTGCTTCATTTCACTTCAACTAATTGAGCTCACTTGCTTCATTTGACTTCAATTGATTAAGCTCAGTTGCTTAACTTCACTTCAATTGATTAAGCTCAGTTGCTTCACTTCTATTCACCTGAGTAAGCTCAGTTGCCTCACTTCACCTCAACTGATAACGCTCACCTAACTAGCTTCAATTCTACTAATTGAGCTATGTTGCCTCACTTCACTTCAACTGATTCTTCTCACTTAACTAGCTTCACTTCAACTAAAAGAGCTCACTTGCTTCACTTCACTACAATTGATTAAGCTCAGTTGCCTCACTTCACCTCAACTGATAACGCTCACTTAACTAGCTTCAATTCTACTAATTGAGCTACGTTGCCTCACTTTACTTCAACTGATTCTGCTCACTTAACTAGCTTCACTTCAACTAATTGAGCTCATTTGCTTCATTTGACTTCAATTGATTAAGCTCAGTTGCTTAACTTCACTTCAATTGATTCAGCTCAGTTGCCTCACTTTATTTCAGTTGATTAGGCTCAGTTGTCCCACTTCACTTCAACTGATTCTGCTCACTTAACTAGCTTCACTTCAACTAATTGAGCTCAGTTGCTTTACTTCACTTCAACTAATTGAGCTCACTTGCTTCACTTGACCTCAATTGATTAAGCTCAGTTGCTTCACTTCACTTCAAGTAATTGGACTCACTTTGTTAGCGTCACCTCAACTGATAACGCTCACTTAACTAGCTCCACTTGAACTAATAGAGCTCACTTGCTTCACTTCACTACAATTGATTAAACTCAGTTGCCTCACTTCAATTCAGCTGATTAAGCTCAGTTGCCTCACTTCACATCAACTGATAACGCTTACTTAACTAGCTTCACTTCTACTAATTGAGCTCAGCTGCTTCATTTGACTTCAATTGATTAAGCTCAGTTGCCTCACTTCACTTCAACCGATTAAGCTCAGTTGCCTCACTTCACCTCAACTGATAACGCTCACTTAACTAGCTTCACTTCTACTAATTGAGCTCAGTTGCCTCACTTCACTTCAATTGATTCAGCTCAGTCGCCTCACTTCACTTCAATTGATTAGGCTCAGTTTCCTCACTACACTTCAACCGATTCTGCTCACTTAACTAGCTTCACTTCAATCAATTGAGCTCACTTGCTTCACTTGACTTCAATTGATTAAGCTCAGTTGCCTCACTTCACCTCAACTGATAACGCTTACTTAACAAGCCTCATTTCAACTAATTGAGCTCACTTGCTTCACTTGACTTAAATTGATTAAGCTCAGTTGCCTCACTTCAATTCAGCTGATTAAGCTCAGTTGCCTCACTTCACCTCAACTGATAACGCTCACTTAACTTGCTTCATTTCAACTAATTGAGCTCAGTTGCTTCACTTCACTTCAATTGATCCAGCTCAGTTGCCTCACTTCACTTCAACCGATTAAGCTCAGTTGCCTCACTTCACCTCAACTGATAACGCTCACTTAACTTGCTTCAGCTCAACTAATTGAGCTTAGTTGCTTCATTCCACTTCAATTGATTCAGCTCAGTTGCCTCACTTCACTTCAGTTGATTAGGCTCAGTTGTCCCACTTCACTTCAACTGATTCTGCTCACTTAACTAGCTTCACTTCAACTAATTGAGCTCACTTGCTTCACTTGACTTCAATTGATTAAGCTCAGTTGCTTCACTTCACTTCAACTGATAACGCTTACTTAACAAGCCTCACTTCAACTAATTGAGCTCACTTGCTTCACTTGACTTAAATTGATCAAGCTCAGTTGCCTCACTTCAATTCAGCTGATTAAGCTCAGTTGCCTCACTTCACCTCAACTGATAATGCTCACTTAACTTGCTTCATTTCAACTAATTGAGCTCAGTTGCTTCACTTCACTTCAATTGATCCAGCTCAGTTGCCTCACTTCACTTCAACCGATTAAGCTCAGTTGCCTCACTTCACCTCAACTGATAACGCTCACTTAACTAGCTTCACTTCTACTAATTGAGCTCAGTTGCCTCACTTCACTTCAATTGATTCAGCTCAGTCGCCTCACTTCACTTCAATTGATTAGGCTCAGTTTCCTCACTACACTTCAACCGATTCTGCTCACTTAACTAGCTTCACTTCAATCAATTGAGCTCACTTGCTTCACTTGACTTCAATTGATTAAGCTCAGTTGCCTCACTTCACCTCAACTGATAACGCTTACTTAACAAGCCTCATTTCAACTAATTGAGCTCACTTGCTTCACTTGACTTAAATTGATTAAGCTCAGTTGCTTCACTTCACCTCAACTGATAACGCTCACTTAACTTGCTTCATTTCAACTAATTGAGCTCAGTTGCTTCACTTCACTTCAATTGATTCAGCTCAGTTGCCTCACTTCACTTCAATTGATTAGGCTCAGTTTCTTCACTTCACTTCAACTGATTCTGCTCACTTAACTAGCTTCACTTCAACTAATTGAGCTCAGTTGCCTCACTTCACCTCAACTGATAACGCTCACTTAACTTGCTTCACTTCAACTAATTGAGCTCAGTTGCTTCACTTCACTTCAATTGATTCAGCTGAGTTACCTCACTTCACTTCAATTGATTAGGCTCAGTTGCCTCACTTCACCTCAACTGATAACGCACACTTAACTAGCTTCACTTGAACTAATAGAGCTCACTTGCTTCACTTCACTACAATTGATTAAACTCAGTTGCCTCACTTCAATTCAGCTGATTAAGCTCAGTTGCCTCACTCCACCTCAACTGATAACGATTACTTAACTAGCTTCACTTCTACTAATTGAGCTCAGCTGCTTCACTTCAGTTCAATTGATTCAGCTGAGTTACCTCTCTTCACTTCAATTGATTAGGCTCAGTTGCCTCACTTCACCTCAACTGATAACGCACACTTAACTAGCTTCACTTGAACTAATAGAGCTCACTTGCTTCATTTGACTTCAATTGATTAAGCTCAGTTGCTTAACTTCACTTCAATTGATTCAGCTCAGTTGCCTCACTTCACCTCAACTGATAACGATTACTTAACTAGCTTCACTTCTACTAATTGAGCTCAGCTGCTTCACTTCAGTTCAATTGATTCAGCTGAGTTACCTCTCTTCACTTCAATTGATTAGGCTCAGTTGCCTCACTTCACCTCAACTGATAACGCACACTTAACTAGCTTCACTTGAACTAATTGAGCTCACTTGCTTCACTTGACTTCAATTGATTAAGCTCAGTTGCTTCACTTCACTTCAAGTAATTGGACTCACTTTGTTAGCGTCACCTCAACTGATAACGCTTACTTAACTAGCTTCACTTCTACTAATTGAGCTCAGCTGCTTCATTTGACTTCAATTGATTAAGCTCAGTTGCTTAACTTCACTTCAATTGATTCAGCTCAGTTGCCTCACTTCATTTCAGTTGATTAGGCTCAGTTGTCCCACTTCACTTCAACTGATTCTGCTCACTTAACTAGCTTCACTTCAACTAATTGAGCTCAGTTGCTTCACTTCACTTCAACTAATTGAGCTCACTTGCTTCACTCCACTACAATTGATTCAGCTCAGTTGCCTCACTTCACTTCAGTTGATTAGGCTCAGTTGTCCCACTTCACTTCAACTGATTCTGCTCACTTAACTAGCTTCACTTCAACTAATTGAGCTCACTTGCTTCACTTGACTTCAATTGATTAAGCTCAGTTGCTTCACTTCACTTCAACTGATAACGCTTACTTAGCAAGCCTCACTTCAACTAATTGAGCTCACTTGCTTCACTTGACTTAAATTGATTAAGCTCAGTTGCCTCACTTCAATTCAGCTGATTAAGCTCAGTTGCCTCACTTCACCTCAACTGATAACGCTCACTTAACTTGCTTCATTTCAACTAATTGAGCTCAGTTGCTTCACTTCACTTCAATTGATCCAGCTCAGTTGCCTCACTTCACTTCAACCGATTAAGCTCAGTTGCCTCACTTCACCTCAACTGATAACGCTCACTTAACTAGCTTCACTTCTACTAATTGAGCTCAGTTGCCTCACTTCACTTCAATTGATTCAGCTCAGTCGCCTCACCTCACTTCAATTGATTAGGCTCAGTTTCCTCACTTCACTTCAACCGATTCTGCTCACTTAACTAGCTTCACTTCAATCAATTGAGCTCACTTGCTTCACTTAACTTCAATTGATTAAGCTCAGTTGCCTCACTTCACCTCAACTGATAACGCTTACTTAACAAGCCTCACTTCAACTAATTGAGCTCACTTGCTTCACTTGACTTAAATTGATCAAGCTCAGTTGCCTCACTTCAATTCAGCTGATTAAGCTCAGTTGCCTCACTTCACCTCAACTGATAACGCTCACTTAACTTGCTTCATTTCAACTAATTGAGCTCAGTTGCTTCACTTCACTTCAATTGATTCAGCTCAGTTGCCTCACTTCACTTCAATTGATTAGGCTCAGTTTCTTCACTTCACTTCAACTGATTCTGCTCACTTAACTAGCTTCACTTCAACTAATTGAGCTCAGTTGCCTCAATTCACCTCAACTGATAACGCTCACTTAACTGGCTTCACTTCAACTAATTGAGCTCAGTTGCTTCACTTCACTTCAATTGATTCAGCTGAGTTACCTCACTTCACTTCAATTGATTAGGCTCAGTTGCCTCACTTCACTTCTACTGATTAAGCTCAGTTGCTTCACTTCACCTCAACTGATAACGCTCAGTTGCCTCACTTCACTTCAACTGATTAAGCTCAGTTGCCTCACTTTACCTCAACTGATAACGCTCACTTAACTAGCTTAACTTCAACTAATTGAGCTCACTTGCTGCACTTGACTTAAATTGATTAAGCTCAGTTGCTTTACTTCACTTCAACTAATTGGACGCACTTTGTTAGCGTCACCTCAACTGATAACGCTCACTTAACTAGCTTCACTTGAACTAATAGAGCTCACTTGCTTCACTTGACTTCAATTGATTAAGCTCAGTTGCTTCACTTCTATTCAGCTGAGTAAGCTCAGTTGCCTCACTTCACCTCAACTGATAACGCTCACTTTACTAGCTTCAATTCTACTAATTGAGCTAAGTTGCCTTACTTCACTTCAACTGATTCTGCTCAGTTGCCTCACTTTACCTCAACTGATAACGCTCACTTAACTAGCTTCACTTGAACTAATAGAGCTCACTTGCTGCACTTGACTTAAATTGATTAAGCTCAGTTGCTTTACTTCACTTCAACTAATTGGACTCACTTTGTTAGCGTCACCTCAACTGATAACGCTCACTTAACTAGCTTCCCTTCAACTAATTGAGCTCACTTGCTTCATTTGACTTCAATTGATTAAGCTCAGTTGCCTCACTTCACTTCAACTGATTAAGCTCAGTTGCTTCACTTTACCTCAACTGATAACGCTCACTTAACTAGCTTCACTTCAACTAATTGATCTTACTTGCTGCACTTGACTTAAATTGATTAAGTTCAGTTGCTTTACTTCACTTCAACTAATTGGACTCACTTTGTTAGCGTCACCTCAACTGATAACGCTCACTTAACTAGCTTCCCTTCAACTAATTGAGCTCACTTGCTTCATTTGACTTCAATTGATTAAGCTCAGTTGCTTAACTTCACTTCAATTGATTCAGCTCAGTTGCCTCACTTCATTTCAGTTGATTAGGCTCAGTTGTCTCACTTCACTTCAACTGATTCTGCTCACTTAACTAGCTTCACTTCAACTAATTGAGCTCAGTTGCTTCACTTCACTTCAACTAATTGAGCTCACTTGCTTCATTTGACTTCAATTGATTAAGCTCAGTTGCTTAACTTCACTTCAATTGATTCAGCTCAGTTGCCTCACTTCATTTCAGTTGATTAGGCTCAGTTGTCTCACTTCACTTCAACTGATTCTGCTCACTTAACTAGCTTCACTTCAACTAATTGAGCTAAGTTGCTTCACTTCACTTCAATTGGTTCAGCTCAGTTGCCTCACTTCACTTCAATTGATTAGGCTCAGTTGCCTCACTTCACTTCAACTGATTAAGCTCAGTTGCCTCACTTCACCTCAACTGATAACGCTCACTTAACTAGCTTCACTTCTACTAATTGAGCTCAGTTGCCTCACTTCACTTCAATTGATTAGGCTCAGTTTCCTCACTTCACTTCAACCGATTCTGCTCACTTAACTAGCTTCACTTCAATCAATTGAGCTCACTTACTTCACTTAACTTCAATTGATTAAGTTCAGTTGCTTCACTTCCCTTCAACTAATTGGACTCACTTTCTTAGCGTCACCTCAAGTGATAACGCTCACTTAACTAGCTTCACTTCAACTAATAGAGCTCACTTGCTTCACTTGACTTCAATTGATTAAGCTCAGTTGCCTCACTTCACTTCAACTGATTAAGCTCAGTTGCCTCACTTCACCTCAACTGATAACGCTCACCTAACTAACTTCAATCTACTAATTGAGCTAAGTTGCCTCACTTCACTTCAACTGATTCTGCTTACTTAACTAGCTTCACTTCAACTAATTGAGCTCACTTGCTTCATTTGACTTCAATTGATTAAGCTCAGTTGCTTCACTTCTATTCAGCTGAGTAAGCTCAGTTGCCTCACTTCACCTCAACTGATAACGCTCACCTAACTAGCTTCAATCTACTAATTGAGCTAAGTTGCCTCACATCACTTCAACTGATTCTGCTCACTTAACTAGCTTCACTTCAACTAATTGAGCTTACTTGCTTCATTTGACTTCAATTGATTAAGCTCAGTTGCTTCACTTCACTTCAATTGATTCAACTCACTTAACTACCTGCACTTCAACTAATTGAGCTCACTTGCTTCACTTGACTTAAATTGATTAAGCTCAGTTGCTTCACTTCACTTCAACTAATTGGACTCACTTTGTTAGCGTCACCTCAACTGATAACGCTCACTTAACTAGCATCACTTCAACTAAAAGAGCTCACTTGCTTCACTTCACTACAATTAATTAAGCTCAGTTGCCTCACTTCACCTCAACTGATAACGCTCACTTAACTAGCTTCAATTCTACTAATTGAGCTACGTTGCCTCACTTTACTTCAACTGATTCTGCTCACTTAACTAGCTTCACTTCAACTAATTGAGCTCACTTGCTTCATTTGACTTCAATTGATTAAGCTCAGTTGCTTAACTTCACTTCAATTGATTCAGCTCAGTTGCCTCACTTTATTTCAGTTGATTAGGCTCAGTTGTCGCACTTCACTTCAACTGATTCTGCTCACTTAACTAGCTTCACTTCAACTAATTGAGCTCAGTTGCTTTACTTCACTTCAACTAATTGAGCTCACTTGCTTCACTTGACTTCAATTGATTAAGCTCAGTTGCTTCACTTCACTTCAAGTAATTGGACTCACTTTGTTAGCGTCACCTCAACTGATAACGCTCACTTAACTACCTTCACTTGAACTAATAGAGCTCACTTGCTTCACTTCACTACAATTGATTAAACTCAGTTGCCTCACTTCAATTCAGCTGATTGAGCTCAGTTGCCTCACTTCACCTCAACTGATAACGCTTACTTAACAAGCCTCACTTCAACTAATTGAGCTCACTTGCTTCACTTGACTTAAATTGATCAAGCTCAGTTGCCTCACTTCAATTCAGCTGATTAAGCTCAGTTGACTCACTTCACCTCAATTGATAACGCTCACTTAACTTGCTTCATTTCAACTAATTGAGCTCAGTTGCTTCACTTCACTTCAATTGATTAGGCTCAGTTGCCTCACTTCACTTCTACTGATTAAGCTCAGTTGCTACACTTCACCTCAACTGATAACGCTCAGTTGCCTCACTTCACTTCAACTGATTAAGCTCAGTTGCCTCACTTTACCTCAACTGATAACGCTCACTTAACTAGCTTAACTTCAACTAATTGAGCTCACTTGCTGCACTTGACTTAAATTGATTAAGCTCAGTTGCTTTACTTCACTTCAACTAATTGGACTCACTTTGTTAGCGTCACCTCAACTGATAACGCTCACTTAACTAGCTTCACTTGAACTAATAGAGCTCACTTGCTTCACTTGACTTCAATTGATTAAGCTCAGTTGCTTCACTTCTATTCAGCTGAGTAAGCTCAATTGCCTCACTTCACCTCAACTGATAACGCTCACTTAACTAGCTTCAATTCTACTAATTGAGCTAAGTTGCCTCACTTCACTTGAACTGATTCTGCTCAGTTGCCTCACTTTACCTCAACTGATAACGCTCACTTAACTAGCTTCACTTGAACTAATAGAGCTCACTTGCTGCACTTGACTTAAATTGATTAAGCTCAGTTGCTTTACTTCACTTCAACTAATTGGACTCACTTTGTTAGCGTCACCTCAACTGATAACGCTCACTTAACTAGCTTCCCTTCAACTAATTGAGCTCACTTGCTTCATTTGACTTCAATTGATTAAGCTCACTTGCCTCACTTCACTTCAACTGATTAAGCTCAGTTGCCTCACTTTACCTCAACTGATAACGCTCACTTAACTAGCTTCACTTCAACTAATTGAGCTCACTTGCTGCACTTGACTTAAATTGATTAAGTTCAGTTGCTTTACTTCACTTCAACTAATTGGACTCACTTTGTTAGCGTCACCTCAACTGATAACGCTCACTTAACTAGCTTCCCTTCAACTAATTGAGCTCACTTGCTTCATTTGACTTCAATTGATTAAGCTCAGTTGCTTAACTTCACTTCAATTGATTCAGCTCAGTTGCCTCACGTCATTTCAGTTGATTAGGCTCAGTTGTCTCACTTCACTTCAACTGATTCTGCTCACTTAACTAGCTTCACTTCAACTAATTGAGCTCAGTTGCTTCACTTCACTTCAACTAATTGAGCTCACTTGCTTCATTTGACTTCAATTGATTAAGCTCAGTTGCTTAACTTCAGTTCAATTGATTCAGCTCAGTTGCCTCACTTCAATTCAGCTGATTAAGTTCAGTTGCCTCACTTCACCACAACTGATAACGCTCACTTTACTAGCTTCACTTCTACTAATTGAGCTAAGTTGATTCACTTCACTTCAATTGGCTCAGCTCAGTTGCCTCACTTCACTTCAATTGATTAGGCTCAGTTGCCTCACTTCACTTCAACTGATTAAGCTCAGTTGCCTCACTTCACCTCAACTGATAACGCTCACTTAACTAGCTTCACTTCTACTAATTGAGCTCAGTTGCCTCACTTCACTTCAATTGATTAGGGTCAGTTTCCTCACTTCACTTCAACCGATTCTGCTCACTTAACTAGCTTCACTTCAATCAATTGAGCTCACTTACTTCACTTAACTTCAATTGATTAAGTTCAGTTGCTTCACTTCCCTTCAACTAATTGGACTCACTTTCTTAGCGTCACCTCAAGTGATAACGCTCACTTAACTAGCTTCACTTCAACTAATAGAGCTAACTTGCTTCACTTGACTTCAATTGATTAAGCTCAGTTGCTTCACTTCTATTCAGCTGAGTAAGCTCAGTTGCCTCACTTCACCTCAACTGATAACGCTCACTTAACTAGCTTCACTTCAACTAATTGAGCTCACTTGCTTCATTTGACTTCAATTGATTAAGCTCAGTTGCTTAACTTCACTTCAATTAATTCAGCTCAGTTGCCTCACTTCATTTCAGTTGATTAGGCTCAGTTGCCTCACTTCACTTCAACTGATTAAGCTCAGTTGCCTCACTTCACCTCAACTGATAACGCTCACCTAACTAGCTTCAATCTACTAATTGAGCTAAGTTGCCTCACTTCACTTCAACTGATTCTGCTTACTTAACTAGCTTCACTTCAACTAATTGAGCTCACTTGCTTCATTTGACTTCAATTGATTAAGCTCAGTTGCTTCACTTCTATTCAGCTGAGTAAGCTCAGTTGCCTCACTTCACCTCAACTGATAACGCTCACCTAACTAGCTTCAATCTACTAATTGAGCTAAGTTGCCTCACATCACTTCAACTGATTCTGCTCACTTAACTAGGTTCACTTCAACTAATTGAGCTTACTTGCTTCATTTGACTTCAATTGATTAAGCTCAGTTGCTTCACTTCACTTCAATTGATTCAACTCACTTAACTACCTGCACTTCAACTAATTGAGCTCACTTGCTTCACTTGACTTAAATTGATTAAGCTCAGTTGCTTCACTTCACTTCAACTAATTGGACTCACTTTGTTAGCGTCACCTCAACTGATAACGCTCACTTAACTAGCATCACTTCAACTAAAAGAGCTCACTTGCTTCACTTCACTACAATTAATTAAGCTCAGTTGCCTCACTTCACCTCAACTGATAACGCTCACTTAACTAGCTTCAATTCTACTAATTGAGCTACGTTGCCTCACTTTACTTCAACTGATTCTGCTCACTTAACTAGCTTCACTTCAACTAATTGAGCTCACTTGCTTCATTTGACTTCAATTGATTAAGCTCAGTTGCTTAACTTCACTTCAATTGATTCAGCTCAGTTGCCTCACTTTATTTCAGTTGATTAGGCTCAGTTGTCCCACTTCACTTCAACTGATTCTGCTCCCTTAACTAGCTTCACTTCAACTAATTGAGCTCAGTTGCTTTACTTCACTTCAACTAATTGAGCTCACTTGCTTCACTTGACTTCAATTGATTAAGCTCAGTTGCTTCACTTCACTTCAAGTAATTGGACTCACTTTGTTAGCGTCACCTCAACTGATAACGCTTACTTAACAAGCCTCACTTCAACTAATTGAGCTCACTTGCTTCACTTGACTTAAATTGATCAAGCTCAGTTGCCTCACTTCAATTCAGCTGATTAAGCTCAGTTGACTCACTTCACCTCAACTGATAACGCTCACTTAACTTGCTTCATTTCAACTAATTGAGCTCAGTTGCTTAACTTCACTTCAATTGATTCAGCTCAGTTGCCTCACTTCATTTCAGTTGATTAGGCTCAGTTGTCTCACTTCACTTCAACTGATTCTGCTCACTTAACTAGCTTCACTTCAACTAATTGAGCTCAGTTGCTTCACTTCACTTCAACTAATTGAGCTCACTTGCTTCATTTGACTTCAATTGATTAAGCTCAGTTGCTTAACTTCACTTCAATTGATTCAGCTCAGTTGCCTCACTTCATTTCAGTTGATTAGGCTCAGTTGTCTCACTTCACTTCAACTGATTCTGCTCACTTAACTAGCTTCACTTCAACTAATTGAGCTAAGTTGCTTCACTTCACTTCAATTGGTTCAGCTCAGTTGCCTCACTTCACTTCAATTGATTAGGCTCAGTTGCCTCACTTCACTTCAACTGATTAAGCTCAGTTGCCTCACTTCACCTCAACTGATAACGCTCACTTAACTAGCTTCACTTCTACTAATTGAGCTCAGTTGCCTCACTTCACTTCAATTGATTAGGCTCAGTTTCCTCACTTCACTTCAACCGATTCTGCTCACTTAACTAGCTTCACTTCAATCAATTGAGCTCACTTACTTCACTTAACTTCAATTGATTAAGTTCAGTTGCTTCACTTCCCTTCAACTAATTGGACTCACTTTCTTAGCGTCACCTCAAGTGATAACGCTCACTTAACTAGCTTCACTTCAACTAATAGAGCTCACTTGCTTCACTTGACTTCAATTGATTAAGCTCAGTTGCCTCACTTCACTTCAACTGATTAAGCTCAGTTGCCTCACTTTACCTCAACTGATAACGCTCACTTAACTAGCTTAACTTCAACTAATTGAGCTCACTTGCTGCACTTGACTTAAATTGATTAAGCTCAGTTGCTTTACTTCACTTCAACTAATTGGACGCACTTTGTTAGCGTCACCTCAACTGATAACGCTCACTTAACTAGCTTCACTTGAACTAATAGAGCTCACTTGCTTCACTTGACTTCAATTGATTAAGCTCAGTTGCTTCACTTCTATTCAGCTGAGTAAGCTCAGTTGCCTCACTTCACCTCAACTGATAACGCTCACTTAACTAGCTTCACTTCAACTAATAGAGCTCACTTGCTTCACTTGACTTCAATTGATTAAGCTCAGTTGCCTCACTTCACTTCAACTGATTAAGCTCAGTTGCCTCACTTTACCTCAACTGATAACGCTCACTTAACTAGCTTAACTTCAACTAATTGAGCTCACTTGCTGCACTTGACTTAAATTGATTAAGCTCAGTTGCTTTACTTCACTTCAACTAATTGGACGCACTTTGTTAGCGTCACCTCAACTGATAACGCTCACTTAACTAGCTTCACTTGAACTAATAGAGCTCACTTGCTTCACTTGACTTCAATTGATTAAGCTCAGTTGCTTCACTTCTATTCAGCTGAGTAAGCTCAGTTGCCTCACTTCACCTCAACTGATAACGCTCACCTAACTAGCTTCAATCTACTAATTGAGCTCAGTTGCCTCACTTCACTTCAATTGATTAGGCTCAGTTTCCTCACTTCACTTCAACCGATTCTGCTCACTTAACTAGCTTCACTTCAATCAATTGAGCTCACTTACTTCACTTAACTTCAATTGATTAAGTTCAGTTGCTTCACTTCCCTTCAACTAATTGGACTCACTTTCTTAGCGTCACCTCAAGTGATAACGCTCACTTAACTAGCTTCACTTCAACTAATAGAGCTCACTTGCTTCACTTGACTTCAATTGATTAAGCTCAGTTGCCTCACTTCACTTCAACTGATTAAGCTCAGTTGCCTCACTTCACCTCAACTGATAACGCTCACCTAACTAACTTCAATCTACTAATTGAGCTAAGTTGCCTCACTTCACTTCAACTGATTCTGCTTACTTAACTAGCTTCACTTCAACTAATTGAGCTCACTTGCTTCATTTGACTTCAATTGATTAAGCTCAGTTGCTTCACTTCTATTCAGCTGAGTAAGCTCAGTTGCCTCACTTCACCTCAACTGATAACGCTCACCTAACTAGCTTCAATCTACTAATTGAGCTAAGTTGCCTCACATCACTTCAACTGATTCTGCTCACTTAACTAGCTTCACTTCAACTAATTGAGCTTACTTGCTTCATTTGACTTCAATTGATTAAGCTCAGTTGCTTCACTTCACTTCAATTGATTCAACTCACTTAACTACCTGCACTTCAACTAATTGAGCTCACTTGCTTCACTTGACTTAAATTGATTAAGCTCAGTTGCTTCACTTCACTTCAACTAATTGGACTCACTTTGTTAGCGTCACCTCAACTGATAACGCTCACTTAACTAGCATCACTTCAACTAAAAGAGCTCACTTGCTTCACTTCACTACAATTAATTAAGCTCAGTTGCCTCACTTCACCTCAACTGATAACGCTCACTTAACTAGCTTCAATTCTACTAATTGAGCTACGTTGCCTCACTTTACTTCAACTGATTCTGCTCACTTAACTAGCTTCACTTCAACTAATTGAGCTCACTTGCTTCATTTGACTTCAATTGATTAAGCTCAGTTGCTTAACTTCACTTCAATTGATTCAGCTCAGTTGCCTCACTTTATTTCAGTTGATTAGGCTCAGTTGTCGCACTTCACTTCAACTGATTCTGCTCACTTAACTAGCTTCACTTCAACTAATTGAGCTCAGTTGCTTTACTTCACTTCAACTAATTGAGCTCACTTGCTTCACTTGACTTCAATTGATTAAGCTCAGTTGCTTCACTTCACTTCAAGTAATTGGACTCACTTTGTTAGCGTCACCTCAACTGATAACGCTCACTTAACTACCTTCACTTGAACTAATAGAGCTCACTTGCTTCACTTCACTACAATTGATTAAACTCAGTTGCCTCACTTCAATTCAGCTGATTGAGCTCAGTTGCCTCACTTCACCTCAACTGATAACGCTTACTTAACAAGCCTCACTTCAACTAATTGAGCTCACTTGCTTCACTTGACTTAAATTGATCAAGCTCAGTTGCCTCACTTCAATTCAGCTGATTAAGCTCAGTTGACTCACTTCACCTCAATTGATAACGCTCACTTAACTTGCTTCATTTCAACTAATTGAGCTCAGTTGCTTCACTTCACTTCAATTGATTAGGCTCAGTTGCCTCACTTCACTTCTACTGATTAAGCTCAGTTGCTACACTTCACCTCAACTGATAACGCTCAGTTGCCTCACTTCACTTCAACTGATTAAGCTCAGTTGCCTCACTTTACCTCAACTGATAACGCTCACTTAACTAGCTTAACTTCAACTAATTGAGCTCACTTGCTGCACTTGACTTAAATTGATTAAGCTCAGTTGCTTTACTTCACTTCAACTAATTGGACTCACTTTGTTAGCGTCACCTCAACTGATAACGCTCACTTAACTAGCTTCACTTGAACTAATAGAGCTCACTTGCTTCACTTGACTTCAATTGATTAAGCTCAGTTGCTTCACTTCTATTCAGCTGAGTAAGCTCAATTGCCTCACTTCACCTCAACTGATAACGCTCACTTAACTAGCTTCAATTCTACTAATTGAGCTAAGTTGCCTCACTTCACTTGAACTGATTCTGCTCAGTTGCCTCACTTTACCTCAACTGATAACGCTCACTTAACTAGCTTCACTTGAACTAATAGAGCTCACTTGCTGCACTTGACTTAAATTGATTAAGCTCAGTTGCTTTACTTCACTTCAACTAATTGGACTCACTTTGTTAGCGTCACCTCAACTGATAACGCTCACTTAACTAGCTTCCCTTCAACTAATTGAGCTCACTTGCTTCATTTGACTTCAATTGATTAAGCTCACTTGCCTCACTTCACTTCAACTGATTAAGCTCAGTTGCCTCACTTTACCTCAACTGATAACGCTCACTTAACTAGCTTCACTTCAACTAATTGAGCTCACTTGCTGCACTTGACTTAAATTGATTAAGTTCAGTTGCTTTACTTCACTTCAACTAATTGGACTCACTTTGTTAGCGTCACCTCAACTGATAACGCTCACTTAACTAGCTTCCCTTCAACTAATTGAGCTCACTTGCTTCATTTGACTTCAATTGATTAAGCTCAGTTGCTTAACTTCACTTCAATTGATTCAGCTCAGTTGCCTCACGTCATTTCAGTTGATTAGGCTCAGTTGTCTCACTTCACTTCAACTGATTCTGCTCACTTAACTAGCTTCACTTCAACTAATTGAGCTCAGTTGCTTCACTTCACTTCAACTAATTGAGCTCACTTGCTTCATTTGACTTCAATTGATTAAGCTCAGTTGCTTAACTTCAGTTCAATTGATTCAGCTCAGTTGCCTCACTTCAATTCAGCTGATTAAGTTCAGTTGCCTCACTTCACCACAACTGATAACGCTCACTTTACTAGCTTCACTTCTACTAATTGAGCTAAGTTGATTCACTTCACTTCAATTGGCTCAGCTCAGTTGCCTCACTTCACTTCAATTGATTAGGCTCAGTTGCCTCACTTCACTTCAACTGATTAAGCTCAGTTGCCTCACTTCACCTCAACTGATAACGCTCACTTAACTAGCTTCACTTCTACTAATTGAGCTCAGTTGCCTCACTTCACTTCAATTGATTAGGGTCAGTTTCCTCACTTCACTTCAACCGATTCTGCTCACTTAACTAGCTTCACTTCAATCAATTGAGCTCACTTACTTCACTTAACTTCAATTGATTAAGTTCAGTTGCTTCACTTCCCTTCAACTAATTGGACTCACTTTCTTAGCGTCACCTCAAGTGATAACGCTCACTTAACTAGCTTCACTTCAACTAATAGAGCTAACTTGCTTCACTTGACTTCAATTGATTAAGCTCAGTTGCTTCACTTCTATTCAGCTGAGTAAGCTCAGTTGCCTCACTTCACCTCAACTGATAACGCTCACTTAACTAGCTTCACTTCAACTAATTGAGCTCACTTGCTTCATTTGACTTCAATTGATTAAGCTCAGTTGCTTAACTTCACTTCAATTAATTCAGCTCAGTTGCCTCACTTCATTTCAGTTGATTAGGCTCAGTTGCCTCACTTCACTTCAACTGATTAAGCTCAGTTGCCTCACTTCACCTCAACTGATAACGCTCACCTAACTAGCTTCAATCTACTAATTGAGCTAAGTTGCCTCACTTCACTTCAACTGATTCTGCTTACTTAACTAGCTTCACTTCAACTAATTGAGCTCACTTGCTTCATTTGACTTCAATTGATTAAGCTCAGTTGCTTCACTTCTATTCAGCTGAGTAAGCTCAGTTGCCTCACTTCACCTCAACTGATAACGCTCACCTAACTAGCTTCAATCTACTAATTGAGCTAAGTTGCCTCACATCACTTCAACTGATTCTGCTCACTTAACTAGGTTCACTTCAACTAATTGAGCTTACTTGCTTCATTTGACTTCAATTGATTAAGCTCAGTTGCTTCACTTCACTTCAATTGATTCAACTCACTTAACTACCTGCACTTCAACTAATTGAGCTCACTTGCTTCACTTGACTTAAATTGATTAAGCTCAGTTGCTTCACTTCACTTCAACTAATTGGACTCACTTTGTTAGCGTCACCTCAACTGATAACGCTCACTTAACTAGCATCACTTCAACTAAAAGAGCTCACTTGCTTCACTTCACTACAATTAATTAAGCTCAGTTGCCTCACTTCACCTCAACTGATAACGCTCACTTAACTAGCTTCAATTCTACTAATTGAGCTACGTTGCCTCACTTTACTTCAACTGATTCTGCTCACCTAACTAGCTTCACTTCAACTAATTGAGCTCACTTGCTTCATTTGACTTCAATTGATTAAGCTCAGTTGCTTAACTTCACTTCAATTGATTCAGCTCAGTTGCCTCACTTTATTTCAGTTGATTAGGCTCAGTTGTCCCACTTCACTTCAACTGATTCTGCTCCCTTAACTAGCTTCACTTCAACTAATTGAGCTCAGTTGCTTTACTTCACTTCAACTAATTGAGCTCACTTGCTTCACTTGACTTCAATTGATTAAGCTCAGTTGCTTCACTTCACTTCAAGTAATTGGACTCACTTTGTTAGCGTCACCTCAACTGATAACGCTTACTTAACAAGCCTCACTTCAACTAATTGAGCTCACTTGCTTCACTTGACTTAAATTGATCAAGCTCAGTTGCCTCACTTCAATTCAGCTGATTAAGCTCAGTTGACTCACTTCACCTCAACTGATAACGCTCACTTAACTTGCTTCATTTCAACTAATTGAGCTCAGTTGCTTAACTTCACTTCAATTGATTCAGCTCAGTTGCCTCACTTCATTTCAGTTGATTAGGCTCAGTTGTCTCACTTCACTTCAACTGATTCTGCTCACTTAACTAGCTTCACTTCAACTAATTGAGCTCAGTTGCTTCACTTCACTTCAACTAATTGAGCTCACTTGCTTCATTTGACTTCAATTGATTAAGCTCAGTTGCTTAACTTCACTTCAATTGATTCAGCTCAGTTGCCTCACTTCATTTCAGTTGATTAGGCTCAGTTGTCTCACTTCACTTCAACTGATTCTGCTCACTTAACTAGCTTCACTTCAACTAATTGAGCTAAGTTGCTTCACTTCACTTCAATTGGTTCAGCTCAGTTGCCTCACTTCACTTCAATTGATTAGGCTCAGTTGCCTCACTTCACTTCAACTGATTAAGCTCAGTTGCCTCACTTCACCTCAACTGATAACGCTCACTTAACTAGCTTCACTTCTACTAATTGAGCTCAGTTGCCTCACTTCACTTCAATTGATTAGGCTCAGTTTCCTCACTTCACTTCAACCGATTCTGCTCACTTAACTAGCTTCACTTCAATCAATTGAGCTCACTTACTTCACTTAACTTCAATTGATTAAGTTCAGTTGCTTCACTTCCCTTCAACTAATTGGACTCACTTTCTTAGCGTCACCTCAAGTGATAACGCTCACTTAACTAGCTTCACTTCAACTAATAGAGCTCACTTGCTTCACTTGACTTCAATTGATTAAGCTCAGTTGCCTCACTTCACTTCAACTGATTAAGCTCAGTTGCCTCACTTCACCTCAACTGATAACGCTCACCTAACTAGCTTCAATCTACTAATTGAGCTAAGTTGCCTCACTTCACTTCAACTGATTCTGCTTACTTAACTAGCTTCACTTCAACTAATTGAGCTCACTTGCTTCATTTGACTTCAATTGATTAAGCTCAGTTGCTTCACTTCTATTCAGCTGAGTAAGCTCAGTTGCCTCACTTCACCTCAACCGATTCTGCTCACTTAACTAGCTTCACTTTAATCAATTGAGCTCACTTACTTCACTTAACTTCAATTGATTAAGTTCAGTTGCTTCACTTCCCTTCAACTAATTGGACTCACTTTCTAAGCGTCACCTCAAGTGATAACGCTCACTTAACTAGCTTCACTTCAACTAATAGAGCTCACTTGCTTCACTTGACTTCAATTGATTAAGCTCAGTTGCCTCACTTCACTTCAACTGATTAAGCTCAGTTGCCTCACTTCACCTCAACTGATAACGCTCACCCAACTAGCTTCAATCTACTAATTGAGCTAAGTTGCCTCACATCACTTCAACTGATTCTGCTCACTTAACTAGCTTCACTTCAACTAATTGAGCTTACTTGCTTCATTTGACTTCAATTGATTAAGCTCAGTTGCTTCACTTCACTTCAATTGATTCAACTCACTTAACTACCTGCACTTCAACTAATTGAGCTCACTTGCTTCACTTGACTTAAATTGATTAAGCTCAGTTGCTTCACTTCACTTCAACTAATTGGACTCACTTTGTTAGCGTCACCTCAACTGATAACGCTCACTTAACTAGCATCACTTCAACTAAAAGAGCTCACTTGCTTTACTTCACTACAATTAATTAAGCTCAGTTGCCTCACTTCACCTCAACTGATAACGCTCACTTAACTAGCTTCAATTCTACTAATTGAGCTACGTTGCCTCACTTTACTTCAACTGATTCTGCTCACTTAACTAGCTTCACTTCAACTAATTGAGCTCACTTGCTTCATTTGACTTCAATTGATTAAGCTCAGTTGCTTAATTTCACTTCAATTGATTCAGCTCAGTTGCCTCACTTTATTTCAGTTGATTAGGCTCAGTTGTCCCACTTCACTTCAACTGATTCTGCTCACTTAACTAGCTTCACTTCAACTAATTGAGCTCAGTTGCTTTACTTCACTTCAACTAATTGAGCTCACTTGCTTCACTTGACTTCAATTGATTAAGCTCAGTTGCTTCACTTCACTTCAAGTAATTGGACTCACTTTGTTAGCGTCACCTCAACTGATAACGCTCACTTAACTACCTTCACTTGAACTAATAGAGCTCACTTGCTTCACTTCACTACAATTGATTAAACTCAGTTGCCTCACTTCAATTCAGCTGATTGAGCTCAGTTGCCTCACTTCACCTCAACTGATAACGCTTACTTAACAAGCCTCACTTCAACTAATTGAGCTCACTTGCTTCACTTGACTTAAATTGATCAAGCTCAGTTGCCTCACTTCAATTCAGCTGATTAAGCTCAGTTGACTCACTTCACCTCAACTGATAACGCTCACTTAACTTGCTTCATTTCAACTAATTGAGCTCAGTTGCTTCACTTCACTTCAATTGATTAGGCTCAGTTGCCTCACTTCACTTCTACTGATTAAGCTCAGTTGCTTCACTTCACCTCAACTGATAACGCTCAGTTGCCTCACTTCACTTCAACTGATTAAGCTCAGTTGCCTCACTTTACCTCAACTGATAACGCTCACTTAACTAGCTTCACTTCAACTAATAGAGCTCACTTGCTTCACTTGACTTCAATTGATTAAGCTCAGTTGCCTCACTTCACTTCAACTGATTAAGCTCAGTTGCCTCACTTCACCTCAACTGATAACGCTCACCTAACTAGCTTCAATCTACTAATTGAGCTAAGTTGCCTCACTTCACTTCAACTGATTCTGCTTACTTAACTAGCTTCACTTCAACTAATTGAGCTCACTTGCTTCATTTGACTTCAATTGATTAAGCTCAGTTGCTTCACTTCTATTCAGCTGAGTAAGCTCAGTTGCCTCACTTCACCTCAACCGATTCTGCTCACTTAACTAGCTTCACTTTAATCAATTGAGCTCACTTACTTCACTTAACTTCAATTGATTAAGTTCAGTTGCTTCACTTCCCTTCAACTAATTGGACTCACTTTCTTAGCGTCACCTCAAGTGATAACGCTCACTTAACTAGCTTCACTTCAACTAATAGAGCTCACTTGCTTCACTTGACTTCAATTGATTAAGCTCAGTTGCCTCACTTCACTTCAACTGATTAAGCTCAGTTGCCTCACTTCACCTCAACTGATAACGCTCACCTAACTAGCTTCAATCTACTAATTGAGCTAAGTTGCCTCACATCACTTCAACTGATTCTGCTCACTTAACTAGCTTCACTTCAACTAATTGAGCTTACTTGCTTCATTTGACTTCAATTGATTAAGCTCAGTTGCTTCACTTCACTTCAATTGATTCAACTCACTTAACTACCTGCACTTCAACTAATTGAGCTCACTTGCTTCACTTGACTTAAATTGATTAAGCTCAGTTGCTTCACTTCACTTCAACTAATTGGACTCACTTTGTTAGCGTCACCTCAACTGATAACGCTCACTTAACTAGCATCACTTCAACTAAAAGAGCTCACTTGCTTCACTTCACTACAATTAATTAAGCTCAGTTGCCTCACTTCACCTCAACTGATAACGCTCACTTAACTAGCTTCAATTCTACTAATTGAGCTACGTTGCCTCACTTTACTTCAACTGATTCTGCTCACTTAACTAGCTTCACTTCAACTAATTGAGCTCACTTGCTTCATTTGACTTCAATTGATTAAGCTCAGTTGCTTAACTTCACTTCAATTGATTCAGCTCAGTTGCCTCACTTTATTTCAGTTGATTAGGCTCAGTTGTCCCACTTCACTTCAACTGATTCTGCTCACTTAACTAGCTTCACTTCAACTAATTGAGCTCAGTTGCTTTACTTCACTTCAACTAATTGAGCTCACTTGCTTCACTTGACTTCAATTGATTAAGCTCAGTTGCTTCACTTCACTTCAAGTAATTGGACTCACTTTGTTAGCGTCACCTCAACTGATAACGCTCACTTAACTACCTTCACTTGAACTAATAGAGCTCACTTGCTTCACTTCACTACAATTGATTAAACTCAGTTGCCTCACTTCAATTCAGCTGATTGAGCTCAGTTGCCTCACTTCACCTCAACTGATAACGCTTACTTAACAAGCCTCACTTCAACTAATTGAGCTCACTTGCTTCACTTGACTTAAATTGATCAAGCTCAGTTGCCTCACTTCAATTCAGCTGATTAAGCTCAGTTGACTCACTTCACCTCAACTGATAACGCTCACTTAACTTGCTTCATTTCAACTAATTGAGCTCAGTTGCTTCACTTCACTTCAATTGATTAGGCTCAGTTGCCTCACTTCACTTCTACTGATTAAGCTCAGTTGCTTCACTTCACCTCAACTGATAACGCTCAGTTGCCTCACTTCACTTCAACTGATTAAGCTCAGTTGCCTTACTTTACCTCAACTGATAACGCTCACTTAACTAGCTTAACTTCAACTAATTGAGCTCACTTGCTGCACTTGACTTAAATTGATTAAGCTCAGTTGCTTTACTTCACTTCAACTAATTGGACTCACTTTGTTAGCGTCACCTCAACTGATAACGCTCACTTAACTAGCTTCACTTGAACTAATAGAGCTCACTTGCTTCACTTGACTTCAATTGATTAAGCTCAGTTGCTTCACTTCTATTCAGCTGAGTAAGCTCAGTTGCCTCACTTCACCTCAACTGATAACGCTCACTTAACTAGCTTCAATTCTACTAATTGAGCTAAGTTGCCTCACTTCACTTGAACTGATTCTGCTCAGTTGCCTCACTTTACCTCAACTGATAACGCTCACTTAACTAGCTTCACTTGAACTAATAGAGCTCACTTGCTGCACTTGACTTAAATTGATTAAGCTCAGTTGCTTTACTTCACTTCAACTAATTGGACTCACTTTGTTAGCGTCACCTCAACTGATAACGCTCACTTAACTAGCTTCCCTTCAACTAATTGAGCTCACTTGCTTCATTTGACTTCAATTGATTAAGCTCACTTGCCTCACTTCACTTCAACTGATTAAGCTCAGTTGCCTCACTTTACCTCAACTGATAACGCTCACTTAACTAGCTTCACTTCAACTAATTGAGCTCACTTGCTGCACTTGACTTAAATTGATTAAGTTCAGTTGCTTTACTTCACTTCAACTAATTGGACTCACTTTGTTAGCGTCACCTCAACTGATAACGCTCACTTAACTAGCTTCCCTTCAACTAATTGAGCTCACTTGCTTCATTTGACTTCAATTGATTAAGCTCAGTTGCTTAACTTCACTTCAATTGATTCAGCTCAGTTGCCTCACTTCATTTCAGTTGATTAGGCTCAGTTGTCTCACTTCACTTCAACTGATTCTGCTCACTTAACTAGCTTCACTTCAACTAATTGAGCTCAGTTGCTTCACTTCACTTCAACTAATTGAGCTCACTTGCTTCATTTGACTTCAATTGATTAAGCTCAGTTGCTTAACTTCAGTTCAATTGATTCAGCTCAGTTGCCTCACTTCAATTCAGCTGATTAAGTTCAGTTGCCTCACTTCACCACAACTGATAACGCTCACTTTACTAGCTTCACTTCTACTAATTGAGCTAAGTTGATTCACTTCACTTCAATTGGTTCAGCTCAGTTGCCTCACTTCACTTCAATTGATTAGGCTCAGTTGCCTCACTTCACTTCAACTGATTAAGCTCAGTTGCCTCACTTCACCTCAACTGATAACGCTCACTTAACTAGCTTCACTTCTACTAATTGAGCTCAGTTGCCTCACTTCACTTCAATTGATTAGGGTCAGTTTCCTCACTTCACTTCAACCGATTCTGCTCACTTAACTAGCTTCACTTCAATCAATTGAGCTCACTTACTTCACTTAACTTCAATTGATTAAGTTCAGTTGCTTCACTTCCCTTCAACTAATTGGACTCACTTTCTTAGCGTCACCTCAAGTGATAACGCTCACTTAACTAGCTTCACTTCAACTAATAGGGCTAACTTGCTTCACTTGACTTCAATTGATTAAGCTCAGTTGCTTCACTTCTATTCAGCTGAGTAAGCTCAGTTGCCTCACTTCACCTCAACTGATAACGCTCACTTAACTAGCTTCACTTCAACTAATTGAGCTCACTTGCTTCATTTGACTTCAATTGATTAAGCTCAGTTGCTTAACTTCACTTCAATTAATTCAGCTCAGTTGCCTCACTTCATTTCAGTTGATTAGGCTCAGTTGCCTCACTTCACTTCAACTGATTAAGCTCAGTTGCCTCACTTCACCTCAACTGATAACGCTCACCTAACTAGCTTCAATCTACTAATTGAGCTAAGTTGCCTCACTTCACTTCAACTGATTCTGCTTACTTAACTAGCTTCACTTCAACTAATTGAGCTCACTTGCTTCATTTGACTTCAATTGATTAAGCTCAGTTGCTTCACTTCTATTCAGCTGAGTAAGCTCAGTTGCCTCACTTCACCTCAACTGATAACGCTCACCTAACTAGCTTCAATCTACTAATTGAGCTAAGTTGCCTCACATCACTTCAACTGATTCTGCTCACTTAACTAGGTTCACTTCAACTAATTGAGCTTACTTGCTTCATTTGACTTCAATTGATTAAGCTCAGTTGCTTCACTTCACTTCAATTGATTCAACTCACTTAACTACCTGCACTTCAACTAATTGAGCTCACTTGCTTCACTTGACTTAAATTGATTAAGCTCAGTTGCTTCACTTCACTTCAACTAATTGGACTCACTTTGTTAGCGTCACCTCAACTGATAACGCTCACTTAACTAGCATCACTTCAACTAAAAGAGCTCACTTGCTTCACTTCACTACAATTAATTAAGCTCAGTTGCCTCACTTCACCTCAACTGATAACGCTCACTTAACTAGCTTCAATTCTACTAATTGAGCTACGTTGCCTCACTTTACTTCAACTGATTCTGCTCACTTAACTAGCTTCACTTCAACTAATTGAGCTCACTTGCTTCATTTGACTTCAATTGATTAAGCTCAGTTGCTTAACTTCACTTCAATTGATTCAGCTCAGTTGCCTCACTTTATTTCAGTTGATTAGGCTCAGTTGTCCCACTTCACTTCAACTGATTCTGCTCACTTAACTAGCTTCACTTCAACTAATTGAGCTCAGTTGCTTTACTTCACTTCAACTAATTGAGCTCACTTGCTTCACTTGACTTCAATTGATTAAGCTCAGTTGCTTCACTTCACTTCAAGTAATTGGACTCACTTTGTTAGCGTCACCTCAACTGATAACGCTCACTTAACTACCTTCACTTGAACTAATAGAGCTCACTTGCTTCACTTCACTACAATTGATTAAACTCAGTTGCCTCACTTCAATTCAGCTGATTGAGCTCAGTTGCCTCACTTCACCTCAACTGATAACGCTTACTTAACAAGCCTCACTTCAACTAATTGAGCTCACTTGCTTCACTTGACTTAAATTGATCAAGCTCAGTTGCCTCACTTCAATTCAGCTGATTAAGCTCAGTTGACTCACTTCACCTCAACTGATAACGCTCACTTAACTTGCTTCATTTCAACTAATTGAGCTCAGTTGCTTCACTTCACTTCAATTGATTCAGCTCAGTTGCCTCACTTCACTTCAATTGATTAGGCTCAGTTTCTTCACTTCACTTCAACTGATTCTGCTCACTTAACTAGCTTCACTTCAACTAATTGAGCTCAGTTGCCTCAATTCACCTCAACTGATAACGCTCACTTAACTTGCTTCACTTCAACTAATTGAGCTCAGTTGCTTCACTTCACTTCAATTGATTCAGCTGAGTTACCTCACTTCACTTCAATTGATTAGGCTCAGTTGCCTCACTTCACTTCAACTGATTAAGCTCAGTTGCCTCACTTCACCTCAACTGATAACGCTCACTTGCCTCACTTCACTTCAACTGATTAAGCTCAGTTGCCTTACTTTACCTCAACTGATAACGCTCACTTAACTAGCTTCACTTCAACTAATTGAGCTCACTTGCTGCACTTGACTTAAATTGATTAAGCTCAGTTGCTTTACTTCACTTCAACTAATTGGACTCACTTTGTTAGCGTCACCTCAACTGATAACGCTCACTTAACTAGCTTCACTTGAACTAATAGAGCTCACTTGCTTCACTTGACTTCAATTGATTAAGCTCAGTTGCTTCACTTCTATTCAGCTGAGTAAGCTCAGTTGCCTCACTTCACCTCAACTGATAACGCTCACTTAACTAGCTTCAATTCTACTAATTGAGCTAAGTTGCCTTACTTCACTTCAACTGATTCTGCTCAGTTGCCTCACTTTACCTCAACTGATAACGCTCACTTAACTAGCTTCACTTGAACTAATAGAGCTCACTTGCTGCACTTGACTTAAATTGATTAAGCTCAGTTGCTTTACTTCACTTCAACTAATTGGACTCACTTTGTTAGCGTCACCTCAACTGATAACGCTCACTTAACTAGCTTCCCTTCAACTAATTGAGCTCACTTGCTTCATTTGACTTCAATTGATTAAGCTCAGTTGCTTAACTTCACTTCAATTGATTCAGCTCAGTTGCCTCACTTCATTTCAGTTGATTAGGCTCAGTTGTCTCACTTCACTTCAACTGATTCTGCTCACTTAACTAGCTTCACTTCAACTAATTGAGCTCAGTTGCTTCACTTGACTTCAACTAATTGAGCTCACTTGCTTCATTTGACTTCAATTGATTAAGCTCAGTTGCTTAACTTCAGTTCAATTGATTCAGCTCAGTTGCCTCACTTCAATTCAGCTGATTAAGTTCAGTTGCCTCACTTCACTTCAATTGATTAGGCTCAGTTTCCTCACTTCACTTCAACCGATTCTGCTCACTTAACTAGCTTCACTTCAATCAATTGAGCTCACTTACTTCACTTAACTCCAATTGATTAAGCTCAGTTGCTTCACTTCCCTTCAACTAATTGGACTCACTTTCTTAGCGTCACCTCAACTGATAACGCCCACTTAACTAGCTTCACTTCAACTAATAGAGCTCACTTGCTTCACTTGACTTCAATTGATTAAGCTCAGTTGCTTCACTTCTATTCAGCTGAGTAAGCTCAGTTGCCTCACTTCACCTCAACTGATAACGCTCACCTAACTAGCTTCAATCTACTAATTGAGCTAAGTTGCCTCACTTCACTTCAATTGGTTCAGCTCAGTTGCCTCACTTCACTTCAATTGATTAGGCTCAGTTGCCTCACTTCACTTCAACTGATTAAGCTCAGTTGCCTCACTTCACCTCAACTGATAACGCTCACTTAACTAGCTTCAATTCTGCTAATTGAGCTAAGTTGCCTCACTTCACTTCAAGTGATTCTGCTCACTTAACTAGCTTCCCTTCAACTAATTGAGCTCACTTGCTTCATTTGACTTCAATTGATTAAGCTCAGTTGCTTAACTTCACTTCAATTGATTCAGCTCAGTTGCCTCACTTCATTTCAGTTGATTAGGCTCAGTTGTCTCACTTCATTTCAACTGATTCTGCTCACTTAACTAGCTTCACTTCAACTAATTGAGCTCAGTTGCTTCACTTCACTTCAACTAATTGAGCTCACTTGCTTCATTTGACTTCAATTGATTAAGCTCAGTTGCTTAACTTCACTTCAATTGATTAAGCTCAGTTGCTTCACTTCTATTCACCTGAGTAAGCTCAGTTGCCTCACTTCACCTCAACTGATAACGCTCACCTAACTAGCTTCAATTCTACTAATTGAGCTATGTTGCCTCACTTCACTTCAACTGATTCTGCTCACTTAACTAGCTTCACTTCAACTAATTGAGCTTACTTGCTTCATTTGACTTCAATTGATTAAGCTCAGTTGCTTAACTTCACTTCAATTGATTCAGCTCAGTTGCCTCACTTCATTTCAGTTGATTAGGCTCAGTTGCCTCACTTCACTTCAACTGATTAAGCTCAGTTGCCTCACTTCACCTCAACTGATAACGCTCACTTAACTAGCTTCACTTCTACTAATTGAGCTCAGTTGCCTCACTTCACTTCAATTGATTAGGCTCAGTTTCCTCACTTCACTTCAACCGATTCTGCTCACTTAACTAGCTTCACTTCAATCAATTGAGCTCACTTGCTTCACTTAACTTCAATTGATTAAGCTCAGTTGCTTCACTTCCCTTCAACTAATTGGACTCACTTTGTTAGCGTCACCTCAACTGATAACGCTCACTTAACTAGCTTCACTTGAACTAATAGAGCTCACTTGCTTCACTTCACTACAATTGATTAGACTCAGTTGCCTCACTTCAATTCAGCTGATTAAGCTCAGTTGCCTCACTTCACCTCAACTGATAACGATTACTTAACTAGCTTCACTTCTACTAATTGAGCTCAGCTGCTTCACTTCAGTTCAATTGATTCAGCTCAGTTGCCTCATTTCACTTCAATTGATTAGGCTCAGTTTCTTCACTTCACTTCAACTGATTCTGATCACTTAACTAGCTTCACTTCAACTAATTGAACTCAGTTGCTTCACTTCACTTCAATTGATTCAACTCACTTAACTACCTGCACTTCAACTAATTGAGCTCACTTGCTTCACTTGACTTAAATTGATTAAGCTCAGTTGCTTCACTTCACTTCAACTAATTGGACTCACTTTGTTAGCGTCACCTCAACTGATAACGCTCACTTAACTAGCATCACTTCAACTAAAAAAGCTCACTTGCTTCACTTCACTACAATTGATTAAGCTCAGTTGCCTCACTTCACCTCAACTGATAACGCTCACTTAACTAGCTTCAATTCTACTAATTGAGCTACGTTGCCTCACTTTACTTCAACTGATTCTGCTCACTTAACTAGCTTCAGTTCAACTAATTGAGCTCATTTGCTTCATTTGACTTCAATTGATTAAGCTCAGTTGCTTAACTTCACTTCAATTGATTCAGCTCAGTTGCCTCACTTTATTTCAGTTGATTAGGCTCAGTTGTCCCACTTCACTTCAACTGATTCTGCTCACTTAACTAGCTTCACTTCAACTAATTGAGCTCAGTTGCTTTACTTCACTTCAACTAATTGAGCTCACTTGCTTCACTTGACTTCAATTGATTAAGCTCAGTTGCTTCACTTCAATTCAGCTGATTAAGCTCAGTTGCCTCACTTCACCTCAACTGATAACGCTTACTTAACTAGCTTCACTTCTACTAATTGAGCTCACTTGCTTCACTTCACTACAATTGATTAAACTCAGTTGCCTCACTTCAATTCAGCTGATTAAGCTCAGTTGCCTCACTTCACCTCAACTGATAACGCTTACTTAACTAGCTTCACTTCTACTAATTGAGCTCAGCTGCTTCATTTGACTTCAATTGATTAAGCTCAGTTGCTTAACTTCACTTCAATTGATTCAGCTCAGTTGCCTCACTTCATTTCAGTTGATTAGGCTCAGTTGTCCCACTTCACTTCAACTGATTCTGCTCACTTAACTAGCTTCACTTGAACTAATAGAGCTCACTTGCTTCACTTCACTACAATTGATTAAACTCAGTTGCCTCACTTCAATTCAGCTGATTAAGCTCAGTTGCCTCACTTCACCTCAACTGATAACGATTACTTAACTAGCTTCACTTCTACTAATTGAGCTCAGCTGCTTCACTTCAGTTCAATTGATTCAGCTGATTTACCTCTCTTCACTTCAATTGATTAGGCTCAGTTGCCTCACTTCACCTCAACTGATAACGCACACTTAACTAGCTTCACTTGAACTAATAGAGCTCACTTGCTTCATTTGACTTCAATTGATTAAGCTCAGTTGCTTAACTTCACTTCAATTGATTCAGCTCAGTTGCCTCACTTTATTTCAGTTGATTAGGCTCAGTTGTCCCACTTCACTTTAACTGATTCTGCTCACTTAACTAGCTTCACTTCAACTAATTGAGCTCAGTTGCTTTACTTCACTTCAACTAATTGAGCTCACTTGCTTCACTTGACTTCAATTGATTAAGCTCAGTTGCTTCACTTCACTTCAAGTAATTGGACTCACTTTGTTAGCGTCACCTCAACTGATAACGCTTACTTAACTAGCTTCACTTCTACTAATTGAGCTCAGCTGCTTCACTTCAGTTCAATTGATTCAGCTGATTTACCTCTCTTCACTTCAATTGATTAGGCTCAGTTGCCTCACTTCACCTCAACTGATAACGCACACTTAACTAGCTTCACTTGAACTAATAGAGCTCACTTGCTTCATTTGACTTCAATTGATTAAGCTCAGTTGCTTAACTTCACTTCAATTGATTCAGCTCAGTTGCCTCACTTCATTTCAGTTGATTAGGCTCAGTTGTCCCACTTCACTTCAACTGATTCTGCTCACTTAACTAGCTTCACTTCAACTAATTGAGCTCAGTTGCTTCACTTCACTTCAACTAATTGAGCTCACTTGCTTCATTCCACTTCAATTGATTCAGCTCAGTTGCCTCACTTCACTTCAGTTGATTAGGCTCAGTTGTCCCACTTCACTTCAACTGATTCTGCTCACTTAACTAGCTTCACTTCAACTAATTGAGCTCACTTGCTTCACTTGACTTCAATTGATTAAGCTCAGTTGCTTCACTTCACTTCAACTGATAACGCTTACTTAACAAGCCTCACTTCAACTAATTGAGCTCACTTGCTTCACTTGACTTAAATTGATTAAGCTCAGTTGCCTCACTTCAATTCAGCTGATTAAGCTCAGTTGCCTCACTTCACCTCAACTGATAACGCTCACTTAACTTGCTTCATTTCAACTAATTGAGCTGAGTTGCTTCACTTCACTTCAATTGATCCAGCTCAGTTGCCTCACTTCACTTCAACAGATTAAGCTCAGTTGCCTCACTTCACCTCAACTGATAACGCTCACTTAACTAGCTTCACTTCTACTAATTGAGCTCAGTTGCCTCACTTCACTTCAATTGATTCAGCTCAGTCGCCTCACTTCACTTCAATTGATTAGGCTCAGTTTCCTCACTTCACTTCAACCGATTCTGCTCACTTAACTAGCTTCACTTCAATCAATTGAGCTCACTTGCTTCACTTGACTTCAATTGACTAAGCTCAGTTGCTTTACTTCACTTCAACTAATTGGACTCACTTTGTTAGCGTCACCTCAACTGATAACGCTCACTTAACTAGCTTCACTTGAACTAATAGAGCTCACTTGCTTCACTTGACTTCAATTGATTAAGCTCAGTTGCTTCACTTCTATTCAGCTGAGTAAGCTCAGTTGCCTCACTTCACCTCAACTGATAACGCTCACTTAACTAGCTTCAATTCTGCTTATTGAGCTAAGTTGCCTCACTTCACTACAACTGATTCTGCTCACTTAACTAGCTTCCCTTCAACTAATTGAGCTCACTTGCTTCATTTGACTTCAATTGATTAAGCTCAGTTGCTTAACTTCACTTCAATTGATTCAGCTCAGTTGCCTCACTTCATTTCAGTTGATTAGGCTCAGTTGTCTCACTTCATTTCAACTGATTCTGCTCACTTAACTAGCTTCACTTCAACTAATTGAGCTCAGTTGCTTCACTTCACTTCAACTAATTGAGCTCACTTGCTTCATTTGACTTCAATTGATTAAGCTCAGTTGCTTAACTTCACTTCAATTGATTAAGCTCAGTTGCTTCACTTCTATTCACCTGAATAAGCTCAGTTGCCTCACTTCACCTCAACTGATAACGCTCACCTAACTAGCTTCAATTCTACTAATTGAGCTATGTTGCCTCACTTCACTTCAACTGATTCTTCTCACTTAACTAGCTTCACTTCAACTAAAAGAGCTCACTTGCTTCACTTCACTACAATTGATTAAGCTCAGTTGCCTCACTTCACCTCAACTGATAACGCTCACTTAACTAGCATCAATTCTACTAATTGAGCTACGTTGCCTCACTTTACTTCAACTGATTCTGCTCACTTAACTAGCTTCTCTTCAACTAATTGAGCTCATTTGCTTCATTTGACTTCAATTGATTAAGCTCAGTTGCTTAACTTCACTTCAATTGATTCAGCTCAGTTGATTAGGCTCAGTTGTCCCACTTCACTTCAACTGATTCTGCTCACTTAACTAGCTTCACTTCAACTAATTGAGCTCAGTTGCTTTACTTCACTTCAACTAATTGAGCTCACTTGCTTCACTTGACTTCAATTGATTAAGCTCAGTTGCTTCACTTCACTTCAAGTAATTGGACTCACTTTGTTAGCGTCACCTCAACTGATAACGCTCACTTAACTAGCTCCACTTGAACTAATAGAGCTCACTTGCTTCACTTCACTACAATTGATTAAACTCAGTTGCCTCACTTCAATTCAGCTGATTAAGCTCAGTTGCCTCACTTCACCTCAACTGATAACGCTTACTTAACTAGCTTCACTTCTACTAATTGAGCTCAGCTGCTTCATTTGACTTCAATTGATTAAGCTCAGTTGCTTAACTTCACTTCAATTGATTCAGCTCAGTTGCCTCACTTCATTTCAGTTGATTAGGCTCAGTTGTCCCACTTCACTTCAACTGATTCTGCTCACTTAACTAGCTTCACTTCAACTAATTTAGCTCAGTTGCTTCACTTCACTTCAACTAATTGAGCTCACTTGCTTCACTCCACTTCAATTGATTCAGCTCAGTTGCCTCACTTCACTTCAGTTGATTAGGCTCAGTTGTCCCACTTCACTTCAACTGATTCTGCTCACTTAACTAGCTTCACTTCAACTAATTGAGCTCACTTGCTTCACTTGACTTCAATTGATTAAGCTCAGTTGCTTCACTTCACTTCAACTGATAACGCTTACTTAACAAGCCTCACTTCAACTAATTGAGCTCACTTGCTTCACTTGACTTAAATTTATTAAGCTCAGTTGCCTCACTTCAATTCAGCTGATTAAGCTCAGTTGCCTCACTTCACCTCAACTGATAACGCTCACTTAACTTGCTTCATTTCAACTAATTGAGCTCAGTTGCTTCACTTCACTTCAATTGATCCAGCTCAGTTGCCTCACTTCACTTCAACCGATTAAGCTCAGTTGCCTCACTTCACCTCAACTGATAACGCTCACTTAACTAGCTTCACTTCTACTAATTGAGCTCAGTTGCCTCACTTCACTTCAATTGATTCAGCTCAGTCGCCTCACTTCACTTCAATTGATTAGGCTCAGTTTCCTCACTACACTTCAACCGATTCTGCTCACTTAACTAGCTTCACTTCAATCAATTGAGCTCACTTGCTTCACTTGACTTCAATTGATTAAGCTCAGTTGCCTCACTTCACCTCAACTGATAACGCTTACTTAACAAGCCTCATTTCAACTAATTGAGCTCACTTGCTTCACTTGACTTAAATTGATTAAGCTCAGTTGCTTCACTTCACCTCAACTGATAACGCTCACTTAACTTGCTTCATTTCAACTAATTGAGCTCAGTTGCTTCACTTCACTTCAATTGATTCAGCTCAGTTGCCTCACTTCACTTCAATTGATTAGGCTCAGTTTCTTCACTTCACTTCAACTGATTCTGCTCACTTAACTAGCTTCACTTCAACTAATTGAGCTCAGTTGCCTCACTTCACCTCAACTGATAACGCTTACTTAACAAGCCTCACTTCAACTAATTGAGCTCACTTGCTTCACTTGACTTAAATTGATCAAGCTCAGTTGCCTCACTTCAATTCAGCTGATTAAGCTCAGTTGCCTCACTTCACCTCAACTGATAACGCTCACTTAACTTGCTTCATTTCAACTAATTGAGCTCAGTTGCTTCACTTCACTTCAATTGATTCAGCTCAGTTGCCTCACTTCACTTCAATTGATTAGGCTCAGTTTCTTCACTTCACTTCAACTGATTCTGCTCACTTAACTAGCTTCACTTCAACTAATTGAGCTCAGTTGCCTCAATTCACCTCAACTGATAACGCTCACTTAACTGGCTTCACTTCAACTAATTGAGCTCAGTTGCTTCACTTCACTTCAATTGATTCAGCTGAGTTACCTCACTTCACTTCAATTGATTAGGCTCAGTTGCCTCACTTCACTTCTACTGATTAAGCTCAGTTGCTTCACTTCACCTCAACTGATAACGCTCAGTTGCCTCACTTCACTTCAACTGATTAAGCTCAGTTGCCTCACTTTACCTCAACTGATAACGCTCACTTAACTAGCTTAACTTCAACTAATTGAGCTCACTTGCTGCACTTGACTTAAATTGATTAAGCTCAGTTGCTTTACTTCACTTCAACTAATTGGACTCACTTTGTTAGCGTCACCTCAACTGATAACGCTCACTTAACTAGCTTCACTTGAACTAATAGAGCTCACTTGCTTCACTTGACTTCAATTGATTAAGCTCAGTTGCTTCACTTCTATTCAGCTGAGTAAGCTCAGTTGCCTCACTTCACCTCAACTGATAACGCTCACTTAACTAGCTTCAATTCTACTAATTGAGCTAAGTTGCCTTACTTCACTTCAACTGATTCTGCTCAGTTGCCTCACTTTACCTCAACTGATAACGCTCACTTAACTAGCTTCACTTGAACTAATAGAGCTCACTTGCTGCACTTGACTTAAATTGATTAAGCTCAGTTGCTTAACTTCACTTCAATTGATTCAGCTCAGTTGCCTCACTTCATTTCAGTTGATTAGGCTCAGTTGTCTCACTTCACTTCAACTGATTCTGCTCACTTAACTAGCTTCACTTCAACTAATTGAGCTCAGTTGCTTCAGTTCACTTCAACTAATTGAGCTCACTTGCTTCATTTGACTTCAATTGATTAAGCTCAGTTGCTTAACTTCAGTTCAATTGATTCAGCTCAGTTGCCTCACTTCAATTCAGCTGATTAAGTTCAGTTGCCTCACTTCACCTCAACTGATAACGCTCACTTTACTAGCTTCACTTCTACTAATTGAGCTAAGTTGCTTCACTTCACTTCAATTGGTTCAGCTCAGTTGCCTCACTTCACTTCAATTGATTAGGCTCAGTTGCCTCACTTCACTTCAACTGATTAAGCTCAGTTGCCTCACTTCACCTCAACTGATAACGCTCACTTAACTAGCTCCACTTCTACTAATTGAGCTCAGTTGCCTCACTTCACTTCAATTGATTAGGCTCAGTTTCCTCACTTCACTTCAACCGATTCTGCTCACTTAACTAGCTTCACTTCAATCAATTGAGCTCACTTACTTCACTTAACTTCAATTGATTAAGTTCAGTTGCTTCACTTCCCTTCAACTAATTGGACTCACTTTCTTAGCGTCACCTCAAGTGATAACGCTCACTTAACTAGCTTCACTTCGACTAATAGAGCTCACTTGCTTCACTTGACTTCAATTGATTAAGCTCAGTTGCTTCACTTCTATTCAGCTGAGTAAGCTCAGTTGCCTCACTTCACCTCAACTGATAACGCTCACCTAACTAGCTTCAATCTACTAATTGAGCTAAGTTGCCTCACTTCACTTCAACTGATTCTGCTCACTTAACTAGCTTCACTTCAACTAATTGAGCTCACTTGCTTCATTTGACTTCAATTGATTAAGCTCAGTTGCTTAACTTCACTTCAATTAATTCAGCTCAGTTGCCTCACTTCATTTCAGTTGATTAGGCTCAGTTGCCTCACTTCACTTCAACTGATTAAGCTCAGTTGCCTCACTTCACCTCAACTGATAACGCTCACCTAACTAGCTTCAATCTACTAATTGAGCTAAGTTGCCTCACTTCACTTCAACTGATTCTGCTTACTTAACTAGCTTCACTTCAACTAATTGAGCTCACTTGCTTCATTTCACTTCAATTGATTAAGCTCAGTTGCTTCACTTCACTTCAACTAATTGGACTCACTTTGTTAGCGTCACCTCAACTGATAACGCTCACTTAACTAGCATCACTTCAACTAAAAGAGCTCACTTGCTTCACTTCACTACAATTAATTAAGCTCAGTTGCCTCACTTCACCTCAACTGATAACGCTCACTTAACTAGCTTCAATTCTACTAATTGAGCTACGTTGCCTCACTTTACTTCAACTGATTCTGCTCACTTAACTAGCTTCACTTCAACTAATTGAGCTCACTTGCTTCATTTGACTTCAATTGATTAAGCTCAGTTGCTTAACTTCACTTCAATTGATTCAGCTCAGTTGCCTCACTTTATTTCAACTGATTAAGCTCAGTTGCCTCACTTCACCTCAACTGATAACGCTCACTTAACTAGCTTCACTTCAACTAATTGAGCTCAGTTGCTTTACTTCACTTCAACTAATTGAGCTCACTTGCTTCACTTGACTTCAATTGATTAAGCTCAGTTGCTTCACTTCACTTCAAGTAATTGGACTCACTTTGTTAGCGTCACCTCAACTGATAACGCTCACTTAACTACCTTCACTTGAACTAATAGAGCTCACTTGCTTCACTTCACTACAATTGATTAAACTCAGTTGCCTCACTTCAATTCAGCTGATTGAGCTCAGTTGCCTCACTTCACCTCAACTGATAACGCTTACTTAACAAGCCTTACTTCAACTAATTGAGCTCACTTGCTTCACTTGACTTAAATTGATCAAGCTCAGTTGTCTCACTTCAATTCAGCTGATTAAGCTCAGTTGACTCACTTCACCTCAACTGATAACGCTCAGTTAACTTGCTTCATTTCAACTAATTGAGCTCAGTTGCTTCACTTCACTTCAATTGATTCAGCTCAGTTGCCTCACTTCACTTCAATTGATTAGGCTCAGTTTCTTCACTTCACTTCAACTGATTCTGCTCACTTAACTAGCTTCACTTCAACTAATTGAGCTCAGTTGCCTCAATTCACCTCAACTGATAACGCTCACTTAACTTGCTTCACTTCAACTAATTGAGCTCAGTTGCTTCACTTCACTTCAATTGATTCAGCTGAGTTACCTCACTTCACTTCAATTGATTAGGCTCAGTTGCCTCACTTCACTTCAACTGATTAAGCTCAGTTGCCTCACTTCACCTCAACTGATAACGCTCAGTTGCCTCACTTCACTTCAACTGATTAAGCTCAGTTGCCTTACTTTACCTCAACTGATAACGCTCACTTAACTAGCTTCACTTCAACTAATTGAGCTCACTTGCTGCACTTGACTTAAATTGATTAACTCAGTTGCTTTACTTCACTTCAACTAATTGGACTCACTTTGTTAGCGTCACCTCAACTGATAACGCTCACTTAACTAGCTTCACTTGAACTAATAGAGCTCACTTGCTTCACTTGACTTCAATTGATTAAGCTCAGTTGCTTCACTTCTATTCAGCTGAGTAAGCTCAGTTGCCTCACTTCACCTCAACTGATAACGCTCACTTAACTAGCTTCAATTCTACTAATTGAGCTAAGTTGCCTTACTTCACTTCAACTGATTCTGCTCAGTTGCCTCACTTTACCTCAACTGATAACGCTCACTTAACTAGCTTCACTTGAACTAATAGAGCTCACTTGCTGCACTTGACTTAAATTGATTAAGCTCAGTTGCTTTACTTCACTTCAACTAATTGGACTCACTTTGTTAGCGTCACCTCAACTGATAACGCTCACTTAACTAGCTTCCCTTCAACTAATTGAGCTCACTTGCTTCATTTGACTTCAATTGATTAAGCTCAGTTGCCTCACTTCACTTCAACTGATTAAGCTCAGTTGCCTCACTTTACCTCAACTGATAACGCTCACTTAAATAGCTTCACTTCAACTAATTGAGCTCACTTGCTGCACTTGACTTAAATTGATTAAGTTCAGTTGCTTTACTTCACTTCAACTAATTGGACTCACTTTGTTAGCGTCACCTCAACTGATAACGCTCACTTAACTAGCTTCCCTTCAACTAATTGAGCTCACTTGCTTCATTTGACTTCAATTGATTAAGCTCAGTTGCCTCACTTCACTTCAACTGATTAAGCTCAGTTGCCTCACTTCACCTCAACTGATAACGCTCACTTAACTAGCTTCACTTCTACTAATTGAGCTCAGTTGCCTCACTTCACTTCAATTGATTAGGCTCAGTTTCCTCACTTCACTTCAACCGATTCTGCTCACTTAACTAGCTTCACTTCAATCAATTGAGCTCACTTGCTTCACTTAACTTCAATTGATTAAGCTCAGTTGCTTCACTTCCCTTCAACTAATTGGACTCACTTTGTTAGCGTCACCTCAACTGATAACGCTCACTTAACTAGCTTCCCTTCAACTAATTGAGCTCACTTGCTTCATTTGACTTCAATTGATTAAGCTCAGTTGCCTCACTTCACTTCAACTGATTAAGCTCAGTTGCCTCACTTCACCTCAACTGATAACGCTCACTTAACTAGCTTCACTTCTACTAATTGAGCTCAGTTGCCTCACTTCACTTCAATTGATTAAGCTCAGTTGCCTCACTTTACCTCAACTGATAACGCTCACTTAACTAGCTTCACTTGAACTAATAGAGCTCACTTGCTGCACTTGACTTAAATTGATTAAGCTCAGTTGCTTTACTTCACTTCAACTAATTGGACTCACTTTGTTAGCGTCACCTCAACTGATAACGCTCACTTAACTAGCTTCCCTTCAACTAATTGAGCTCACTTGCTTCATTTGACTTCAATTGATTAAGCTCAGTTGCCTCACTTCACTTCAACTGATTAAGCTCAGTTGCCTCACTTCACCTCAACTGATAACGCTCACTTAACTAGCTTCACTTCTACTAATTGAGCTCAGTTGCCTCACTTCACTTCAATTGATTAGGCTCAGTTTCCTCACTTCACTTCAACCGATTCTGCTCACTTAACTAGCTTCACTTCAATCAATTGAGCTCACTTGCTTCACTTAACTTCAATTGATTAAGCTCAGTTGCTTCACTTCCCTTCAACTAATTGGACTCACTTTGTTAGCGTCACCTCAACTGATAACGCTCACTTAACTAGCTTCACTTGAACTAATAGAGCTCACTTGCTTCACTTCACTACAATTGATTAGACTCAGTTGCCTCACTTCAATTCAGCTGATTAAGCTCAGTTGCCTCACTTCACCTCAACTGATAACGATTACTTAACTAGCTTCACTTCTACTAATTGAGCTCAGCTGCTTCACTTCAGTTCAATTGATTCAGCTCAGTTGCCTCATTTCACTTCAATTGATTAGGCTCAGTTTCTTCACTTCACTTCAACTGATTCTGATCACTTAACTAGCTTCACTTCAACTAATTGAACTCAGTTGCTTCACTTCACTTCAATTGATTCAACTCACTTAACTACCTGCACTTCAACTAATTGAGCTCACTTGCTTCACTTGACTTAAATTGATTAAGCTCAGTTGCTTCACTTCACTTCAACTAATTGGACTCACTTTGTTAGCGTCACCTCAACTGATAACGCTCACTTAACTAGCATCACTTCAACTAAAAAAGCTCACTTGCTTCACTTCACTACAATTGATTAAGCTCAGTTGCCTCACTTCACCTCAACTGATAACGCTCACTTAACTAGCTTCAATTCTACTAATTGAGCTACGTTGCCTCACTTTACTTCAACTGATTCTGCTCACTTAACTAGCTTCAGTTCAACTAATTGAGCACATTTGCTTCATTTGACTTCAATTGATTAAGCTCAGTTGCTTAACTTCACTTCAATTGATTCAGCTCAGTTGCCTCACTTCATTTCAGTTGATTAGGCTCAGTTGTCCCACTTCACTTCAACTGATTCTGCTCACTTAACTAGCTTCACTTGAACTAATAGAGCTCACTTGCTTCACTTCACTACAATTGATTAAACTCACTTGCTTCACTTCACTACAATTGATTAAGCTCAGTTGCCTCACTTCACCTCAACTGATAACGCTCACTTAACTAGCTTCAATTCTACTAATTGAGCTACGTTGCCTCACTTTACTTCAACTGATTCTGCTCACTTAACTAGCTTCAGTTCAACTAATTGAGCACATTTGCTTCATTTGACTTCAATTGATTAAGCTCAGTTGCTTAACTTCACTTCAATTGATTCAGCTGAGTTACCTCACTTCACTTCAATTGATTAGGCTCAGTTGCCTCACTTCACTTCAACTGATTAAGCTCAGTTGCCTCACTTCACCTCAACTGATAACGCTCAGTTGCCTCACTTCACTTCAACTGATTAAGCTCAGTTGCCTTACTTTACCTCAACTGATAACGCTCACTTAACTAGCTTCACTTCAACTAATTGAGCTCACTTGCTGCACTTGACTTAAATTGATTAACTCAGTTGCTTTACTTCACTTCAACTAATTGGACTCACTTTGTTAGCGTCACCTCAACTGATAACGCTCACTTAACTAGCATCACTTCAACTAAAAAAGCTCACTTGCTTCACTTCACTACAATTGATTAAGCTCAGTTGCCTCACTTCACCTCAACTGATAACGCTCACTTAACTAGCTTCAATTCTACTAATTGAGCTACGTTGCCTCACTTTACTTCAACTGATTCTGCTCACTTAACTAGCTTCAGTTCAACTAATTGAGCACATTTGCTTCATTTGACTTCAATTGATTAAGCTCAGTTGCTTAACTTCACTTCAATTGATTCAGCTCAGTTGCCTCACTTTATTTCAGTTGATTAGGCTCAGTTGTCCCACTTCACTTCAACTGATTCTGCTCACTTAACTAGCTTCACTTCAACTAATTGAGCTCAGTTGCTTTACTTCACTTCAACTAATTGAGCTCACTTGCTTCACTTGACTTCAATTGATTAAGCTCAGTTGCTTCACTTCAATTCAGCTGATTAAGCTCAGTTGCCTCACTTCACCTCAACTGATAACGCTTACTTAACTAGCTTCACTTCTACTAATTGAGCTCACTTGCTTCACTTCACTACAATTGATTAAACTCAGTTGCCTCACTTCAATTCAGCTGATTAAGCTCAGTTGCCTCACTTCACCTCAACTGATAACGCTTACTTAACTAGCTTCACTTCTACTAATTGAGCTCAGCTGCTTCATTTGACTTCAATTGATTAAGCTCAGTTGCTTAACTTCACTTCAATTGATTCAGCTCAGTTGCCTCACTTCATTTCAGTTGATTAGGCTCAGTTGTCCCACTTCACTTCAACTGATTCTGCTCACTTAACTAGCTTCACTTGAACTAATAGAGCTCACTTGCTTCACTTCACTACAATTGATTAAACTCAGTTGCCTCACTTTAATTCAGCTGATTAAGCTCAGTTGCCTCACTTCACCTCAACTGATAACGATTACTTAACTAGCTTCACTTCTACTAATTGAGCTCAGCTGCTTCACTTCAGTTCAATTGATTCAGCTGATTTACCTCTCTTCACTTCAATTGATTAGGCTCAGTTGCCTCACTTCACCTCAACTGATAACGCACACTTAACTAGCTTCACTTGAACTAATAGAGCTCACTTGCTTCATTTGACTTCAATTGATTAAGCTCAGTTGCTTAACTTCACTTCAATTGATTCAGCTCAGTTGCCTCACTTTATTTCAGTTGATTAGGCTCAGTTGTCCCACTTCACTTTAACTGATTCTGCTCACTTAACTAGCTTCACTTCAACTAATTGAGCTCAGTTGCTTTACTTCACTTCAACTAATTGAGCTCACTTGCTTCACTTGACTTCAATTGATTAAGCTCAGTTGCTTCACTTCACTTCAAGTAATTGGACTCACTTTGTTAGCGTCACCTCAACTGATAACGCTTACTTAACTAGCTTCACTTCTACTAATTGAGCTCAGCTGCTTCACTTCAGTTCAATTGATTCAGCTGATTTACCTCTCTTCACTTCAATTGATTAGGCTCAGTTGCCTCACTTCACCTCAACTGATAACGCACACTTAACTAGCTTCACTTGAACTAATAGAGCTCACTTGCTTCATTTGACTTCAATTGATTAAGCTCAGTTGCTTAACTTCACTTCAATTGATTCAGCTCAGTTGCCTCACTTCATTTCAGTTGATTAGGCTCAGTTGTCCCACTTCACTTCAACTGATTCTGCTCACTTAACTAGCTTCACTTCAACTAATTGAGCTCAGTTGCTTCACTTCACTTCAACTAATTGAGCTCACTTGCTTCATTCCACTTCAATTGATTCAGCTCAGTTGCCTCACTTCACTTCAGTTGATTAGGCTCAGTTGTCCCACTTCACTTCAACTGATTCTGCTCACTTAACTAGCTTCACTTCAACTAATTGAGCTCACTTGCTTCACTTGACTTCAATTGATTAAGCTCAGTTGCTTCACTTCACTTCAACTGATAACGCTTACTTAACAAGCCTCACTTCAACTAATTGAGCTCACTTGCTTCACTTGACTTAAATTGATTAAGCTCAGTTGCCTCACTTCAATTCAGCTGATTAAGCTCAGTTGCCTCACTTCACCTCAACTGATAACGCTCACTTAACTTGCTTCATTTCAACTAATTGAGCTGAGTTGCTTCACTTCACTTCAATTGATCCAGCTCAGTTGCCTCACTTCACTTCAACAGATTAAGCTCAGTTGCCTCACTTCACCTCAACTGATAACGCTCACTTAACTAGCTTCACTTCTACTAATTGAGCTCAGTTGCCTCACTTCACTTCAATTGATTCAGCTCAGTCGCCTCACTTCACTTCAATTGATTAGGCTCAGTTTCCTCACTTCACTTCAACCGATTCTGCTCACTTAACTAGCTTCACTTCAATCAATTGAGCTCACTTGCTTCACTTGACTTCAATTGACTAAGCTCAGTTGCTTTACTTCACTTCAACTAATTGGACTCACTTTGTTAGCGTCACCTCAACTGATAACGCTCACTTAACTAGCTTCACTTGAACTAATAGAGCTCACTTGCTTCACTTGACTTCAATTGATTAAGCTCAGTTGCTTCACTTCTATTCAGCTGAGTAAGCTCAGTTGCCTCACTTCACCTCAACTGATAACGCTCACTTAACTAGCTTCAATTCTGCTTATTGAGCTAAGTTGCCTCACTTCACTACAACTGATTCTGCTCACTTAACTAGCTTCCCTTCAACTAATTGAGCTCACTTGCTTCATTTGACTTCAATTGATTAAGCTCAGTTGCTTAACTTCACTTCAATTGATTCAGCTCAGTTGCCTCACTTCATTTCAGTTGATTAGGCTCAGTTGTCTCACTTCATTTCAACTGATTCTGCTCACTTAACTAGCTTCACTTCAACTAATTGAGCTCAGTTGCTTCACTTCACTTCAACCAATTGAGCTCACTTGCTTCATTTGACTTCAATTGATTAAGCTCAGTTGCTTAACTTCACTTCAATTGATTAAGCTCAGTTGCTTCACTTCTATTCACCTGAATAAGCTCAGTTGCCTCACTTCACCTCAACTGATAACGCTCACCTAACTAGCTTCAATTCTACTAATTGAGCTATGTTGCCTCACTTCACTTCAACTGATTCTTCTCACTTAACTAGCTTCACTTCAACTAAAAGAGCTCACTTGCTTCACTTCACTACAATTGATTAAGCTCAGTTGCCTCACTTCACCTCAACTGATAACGCTCACTTAACTAGCATCAATTCTACTAATTGAGCTACGTTGCCTCACTTTACTTCAACTGATTCTGCTCACTTAACTAGCTTCTCTTCAACTAATTGAGCTCATTTGCTTCATTTGACTTCAATTGATTAAGCTCAGTTGCTTTACTTCACTTCAATTGATTCAGCTCAGTTGATTAGGCTCAGTTGTCCCACTTCACTTCAACTGATTCTGCTCACTTAACTAGCTTCACTTCAACTAATTGAGCTCAGTTGCTTTACTTCACTTCAACTAATTGAGCTCACTTGCTTCACTTGACTTCAATTGATTAAGCTCAGTTGCTTCACTTCACTTCAAGTAATTGGACTCACTTTGTTAGCGTCACCTCAACTGATAACGCTCACTTAACTAGCTCCACTTGAACTAATAGAGCTCACTTGCTTCACTTCACTACAATTGATTAAACTCAGTTGCCTCACTTCAATTCAGCTGATTAAGCTCAGTTGCCTCACTTCACCTCAACTGATAACGCTTACTTAACTAGCTTCACTTCTACTAATTGAGCTCAGCTGCTTCATTTGACTTCAATTGATTAAGCTCAGTTGCTTAACTTCACTTCAATTGATTCAGCTCAGTTGCCTCACTTCATTTCAGTTGATTAGGCTCAGTTGTCCCACTTCACTTCAACTGATTCTGCTCACTTAACTAGCTTCACTTCAACTAATTTAGCTCAGTTGCTTCACTTCACTTCAACTAATTGAGCTCACTTGCTTCACTCCACTTCAATTGATTCAGCTCAGTTGCCTCACTTCACTTCAGTTGATTAGGCTCAGTTGTCCCACTTCACTTCAACTGATTCTGCTCACTTAACTAGCTTCACTTCAACTAATTGAGCTCACTTGCTTCACTTGACTTCAATTGATTAAGCTCAGTTGCTTCACTTCACTTCAACTGATAACGCTTACTTAACAAGCCTCACTTCAACTAATTGAGCTCACTTGCTTCACTTGACTTAAATTTATTAAGCTCAGTTGCCTCACTTCAATTCAGCTGATTAAGCTCAGTTGCCTCACTTCACCTCAACTGATAACGCTCACTTAACTTGCTTCATTTCAACTAATTGAGCTCAGTTGCTTCACTTCACTTCAATTGATCCAGCTCAGTTGCCTCACTTCACTTCAACCGATTAAGCTCAGTTGCCTCACTTCACCTCAACTGATAACGCTCACTTAACTAGCTTCACTTCTACTAATTGAGCTCAGTTGCCTCACTTCACTTCAATTGATTCAGCTCAGTCGCCTCACTTCACTTCAATTGATTAGGCTCAGTTTCCTCACTACACTTCAACCGATTCTGCTCACTTAACTAGCTTCACTTCAATCAATTGAGCTCACTTGCTTCACTTGACTTCAATTGATTAAGCTCAGTTGCCTCACTTCACCTCAACTGATAACGCTTACTTAACAAGCCTCATTTCAACTAATTGAGCTCACTTGCTTCACTTGACTTAAATTGATTAAGCTCAGTTGCTTCACTTCACCTCAACTGATAACGCTCACTTAACTTGCTTCATTTCAACTAATTGAGCTCAGTTGCTTCACTTCACTTCAATTGATTCAGCTCAGTTGCCTCACTTCACTTCAATTGATTAGGCTCAGTTTCTTCACTTCACTTCAACTGATTCTGCTCACTTAACTAGCTTCACTTCAACTAATTGAGCTCAGTTGCCTCACTTCACCTCAACTGATAACGCTTACTTAACAAGCCTCACTTCAACTAATTGAGCTCACTTGCTTCACTTGACTTAAATTGATCAAGCTCAGTTGCCTCATTTCAATTCAGCTGATTAAGCTCAGTTGCCTCACTTCACCTCAACTGATAACGCTCACTTAACTTGCTTCATTTCAACTAATTGAGCTCAGTTGCTTCACTTCACTTCAATTGATTCAGCTCAGTTGCCTCACTTCACTTCAATTGATTAGGCTCAGTTTCTTCACTTCACTTCAACTGATTCTGCTCACTTAACTAGCTTCACTTCAACTAATTGAGCTCAGTTGCCTCAATTCACCTCAACTGATAACGCTCACTTAACTGGCTTCACTTCAACTAATTGAGCTCAGTTGCTTCACTTCACTTCAATTGATTCAGCTGAGTTACCTCACTTCACTTCAATTGATTAGGCTCAGTTGCCTCACTTCACTTCTACTGATTAAGCTCAGTTGCTTCACTTCACCTCAACTGATAACGCTCAGTTGCCTCACTTCACTTCAACTGATTAAGCTCAGTTGCCTCACTTTACCTCAACTGATAACGCTCACTTAACTAGCTTAACTTCAACTAATTGAGCTCACTTGCTGCACTTGACTTAAATTGATTAAGCTCAGTTGCTTTACTTCACTTCAACTAATTGGACTCACTTTGTTAGCGTCACCTCAACTGATAACGCTCACTTAACTAGCTTCACTTGAACTAATAGAGCTCACTTGCTTCACTTGACTTCAATTGATTAAGCTCAGTTGCTTCACTTCTATTCAGCTGAGTAAGCTCAGTTGCCTCACTTCACCTCAACTGATAACGCTCACTTAACTAGCTTCAATTCTACTAATTGAGCTAAGTTGCCTTACTTCACTTCAACTGATTCTGCTCAGTTGCCTCACTTTACCTCAACTGATAACGCTCACTTAACTAGCTTCACTTGAACTAATAGAGCTCACTTGCTGCACTTGACTTAAATTGATTAAGCTCAGTTGCTTAACTTCACTTCAATTGATTCAGCTCAGTTGCCTCACTTCATTTCAGTTGATTAGGCTCAGTTGTCTCACTTCACTTCAACTGATTCTGCTCACTTAACTAGCTTCACTTCAACTAATTGAGCTCAGTTGCTTCAGTTCACTTCAACTAATTGAGCTCACTTGCTTCATTTGACTTCAATTGATTAAGCTCAGTTGCTTAACTTCAGTTCAATTGATTCAGCTCAGTTGCCTCACTTCAATTCAGCTGATTAAGTTCAGTTGCCTCACTTCACCTCAACTGATAACGCTCACTTTACTAGCTTCACTTCTACTAATTGAGCTAAGTTGCTTCACTTCACTTCAATTGGTTCAGCTCAGTTGCCTCACTTCACTTCAATTGATTAGGCTCAGTTGCCTCACTTCACTTCAACTGATTAAGCTCAGTTGCCTCACTTCACCTCAACTGATAACGCTCACTTAACTAGCTCCACTTCTACTAATTGAGCTCAGTTGCCTCACTTCACTTCAATTGATTAGGCTCAGTTTCCTCACTTCACTTCAACCGATTCTGCTCACTTAACTAGCTTCACTTCAATCAATTGAGCTCACTTACTTCACTTAACTTCAATTGATTAAGTTCAGTTGCTTCACTTCCCTTCAACTAATTGGACTCACTTTCTTAGCGTCACCTCAAGTGATAACGCTCACTTAACTAGCTTCACTTCGACTAATAGAGCTCACTTGCTTCACTTGACTTCAATTGATTAAGCTCAGTTGCTTCACTTCTATTCAGCTGAGTAAGCTCAGTTGCCTCACTTCACCTCAACTGATAACGCTCACCTAACTAGCTTCAATCTACTAATTGAGCTAAGTTGCCTCACTTCACTTCAACTGATTCTGCTCACTTAACTAGCTTCACTTCAACTAATTGAGCTCACTTGCTTCATTTGACTTCAATTGATTAAGCTCAGTTGCTTAACTTCACTTCAATTAATTCAGCTCAGTTGCCTCACTTCATTTCAGTTGATTAGGCTCAGTTGCCTCACTTCACTTCAACTGATTAAGCTCAGTTGCCTCACTTCACCTCAACTGATAACGCTCACCTAACTAGCTTCAATCTACTAATTGAGCTAAGTTGCCTCACTTCACTTCAACTGATTCTGCTTACTTAACTAGCTTCACTTCAACTAATTGAGCTCACTTGCTTCATTTCACTTCAATTGATTAAGCTCAGTTGCTTCACTTCACTTCAACTAATTGGACTCACTTTGTTAGCGTCACCTCAACTGATAACGCTCACTTAACTAGCATCACTTCAACTAAAAGAGCTCACTTGCTTCACTTCACTACAATTAATTAAGCTCAGTTGCCTCACTTCACCTCAACTGATAACGCTCACTTAACTAGCTTCAATTCTACTAATTGAGCTACGTTGCCTCACTTTACTTCAACTGATTCTGCTCACTTAACTAGCTTCACTTCAACTAATTGAGCTCACTTGCTTCATTTGACTTCAATTGATTAAGCTCAGTTGCTTAACTTCACTTCAATTGATTCAGCTCAGTTGCCTCACTTTATTTCAACTGATTAAGCTCAGTTGCCTCACTTCACCTCAACTGATAACGCTCACTTAACTAGCTTCACTTCAACTAATTGAGCTCAGTTGCTTTACTTCACTTCAACTAATTGAGCTCACTTGCTTCACTTGACTTCAATTGATTAAGCTCAGTTGCTTCACTTCACTTCAAGTAATTGGACTCACTTTGTTAGCGTCACCTCAACTGATAACGCTCACTTAACTACCTTCACTTGAACTAATAGAGCTCACTTGCTTCACTTCACTACAATTGATTAAACTCAGTTGCCTCACTTCAATTCAGCTGATTGAGCTCAGTTGCCTCACTTCACCTCAACTGATAACGCTTACTTAACAAGCCTTACTTCAACTAATTGAGCTCACTTGCTTCACTTGACTTAAATTGATCAAGCTCAGTTGTCTCACTTCAATTCAGCTGATTAAGCTCAGTTGACTCACTTCACCTCAACTGATAACGCTCAGTTAACTTGCTTCATTTCAACTAATTGAGCTCAGTTGCTTCACTTCACTTCAATTGATTCAGCTCAGTTGCCTCACTTCACTTCAATTGATTAGGCTCAGTTTCTTCACTTCACTTCAACTGATTCTGCTCACTTAACTAGCTTCACTTCAACTAATTGAGCTCAGTTGCCTCAATTCACCTCAACTGATAACGCTCACTTAACTTGCTTCACTTCAACTAATTGAGCTCAGTTGCTTCACTTCACTTCAATTGATTCAGCTGAGTTACCTCACTTCACTTCAATTGATTAGGCTCAGTTGCCTCACTTCACTTCAACTGATTAAGCTCAGTTGCCTCACTTCACCTCAACTGATAACGCTCAGTTGCCTCACTTCACTTCAACTGATTAAGCTCAGTTGCCTTACTTTACCTCAACTGATAACGCTCACTTAACTAGCTTCACTTCAACTAATTGAGCTCACTTGCTGCACTTGACTTAAATTGATTAACTCAGTTGCTTTACTTCACTTCAACTAATTGGACTCACTTTGTTAGCGTCACCTCAACTGATAACGCTCACTTAACTAGCTTCACTTGAACTAATAGAGCTCACTTGCTTCACTTGACTTCAATTGATTAAGCTCAGTTGCTTCACTTCTATTCAGCTGAGTAAGCTCAGTTGCCTCACTTCACCTCAACTGATAACGCTCACTTAACTAGCTTCAATTCTACTAATTGAGCTAAGTTGCCTTACTTCACTTCAACTGATTCTGCTCAGTTGCCTCACTTTACCTCAACTGATAACGCTCACTTAACTAGCTTCACTTGAACTAATAGAGCTCACTTGCTGCACTTGACTTAAATTGATTAAGCTCAGTTGCTTTACTTCACTTCAACTAATTGGACTCACTTTGTTAGCGTCACCTCAACTGATAACGCTCACTTAGCTAGCTTCCCTTCAACTAATTGAGCTCACTTGCTTCATTTGACTTCAATTGATTAAGCTCAGTTGCCTCACTTCACTTCAACTGATTAAGCTCAGTTGCCTCACTTTACCTCAACTGATAACGCTCACTTAAATAGCTTCACTTCAACTAATTGAGCTCACTTGCTGCACTTGACTTAAATTGATTAAGTTCAGTTGCTTTACTTCACTTCAACTAATTGGACTCACTTTGTTAGCGTCACCTCAACTGATAACGCTCACTTAACTAGCTTCCCTTCAACTAATTGAGCTCACTTGCTTCATTTGACTTCAATTGATTAAGCTCAGTTGCTTAACTTCACTTCAATTGATTCAGCTCAGTTGCCTCACTTCATTTCAGTTGATTAGGCTCAGTTGTCTCACTTCACTTCAACTGATTCTGCTCACTTAACTAGCTTCACTTCAACTAATTGAGCTCAGTTGCTTCACTTCACTTCAACTAATTGAGCTCACTTGCTTCATTTGACTTCAATTGATTAAGCTCAGTTGCTTAACTTCAGTTCAATTGATTCAGCTCAGTTGCCTCACTTCAATTCAGCTGATTAAGTTCAGCTGCCTCACTTCACCTCAACTGATAACGCTCACTTTACTAGCTTCACTTCTACTAATTGAGCTAAGTTGCTTCACTTCACTTCAATTGGTTCAGCTCAGTTGCCTCACTTCACTTCAATTGATTAGGCTCAGTTGCCTCACTTCACTTCAACTGATTAAGCTCAGTTGCCTCACTTCACCTCAACTGATAACGCTCACTTAATCAGCTTCACTTCTACTAATTGAGCTCAGTTGCCTCACTTCACTTCAATTGATTAGGCTCAGTTTCCTCACTTCACTTCAACCGATTCTGCTCACTTAACTAGCTTCACTTCAATCAATTGAGCTCACTTACTTCACTTAACTCCAATTGATTAAGCTCAGTTGCTTCACTTCCCTTCAACTAATTGGACTCACTTTCTTAGCGTCACCTCAACTGATAACGCTCACTTAACTAGCTTCACTTCAACTAATAGAGCTCACTTGCTTCACTTGACTTCAATTGATTAAGCTCAGTTGCTTCACTTCTATTCAGCTGATTAAGCTCAGTTGCCTCACTTCACCTCAACTGATAACGCTCACCTAACTAGCTTCAATCTACTAATTGAGCTAAGTTGCCTCACTTCACTTCAATTGGTTCAGCTCAGTTGCCTCACTTCACTTCAATTGATTAGGCTCAGTTGCCTCACTTCACTTCAACTGATTAAGCTCAGTTGCCTCACTTCACCTCAACTGATAACGCTCACTTAACTAGCTTCACTTCTACTAATTGAGCTCAGTTGCCTCACTTCATTTCAGTTGATTAGGCTCAGTTGTCTCACTTCACTTCAACTGATTCTGCTCACTTAACTAGCTTCACTTCAACTAATTGAGCTCACTTGCTTCATTTGACTTCAATTGATTAAGCTCAGTTGCTTAACTTCACTTCAATTAATTCAGCTCAGTTGCCTCACTTCATTTCAGTTGATTAGGCTCAGTTGCCTCACTTCACTTCAACTGATTAAGCTCAGTTGCCTCACTTCACCTCAACTGATAACGCTCACCTAACTAGCTTCAATCTACTAATTGAGCTAAGTTGCCTCACTTCACTTCAACTGATTCTGCTCACTTAACTAGCTTCACTTCAACTAATTGAGCTCACTTGCTTCATTTGACTTCAATTGATTAAGCTCAGTTGCTTCACTTCTATTCAGCTGAGTAAGCTCAGTTGCCTCACTTCACCTCAACTGATAACGCTCACCTAACTAGCTTCAATCTACTAATTGAGCTAAGTTGCCTCACATCACTTCAACTGATTCTGCTCACTTAACTAGCTTCACTTCAACTAATTGAGCTCACTTGCTTCATTTGACTTCAATTGATTAAGCTCAGTTGCTTCACTTCACTTCAATTGATTCAACTCAGTTAACTACCTGCACTTCAACTAATTGAGCTCACTTGCTTCACTTGACTTAAATTGATTAAGCTCAGTTGCTTCACTTCACTTCAACTAATTGGACTCACTTTGTTAGCGTCACCTCAACTGATAACGCTCACTTAACTAGCATCACTTCAACTAAAAGAGCTCACTTGCTTCACTTCACTACAATTAATTAAGCTCAGTTGCCTCACTTCACCTCAACTGATAACGCTCACTTAACTAGCTTCAATTCTACTAATTGAGCTACGTTGCCTCACTTTACTTCAACTGATTCTGCTCACTTAACTAGCTTCACTTCAACTAATTGAGCTCACTTGCTTCATTTGACTTCAATTGATTAAGCTCAGTTGCTTAACTTCACTTCAATTGATTCAGCTCAGTTGCCTCACTTTATTTCAGTTGATTAGGCTCAGTTGTCCCACTTCACTTCAACTGATTCTGCTCACTTAACTAGCTTCACTTCAACTAATTGAGCTCAGTTGCTTTACTTCACTTCAACTAATTGAGCTCACTTGCTTCACTTGACTTCAATTGATTAAGCTCAGTTGCTTCGCTTCACTTCAAGTAATTGGACTCACTTTGTTAGCGTCACCTCAACTGATAACGCTCACTTAACTACCTTCACTTGAACTAATAGAGCTCACTTGCTTCACTTCACTACAATTGATAAACTCAGTTGCCTCACTTCAATTCAGCTGATTGAGCTCAGTTGCCTCACTTCACCTCAACTGATAACGCTTACTTAACTAGCATCACTTCTACTAATTGAGCTCAGCTGCTTCATTTGACTTCAATTGATTAAGCTCAGTTGCTTAACTTCACTTCAATTGATTCAGCTCAGTTGCCTCACTTCATTTCAGTTGATTACGCTCAGTTGTCCCACTTCACTTCAACTGATTCTGCTCACTTAACTAGCTTCACTTCAACTAATTGAGCTCAGTTGCTTCACTTCACTTCAACTAATTGAGCTCACTTGCTTCACTCCACTTCAATTGATTCAGCTCAGTTGCCTCACTTCACTTCAGTTGATTAGGCTCAGTTGTCCCACTTCACTTCAACTGATTCTGCTCACTTAACTAGCTGCACTTCAACTGATTGAGCTCACTTGCTTCACTTGACTTCAATTGATTAAGCTCAGTTGCTTCACTTCACTTCAACTGATAAAGCTTACTTAACAAGCCTCACTTCAACTAATTGAGCTCACTTGCTTCACTTGACTTAAATTGATTAAGCTCAGTTGCCTCACTTCAATTCAGCTGATTAAGCTCAGTTGCCTCACTTCACCTCAACTGATAACGCTCACTTAAATAGCTTCACTTCAACTAATTGAGCTCACTTGCTGCACTTGACTTAAATTGATTAAGTTCAGTTGCTTTACTTCACTTCAACTAATTGGACTTACTTTGTTAGCGTCACCTCAACTGATAACGCTCACTTAACTAGCTTCCCTTCAACTAATTGAGCTCACTTGCTTCATTTGACTTCAATTGATTAAGCTCAGTTGCTTAACTTCACTTCAATTGATTCAGCTCAGTTGCCTCACTTCATTTCAGTTGATTAGGCTCAGTTGTCTCACTTCACTTCAACTGATTCTGCTCACTTAACTAGCTTCACTTCAACTAATTGAGCTCAGTTGCTTCACTTCACTTCAACTAATTGAGCTCACTTGCTTCATTTGACTTCAATTGATTAAGCTCAGTTGCTTTACTTCACTTCAACTAAATGGACTCACTTTGTTAGCGTCACCTCAACTGATAACGCTCACTTAACTAGCTTCACTTGAACTAATAGAGCTCACTTGCTTCACTTGACTTCAATTGATTAAGCTCAGTTGCTTCACTTCTATTCAGCTGAGTAAGCTCAGTTGCCTCACTTCAACTAATTGAGCTCACTTGCTTCACTTGACTTAAATTGATTAAGCTCAGTTGCCTCACTTCAATTCAGCTGATTAAGCTCAGTTGCCTCACTTCACCTCAACTGATAACGCTCACTTAACTAGCTTCACTTCAACTAATTGAGCTCACTTGCTGCACTTGACTTAAATTGATTAAGCTCAGTTGCTTTACTTCACTTCAACTAATTGGACTCACTTTGTTAGCGTCACCTCAACTGATAACGCTCACTTAACTAGCTTCACTTGAACTAATAGAGCTCACTTGCTTCACTTGACTTCAATTGATTAAGCTCAGTTGCTTCACTTCTATTCAGCTGAGTAAGCTCAGTTGCCTCACTTCACCTCAACTGATAACGCTCACTTAACTAGCTTCAATTCTACTAATTGAGCTAAGTTGCCTTACTTCACTTCAACTGATTCTGCTCAGTTGCCTCACTTTACCTCAACTGATAACGCTCACTTAACTAGCTTCACTTGAACTAATAGAGCTCACTTGCTGCACTTGACTTAAATTGATTAAGCTCAGTTGCTTTACTTCACTTCAACTAATTGGACTCACTTTGTTAGCGTCACCTCAACTGATAACGCTCACTTAACTAGCTTCCCTTCAACTAATTGAGCTCACTTGCTTCATTTGACTTCAATTGATTAAGCTCAGTTGCCTCACTTCACTTCAACTGATTAAGCTCAGTTGCCTCACTTTACCTCAACTGATAACGCTCACTTAAATAGCTTCACTTCAACTAATTGAGCTCACTTGCTGCACTTGACTTAAATTGATTAAGTTCAGTTGCTTTACTTCACTTCAACTAATTGGACTCACTTTGTTAGCGTCACCTCAACTGATAACGCTCACTTAACTAGCTTCCCTTCAACTAATTGAGCTCACTTGCTTCATTTGACTTCAATTGATTAAGCTCAGTTGCCTCACTTCACTTCAACTGATTAAGCTCAGTTGCCTCACTTTACCTCAACTGATAACGCTCACTTAAATAGCTTCACTTCAACTAATTGAGCTCACTTGCTGCACTTGACTTAAATTGATTAAGCTCAGTTGCTTTACTTCACTTCAACTAATTGGACTCACTTTGTTAGCGTCACCTCAACTGATAACGCACACTTAACTAGCTTCCCTTCAACTAATTGAGCTCACTTGCTTCATTTGACTTCAATTGATTAAGCTCAGTTGCTTAACTTTACTTCAATTGATTCAGCTCAGTTGCCTCACTTCATTTCAGTTGATTAGGCTCAGTTGTCTCACTTCACTTCAACTGATTCTGCTCACTTAACTAGCTTCACTTCAACTAATTGAGCTCAGTTGCTTCACTTCACTTCAACTAATTGAGCTCACTTGCTTCATTTGACTTCAATTGATTAAGCTCAGTTGCTTAACTTCAGTTCAATTGATTCAGCTCAGTTGCCTCACTTCAATTCAGCTGATTAAGTTCAGTTGCCTCACTTCACCTCAACTGATAACGCCCACTTTACTAGCTTCACTTCTACTAATTGAGCTAAGTTGCTTCACTTCACTTCAATTGGTTCAGCTCAGTTGCCTCACTTCACTTCAATTGATTAGGCTCAGTTGCCTCACTTCACTTCAACTGATTAAGCTCAGTTGCCTCACTTTACCTCAACTGATAACGCTCACTTAAATAGCTTCACTTCAACTAATTGAGCTCACTTGCTGCACTTGACTTAAATTGATTAAGCTCAGTTGCTTTACTTCACTTCAACTAATTGGACTCACTTTGTTAGCGTCACCTCAACTGATAACGCACACTTAACTAGCTTCCCTTCAACTAATTGAGCTCACTTGCTTCATTTGACTTCAATTGATTAAGCTCAGTTGCTTAACTTTACTTCAATTGATTCAGCTCAGTTGCCTCACTTCATTTCAGTTGATTAGGCTCAGTTGTCTCACTTCACTTCAACTGATTCTGCTCACTTAACTAGCTTCACTTCAACTAATTGAGCTCAGTTGCTTCACTTCACTTCAACTAATTGAGCTCACTTGCTTCATTTGACTTCAATTGATTAAGCTCAGTTGCTTAACTTCAGTTCAATTGATTCAGCTCAGTTGCCTCACTTCAATTCAGCTGATTAAGTTCAGTTGCCTCACTTCACCTCAACTGATAACGCCCACTTTACTAGCTTCACTTCTACTAATTGAGCTAAGTTGCTTCACTTCACTTCAATTGGTTCAGCTCAGTTGCCTCACTTCACTTCAATTGATTAGGCTCAGTTGCCTCACTTCACTTCAACTGATTAAGCTCAGTTGCCTCACTTCACCTCAACTGATAACGCTCACTTAACTAGCTTCACTTCTACTAATTGAGCTCAGTTGCCTCACTTCATTTCAGTTGATTAGGCTCAGTTGTCTCACTTCACTTCAACTGATTCTGCTCACTTAACTATCTTCACTTCAACTAATTGAGCTCACTTGCTTCATTTGACTTCAATTGATTAAGCTCAGTTGCTTAACTTCACTTCAATTAATTCAGCTCAGTTGCCTCACTTCATTTCAGTTGATTAGGCTCAGTTGCCTCACTTCACTTCAACTGATTAAGCTCAGTTGCCTCACTTCACCTCAACTGATAACGCTCACCTAACTAGCTTCAATCTACTAATTGAGCTAAGTTGCCTCACTTCACTTCAACTGATTCTGCTCACTTAACTAGCTTCACTTCAACTAATTGAGCTCACTTGCTTCATTTGACTTCAATTGATTAAGCTCAGTTGCTTCACTTCTATTCAGCTGAGTAAGCTCAGTTGCCTCACTTCACCTCAACTGATAACGCTCACCTAACTAGCTTCAATCTACTAATTGAGCTAAGTTGCCTCACTTCATTTCAGTTGATTAGGCTCAGTTGTCTCACTTCACTTCAACTGATTCTGCTCACTTAACTATCTTCACTTCAACTAATTGAGCTCACTTGCTTCATTTGACTTCAATTGATTAAGCTCAGTTGCTTAACTTCACTTCAATTAATTCAGCTCAGTTGCCTCACTTCATTTCAGTTGATTAGGCTCAGTTGCCTCACTTCACTTCAACTGATTAAGCTCAGTTGCCTCACTTCACCTCAACTGATAACGCTCACCTAACTAGCTTCAATCTACTAATTGAGCTAAGTTGCCTCACTTCACTTCAACTGATTCTGCTCACTTAACTAGCTTCACTTCAACTAATTGAGCTCACTTGCTTCATTTGACTTCTAATGATTAAGCTCAGTTGCTTCACTTCACTTCAATTGATTCAACTCAATTAACTACCTGCACTTCAACTAATTGAGCTCACTTGCTTCACTTGACTTAAATTAATTAAGCTCAGTTGCTTCACTTCACTTCAACTAATTGGACTCACTTTGTTAGCGTCACCTCAACTGATAACGCTCACTTAACTAGCATCACTTCAACTAAAAGAGCTCACTTGCTTCACTTCACTACAATTAATTAAGCTCAGTTGCCTCACTTCACCTCAACTGATAACGCTCACTTAGTTAGCTTCAATTCTACTAATTGAGCTACGTTGCCTCACTTTACTTCAACTGATTCTGCTCACTTAACTAGCTTCACTTCAACTAATTGAGCTCACTTGCTTCATTTGACTTCAATTGATTAAGTTCAGTTGCTTAACTTCACTTCAATTGATTCAGCTCAGTTGCCTCACTTTATTTCAGTTGATTAGGCTCAGTTGTCCCACTTCACTTCAACTGATTCTGCTCACTTAACTAGCTTCACTTCAACTAATTGAGCTCAGTTGCTTTACTTCACTTCAACTAATTGAGCTCACTTGCTTCACTTGACTTCAATTGATTAAGCTCAGTTGCTTCACTTCACTTCAAGTAATTGGACTCACTTTGTTAGCGTCACCTCAACTGATAACGCTCACTTAACTACCTTCACTTGAACTAATAGAGCTCACTTGCTTCACTTCACTACAATCGATTAAACTCAGTTGCCTCACTTCAATTCAGCTGATTGAGCTCAGTTGCCTCACTTCACCTCAACTGATAACGCTTACTTAACTAGCATCACTTCTACTAATTGAGCTCAGCTGCTTCATTTGACTTCAATTGATTAAGCTCAGTTGCTTAACTTCACTTCAATTGATTCAGCTCAGTTGCCTCACTTCATTTCAGTTGATTAGGCTCAGTTGTCCCACTTCACTTCAACTGATTCTGCTCACTTAACTAGCTTCACTTCAACTAATTGAGCTCAGTTGCTTCACTTCACTTCAACTAATTGGACTCACTTTCTTAGCGTCACCTCAACTGATAACGCTCACTTAACTAGCTTCACTTCAACTAATAGAGCTCACTTGCTTCACTTGACTTCAATTGATTAAGCTCAGTTGCTTCACTTCTATTCAGCTGAGTAAGCTCAGTTGCCTCACTTCACCTCAACTGATAACGCTCACCTAACTAGCTTCAATCTACTAATTGAGCTAAGTTGCCTCACTTCACTTCAATTGGTTCAGCTCAGTTGCCTCACTTCACTTCAATTGATTAGGCTCAGTTGCCTCACTTCCCTTCAACTAATTGGACTCACTTTCTTAGCGTCACCTCAACTGATAACGCTCACTTAACTAGCTTCACTTCAACTAATAGAGCTCACTTGCTTCACTTGACTTCAATTGATTAAGCTCAGTTGCTTCACTTCTATTCAGCTGAGTAAGCTCAGTTGCCTCACTTCACCTCAACTGATAACGCTCACCTAACTAGCTTCAATCTACTAATTGAGCTAAGTTGCCTCACTTCACTTCAATTGGTTCAGCTCAGTTGCCTCACTTCACTTCAATTGATTAGGCTCAGTTGCCTCACTTCACTTCAACTGATTAAGCTCAGTTGCCTCTCTTCACCTCAACTGATAACGCTCACTTAACTAGCTTCACTTCTACTAATTGAGCTCAGTTGCCTCACTTCATTTCAGTTGATTAGGCTCAGTTGTCTCACTTCACTTCAACTGATTCTGCTCACTTAACTAGCTTCACTTCAACTAATTGAGCTCACTTGCTTCATTTGACTTTAATTGATTGAGCTCAGTTGCTTAACTTCACTTCAATTAATTCAGCTCAGTTGCCTCACTTCATTTCAGTTGATTAGGCTCAGTTGCCTCACTTCACTTCAACTGATTAAGCTCAGTTGCCTCACTTCACCTCAACTGATAACGCTCACCTAACTAGCTTCAATCTACTAATTGAGCTAAGTTGCCTCACTTCACTTCAACTGATTCTGCTCACTTAACTAGCTTCACTTCAACTAATTGAGCTCACTTGCTTCATTTGACTTCAATTGATTAAGCTCAGTTGCTTCACTTCTATTCAGCTGAGTAAGCTCAGTTGCCTCACTTCACCTCAACTGATAACGCTCACCTAACTAGCTTCAATCTACTAATTGAGCTAAGTTGCCTCACATCACTTCAACTGATTCTGCTCACTTAACTAGCTTCACTTCAACTAATTGAGCTCACTTGCTTCATTTGACTTCAATTGATTAAGCTCAGTTGCTTAACTTCACTTCAATTGATTCAGCTCAGTTTCCTCACTTTATTTCAGTTGATTAGGCTCAGTTGCTTCACTTCACTTCAATTGATCCAGCTCAGTTTCCTCACTTTATTTCAGTTGATTAGGCTCAGTTGCTTCACTTCACTTCAATTGATTCAGCTCAGTTTCCTCACTTTATTTCAGTTGATTAGGCTCAGTTGCTTCACTTCACTTCAATTGATCCAGCTCAGTTTCCTCACTTTATTTCAGTTGATTAAGCTCAGTTGCTTCACTTCTATTCAGCTGAGTAAGCTCAGTTGCCTCACTTCACCTCAACTGATAACGCTCACCTAACTAGCTTCAATCTACTAATTGAGCTAAGTTGCCTCACTTCACTTCAATTGATTCAACTCACTTAACTACCTGCACTTCAACTAATTGAGCTCACTTGCTTCACTTGACTTAAATTGATTAAGCTCAGTTGCTTCACTTCACTTCAACTAATTGGACTCACTTTGTTAGCGTCACCTCAACTGATAACGCTCACTTAACTAGCATCACTTCAACTAAAAGAGCTCACTTGCTTCACTTCACTACAATTAATTAAGCTCAGTTGCCTCACTTCACCTCAACTGATAACGCTCACTTAACTAGCATTCAATTCTACTAATTGAGCTACGTTTCCTCACTTTACTTCAACTGATTCTGCTCACTTAACTAGCTTCACTTCAACTAATTGAGCTCACTTGCTTCATTTGACTTCAATTGATTAAGCTCAGTTGCTTAACTTCACTTCAATTGATTCAGCTCAGTTTGCTCACTTTATTTCAGTTGATTAGGCTCAGTTGCTTCACTTCACTTCAATTGATCCAGCTCAGTTGCTTCACTTCCCTTCAACTAATTGGACTCACTTTCTTAGCGTCACCTCAACTGATAACGCTCACTTAACTAGCTTCAATCTACTAATTGAGCTAAGTTGCCTCACTTCACTTCAATTGGTTCAGCTCAGTTGCCTCACTTCACTTCAATTGATTAGGCTCAGTTGCCTCACTTCACTTCAACTGATTAAGCTCAGTTGCCTCTCTTCACCTCAACTGATAACGCTCACTTAACTAGCTTCACTTCTACTAATTGAGCTACGTTTCCTCACTTTACTTCAACTGATTCTGCTCACTTAACTAGCTTCACTTCAACTAATAGAGCTCACTTGCTTCACTTGACTTCAATTGATTAAGCTCAGTTGCTTCACTTCTATTCAGCTGAGTAAGCTCAGTTGCCTCACTTCACCTCAACTGATAACGCTCACCTAACTAGCTTCAATCTACTAATTGAGCTAAGTTGCCTCACTTCACTTCAATTGGTTCAGCTCAGTTGCCTCACTTCACTTCAATTGATTAGGCTCAGTTGCCTCACTTCACTTCAACTGATTAAGCTCAGTTGCCTCTCTTCACCTCAACTGATAACGCTCACTTAACTAGCTTCACTTCTACTAATTGAGCTCAGTTGCCTCACTTCACTTCAACTGATTCTGCTCACTTAACTAGCTTCACTTCAACTAATTGAGCTCACTTGCTTCATTTGACTTCAATTGATTAAGCTCAGTTGCTTCACTTCTATTCAGCTGAGTAAGCTCAGTTGCCTCACTTCACCTCAACTGATAACGCTCACCTAACTAGCTTCAATCTACTAATTGAGCTAAGTTGCCTCACATCACTTCAACTGATTCTGCTCACTTAACTAGCTTCACTTCAGCTAATTGAGCTCACTTGCTTCATTTGACTTCAATTGATTAAGCTCAGTTGCTTAACTTCACTTCAATTAATTCAGCTCAGTTGCCTCACTTCATTTCAGTTGATTAGGCTCAGTTGCCTCACTTCACTTCAACTGATTAAGCTCAGTTGCCTCACTTCACCTCAACTGATAACGCTCACCTAACTAGCTTCAATCTACTAATTGAGCTAAGTTGCCTCACTTCACTTCAACTGATTCTGCTCACTTAACTAGCTTCACTTCAACTAATTGAGCTCACTTGCTTCATTTGACTTCAATTGATTAAGCTCAGTTGCTTCACTTCTATTCAGCTGAGTAAGCTCAGTTGCCTCACTTCACCTCAACTGATAACGCTCACCTAACTAGCTTCAATCTACTAATTGAGCTAAGTTGCCTCACATCACTTCAACTGATTCTGCTCACTTAACTAGCTTCACTTCAACTAATTGAGCTCACTTGCTTCATTTGACTTCAATTGATTAAGCTCAGTTGCTTCACTTCACTTCAATTGATTCAACTCACTTAACTACCTGCACTTCAACTAATTGAGCTCACTTGCTTCACTTGACTTAAATTGATTAAGCTCAGTTGCTTCACTTCACTTCAACTAATTGGACTCACTTTGTTAGCGTCACCTCAACTGATAACGCTCACTTAACTAGCATCACTTCAACTAAAAGAGCTCACTTGCTTCACTTCACTACAATTAATTAAGCTCAGTTGCCTCACTTCACCTCAACTGATAACGCTCACTTAACTAGCTTCAATTCTACTAATTGAGCTACGTTGCCTCACTTTACTTCAACTGATTCTGCTCACTTAAATAGCTTCACTTCAACTAATTGAGCTCACTTGCTTCATTTGACTTCAATTGATTAAGCTCAGTTGCTTAACTTCACTTCAATTGATTCAGCTCAGTTGCCTCACTTTATTTCAGTTGATTAGGCTCAGTTGTCCCACTTCACTTCAACTGATTCTGCTCACTTAACTAGCTTCACTTCAACTAATTGAGCTCAGTTGCTTTACTTCACTTCAACTAATTGAGCTCACTTGCTTCACTTGACTTCAATTGATTAAGCTCAGTTGCTTCACTTCACTTCAAGTAATTGGACTCACTTTGTTAGCGTCACCTCAACTGATAACGCTCACTTAACTACCTTCACTTGAACTAATAGAGCTCACTTGCTTCACTTCACTACAATTGATTAAACTCAGTTGCCTCACTTCAATTCAGCTGATTGAGCTCAGTTGCCTCACTTCACCTCAACTGATAACGCTTACTTAACTAGCATCACTTCTACTAATTGAGCTCAGCTGCTTGATTTGACTTCAATTGATTAAGCTCAGTTGCTTAAATTCACTTCAATTGATTCAGCTCAGTTGCCTCACTTCATTTCAGTTGATTAGGCTCAGTTGTCCCACTTCACTTCAACTGATTCTGCTCACTTAACTAGCTTCACTTCAACTAATTTAGCTCAGTTGCTTCACTTCACTTCAACTAATTGAGCTCACTTGCTTCACTCCACTTCAATTGATTCAGCTCAGTTGCCTCACTTCACTTCAGTTGATTAGGCTCAGTTGTCCCACTTCACTTCAACTGATTCTGCTCACTTAACTAGCTGCACTTCAACTGATTGAGCTCACTTGCTTCACTTGACTTCAATTGATTAAGCTCAGTTGCTTCACTTCACTTCAACTGATAACGCTTACTTAACAAGCCTCACTTCAACTAATTGAGCTCACTTGCTTCACTTGACTTAAATTGATTAAGCTCAGTTGCCTCACTTCAATTCAGCTGATTAAGCTCAGTTGCCTCACTTCACCTCAACTGACAACGCTCACTTAACTTGCTTCATTTCAACTAATTGAGCTCAGTTGCTTCACTTCACTTCAATTGATCCAGCTCAGTTGCCTCACTTCACTTCAACCGATTAAGCTCAGTTGCCTCACTTCACCTCAACTGATAACGCTCACTTAACTAGCTTCACTTCTACTAATTGAGCTCAGTTGCCTCACTTCACTTCAATTGATTCAGCTCAGTCGCCTCACTTCACTTCAATTGATTAGGCTCAGTTTCCTCACTTCACTTCAACCGATTCTGCTCACTTAACTAGCTTCACTTCAATCAATTGAGCTCACTTGCTTCACTTGACTTCAATTGATTAAGCTCAGTTGCCTCACTTCACCTCAACTGATAACGCTTACTTAACAAGCCTCACTTCAACTAATTGAGCTCACTTGCTTCACTTGACTTAAATTGATCAAGCTCAGTTGCCTCACTTCAATTCAGCTGATTAAGCTCAGTTGACTCACTTCACCTCAACTGATAACGCTCACTTAACTTGCTTCATTTCAACTAATTGAGCTCAGTTGCTTCACTTCACTTCAATTGATTCAGCTCAGTTGCCTCACTTCACTTCAATTGATTAGGCTCAGTTTCTTCACTTCACTTCAACTGATTCTGCTCACTTAACTAGCTTCACTTCAACTAATTGAGCTCAGTTGCCTCACTTCACCTCAACTGATAACGCTCACTTAACTTGCTTCACTTCAACTAATTGAGCTCAGTTGCTTCACTTCACTTCAATTGATTCAGCTGAGTTACCTCACTTCACTTCAATTGATTAGGCTCAGTTGCCTCACTTCACTTCAACTGATTAAGCTCAGTTGCCTCACTTCACCTCAACTGATAACGCTCAGTTGCCTCACTTCACTTCAACTGATTAAGCTCAGTTGCCTCACTTTACCTCAACTGATAACGCTCACTTAACTAGCTTCACTTCAACTAATTGAGCTCACTTGCTGCACTTGACTTAAATTGATTAAGCTCAGTTGCTTTACTTCACTTCAACTAATTGGACTCACTTTGTTAGCGTCACCTCAACTGATAACGCTCACTTAACTAGCTTCACTTGAACTAATAGAGCTCACTTGCTTCACTTGACTTCAATTGATTAAGCTCAGTTGCTTCACTTCTATTCAACTGATTAAGCTCAGTTGCCTCACTTTACCTCAACTGATAACGCTCACTTAACTAGCTTCACTTCAACTAATTGAGCTCACTTGCTGCACTTGACTTAAATTGATTAAGCTCAGTTGCTTTACTTCACTTCAACTAATTGGACTCACTTTGTTAGCGTCACCTCAACTGATAACGCTCACTTAACTAGCTTCCCTTCAACTAATTGAGCTCACTTGCTTCATTTGACTTCAATTGCTTAAGCTCAGTTGCCTCACTTCACTTCAACTGATTAAGCTCAGTTGCCTCACTTAACCTCAACTGATAACGCTCACTTAACTAGCTTCACTTCAACTAATTGAGCTCACTTGCTGCACTTGACTTAAATTGATTAAGCTCAGTTGCTTTACTTCACTTCAACTAATTGGACTCACTTTGTTAGCGTCACCTCAACTGATAACGCTCACTTAACTAGCTTCCCTTCAACTAATTGAGCTCACTTGCTTCATTTGACTTCAATTGATTAAGCTCAGTTGCTTAACTTCACTTCAATTGATTCAGCTCAGTTGCCTCACTTCATTTCAGTTGATTAGGCTCAGTTGTCTCACTTCACTTCAACTGATTCTGCTCACTTAACTAGCTTCACTTCAACTAATTGAGCTCAGTTGCTTCACTTCACTTCAACTAATTGAGCTCACTTGCTTCATTTGACTTCAATTGATTAAGCTCAGTTGCTTAACTTCAGTTCAATTGATTCAGCTCAGTTGCCTCACTTCAATTCAGCTGATTAAGTTCAGTTGCCTCACTTCACCTCAACTGATAACGCTCACTTTACTAGCTTCACTTCTACTAATTGAGCTAAGTTGCTTCACTTCACTTCAATTGGTTCAGCTCAGTTGCCTCACTTCACTTCAATTGATTAGGCTCAGTTGCCTCACTTCACTTCAACTGATTAAGCTCAGTTGCCTCACTTCACCTCAACTGATAACGCTCACTTAACTAGCTTCACTTCTACTAATTGAGCTCAGTTGCCTCACTTCACTTCAATTGATTAGGCTCAGTTTCCTCACTTCACTTCAACCGATTCTGCTCACTTAACTAGCTTCACTTCAATCAATTGAGCTCACTTACTTCACTTAACTTCAATTGATTAAGCTCAGTTGTTTCACTTCCCTTCAACTAATTGGACTCACTTTCTTAGCGTCACCTCAACTGATAACGCTCACTTAACTAGCTTCACTTCAACTAATAGAGCTCACTTGCTTCACTTGACTTCAATTGATTAAGCTCAGTTGCTTCACTTCTATTCAGCTGAGTAAGCTCAGTTGCCTCACTTCACCTCAACTGATAACGCTCACCTAACTAGCTTCAATCTACTAATTGAGCTAAGTTGCCTCACTTCACTTCAACTGATTCTGCTCACTTAACTAGCTTCACTTCAACTAATTGAGCTCACTTGCTTCATTTGACTTCAATTGATTAAGCTCAGTTGCTTAACTTCACTTCAATTAATTCAGCTCAGTTGCCTCACTTCATTTCAGTTGATTAGGCTCAGTTGCCTCACTTCACTTCAACTGATTAAGCTCAGTTGCCTCACTTCACCTCAACTGATAACGCTCACTGAACTAGCTTCACTTCTACTAATTGAGCTCAGTTGCCTCACTTCACTTCAATTGATTAGGCTCAGTTTCCTCACTTCACTTCAACCGATTCTGCTCACTTAACTAGCTTCACTTCAATCAATTGAGCTCACTTGCTTCACTTAACTTCAATTGATTAGGCTCAGTTGCCTCACTTCAATTCAGCTGATTAGGCTTAGTTGCCTCACTTCACCTCAACTGATAACGCTCACTTAACTTGCTTCACTTCAACTAATTGAGCTCAGTTGCTTCACTTCAGTTCAATTGATTCAGCTCAGTTGCCTCATTTCACTTCAATTGATTAGGCTCAGTTTCTTCACTTCACTTCAACTGATTCTGCTCACTTAACTAGCTTCACTTCAACTAATTGAACTCAGTTGCTTCACTTCACTTCAATTGATTCAGCTCACTTAACTACCTGCACTTCAACTAATTGAGCTCACTTGCTTCACTTGACTTAAATTGATTAAGCTCAGTTGCTTCACTTCACTTCAACTAATTGGACTCACTTTGTTAGCGTCACCTCAACTGATAACGCTCACTTAACTAGCATCACTTCAACTAAAAGAGCTCACTTGCTTCACTTAACTTCAATTGATTAAGCTCAGTTGCCTCACTTCAATTCAGCTGATTAAGCTTAGTTGCCTCACTTCACCTCAACTGATAACGCTCACTTAACTTGCTTCACTTCAACTAATTGAGCTCAGTTGCTTCACTTCAGTTCAATTGATTCAGCTCAGTTGCCTCATTTCACTTCAATTGATTAGGCTCAGTTTCTTCACTTCACTTCAACTGATTCTGCTCACTTAACTAGCTTCACTTCAACTAATTGAACTCAGTTGCTTCACTTCACTTCAATTGATTCAGCTCACTTAACTACCTGCACTTCAACTAATTGAGCTCACTTGCTTCACTTGACTTAAATTGATTAAGCTCAGTTGCTTCACTTCACTTCAACTAATTGGACTCACTTTGTTAGCGTCACCTCAACTGATAACGCTCACTTAACTAGCATCACTTCAACTAAAAGAGCTCACTTGCTTCACTTCACTACAATTGATTAAGCTCAGTTGCCTCACTTCACCTCAACTGATAACGCTCACTTAACTAGCTTCAATTCTACTAATTGAGCTACGTTGCCTCACTTCACTTCAACTGATTCTGCTCACTTAACTAGCTTCACTTCAACTAATTGGGCTCAGTTGCTTCACTTCACTTCAACTAATTGAGCTCACTTGCTTCATTTGACTTCAATTGATTAAGCTCAGTTGCTTAACTTCACTTCAATTGATTCAGCTCAGTTGCCTCACTTCATTTCAGTTGATTAGGCTCAGTTGTCCCACTTCACTTCAACTGATTCTGCTCACTTAACTAGCTTCACTTCAACTAATTGGGCTCAGTTGCTTCACTTCACTTCAACTAATTGAGCTCACTTGCTTCATTTGACTTCAATTGATTAAGCTCAGTTGCTTAACTTCACTTCAATTGATTCAGCTCAGTTGCCGCACTTCAATTCAGCTGATTAAGCTCAGTTGCCTCACCTCACCTCAACTGATAACGCTTACTTAACTAGCTTCACTTCTACTAATTAAGCTCAGTTGCTTCACTTCACTTTAATTGATTCAGCTTAGTTGTCTCACTTCACTTCAATTGATTAGGCTCAGTTGCCTCACTTCACTTCAACTGATTCTGCTCACTTAACTAGCTTCACTTCAACTAATTGTGCTTACTTGCTTCACTTGACTTCAATTGATTAAGCTCAGTTGCATAACTTCACTTCAATTGATTCAGCTCACTTAACTAGCTTCACTTCAACTAATTGAACTCAGTTGCTTCACTTCACTTCAATTGATTCAGCTCACTTAACTACCTGCACTTCAACTAATTGAGCTCACTTGCTTCACTTGACTTAAATTGATTAAGCTCAGTTGCTTCACTTCACTTCAACTAATTGGACTCACTTTGTTAGCGTCACCTCAACTGATAACGCTCACTTAACTAGCATCACTTCAACTAAAAGAGCTCACTTGCTTCACTTCACTACAATTGATTAAGCTCAGTTGCCTCACTTCACCTCAACTGATAACGCTCACTTAACTAGCTTCAATTCTACTAATTGAGCTACGTTGCCTCACTTCACTTCAACTGATTCTGCTCACTTAACTAGCTTCACTTCAACTAATTGGGCTCAGTTGCTTCACTTCACTTCAACTAATTGAGCTCACTTGCTTCATTTGACTTCAACTGATTAAGCTCAGTTGCTTAACTTCACTTCAATTGATTCAGCTCAGTTGCCTCACTTCATTTCAGTTGATTAGGCTCAGTTGTCCCACTTCACTTCAACTGATTCTGCTCACTTAACTAGCTTCACTTCAACTAATTGGGCTCAGTTGCTTCACTTCACTTCAACTAATTGAGCTCACTTGCTTCATTTGACTTCAATTGATTAAGCTCAGTTGCTTAACTTCACTTCAATTGATTCAGCTCAGTTGCCTCACTTCATTTCAGTTGATTAGGCTCAGTTGTCCCACTTCACTTCAACTGATTCTGCTCACTTAACTAGCTTCACTTCAACTAATTGAGCTCAGTTGCTTTACTTCACTTCAACTAATTGAGCTCACTTGCTTCACTTGACTTCAATTGATTAAGCACAGTTGCTTCACTTCACTTCAAGTAATTGGACTCACTTTGTTAGCGTCACCTCAACTGATAACGCTCACTTAACTAGCTTCACTTGAACTAATAGAGTTCACTTGCTTCACTTCACTACAATTGATTAAACTCAGTTGCCTCACTTCAATTCAGCTGATTAAGCTCAGTTGCCTCACTTCACCTCAACTGATAACGCTTACTTAACTAGCTTCACTTCTACTAATTGAGCTCAGTTGCTTCATTTGACTTCAATTGATTAAGCTCAGTTGCTTAACTTCACTTCAATTGATTCAGCTCAGTTGCCTCACTTCATTTCAGTTGATTAGGCTCAGTTGTCCCACTTCACTTCAACTGATTCTGCTCACTTAACTAGCTTCACTTCAACTAATTGAGCTCAGTTGCTTCACTTCACTTCAACTAATTGAGCTCACTTGCTTCACTCCACTTCAATTGATTCAGCTCAGTTGCCTCACTTCACTTCAGTTGATTAGGCTCAGTTGTCCCACTTCACTTCAACTGATTCTGCTCACTTAACTAGCTTCACTTCAATAATTGAGCTTACTTGTTTCACTTGACTTCAATTGATTAAGCTCAGTTGCTTCACTTCACTTCAAGTAATTGGACTCACTTTGTTAGCGTCACCTCAACTGATAACGCTCACTTAACTAGCTTCACTTCTACTAATTGAGCTAAGTTGCCTCACTTCACTTCAACTGATACTGCTCACTTAACAAGCTTCACTTCAACTAATCGAGCTCACTTGCTTCACTTGACTTCAATTGATTAAGCTCAGTTGCTTAACTTCACTTCAATTGATTCAGCTCAGTTGCCTCACTTCATTTCAGTTGATTAGGCTCAGTTGTCTCACTTCACTTCAACTGATTCTGCTCACTTAACTAGCTTCACTTCAACTAATTGGGCTCAGTTGCTTCACTTCACTTCAACTAATTGAGCTCACTTGCTTCACTTGACTTCAATTGATTAAGCTCAGTTCCTTCACTTCACTTCAAGTAATTGGACTCACTTTGTTAGCGTCACCTCAACTGATAACGCTCACTTAACTAGCTTCACTTGAACTAATAGAGCTCACTTGCTTCACTTCACTACAATTGATTAAGCTCAGTTGCCGCACTTCAATTCAGCTGATTAAGCTCAGTTGCCTCACCTCACCTCAACTGATAACGCTTACTTAACTAGCTTCACTTCTACTAATTAAGCTCAGTTGCTTCACTTCACTTTAATTGATTCAGCTTAGTTGTCTCACTTCACTTCAATTGATTAGGCTCAGTTGCCTCACTTCACTTCAACTGATTCTGCTCACTTAACTAGCTTCACTTCAACTAATTGAGCTTACTTGCTTCACTTGACTTCAATTGATTAAGCTCAGTTGCATAACTTCACTTCAATTGATTCAGCTCAGTTGCCTCACTTCATTTCAGTTGATTAGGCTCAGTTGCCTCACTTCACTTCAACTGATTCTGCTCACTTAACTAGCTTCACTTCAACTAATTGAGCTCACTTGCTTCACTTGACTTCAATTGATTAAGCTCAGTTGCTTCACTTCACTTCAAGTAATTGGACTCACTTTGTAAGCGTCACCTCAACTGATAACGCCCACTTAACTAGCTTCACTTCAACTAATAGAGCTCACTTGCTTCACTTGACTTCAATTGATTAAGCTCAGTTGCTTCACTTCTATTCAGCTGAGTAAGCTCAGTTGCCTCACTTCACCTCAACTGATAACGCTCACCTAACTAGCTTCAATCTACTAATTGAGCTAAGTTGCCTCACTTCACTTCAACTGATTCTGCTCACTTAACTAGCTTCACTTCAACTAATTGAGCTCACTTGCTTCATTTGACTTCAATTGATTAAGCTCAGTTGCTTAACTTCACTTCAATTAATTCAGCTCAGTTGCCTCACTTCATTTCAGTTGATTAGGCTCAGTTGCCTCACTTCACTTCAACTGATTAAGCTCAGTTGCCTCAATTCACCTAAACTGATAACGCTCACTTAACTAGCTTCACTTCTACTAATTGAGCTCAGTTGCCTCACTTCACTTCAATTGATTAGGCTCAGTTTCCTCACTTCACTTCAACCGATTCTGCTCACTTAACTAGCTTCACTTCAATCAATTGAGCTCACTTGCTTCACTTAACTTCAATTGATTAAGCTCAGTTGCCTCATTTCAATTCAGCTGATTAAGCTTAGTTGCCTCACTTCACCTCAACTGATAACGCTCACTTAACTTGCTTCACTTCAGCTAATTGAGCTCAGTTGCTTCACTTCAGTTCAATTGATTCAGCTCAGTTGCCTCATTTCACTTCAATTGATTAGGCTCAGTTTCTTCACTTCACTTCAACTGATTCTGCTCACTTAACTAGCTTCACTTCAACTAATTGAACTCAGTTGCTTCACTTCACTTCAATTGATTCAGCTCACTTAACTAGCTTCACTTCAACTAATTGAGCTTACTTGCTTCACTTGACTTCAATTGATTAAGCTCAGTTGCTTCACTTCACTTCAAGTAATTGGACTCACTTTGTTAGCGTCACCTCAACTGATAACGCTCACTTAACTAGCTTCACTTGAACTAATAAAGCTCACTTGCTTCACTTCACTACAATTGATTAAGCTCAGTTGCCTCACTTCAATTCAGCTGATTAAGCTCAGTTGCCTCACTTCACCTCAACTGATAACGCTCACTTAACTAGCTTCACTTCTACTAATTGAGCTCAGTTGCTTCATTTGACTTCAATTGATTAAGCTCAGTTGCTTAACTTCACTTCAATTGATTCAGCTGAGTTGCCTCACTTCATTTCAGTTGATTAGGCTCAGTTGCCTCACTTCACTTCAACTGATTCTGCTCACTTAACTAGCTTCACTTCAACTAATTGAGCTCACTTGCTTCACTTGACTTCAATTGATTAAGCTCAGTTGCTTCACTTCACTTCAAGTAATTGGACTCACTTTGTAAGCGTCACCTCAACTGATAACGCCCACTTAACTAGCTTCACTTCAACAAATAGAGCTCACTTGCTAAACTTCACTACAATTGAATAAGCTCAGTTGCCTCACTTCAATTCAGCTGATTAAGCTCAGTTGCCTCACTTCACCTCAACTGATAACGCTTACTTAACTAGCTTCACTTCTACTAATTGAGCTCAGTTGCTTCATTTGACTTCAATTGATTAAGCTCAGTTGCTTAACTTCACTTCAATTGATTCAGCTCAGTTGCCTCACTTCATTTCAGTTGATTAGGCTCAGTTGTCCCACTTCACTTCAACTGATTCTGCTCACTTAACTAGCTTCACTTCAACTAATTGAGCTCAGTTGCTTCACTTCACTTCAACTAATTGAGCTCACTTGCTTCACTCCACTTCAATTGATTAGGCTCAGTTGCCTCACTTCAATTCAGCTGATAAGGCTCAGTTGCCTCATTTCACCTCAACTGATAACGCTTACTTAACTAGCTTCACTTCTACTAATTAAGCTCAGTTGCTTCACTTCACTTTAATTGATTCAGCTTAGTTGTCTCACTTCACTTCAATTGATTAGGCTCAGTTGCCTCACTTCACTTCAACTGATTCTGCTCACTTAACTAGCTTCACTTCAACTAATTGAGCTCACTTGCTTCACTTGACTTCAATTGATTAAGCTCAGTTGCTTCACTTCACTTCAAGTAATTGGACTCACTTTGTTAGCGTCACCTCAACTGATAACGCTCACTTAACTAGCTTCACTTGAACTAATAAAGCTCACTTGCTTCACTTCACTTCAATTGATTCAGCTCAGTTGCCTCACTTCATTTCAGTTGATTAGGCTCAGTTGTCCCACTTCACTTCAACTGATTCTGCTCACTTAACTAGCTTCACTTCAACTAATTGAGCTCAGTTGCTTCACTTCACTTCATCTAATTGAGCTCACTTGCTTCACTCCACTTCAATTGATTCAGCTCAGTTGCCTCACTTCACTTCAGTTGATTAGGCTCAGTTGTCTCACTTCACTTCAACTGATTTTGCTCACTTAACTAGCTTCACTTCAACTAATTGAGCTTACTTGCTCCACTTGACTTCAATTGATTAAGCTCAGTTGCTTCACTTCACTTGAAGTAATTGGACTCACTTTGTTAGCGTCACCACAACTGATAACGCTCACTTAACTAGCTTCACTTGAACTAATAAAGCTCACTTGCTTCACTTCACTACAATTGATTAAGCTCAGTTGCCTCACTTCAATTCAGCTGATTAAGCTCAGTTGCCTCACTTCACCTCAACTGATAACGCTCACTTAACTAGCTTCACTTCTACTAATTGAGCTAAGTTGCCTCACTTCACTTCAACTGAGTCTGCTCACTTAACAAGCTTCACTTCAACTAATTGAGCTCACTTGCTTCACTTGACTTCAATTGATTAAGCTCAGTTGCTTAACTTCACTTCAATTGATTCAGCTCAGTTGCCTCACTTCATTTCAGTTGATTAGGCTCAGTTGTCTCACTTCACTTCAACTGATTCTGCTCACTTAACTAGCTTCACTTCAACTAATTGAGCTCACTTGCTTCACTTGACTTCAATTGATTGAGCTCAGTTGCTTCACTTCACTTCAAGTAATTGGACTCACTTTGTTAGCGTCACCTCAACTGATAACGCTCACTTAACTAGCTTCACTTGAACTAATAGAGCTCACTTGCTTCACTTCACTACAATTGATTAAGCTCAGTTGCCTCACTTCAATTCAGCTGATTAAGCTCAGTTGCCTCACTTCACCTCAACTGATAACGCTTACTTAACTAGCTTCACTTCTACTAATTAAGCTCAGTTGTTTCACTTCACTTTAATTGATTCAGCTTAGTTGTCTCACTTCACTTCAACTGATTCTGCTCACTTGACTAGCTTCACTTCAACTAATTGAGCTCACTTGCTTCACTTGACTTCAATTGATTAAGCTCAGTTGCTTAACTTCACTTCAATTGATTCAGCTCAGTTGCCTCACTTCATTTCAGTTGATTAGGCTCAGTTGCCTCACTTCACTTCAACTGATTCTGCTCACTTAACTAGCTTCACTTCAACTAATTGAGCTCACTTGCTTCACTTGACTTCAATTGATTAAGCTCAGTTGCTTCACTTCACTTCAAGTAATTGGACCCACTTTGTAAGCGTCACCTCAACTGATAACGCCGACTTAACTAGCTTCACTTCAACTAATAGAGCTCACTTGCTAAACTTCACTACAATTGAATAAGCTCAGTTGCCTCACTTCAATTCAGCTGATTAAGCTCAGTTGCCTCACTTCACCTCAACTGATAACGCTTACTTAACTAGCTTCACTTCTACTAAATAAGCTCAGTTGCTTCACTTCAGTTTAATTGATTCAGCTTAGTTGCCTCACTTCACTTCAACTGATTCTGCTCACTTAACTAGCTTCACTTCAACTAATTGAGCTCACTTGCTTCTCTTGACTTCAATTGATTAAGCTCAGTTGCTTCACTTCACTTCAAGTAATTGGACTCACTTTGTAAGCGTCACCTCAACTGATAACGCCCACTTAACTAGCTTCACTTCAACTAATAGAGCTCACTTGCTAAACTTCACTACAATTGAATAAGCTCAGTTGCCTCACTTCAATTCAGCTGATTCAGCTCAGTTGCTTCACTTCACCTCAACTGATAACGCTTACTTAACTAGCTTCACTTCTACTAATTAAGCTCAGTTGCTTCACTTCACTCTAATTGATTCAGCTTAGTTCTCTCACTTCACTTCAATTGATTAGCCTCAGTTGCCTCACTTCACTTCAACTGATTCTGCTCACTTAACTAGCTTCACTTCAACTAATTGGGCTCAGTTGCTTCACTTCACTTCAACTAATTGAGCTCACTTGCTTCACTTGACTTCAATTGATTGAGCTCAGTTGCTTCACTTCACTTCAAGTAATTGGACTCACTTTGTAAGCGTCACCTCAACTGATAACGCTCACTTAACTAGCTTCACTTGAACTAATAGAGCTCACTTGCTTCATTTCACTACAATTGATTAAGCTCAGTTGCCTCACTTCAATTCAGCTGATAAAGCTCAGTTGCCTCACTTCACCTCAACTGATAACGCTTACTTAACTAGCTTCACTTCTACTAATTAAGCTCAGTTGCTTCACTTCACTTTAATTGATTCAGCTTAGTTGTCTCACTTCACTTCAATTGATTAGGCTCAGTTGCCTCACTTCACTTCAACTGATTCTGCTCACTTGACTAGCTTCACTTCAACTAATTGAGCTCACTTGCTTCACTTGACTTCAATTGATTAAGCTCAGTTGCTTAACTTCACTTCAATTGATTCAGCTCAGTTGCCTCACTTCATTTCAGTTGATTAGGCTCAGTTGCCTCACTTCACTTCAACTGATTCTGCTCACTTAACTAGCTTCACTTCAACTAATTGAGCTCACTTGCTTCACTTGACTTCAATTGATTAAGCTCAGTTGCTTCACTTCACTTCAAGTAATTGGACCCACTTTGTAAGCGTCACCTCAACTGATAACGCCCACTTAACTAGCTTCACTTCAACTAATAGAGCTCACTTGCTAAACTTCACTACAATTGAATAAGCTCAGTTGCCTCACTTCAATTCAGCTGATTAAGCTCAGTTGCCTCACTTCACCTCAACTGATAACGCTTACTTAACTAGCTTCACTTCTACTAATTAAGCTCAGTTGCTTCACTTCACTTTAATTGATTCAGCTTAGTTGTCTCACTTCACTTCAATTGATTAGGCTCAGTTGCCTCACTTCACTTCAACTGATTCTGCTCACTTAACTAGCTTCACTTCAACTAATTGAGCTCACTTGCTTCACTTGACTTCAATTGATTAAGCTCAGTTGCTTAACTTCACTTCAATTGATTCAGCTCAGTTGCCTCACTTCATTTCAGTTGATTAGGCTCAGTTGCCTCGATTCACTTCAACTGATTCTGCTCACTTAACTAGCTTCACTTCAACTAATTGAGCTCACTTGCTTCACTTGACTTCAATTGATTAAGCTCAGTTGCTTCACTTCACTTCAAGTAATTGGACTCACTTTGTAAGCGTCACCTCAACTGATAACGCCCACTTAACTAGCTTCACTTCAACTAATAGAGCTCACTTGCTAAACTTCACTACAATTGAATAAGCTCAGTTGCCTCACTTCAATTCAGCTGATTAATCTCAGTTGCCTCACTTCACCTCAACTGATAACGCTTACTTAACTAGCTTCACTACTACTAATTGAGCTCAGTTGCTTCATTTGACTTCAATCGATTAAGCTCAGTTGCTTAACTTCACTTCAATTGATTCAGCTCAGTTGCCTCACTTCATTTCAGTTGATTAGGCTCAGTTGTCCCACTTCACTTCAACTGATTCTGCTCACTTAACTAGCTTTACTTCAACTAATTGAGCTTACTTGCTTCACTTGACTTCAATTGATTAAGCTCAGTTGCTCCACTTCACTTCAAGTAATTGGACTCACTTTGTTAGCGTCACCTCAACTGATAACGCTCACTTAACTAGCTTCACTTGAACTAATAAAGCTCACTTGCTTCACTTCACTACAATTGATTAAGCTCAGTTGCCTCACTTCAATTCAGCTGATTAAGCTCAGTTGCCTCACTTCACCTCAACTGATAACGCTCACTTAACTAGCTTCACTTCTACTAATTGAGCTAAGTTGCCTCACTTCACTTCAACTGAGTCTGCTCACTTAACAAGCTTCACTTCAACTAATTGAGCTCACTTGCTTCACTTGACTTCAATTGATTAAGCTCAGTTGCTTAACTTCACTTCAATTGATTCAGCTCAGTTGCCTCACTTCATTTCAGTTGATTAGGCTCAGTTGTCTCACTTCACTTCAACTGATTCTGCTCACTTAACTAGCTTCACTTCAACTAATTAGGCTCAGTTGCTTCACTTCACTTCAACTAATTGAGCTCACTTGCTTCACTTGACTTCAATTGATTAAGCTCAGTTGCTTCACTTCACTTCAAGTAATTGGACTCACTTTGTTAGCGTCACCTCAACAGATAACGCTCACTTAACTAGCTTCACTTGAACTAATAGAGCTCACTTGCTTCACTTCACTACAATTGATTAAGCTCAGTTGCCTCACTTCAATTCAGCTGATTAAGCTCAGTTGCCTCACTTCACCTCAACTGATAACGCTTACTTAACTAGCTTCACTTCTACTAATTAAGCTCAGTTGCTTCACTTCACTTTAATTGATTCAGCTTAGTTGTCTCACTTCACTTCAATTGATTAGGCTCAGTTGCCTCACTTCACTTTAACTGATTCTGCTCACTTGACTAGCTTCACTTCAACTAATTGAGCTCACTTGCTTCACTTGACTTCAATTGATTAAGCTCAGTTGCTTAACTTAACTTCAATTGATTCAGCTCAGTTGCCTCACTTCATTTCAGTTGATTAGGCTCAGTTGCCTCACTTCACTTCAACTGATTCTGCTCACTTAACTAGCTTCACTTCAACTAATTGAGCTCACTTGCTTCGCTTGACTTCAATTGATTAAGCTCAGTTGCTTCACTTCACTTCAAGTAATTGGACCCACTTTGTAAGCGTCACCTCAACTGATAACGCCCACTTAACTAGCTTCACTTCAACTAATAGAGCTCACTTGCTAAACTTCACTACAATTGAATAAGCTCAGTTGCCTCACTTTAATTCAGCTGATTAAGCTCAGTTGCCTCACTTCACCTCAACTGAAAACGCTCACTTTACTAGCTTCACTTCTACTAATTGGGCTCAGTTGCTTTACTTCACTTCAACTAATTAAGCTCACTTAACTAGCTTCACTTCAACTAATTGAGCTCACTTGCTTCACTTGAATTCAATTGATTAAGCTCAGTTGCTTAACTTCACTTCAATTGATTCAGCTCAGTTGCCTCACTTCATTTCAGTTGATTAGGCTCAGTTGCCTCACTTCACTTCAACTGATTCTGCTCACTTAACTAGCTTCACTTCAACTAATTGAGCTCACTTGCTTCACTTGACTTCAATTGATTAAGCTCAGTTGCTTCATTTGACTTCAATTGATTAAGCTCAGTTGCTTAACTTCACTTCAATTGATTCAGCTCAGTTGCCTCACTTCATTTCAGTTGATTAGGCTCAGTTGTCCCACTTCACTTCAACTGATTCTGCTCACTTAACTAGCTTCACTTCAACTAATTGAGCTCAGTTGCTTCACTTCACTTCAACTAATTGAGCTCACTTGCTTCACTCCACTTCAATTGATTCAGCTCAGTTGCCTCACTTCACTTCAGTTGATTAGGCTCAGTTGTCTCACTTCACTTCAACTGATTTTGCTCACTTAACTAGCTTCACTTCAACTAATTGAGCTTACTTGCTCCACTTGACTTCAATTGATTAAGCTCAGTTGCTTCACTTCACTTGAAGTAATTGGACTCACTTTGTTAGCGTCACCACAACTGATAACGCTCACTTAACTAGCTTCACTTGAACTAATAAAGCTCACTTGCTTCACTTCACTACAATTGATTAAGCTCAGTTGCCTCACTTCAATTCAGCTGATTAAGCTCAGTTGCCTCACTTCACCTCAACTGATAACGCTCACTTAACTAGCTTCACTTCTACTAATTGAGCTAAGTTGCCTCACTTCACTTCAACTGAGTCTGCTCACTTAACAAGCTTGACTTCAACTAATTGAGCTCACTTGCTTCACTTGACTTCAATTGATTAAGCTCAGTTGCTTAACTTCACTTCAATTGATTCAGCTCAGTTGCCTCACTTCATTTCAGTTGATTAGGCTCAGTTGTCTCACTTCACTTCAACTGATTCTGCTCACTTAACTAGCTTCACTTCAACTAATTGAGCTCACTTGCTTCACTTGACTTCAATTGATTGAGCTCAGTTGCTTCACTTCACTTCAAGTAATTGGACTCACTTTGTTAGCGTCACCTCAACTGATAACGCTCACTTAACTAGCTTCACTTGAACTAATAGAGCTCACTTGCTTCACTTCACTACAATTGATTAAGCTCAGTTGCCTCACTTCAATTCAGCTGATTAAGCTCAGTTGCCTCACTTCACCTCAACTGATAACGCTTACTTAACTAGCTTCACTTCTACTAATTAAGCTCAGTTGTTTCACTTCACTTTAATTGATTCAGCTTAGTTGTCTCACTTCACTTCAACTGATTCTGCTCACTTGACTAGCTTCACTTCAACTAATTGAGCTCACTTGCTTCACTTGACTTCAATTGATTAAGCTCAGTTGCTTAACTTCACTTCAATTGATTCAGCTCAGTTGCCTCACTTCATTTCAGTTGATTAGGCTCAGTTGCCTCACTTCACTTCAACTGATTCTGCTCACTTAACTAGCTTCACTTCAACTAATTGAGCTCACTTGCTTCACTTGACTTCAATTGATTAAGCTCAGTTGCTTCACTTCACTTCAAGTAATTGGACCCACTTTGTAAGCGTCACCTCAACTGATAACGCCCACTTAACTAGCTTCACTTCAACTAATAGAGCTCACTTGCTAAACTTCACTACAATTGAATAAGCTCAGTTGCCTCACTTCAATTCAGCTGATTAAGCTCAGTTGCCTCACTTCACCTCAACTGATAACGCTTACTTAACTAGCTTCACTTCTACTAAATAAGCTCAGTTGCTTCACTTCAGTTTAATTGATTCAGCTTAGTTGCCTCACTTCACTTCAACTGATTCTGCTCACTTAACTAGCTTCACTTCAACTAATTGAGCTCACTTGCTTCACTTGACTTCAATTGATTAAGCTCAGTTGCTTCACTTCACTTCAAGTAATTGGACTCACTTTGTAAGCGTCACCTCAACTGATAACGCCCACTTAACTAGCTTCACTTCAACTAATAGAGCTCACTTGCTAAACTTCACTACAATTGAATAAGCTCAGTTGCCTCACTTCAATTCAGCTGATTCAGCTCAGTTGCCTCACTTCACCTCAACTGATAACGCTTACTTAACTAGCTTCACTTCTACTAATTAAGCTCAGTTGCTTCACTTCACTTTAATTGATTCAGCTTAGTTCTCTCACTTCACTTCAATTGATTAGCCTCAGTTGCCTCACTTCACTTCAACTGATTCTGCTCACTTAACTAGCTTCACTTCAACTAATTGGGCTCAGTTGCTTCACTTCACTTCAACTAATTGAGCTCACTTGCTTCACTTGACTTCAATTGATTGAGCTCAGTTGCTTCACTTCACTTCAAGTAATTGGACTCACTTTGTAAGCGTCACCTCAACTGATAACGCTCACTTAACTAGCTTCACTTGAACTAATAGAGCTCACTTGCTTCATTTCACTACAATTGATTAAGCTCAGTTGCCTCACTTCAATTCAGCTGATTAAGCTCAGTTGCCTCACTTCACCTCAACTGATAACGCTTACTTAACTAGCTTCACTTCTACTAATTAAGCTCAGTTGCTTCACTTCACTTTAATTGATTCAGCTTAGTTGTCTCACTTCACTTCAATTGATTAGGCTCAGTTGCCTCACTTCACTTCAACTGATTCTGCTCACTTGACTAGCTTCACTTCAACTAATTGAGCTCACTTGCTTCACTTGACTTCAATTGATTAAGCTCAGTTGCTTAACTTCACTTCAATTGATTCAGCTCAGTTGCCTCACTTCATTTCAGTTGATTAGGCTCAGTTGCCTCACTTCACTTCAACTGATTCTGCTCACTTAACTAGCTTCACTTCAACTAATTGAGCTCACTTGCTTCACTTGACTTCAATTGATTAAGCTCAGTTGCTTCACTTCACTTCAAGTAATTGGACCCACTTTGTAAGCGTCACCTCAACTGATAACGCCCACTTAACTAGCTTCACTTCAACTAATAGAGCTCACTTGCTAAACTTCACTACAATTGAATAAGCTCAGTTGCCTCACTTCAATTCAGCTGATTAAGCTCAGTTGCCTCACTTCACCTCAACTGATAACGCTTACTTAACTAGCTTCACTTCTACTAATTAAGCTCAGTTGCTTCACTTCACTTTAATTGATTCAGCTTAGTTGTCTCACTTCACTTCAATTGATTAGGCTCAGTTGCCTCACTTCACTTCAACTGATTCTGCTCACTTAACTAGCTTCACTTCAACTAATTGAGCTCACTTGCTTCACTTGACTTCAATTGATTAAGCTCAGTTGCTTAACTTCACTTCAATTGATTCAGCTCAGTTGCCTCACTTCATTTCAGTTGATTAGGCTCAGTTGCCTCGATTCACTTCAACTGATTCTGCTCACTTAACTAGCTTCACTTCAACTAATTGAGCTCACTTGCTTCACTTGACTTCAATTGATTAAGCTCAGTTGCTTCACTTCACTTCAAGTAATTGGACTCACTTTGTAAGCGTCACCTCAACTGATAACGCCCACTTAACTAGCTTCACTTCAACTAATAGAGCTCACTTGCTAAACTTCACTACAATTGAATAAGCTCAGTTGCCTCACTTCAATTCAGCTGATTAATCTCAGTTGCCTCACTTCACCTCAACTGATAACGCTTACTTAACTAGCTTCACTACTACTAATTGAGCTCAGTTGCTTCATTTGACTTCAATTGATTAAGCTCAGTTGCTTAACTTCACTTCAATTGATTCAGCTCAGTTGCCTCACTTCATTTCAGTTGATTAGGCTCAGTTGTCCCACTTCACTTCAACTGATTCTGCTCACTTAACTAGCTTTACTTCAACTAATTGAGCTTACTTGCTTCACTTGACTTCAATTGATTAAGCTCAGTTGCTTCACTTCACTTCAAGTAATTGGACTCACTTTGTTAGCGTCACCTCAACTGATAACGCTCACTTAACTAGCTTCACTTGAACTAATAAAGCTCACTTGCTTCACTTCACTACAATTGATTAAGCTCAGTTGCCTCACTTCAATTCAGCTGATTAAGCTTAGTTGCCTCACTTCACCTCAACTGATAACGCTCACTTAACTAGCTTCACTTCTACTAATTGAGCTAAGTTGCCTCACTTCACTTCAACTGAGTCTGCTCACTTAACAAGCTTCACTTCAACTAATTGAGCTCACTTGCTTCACTTGACTTCAATTGATTAAGCTCAGTTGCTTAACTTCACTTCAATTGATTCAGCTCAGTTGCCTCACTTCATTTCAGTTGATTATGCTCAGTTGTCTCACTTCACTTCAACTGATTCTGCTCACTTAACTAGCTTCACTTCAACTAATTAGGCTCAGTTGCTTCACTTCACTTCAACTAATTGAGCTCACTTGCTTCACTTGACTTCAATTGATTAAGCTCAGTTGCTTCACTTCACTTCAAGTAATTGGACTCACTTTGTTAGCGTCACCTCAACTGATAACGCTCACTTAACTAGCTTCACTTGAACTAATAGAGCTCACTTGCTTCACTTCACTACAATTGATTAAGCTCAGTTGCCTCACTTCAATTCAGCTGATTAAGCTCAGTTGCCTCACTTCACCTCAACTGATAACGCTTACTTAACTAGCTTCACTTCTACTAATTAAGCTCAGTTGCTTCACTTCACTTTAATTGATTCAGCTTAGTTGTCTCACTTCACTTCAATTGATTAGGCTCAGTTGCCTCACTTCACTTTAACTGATTCTGCTCACTTGACTAGCTTCACTTCAACTAATTGAGCTCACTTGCTTCACTTGACTTCAATTGATTAAGCTCAGTTGCTTAACTTAACTTCAATTGATTCAGCTCAGTTGCCTCACTTCATTTCAGTTGATTAGGCTCAGTTGCCTCACTTCACTTCAACTGATTCTGCTCACTTAACTAGCTTCACTTCAACTAATTGAGCTCACTTGCTTCACTTGACTTCAATTGATTAAGCTCAGTTGCTTCACTTCACTTCAAGTAATTGGACCCACTTTGTAAGCGTCACCTCAACTGATAACGCCCACTTAACTAGCTTCACTTCAACTAATAGAGCTCACTTGCTAAACTTCACTACAATTGAATAAGCTCAGTTGCCTCACTTTAATTCAGCTGATTAAGCTCAGTTGCCTCACTTCACCTCAACTGAAAACGCTCACTTTACTAGCTTCACTTCTACTAATTGGGCTCAGTTGCTTTACTTCACTTCAACTAATTAAGCTCACTTGCTTCACTTGACTTCAATTGATTAAGCTCAGTTGCTTCACTTCACTTCAAGTAATTGGACTCCCTTTGTTAGCGTCACCTCAACTGATAACGCTCACTTAACTAGCTTCACTTGAACCAATAGAGCTCACTTGCTTCACTTCACAACAATTGATTAAGCTCAGTTGCTTCACTTCAGTTCAATTGATTCAGCTCAGTTGCCTCACTTCATTTCAATTGATTGTGCTCAGTTGCCTCACTTCACTTCAACTGATTCTGCTCACTTGACTAGCTTCACTTCAACTAATTGAGCTCACTTGCTTCACTTGACTTCAATTGATTAAGCTCAGTTGCTTAACTTCACTTCAATTGATTCAGCTCAGTTGCCTCACTTCATTTCAGTTGATTAGGCTCAGTTGCCTCACTTCACTTCAACTGATTCTGCTCACTTAACAAGCTTCACTTCAACTAATTGAGCTCACTTGCTTCACTTGACTTCAATTGATTAAGCTCAGTTGCTTAACTTCACTTCAATTGATTCAGCTCAGTTGCCTCACTTCATTTCAGTTGATTAGGCTCAGTTGTCTCACTTCACTTCAACTGATTCTGCTCACTTAACTAGCTTCACTTCAACTAATTGAGCTCACTTGCTTCACTTGACTTCAAGTAATTGGACTCACTTTGTTAGCGTCACCTCAACTGATAACGCTCACTTAACTAGCTTCACTTGAACTAATAGAGCTCACTTGCTTCACTTCACTACAATTGATTAAGCTCAGTTGCCTCACTTCAATTCAGCTGATTAAGCTCAGTTGCCTCACTTCACCTCAACTGATAACGCTTACTTAACTAGCTTCACTTCTACTAATTAAGCTCAGTTGCCTCACTTCACCTCAACTGATAACGCTTACTTAACTAGCTTCACTTCTACTAATTAAGCTCAGTTGCTTCACTTCACTTTAATTGATTCAGCTTAGTTGTCTCACTTCACTTCAATTGATTAGGCTCAGTTGCCTCACTTCACTTCAACTGATTCTGCTCACTTAACTAGCTTCACTTCAACTAATTGAGCTCACTTGCTTCACTTGACTTCAATTGATTAAGCTCAGTTGCTTAACTTCACTTCAATTGATTCAGCTCAGTTGCCTCACTTCATTTCAGTTGATTAGGCTCAGTTGCCTCGATTCACTTCAACTGATTCTGCTCACTTAACTAGCTTCACTTCAACTAATTGAGCTCACTTGCTTCACTTGACTTCAATTGATTAAGCTCAGTTGCTTCACTTCACTTCAAGTAATTGGACTCACTTTGTAAGCGTCACCTCAACTGATAACGCCCACTTAACTAGCTTCACTTCAACTAATAGAGCTCACTTGCTAAACTTCACTACAATTGAATAAGCTCAGTTGCCTCACTTCAATTCAGCTGATTAATCTCAGTTGCCTCACTTCACCTCAACTGATAACGCTTACTTAACTAGCTTCACTACTACTAATTGAGCTCAGTTGCTTCATTTGACTTCAATTGATTAAGCTCAGTTGCTTAACTTCACTTCAATTGATTCAGCTCAGTTGCCTCACTTCATTTCAGTTGATTAGGCTCAGTTGTCCCACTTCACTTCAACTGATTCTGCTCACTTAACTAGCTTTACTTCAACTAATTGAGCTTACTTGCTTCACTTGACTTCAATTGATTAAGCTCAGTTGCTTCACTTCACTTCAAGTAATTGGACTCACTTTGTTAGCGTCACCTCAACTGATAACGCTCACTTAACTAGCTTCACTTGAACTAATAAAGCTCACTTGCTTCACTTCACTACAATTGATTAAGCTCAGTTGCCTCACTTCAATTCAGCTGATTAAGCTTAGTTGCCTCACTTCACCTCAACTGATAACGCTCTCTTAACTAGCTTCACTTCTACTAATTGAGCTAAGTTGCCTCACTTCACTTCAACTGAGTCTGCTCACTTAACAAGCTTCACTTCAACTAATTGAGCTCACTTGCTTCACTTGACTTCAATTGATTAAGCTCAGTTGCTTAACTTCACTTCAATTGATTCAGCTCAGTTGCCTCACTTCATTTCAGTTGATTATGCTCAGTTGTCTCACTTCACTTCAACTGATTCTGCTCACTTAACTAGCTTCACTTCAACTAATTAGGCTCAGTTGCTTCACTTCACTTCAACTAATTGAGCTCACTTGCTTCACTTGACTTCAATTGATTAAGCTCAGTTGCTTCACTTCACTTCAAGTAATTGGACTCACTTTGTTAGCGTCACCTCAACTGATAACGCTCACTTAACTAGCTTCACTTGAACTAATAGAGCTCACTTGCTTCACTTCACTACAATTGATTAAGCTCAGTTGCCTCACTTCAATTCAGCTGATTAAGCTCAGTTGCCTCACTTCACCTCAACTGATAACGCTTACTTAACTAGCTTCACTTCTACTAATTAAGCTCAGTTGCTTCACTTCACTTTAATTGATTCAGCTTAGTTGTCTCACTTCACTTCAATTGATTAGGCTCAGTTGCCTCACTTCACTTTAACTGATTCTGCTCACTTGACTAGCTTCACTTCAACTAATTGAGCTCACTTGCTTCACTTGACTTCAATTGATTAAGCTCAGTTGCTTAACTTAACTTCAATTGATTCAGCTCAGTTGCCTCACTTCATTTCAGTTGATTAGGCTCAGTTGCCTCACTTCACTTCAACTGATTCTGCTCACTTAACTAGCTTCACTTCAACTAATTGAGCTCACTTGCTTCACTTGACTTCAATTGATTAAGCTCAGTTGCTTCACTTCACTTCAAGTAATTGGACCCACTTTGTAAGCGTCACCTCAACTGATAACGCCCACTTAACTAGCTTCACTTCAACTAATAGAGCTCACTTGCTAAACTTCACTACAATTGAATAAGCTCAGTTGCCTCACTTTAATTCAGCTGATTAAGCTCAGTTGCCTCACTTCACCTCAACTGAAAACGCTCACTTTACTAGCTTCACTTCTACTAATTGGGCTCAGTTGCTTTACTTCACTTCAACTAATTAAGCTCACTTGCTTCACTTGACTTCAATTGATTAAGCTCAGTTGCTTCACTTCACTTCAAGTAATTGGACTCCCTTTGTTAGCGTCACCTCAACTGATAACGCTCACTTAACTAGCTTCACTTGAACCAATAGAGCTCACTTGCTTCACATCACAACAATTGATTAAGCTCAGTTGCTTCACTTCAGTTCAATTGATTCAGCTCAGTTGCCTCACTTCATTTCAATTGATTGTGCTCAGTTGCCTCACTTCACTTCAACTGATTCTGCTCACTTGACTAGCTTCACTTCAACTAATTGAGCTCACTTGCTTCACTTGACTTCAATTGATTAAGCTCAGTTGCTTAACTTCACTTCAATTGATTCAGCTCAGTTGCCTCACTTCATTTCAGTTGATTAGGCTCAGTTGCCTCACTTCACTTCAACTGATTCTGCTCACTTAACAAGCTTCACTTCAACTAATTGAGCTCACTTGCTTCACTTGACTTCAATTGATTAAGCTCAGTTGCTTAACTTCACTTCAATTGATTCAGCTCAGTTGCCTCACTTCATTTCAGTTGATTAGGCTCAGTTGTCTCACTTCACTTCAACTGATTCTGCTCACTTAACTAGCTTCACTTCAACTAATTGAGCTCACTTGCTTGACTTGACTTCAAGTAATTGGACTCACTTTGTTAGCGTCACCTCAACTGATAACGCTCACTTAACTAGCTTCACTTGAACTAATAGAGCTCACTTGCTTCACTTCACTACAATTGATTAAGCTCAGTTGCCTCACTTCAATTCAGCTGATTAAGCTCAGTTGCCTCACTTCACCTCAACTGATAACGCTTACTTAACTAGCTTCACTTCTACTAATTAAGCTCAGTTGTTTCACTTCACTTTAATTGATTCAGCTTAGTTGTCTCACTTCACTTCAATTGATTAGGCTCAGTTGCCTCACTTCACTTCAACTGATTCTGCTCACTTGACTAGCTTCACTTCAACTAATTGAGCTCACTTGCTTCACTTGACTTCAATTGATTAAGCTCAGTTGCTTAACTTCACTTCAATTGATTCAGCTCAGTTGTCTCACTTCATTTCAGTTGATTAGGCTCAGTTGTCTCACTTCACTTCAACTGATTCTGCTCACTTAACTAGCTTCACTTCAACTAATTGAGCTCACTTGCTTCACTTGACTTCAAGTAATTGGACTCACTTTGTTAGCGTCACCTCAACTGATAACGCTCACTTAACTAGCTTCACTTGAACTAATAGAGCTCACTTGCTTCACTTCACTACAATTGATTAAGCTCAGTTGCCTCACTTCAATTCAGCTGATTAAGCTCAGTTGCCTCACTTCACCTCAACTGATAACGCTTACTTAACTAGCTTCACTTCTACTAATTAAGCTCAGTTGTTTCACTTCACTTTAATTGATTCAGCTTAGTTGTCTCACTTCACTTCAATTGATTAGGCTCAGTTGCCTCACTTCACTTCAACTGATTCTGCTCACTTGACTAGCTTCACTTCAACTAATTGAGCTCACTTGCTTCACTTGACTTCAATTGATTAAGCTCAGTTGCTTAACTTCACTTCAATTGATTCAGCTCAGTTGCCTCACTTCATTTCAGTTGATTAGGCTCAGTTGCCTCACTTCACTTCAACTGATTCTGCTCACTTAACTAGCTTCACTTCAACTAATTGAGCTCACTTGCTTCACTTGACTTCAATTGATTAAGCTCAGTTGCTTCACTTCACTTCAAGTAATTGGACTCACTTTGTAAGCGTCACCTCAACTGATAACGCCCACTTAACTAGCTTCACTTCAACTAATAGAGCTCACTTGCTAAACTTCACTACAATTGAATAAGCTCAGTTGCCTCACTTCAATTCAGCTGATTAAGCTCAGTTGCCTCACTTCACCTCAACTGATAACGCTTACTTAACTAGCTTCACTTCTACTAATTAAGCTCAGTTGTTTCACTTCACTTTAATTGATTCAGCTTAGTTGTCTCACTTCACTTCAATTGATTAGGCTCAGTTGCCTCACTTCACTTCAACTGATTCTGCTCACTTGACTAGCTTCACTTCAACTAATTGAGCTCACTTGCTTCACTTGAGTTCAATTGATTAAGCTCAGTTGCTTAACTTCACTTCAATTGATTCAGCTCAGTTGCCTCACTTCATTTCAGTTGATTAGGCTCAGTTGCCTCACTTCACTTCAACTGATTCTGCTCACTTAACTAGCTTCACTTCAACTAATTGAGCTCACTTGCTTCACTTGACTTCAATTGATTAAGCTCAGTTGCTTCACTTCACTTCAAGTAATTGGACCTACTTTGTAAGCGTCACCTCAACTGATAACGCCCACTTAACTAGCTTCACTTGAACCAATAGAGCTCACTTGCTTCACTTCACTACAATTGATTAAGCTCAGTTGCTTCACTTCAGTTCAATTGATTCAGCTCAGTTGCCTCACTTCATTTCAATTGATTGTGCTCAGTTGCCTCACTTCACTTCAACTGATTCTGCTCACTTGACTAGCTTCACTTCAACTAATTGAGCTCACTTGCTTCACTTGACTTCAATTGATTAAGCTCAGTTGCTTAACTTCACTTCAATTGATTCAGCTCAGTTGCCTCACTTCATTTCAGTTGATTAGGCTCAGTTGCCTCACTTCACTTCAACTGATTCTGCTCACTTAACAAGCTTCACTTCAACTAATTGAGCTCACTTGCTTCACTTGACTTCAATTGATTAAGCTCAGTTGCTTAACTTCACTTCAATTGATTCAGCTCAGTTGCCTCACTTCATTTCAGTTGATTAGGCTCAGTTGCCTCACTTCACTTCAACTGATTCTGCTCACTTAACAAGCTTCACTTCAACTAATTGAGCTCACTTGCTTCACTTGACTTCAATTGATTAAGCTCAGTTGCTTAACTTCACTTCAATTGATTCAGCTCAGTTGCCTCACTTCATTTCAGTTGATTAGGCTCAGTTGTCTCACTTCACTTCAACTGATTCTGCTCACTTAACTAGCTTCACTTCAACTAATTGAGCTCACTTGCTTCACTTGACTTCAATTGATTGAGCTCAGTTGCTTCACTTCACTTCAAGTAATTGGACTCACTTTGTTAGCGTCACCTCAACTGATAACGCTCACTTAACTAGCTTCACTTGAACCAATAGAGCTCACTTGCTTCACTTCACTACAATTGATTAAGCTCAGTTGCTTCACTTCAGTTCAATTGATTCAGCTCAGTTGCCTCACTTCATTTCAATTGATTGTGCTCAGTTGCCTCACTTCACTTCAACTGATTCTGCTCACTTGACTAGCTTCACTTCAACTAATTGAGCTCACTTGCTTCACTTGACTTCAATTGATTAAGCTCAGTTGCTTCACTTCACTTCAAGTAATTGGACTCCCTTTGTTAGCGTCACCTCAACTGATAACGCTCACTTAACTAGCTTCACTTGAACCAATAGAGCTCACTTGCTTCACTTCACTACAATTGATTAAGCTCAGTTGCTTCACTTCAGTTCAATTGATTCAGCTCAGTTGCCTCACTTCATTTCAATTGATTGTGCTCAGTTGCCTCACTTCACTTCAACTGATTCTGCTCACTTGACTAGCTTCACTTCAACTAATTAAGCTCACTTGCTTCACTTGACTTCAATTGATTAAGCTCAGTTGCTTCACTTCACTTCAAGTAATTGGACTCCCTTTGTTAGCGTCACCTCAACTGATAACGCTCACTTAACTAGCTTCACTTGAACCAATAGAGCTCACTTGCTTCACTTCACTACAATTGATTAAGCTCAGTTGCTTAACTTCACTTCAATTGATTCAGCTCAGTTGCCTCACTTCATTTCAGTTGATTAGGCTCAGTTGCCTCACTTCACTTCAACTGATTCTGCTTACTTAACTAGCTTCACTTCAACTAATTGAGCTCACTTGCTTCACTTGACTTCAATTGATTAAGCTCAGTTGCTTAACTTCACTTCAATTGATTCAGCTCAGTTGCCTCACTTCATTTCAGTTGATTAGGCTCAGTTGCCTCACTTCACTTCAACTGATTCTGCTCACTTAACTAGCTTCACTTCAACTAATTGAGCTCACTTGCTTCACTTGACTTCAATTGATTAAGCTCAGTTGCTTCACTTCACTTCAAGTAATTGGACTCACTTTGTAAGCGTCACCTCAACTGATAACGCCCACTTAACTAGCTTCACTTCAACTAATAGAGCTCACTTGCTAAACTTTACTACAATTGAATAAGCTCAGTTGCCTCACTTCAATTCAGCTGATTAAGCTCAGTTGCCTCACTTCACCTCAACTGATAACGCTTACTTAACTAGCTTCACTTCTACTAAATAAGCTCAGTTGCTTCACTTCACTTTAATTGATTCAGCTTAGTTGTCTCACTTCACTTCAATTGATTAGGCTCAGTTGCCTCACTTCACTTCAACTGATTCTGCTCACTTAACTAGCTTCACTTCAACTAATTGAGCTCACTTGCTTCACTTGACTTCAATTGATTAAGCTCAGTTGCTTCACTTCACTTCAAGTAATTGGACTCACTTTGTAAGCGTCACCTCAACTGATAACGCCCACTCAACTTGCTTCACTTCAACTAATAGAGCTCACTTGCTAAACTTCACTACAATTGAATAAGCTCAGTTGCCTCACTTCAATTCAGCTGATTCAGCTCAGTTGCCTCACTTCACCTCAACTGATAACGCTTACTTAACTAGCTTCACTTCTACTAATTAAGCTCAGTTGCTTCACTTCACTTTAATTGATTCAGCTTAGTTCTCTCACTTCACTTCAATTGATTAGGCTCAGTTGCCTCACTTCACTTCAACTGATTCTGCTCACTTAACTAGCTTCACTTCAACTAATTGGGCTCAGTTGCTTCACTTCACTTCAACTAATTGAGCTCACTTGCTTCACTTGACTTCAATTGATTGAGCTCAGTTGCTTCACTTCACTTCAAGTAATTGGACACACTTTGTTAGCGTCACCTCAACTGATAACGCTCACTTAACTAGCTTCACTTGAACTAATAGAGCTCACTTGCTTCACTTCACTACAATTGATTAAGCTCAGTTGCCTCACTTCAATTCAGCTGATTAAGCTCAGTTGCCTCACTTCACCTCAACTGATAACGCTTACTTAACTAGCTTCACTTCTACTAATTAAGCTCAGTTGCTTCACTTCACTTTAATTGACTCAGCTTAGTTGTCTCACTTCACTTCAATTGATTAGGCTCAGTTGCCTCACTTCACTTCAACTGATTCTGCTCACTTGACTAGCTTCACTTCAACTAATTGAGCTCACTTGCTTCACTTGACTTCAATTGATTAAGCTCAGTTGCTTAACTTCACTTCAATTGATTCAGCTCAGTTGCCTCACTTCATTTCAGTTGATTAGGCTCAGTTGCCTCACTTCACTTCAACTGATTCTGCTCACTTAACTAGCTTCACTTCAACTAATTGAGCTCACTTGCTTCACTTGACTTCAATTGATTAAGCTCAGTTGCTTCACTTCACTTCAAGTAATTGGACTCACTTTGTAAGCGTCACCTCAACTGATAACGCCCACTTAACTAGCTTCACTTGAACTACAAGAGCTCACTTGCTTCACTTCACTACAATTGATTAAGCTCAGTTGCCTCACTTCAATTCAGCTGATTAAGCTCAGTTGCCTCACTTCACCTCAACTGATAACGCTTACTTAACTAGCTTCACTTCTACTAATTAAGCTCAGTTGCTTCACTTCACTTTAATTGATTCAGCTTAGTTGTCAATTGATTAAGCTCAGTTGCTCAACTTCACTTCAATTGATTCAGCTCAGTTGCCTCACTTCAATTCAGCTGATTAAGCTCAGTTGCCTCACTTCACCTCAACTGATAACGCTTACTTAACTAGCTTCACTTCTACTAATTGAGCTAAGTTGCCTCACTTCACTTCAACTGATTCTGCTCACTTAACTAGCTTCACTTCAACTAATTGAGCTTACTTGCTTCATTTGACTTCAATTGATTAAGCTCAGTTGCTTAACTTCACTTCAATTGATTCAGCTCAGTTGCCTCACTTCATTTCAGTTGATTAGGCTCAGTTGTCCCACTTCACTTCAACTGATTCTGCTCACTTAACTAGCTTCACTTCAACTAATTGAGCTCAGTTCCTTCACTTCACTTCAACTAATTGAGCTCACTTGCTTCACTCCACTTTAATTGATTCAGCTCAGTTGCCTCACTTCACTTCAGTTGATTAGGCTCAGTTGCCTCACTTCACTTCAACTGATTCTGCCCACTTAACTAGCTTCACTTCAACTAATTGAGCTTACTTGCTTCACTTGACTTCAATTGATTAAGCTCAGTTGCTTCACTTCACTTCAAGTAATTGGACTCACTTTGTAAGCGTCACCTCAACTGATAACGCCCACTTAACTAGCTTCACTTCAACTAATAGAGCTCACTTGCTAAACTTCACTACAATTGAATAAGCTCAGTTGCCTCACTTTAATTCAGCTGATTAAGCTCAGTTGCCTCACTTCACCTCAACTGATAACGCTCACTTAACTAGCTTCACTTCTACTAATTGAGCTAAGTTGCCTCACTTCACTTCAACTGAGTCTGCTCACTTAACAAGTTTCACTTCAACTAATTGAGCTCACTTGCTTCACTTGACTTCAATTGATTAAGCTCAGTTGCTTAACTTCACTTCAATTGATTCAGCTCAGTTGCCTCACTTCATTTCAGTTGATTAGGCTCAGTTGTCTCACTTCACTTCAACTGATTCTGCTCACTTAACTAGCTTCACTTCAACTAATTGGGCTCAGTTGCTTCACTTCACTTCAACTAATTGAGCTCACTTGCTTCACTTGACTTCAATTGATTAAGCTCAGTTGCTTCACTTTACTTCAAGTAATTGGACTCACTTTGTTAGCGTCACCTCAACTGATAACGCTCACTTAACTAGCTTCACTTGAACTAATAGAGCTCACATGCTTCACTTCACTACAATTGATTAAGCTCAGTTGCTTCACTTCACTTCAAGTAATTGGACTCACTTTGTTAGCGTCACCTCAACTGATAACGCTCACTTAACTAGCTTCACTTGAACTAATAGAGCTCACTTGCTTCACTTCACTACAATTGATTAAGCTCAGTTGCCTCACTTCAATTCAGCTGATTAAGCTCAGTTGCCTCACTTCACTTCAACTGATTCTACTTACTTAACTAGCTTCACTTCTACTAATTAAGCTCAGTTGCTTCACTTCACTTTAATTGATTAAGCTCAGTTGCTTCACTTCACTTTAAGTAATTGGACCCACTTTGTAAGCGTCACCTCAACTGATAACGCCCACTTAACTAGCTTCACTTCAACTAATAGAGCTCACTTGCTAAACTTCACTACAATTGAATAAGCTCAGTTGCCTCACTTCAATTCAGCTGATTAAGCTCAGTTGCCTCACTTCACCTCAACTGATAACGCTTACTTAACTAGCTTCACTTCTACTAATTAAGCTCAGTTGCTTCACTTCACTTTAATTGATTCAGCTTAGTTGTCTCACTTCACTTCAATTGATTAGGCTCAGTTGCCTCACTTCACTTCAACTGATTCTGCTCACTTAACTAGCTTCACTTCAACTAATTGAGCTAACTTGCTTCACTTGACTTCAATTGATTAAGCTCAGTTGCTTAACTTCACTTCAATTGATTCAGCTCAGTTGCCTCACTTCATTTCAGTTGATTAGGCTCAGTTGCCTCACTTCACTTCAACTGATTCTGCTCACTTAACTAGCTTCACTTCAACTAATTGAGCTCACTTGCTTCACTTGACTTCAATTGATTAGGCTCAGTTGCTTCACTTCACTTCAAGTAATTGGACCCACTTTGTAAGCGTCACCTCAACTGATAACGCCCACTTAACTAGCTTCACTTCAACTAATAGAGCTCACTTGCTAAACTTCACTACAATTGAATAAGTTCAGTTGCCTCACTTCAATTCAGCTGATTAAGCTCAGTTGCCTCACTTCACCTCAACTGAAAACGCTCACTTTACTAGCTTCACTTCTACTAAATAAGCTAAGTTGCTTCACTTCAGTTCAATTGATTCAGCTCAGTTGCCTGACTTCACTTCAATTGATTAGGCTCAGTTGCCTCACTTCACTTCAACTGATTCTGCTCACTTGACTAGCTTCACTTCAACTAATTGAGCTCACTTGGTTCACTTGACTTCAATTGATTAAGCTCAGTTGCTTCACTTCACTTCAAGTAATTGGACTCACTTTGTTAGCATCACCTCAACTGATAACGCTCACTTAACTAGCTTCACTTGAACTAATAAAGCTCACTTGCTTCACTTCACTACAATTGATTAAGCTCAGTTGCCTCACTTCAATTCAGCTGATTAAGCTCAGTTGCCTCACTTCACCTCAACTGATTCTGCTCACTTAACTAGCTTCACTTCAACTAATTGGGCTCAGTTGCTTCACTTCACTTCAACTAATTGAGCTCACTTGCTTCACTTGACTTCAATTGATTAAGCTCAGTTGCTTCACTTTACTTCAAGTAATTGGACTCACTTTGTTAGCGTCACCTCAACTGATAACGCTCACTTAACTAGCTTCACTTGAACTAATAGAGCTCACATGCTTCACTTCACTACAATTGATTAAGCTCAGTTGCTTCACTTCACTTCAAGTAATTGGACTCACTTTGTTAGCGTCACCTCAACTGATAACGCTCACTTAACTAGCTTCACTTGAACTAATAGAGCTCACTTGCTTCACTTCACTACAATTGATTAAGCTCAGTTGCCTCACTTCAATTCAGCTGATTAAGCTCAGTTGCCTCACTTCACTTCAACTGATTCTACTTACTTAACTAGCTTCACTTCTACTAATTAAGCTCAGTTGCTTCACTTCACTTTAATTGATTAAGCTCAGTTGCTTCACTTCACTTTAAGTAATTGGACCCACTTTGTAAGCGTCACCTCAACTGATAACGCCCACTTAACTAGCTTCACTTCAACTAATAGAGCTCACTTGCTAAACTTCACTACAATTGAATAAGCTCAGTTGCCTCACTTCAATTCAGCTGATTAAGCTCAGTTGCTTCACTTCACCTCAACTGATAACGCTTACTTAACTAGCTTCACTTCTACTAATTAAGCTCAGTTGCTTCACTTCACTTTAATTGAATCAGCTTAGTTGTCTCACTTCACTTCAATTGATTAGGCTCAGTTGCCTCACTTCACTTCAACTGATTCTGCTCACTTAACTAGCTTCACTTCAACTAATTGAGCTAACTTGCTTCACTTGACTTCAATTGATTAAGCTCAGTTGCTTAACTTCACTTCAATTGATTCAGCTCAGTTGCCTCACTTCATTTCAGTTGATTAGGCTCAGTTGCCTCACTTCACTTCAACTGATTCTGCTCACTTAACTAGCTTCACTTCAACTAATTGAGCTCACATGCTTCACTTGACTTCAATTGATTAGGCTCAGTTGCTTCACTTCACTTCAAGTAATTGGACCCACTTTGTAAGCGTCACCTCAACTGATAACGCCCACTTAACTAGCTTCACTTCAACTAATAGAGCTCACTTGCTAAACTTCACTACAATTGAATAAGTTCAGTTGCCTCACTTCAATTCAGCTGATTAAGCTCAGTTGCCTCACTTCACCTCAACTGAAAACGCTCACTTTACTAGCTTCACTTCTACTAAATAGGCTAAGTTGCTTCACTTCAGTTCAATTGATTCAGCTCAGTTGCCTGACTTCACTTCAATTGATTAGGCTCAGTTGCCTCACTTCACTTCAACTGATTCTGCTCACTTGACTAGCTTCACTTCAACTAATTGAGCTCACTTGGTTCACTTGACTTCAATTGATTAAGCTCAGTTGCTTCACTTCACTTCAAGTAATTGGACTCACTTTGTTAGCGTCACCTCAACTGATAACGCTCACTTAACTAGCTTCACTTGAACTAATAAAGCTCACTTGCTTCACTTCACTACAATTGATTAAGCTCAGTTGCCTCACTTCAATTCAGCTGATTAAGCTCAGTTGCCTCACTTCACCTCAACTGATAACGCTCACTTAACTAGCTTCACTTCGACTAATTGAGCTAAGTTGCCTCACTTCACTTCAACTGAGTCTGCTCACTTAACAAGTTTCACTTCAACTAATTGAGCTCACTTGCTTCACTTGACTTCAATTGATTAAGCTCAGTTGCTTAACTTCACTTCAATTGATTCAGCTCAGTTGCCTCACTTCATTTCAGTTGATTAGGCTCAGTTGTCTCACTTCACTTCAACTGATTCTGCTCACTTAACTAGCTTCACTTCAACTAATTGGGATCAGTTGCTTCACTTCACTTCAACTAATTGAGCTCACTTGCTTCACTTGACTTCAATTGATTAAGCTCAGTTGCTTCACTTCAATTCAGCTGATTAAGCTCAGTTGCCTCACTTCACCTCAACTGATAACGCTCACTTTACTAGCTTCACTTCTACTAAATAAGCTAAGTTGCTTCACTTCAGTTCAATTGAATAAGTTCAGTTGCCTCACTTCAATTCAGCTGATTAAGCTCAGTTGCCTCACTTCACTTCAACTGATTCTACTTACTTAACTAGCTTCACTTCTACTAATTAAGCTCAGTTGCTTCACTTCACTTTAATTGATTAAGCTCAGTTGCTTCACTTCACTTTAAGTAATTGGACCCACTTTGTAAGCGTCACCTCAACTGATAACGCCCACTTAACTAGCTTCACTTCAACTAATAGAGCTCACTTGCTAAACTTCACTACAATTGAATAAGCTCAGTTGCCTCACTTCAATTCAGCTGATTAAGCTCAGTTGCCTCACTTCACCTCAACTGATAACGCTTACTTAACTAGCTTCACTTCTACTAATTGAGCTCACTTGCTTCACTCCACTTTAATTGATTCAGCTCAGTTGCCTCACTTCACTTCAGTTGATTAGGCTCAGTTGTCCCACTTCACTTCAACTGATTCTGCCCACTTAACTAGCTTCACTTCAACTAATTGAGCTTACTTGCTTCACTTGACTTCAATTGATTAAGCTCAGTTGCTTCACTTCACTTCAAGTAATTGGACTCACTTTGTTAGCGTCACCTCAACTGATAACGCTCACTTAACTAGCTTCACTTGAACTAATAAAGCTCACTTGCTTCACTTCACTACAATTGATTAAGCTCAGTTGCCTCACTTCAATTCAGCTGATTAAGCTCAGTTGCCTCACTTCACCTCAACTGATAACGCTCACTTAACTAGCTTCACTTCTACTAATTGAGCTAAGTTGCCTCACTTCACTTCAACTGAGTCTGCTCACTTAACAAGTTTCACTTCAACTAATTGAGCTCACTTGCTTCACTTGACTTCAATTGATTAAGCTCAGTTGCTTAACTTCACTTCAACTGATTCAGCTCAGTTGCCTCACTTCATTTCAGTTGATTAGGCTCAGTTGTCTCACTTCACTTCAACTGATTCTGTTCACTTAACTAGCTTCACTTCAACTAATTGGGCTCAGTTGCTTCACTTCACTTCAACTAATTGAGCTCACTTGCTTCACTTGACTTCAATTGATTAAGCTCAGTTGCTTCACTTTACTTCAAGTAATTGGACTCACTTTGTTAGCGTCACCTCAACTGATAACGCTCACTTAACTAGCTTCACTTGAACTAATAGAGCTCACATGCTTCACTTCACTACAATTGATTAAGCTCAGTTGCTTCACTTCACTTCAAGTAATTGGACTCACTTTGTTAGCGTCACCTCAACTGATAACGCTCACTTAACTAGCTTCACTTGAACTAATAGAGCTCACTTGCTTCACTTGACTTCAATTGATTAGGCTCAGTTGCTTCACTTCACTTCAAGTAATTGGACCCACTTTGTAAGCGTCACCTCAACTGATAACGCCCACTTAACTAGCTTCACTTCAACTAATAGAGCTCACTTGCTAAACTTCACTACAATTGAATAAGTTCAGTTGCCTCACTTCAATTCAGCTGATTAGGCTCAGTTGCCTCACTTCACCTCAACTGAAAACGCTCACTTTACTAGCTTCACTTCTACTAAATAAGCTAAGTTGCTTCACTTCAGTTCAATTGATTCAGCTCAGTTGCCTGACTTCACTTCAATTGATTAGGCTCAGTTGCCTCACTTCACTTCAACTGATTCTGCTCACTTGACTAGCTTCACTTCAACTAATTGAGCTCACTTGGTTCACTTGACTTCAATTGATTAAGCTCAGTTGCTTAACTTCACTTCAATTGATTCAGCTCAGTTGCCTCACTTCATTTCAGTTGATTAGGCTCAGTTGCCTCACTTCACTTCAACTGATTCTGCTCACTTAACTAGCTTCACTTCAACTAATTGAGCTCACTTGCTTCACTTGACTTCAATTGATTAAGCTCAGTTGCTTCACTTCACTTCAAGTAATTGGACCCACTTTGTAAGCGTCACCTCAACTGATAACGCCCACTTAACTAGCTTCACTTCAACTAATAGAGCTCACTTGCTAAACTTCACTACAATTGAATAAGCTCAGTTGCCTCACTTCAATTCAGCTGATTAAGCTCAGTTGCGTCACTTCACCTCAACTGATAACGCTCACTTAACTTGCTTCATTTCAACTAATTGAGCTCAGTTCCTTCACTTCACTTCAATTGATTCAGCTCAGTTGCCTCACTTCACTTCAATTGATTAGGCTCAGTTTCTTCACTTCACTTTAACTGATTCTGCTCACTTAACTAGCTTCACTTCAACTAATTGAGCTCAGTTGCCTCACTTCACCTCAACTGATAACGCTCACTTAACTAGCTTCACTTCTACTAATTGAGCTAAGTTGCTTCACTTCACTTCAATTGAATCAGCTCAGTTACCTCACTTCACTTCAATTGATTAGGTTTAGTTGCCTCACTTCATCTCAACTGATAACGCTCACTTATCTTGCTTCACTTCAACTAATTGGACTCACTTTGTTACCGTCACCTCAACTGATAACGCTCACTTAACTAGCCTCACTTCAACTAATAGAGCTCACTTGCTTCACTTCACTTCAAGTGATTAAGCTCAGTTGCCTCACTTCAATTCAGCTGATTAAACTCAGTTGCCTCACTTCACCTCAACTGATAACGCTCACTTAACTTGCTTCACTTCAACTAATTGAGCTCAGTTGCTTCACTTCACTTCAATTGATTCAGCTCAGTTACCTCACTTCACTTCAATTGATTAGGCTCAGTTGCCTTACTTCATCTCAACTGATAACGCTCACTTAACTTGCTTCACTTCAACTAATTGGACTCACTTTGTTAGCGTCACCTCAACTGATAACGCTCACTTAACTAGCGTCACTTCAACTAATAGAGCTCACTTGCTTCACTTTACTTCAATTGATTAAGCTCAGTTGCCTCACTTCAATTCAGCTGATTAAACTCAGTTGCCTCGCTTGACCTCAACTGATAACGCTCACTTAACTTGCTTCACTTCAACTAATTGAGCTCAGTTGCTTCACTTCATTCCAATTGATTCAGCTCAGTTGCCTCACTTCACTTCAATTGATTAGGCTCAGTTTCTTCACTTCACTTCAACTGATTCTGCTCACTTAACTAGCTTCACTTCAACTAATTGAGCTCAGTTGCCTCACTTCACCTCAACTGATAACGCTCACTTAACTTGCTTCAGTTCAACTAATTGAGCTCAGTTGCTTCACTCCACTTCAATTGATTCAGCTCAGTTACCTCACTTCACTTCAACTGATTCTGCTCACTTAACTAGCTTCTCTTCAACTAATTGAGCTCACTTGCTTCATTTGACTTCAATTGATTAAGCTCAGTTGCTTAACTTCACTTCAATTGATTCAGCTCAGTTGCCTCACTTCATTTCAGTTGATTAGGCTCAGTTGTCTCACTTCACTTTAACTGATTCTGCTCACTTAAGTAGCTTCACTTCAACTAATTGAGCTCAGTTGCTTCACTTCACTTCAACTAATTGAGCTCACTTGCTTCATTTGACTTCAATTGATTAAGCTCAGTTGCTCAACTTCACTTCAATTGGTTCAGCTCAGTTGCCTCACTTCACTTCAATTGATTAGGCTCAGTTGCCTCACTTCACTTCAACTGATTAAGCTCAGTTGCCTCACTTCACCTCAACTGATAACGCTCACTTAACTAGCTTCACTTCTACTAATTGAGCTCAGTTGCCTCACTTCACTTCAATTCATTAGGCTCAGTTTCCTCACTTCACTTCAAGCGATTCTGCTTACTTAACTAGCTTCACTTCAATCAATTGAGCTCACTTGCTTCACTTAACTTCAATTGATTAAGCTCAGTTGCTTCACTTCCCTTCAACTAATTGAGCTCACTTGCTTCATTTGACTTCAATTGATTAAGCTCAGTTGCTCAACTTCACTTCAATTGATTCAGCTCAGTTGCCTCACTTCAATTCAGCTGATTAAGCTCAGTTGCTTCACTTCACCTCAACTGATAACGCTCACTTTACTAGCTTCACTTCTACTAATTGAGCTAAGTTGCTTCACTTCACTTCAATTGGTTCAGCTCAGTTGCCTCACTTCACTTCAATTGATTAGGCTCAGTTGCCTCACTTCACTTCAACTGATTAAGCTCAGTTGCTTCACTTCACCTCAACTGATAACGCTCACTTTACTAGCTTCACTTCTACTAATTGAGCTAAGTTGCTTCACTTCACTTCAATTGGTTCAGCTCAGTTGCCTCACTTCACTTCAATTGATTAGGCTCAGTTGCCTCACTTCACCTCAACTGCTAACGCTCACTTAACTAGCTTCACTTCTACTAATTGAGCTCAGTTGCTTTACTTCCCTTCAACTATTTGGACTCACTTTCTTAGCGTCACCTCAACTGATAACGCTCACTTAACTAGCTTCACTTCAACAATAGAGCTCACTTGCTTCACTTGACTTCAATTGATTAAGCTCAGTTGCTTCACTTCTATTCAGCTGAGTAAGCTCAGTTGCCTCACTTCACCTCAACTGATAACGCTCACCTAACTAGCTTCAATTCTACTAATTGAGCTAAGTTGCCTCACTTCACTTCAACTGATTCTGCTCACTTAACTAGCTTCACTTCAACTAATTGAGCTCACTTGCTTCATTTGACTTCAATTGATTAAGCTCAGTTGCTTAACTTCACTTCAATTGATTCAGCTCAGTTGCCTCACTTCATTTCAGTTGATTAGGCTCAGTTGCCTCACTTCACTTCAACTGATTAAGCTCAGTTGCCTCACTTCACCTCAACTGATAACGCTCACTTAACTAGCTTCACTTCTACTAATTGAGCTCAGTTGCCTCACTTCACTTCAATTGATTAGGCTCAGTTTCCTCACTTCACTTCAACCGATTCTGCTCACTTAACTAGCTTCACTTCAATCAATGAGCTCACTTGCTTCACTTAACTTCAATTGATTAAGCTCAGTTGCTTCACTTCCCTTCAACTAATTGGACTCACTTTGTTAGCGTCACTTCAACTGATAACGCTCACTTAACTAGCTTCACTTGAACTAATAGAGCTCACTTGCTTCACTTCACTTCAATTGATTAAGCTCAGTTGCCTCACTTCAATTCAGCTGATTAAGCTGAGTTGCCTCACTTCACCTCAACTGATAACGCTCACTTAACTTGCTTCACTTCAACTAATTGAGCTCAGTTGCTTCACTTCAGTTCAATTGATTCAGCTCAGTTGCATCATTTCACTTCAATTGATTAGGCTCAGTTTATTCACTTCACTTCACCTGATTCTGCTCACTTAACTAGCTTCACTTCAATCAATTGAGCTCACTTGCTTCACTTGACTTCAATTGATTAAGCTCAGTTGCCTCACTTCACTTCAACTGATCAAGCTCAGTTGCTTCACTTGACTTAAATTGATTAAGCTCAGTTGCTTCACTTCACTTCAACTAATTGGACTCACTTTGTTAGCGTCACCTCAACTGATAACGCTCACTTAACTAGCTTCCCTTCAACTAAAAGAGCTCACTTGCTTCACTTTACTACAATTGATTAAGCTCAGCTGCTTCACTTCACCTCAACTGATAACGCTCACTTAACTAGCTTCAATTCTACTAATTGAGCTACGTAGCCTCACTTCACTTCAACTGATTCTGCTCACTTAACTAGCTTCACTTCAACTAATTGAGCTCACTTGCTACATTTGACTTCAACTAATTGAGCTCACTTGCTTCACACCACTTCAATTGATTCAGCTCAGTTGCCTCACTTCACTTCAGTTGATTAGGTTCAGTTGTCCCACTTCACTTCAACTGATTCTGCTCACTTAACTAGCTTCACTTCAACTAAATGAGCTCAGTTGCTACACTTCACTTCAATTGATTAAGCTCAGTTGCCTCACCTCAATTTAGCTGATTAAGCTCAGTTGCCTCACTTCACCTCAACTGATAACGCTCACTTAACTTGCTTCACTTCAACTAATTGAGCTCAGTTGCTTCACTTCAGTTCAATTGATTCAGCTCAGTTGCATCATTTCACTTCAATTGATTAGGCTCAGTTTATTCACTTCACTTCAACTGATTCTGCTCACTTAACTAGCTTCACTTCAACTAATTGAACTCAGTTGCTTCACTTCACTTCAATTGATTCAGCTCACTTAACTACCTGCACTTCAACTAATTGAGCTCACTTGCTTCACTTGACTTAAATTGATTAACCTCAGTTGCTTAACTTCACTTCAATTGATTCAGCTCAGTTGCCTCACTTCATTTCAGTTGATTAGGCTCAGTTGCCTCACTTCAATTCAGCTGATTAAGCTCAGTCGCTTCACTTCACTTCAATTGATTCTGCTCACTTAACTAGCTTCACTTCAACTAATTGAGCTCAGTTGCTTTACTTCACTTCAACTAATTGAGCTCACTTGCTTCACTTCACTTCAAGTAATTGAACTCACTTTGTTAGCGTAACCTCAACTGATAACGCTCACTTAACTAGTTTCACTTGAACTAATAGAGCTCACTTGCTTCACTACACTACAATTGATTAAACTCAGTTGCCTCACTTCAATTCAGCTGATTAAGCTCAGTTGCCTCACTTCACCTCAACTGATAACGCTTACTTAACTAGCTTCACTACTACTAATTGAGCTCAGTTGCTTCATTTGACTTCAATTAATTAAGCTCAGTTGCTTAACTTCACTTCAATTGATTCAGCTCAGTTGCCTCACTTCATTTCAGTTGATTAGGCTCAGTTGTCCCACTTCACTTCAACTGATTCTGCTCACTTAAATAGCTTCACTCCAACTAATTGAGCTCACTTGCTTCACACCACTTCAATTGATTCAGCTCAGTTGCCTCACTTCACTTCAGTTGATTAAGTTCAGTTGTCCCACTTCACTTCAACTGATTCTGCTCACTTAACTAGCTTCACTTCAACTAATTGAGCTCAGTTGCTTCACTTGACTCCAATTGATTAAGCTCAGTTGCCTCACTTCACTTCAACTGATCAAGCTCAGTTGCCTCACTTCACCACAACTGATAACGCTCACTTAACTAGCTTCACTTCTACTAATTGAGCTCAGTTGCCTCACTTCACTTCAATTGATTCAGCTCAGTCGCCTCACTTCACTTCAATTGATTAAGCTCAGTTTCCTCACTTCACTTCAACCGATTCTGCTCACTTAACTAGCTTCACTTCAACTAATTGAGCTCAGTTGCCTCACTTCACCTCATCTGATAACGCTCACTTAACAAGCTTCAATTCAACTAATTGAGCTCACTTGCTTCACTTGACTTCAATTGATTAAGCTCAGTTGCTTAACTTCACTTCAATTGATTCAGCTCAGTTGCCTCACTTCATTTCAGTTGATTAGGCTCAGTTGCCTCACTTCACTTCAAATGATTCTGCTCACTTAACTAGCTTCACTTCAACTAATTGAGCTCACTTGCTTCACTTCACTTCAATTGATTAAGCTCAGTTGCTTCACTTCACTTCAAGTAATTGGACTCACTTTGTAAGCATCACCTCAACTGATAACACCCACTTAACTAGCTTCACTTCTACTAATTGAGCTCAGTTGCCTCACTTCACTTCAATTGAATCAGCTCAGTCGCCTCACTTCACTTCAATTGATAAGCTCAGTTTCCTCACTTCACTTCAACCGATTCTGCTCACTTAACTAGCTTCACTTCAATCAATTGAGCTCACTTGCTTCACTTGACTTCAATTGATTAAGCTCAGTTGCCTCACTTCACTTCAACTGATCAAGCTCAGTTGCCTCACTTCACCACAACTGATAACGCTCACTTAACTAGCTTCACTTCTACTAATTGAGCTAAGTTTCTTCACTTCACTTCAATTGATTCAGCTCAGTTACCTCACTTCACTTCAATTGATTAGGCTCAGTTGCCTCACTTCACTTTAACTGATTAAGCTCAGTTGCCTCACTTCACCTTAACTGATAACGCTTACTTAACAACCTCACTTCAACAAATTGAGCTCACTTGCTTCACTTGACTTAAATTGATTAAGCTCAGTTGCCTCACTTCAATTCAGCTGATTAAGCTCAGTTGCCTCACTTCACCTCAACTGATAACGCTCACTTAACTTGCTTCATTTCAACTAATTGAGCTCAGTTCCTTCACTTCACTTCAATTGATTAGGCTCAGTTTCTTCACTCCACTTCAACTGATTCTGCTCACTTAACTAGCTTCACTTCAACTAATTGAGCTCAGTTGCCTCACTTCACCTCAACTGATAACGCTCACTTAACTTGCTTCACTTCAACTAATTGAGCTCAGTTGCTTCACTTCACTTCAATTGATTCAGCTCAGTTACCTCACTTCACTTCAATTGATTAGGCTCAGTTGCCCCACTTCACTTCAACTGATTAAGCTTAGTTGCCTCACTTCACCTCAACTGATGACGCTCACTTAACTAGCTTCACTTCTACTAATTGAGCTAAGTTGCTTCACTTCACTTCAATTGATTCAGCTCAGTTACCTCACTTCACTTCAATTGATTAGGCTCAGTTTCCTCACTTCACCTCAACTGATAACGCTCACTTAACTTGCTTCACTTCAACTAATTGGACTCACTTTGTTAGCGTCACCTCAACTGATAACGCTCACTTAACTAGCCTCACTTCAACTAATAGAGCTCACTTGCTTCACTTCACTTCAATTGATTAAGCTCAGTTGCCTCACTTCAATTCAGCTGATTAAGCTTAGTTGCCTCACTTCACCTCAACTGATAACGCTCACTTAACTTGCTTCACTTAAACTAATTGAGCTCAGTTGCTTCACTTCATTCCAATTGATTCAGCTCAGTTGCCTCACTTCACTTCAATTGATTAGGCTCAGTTTCTTCACTTCACTTCAACTGATTCTGCTCACTTAACTAGCTTCACTTCAACTAATTGAGCTCAGTTGCCTCACTTCACCTCAACTGATAACGCTCACTTAACTTGCTTCAGTTCAACTAATTGAGCTCAGTTGCTTCATTACACTTCAATTGATTCAGCTCAGTTACCTCACTTCACTTCAACTGATTCTGCTCACTTAACTAGCTTCCCTTCAACTAATTGAGCTCACTTGCTTCATTTGACTTCAATTGATTAAGCTCAGTTGCTTAACTTCACTTCAATTGATTCAGCTCAGTTGCCTTACTTCATTTCAGTTGATTAGGCTCAGTTGTCTCACTTCACTTCAACTGAATCTGCTCACTTAACTAGCTTCACTTCAACTAATTGAGCTCAGTTGCTTCACTTCACTTCAACTAATTGAGCTCACTTGCTTCATTTGACTTCAATTGATTAAGCTCAGTTGCTCAACTTCACTTCAATTGATTCAGCTCAGTTGCCTCACTTCAATTCAGCTGATTAAGCTCAGTTGCCTCACTTCACCTCAACTGATAACGCTCACTTTACTAGCTTCACTTCTACTAATTGAGCTAAGTTGCTTCACTTCATTCCAATTGATTCAGTTTAGTTGCCTCACTTCACTTCAATTGATTAGGCTCAGTTTCTTCACTTCACTTTAACTGATTCTGCTCACTTAACTAGCTTCAGTTCAACTTATTGAGCTCAGTTGCTTCACTCCACTTCAATTGATTCAGCTCAGTTACCATACTTCACTTCAACTGATTCTGCTCACTTAACTAGCTTCCCTTCAACTAATTGAGCTCACTTGCTTCATTTGACTTCAATTGATTAAGCTCAGTTGCTCAACTTCACTTCAATTGATTCAGCTCAGTTGCCTCACTTCATTTCAGTTGATATGGCTCAGTTGTCTCACTTCACTTCAACTGATTCTGCTCACTTAACTAGCTTCACTTCAACTAATTGAGCTGACTTGCTTCACTTCAATACAATTGATTAAGCTCAGTTGCTCAACTTCACTTCAATTGATTCAGCTCAGTTGCCTCACTTCAATTCAGCTGATTAAGCTCAGTTGCCTCACTTCACCTCAACTGATAACGCTCACTTTACTTGCTTCACTTCTACTAATTGAGCTAAGTTGCTTCACTTCACTTCAATTGGTTCAGCTCAGTTGCCTCACTTCACTTCAATTGATTAGGCTCAGTTTCCTCACTTCACTTCAAGCGATTCTGCTCACTTAACTAGCTTCACTTCAATCAATTGAGCTCACTTGCTTCACTTAACTTCAATTGATTAAGCTCAGTTGCTTCACTTCCCTTCAACTAATTGGACTCACTTTCTTAGCGTCACCTCAACTGATAACACTCACTTAACTAGCTTCACTTCAACTAATAGAGCTCACTTGCTTCACTTGACTTCAATTGATTAATTAAGCTCAGTTGCTTTACTTCTATTCAGCTGAGTAAGCTCAGTTGCCTCACTTCACCTCAACTGATAACGCTCACCTAACTAGCTTCAATTCTACTAATTGAGCTAAGTTGCCTCACTTCACTTCAACTGATTCTGCTCACTTAACTAGCTTCACTTCAACTAATTGAGCTCACTTGCTTCATTTGACTTCAATTGATTAAGCTCAGTTGCTTAACTCCACTTCAATTGATTCAGCTCAGTTGCCTCACTTCATTTCAGTTGATTAGGCTCAGTTGCCTCACTTCACTTCAACTGATTAAGCTGAGTTGCCTCACTTCACCTCAACTGATAACGCTCACTTAACTAGCTTCACTTCTACTAATTGCGCTCAGTTGCCTTACTTCACTTCATTTGATTAGGCTCAGTTTCCTCACTTCACTTCAACCGATTCTGCTCACTTAACTAGCTTCACTTCAATCAATTGAGCTCACTTGCTTCACTTAACTTCAATTGATTAAGCTCAGTTGCTTCACTTCCCTTCAACTAATTGGACTCACTTTGCTAGCGTCACTTCAACTGATAACGCTCACTTAACTAGCTTCACTTGAACTAATAGAGCTCACTTGCTTCACTTCACTTCAATTGATTAAGCTCAGTTGCTTCACTTCACTTCAACTAATTGAGCTCACTTGCTTCACACCACTTCAATTGATTCAGCTCAGTTGCCTCACTTCAATTCAGCTGATTAAGCTCAGTTTCCTCACTTCACTTCAACCGATTCTGCTCACTTAACTAGCTTCACTTGAACTAATAGAGCTCACTTGCTTCACTTCACTTCAATTGATTAAGCTCAGTTGCCTCACTTCAATTCAGCTGATTAAGCTCAGTTGCCTCACTTCACCTCAACTGATAACGCTCACTTAACTTGCTTCACTTCAACTAATTGAGCTCAGTTGCTTCACTTCACTTCAATTGATTCAGCTCAGTTGCATCATTTCACTTCAATTGATTAGGCTCAGTTTCTTCACTTCACTTCAACTGATTCTGCTCACTTAACTAGCTTCACTTCAACTAATTGAACTCAGTTGCTTCACTTCACTTCAATTGATTCAGCTCACTTAACTACCTGCACTTCAACTAATTGAGCTCACTTGCTTCACTTGACTTAAATTGATTAACCTCAGTTGCTTCACTTCACTTCAACTAATTGGACTCACTTTGTTAGCGTCACCTCAACTGATAACGCTCACTTAACTAGCTTCACTTCAACTAAAAGAGCTCACTTGCTTCACTTCACTACAATTGATTAAGCTCAGTTGCCTCACTTCACCTCAACTGATAACGCTCACTTAACTAGCTTCAATTCTACTAATTGAGCTACGTTGCCTCACTTCACTTCAACTGATTCTGCTCACTTAACTAGCTTCACTTCAACTAATTGAGCTCACTTGCTTCATTTGACTTCAATCGCTTAAGCTCAGTTGCTTAACTTCACTTCAATTGATTCAACTCAGTTGCTTCACTTCACTTCAAGTAATTGGACTCACTTTGTTAGCGTAACCTCAACTGATAACGCTCACTTAACTAGCTTCACTTGAACTAATAGAGCTCACTTGCTTCACTTCACTACAATTGATTAAACTCAGTTGCCTCACTTCAATTCAGCTGATTAAGCTCAGTTGCCTCACTTCACCTCAACTGATAACGCTTACTTAACTAGCTTCACTACTACTAATTGAGCTCAGTTGCTTCATTTGACTTCAGTTAATTAAGCTCAGTTGCTTAACTTCACTTGAATTGATTCAGCTCAGTTGCCTCACTTCACTTCAGTTGATTAAGTTCAGTTGTCCCACTTCACTTCAACTGATTCTGCTCACTTAACTAGCTTCACTTCAACTAATTGAGCTCAGTTGCTTCACTTGACTCCAATTGATTAAGCCCAGTTGCCTCACTTCACTTCAACTGATCAAGCTCAGTTGCCTCACTTCACCACAACTGATAACGCTCACTTAACTAGCTTCATTTCTACTAATTGAGCTCAGTTGCCTCACTTCACTTCAATTGATTCAGCTCAGTCGCCTCACTTCACTTCAATTGATTAAGCTCAGTTTCCTCACTTCACTTCAACCGATTCTGCTCACTTAACTAGCTTCACTTCAATCAATTGAGCTCACTTGCTTCACTTCACTTCAATTGATTAAGCTCAGTTGCCTCACTTCACTTCAATTGATTAGGCTCAGTTTCTTCACTTCACTTCAACTGATTCTGCTCACTTAACTAGCTTCACTTCAACTAATTGAGCTCAGTTGCCTCACTTCACCTCAACTGATAACGCTCACTTAACTTGCTTCAGCTCAACTAATTGAGCTCAGTTGCTTCATTCCACTTCAATTGATTCAGCTCAGTTACCTCACTTCACTTCAATTGATTAGGCTCAGTTGCCTCACTTCACTTCAACTGATTAAGCTCAGTTGCCTCACTTCACCTCAACTGATAACGCTCACTTAACTAGCTTCACTTCTACTAATTGAGCTAAGTTGCTTCACTTCACTTCAATTGATTCAGCTCAGTTGCCTCACTTCACTTCAATTGATTAGGCTCAGTTACCTCACTTCACTTCAACTGATTCTGCTCACTTAACTAGCTTCACTTCAACTAATTGAGCTCACTTGCTTCACTTGACTTCAATTGATTAAGCTCAGTTGCTTAACTTCACTTCAATTGATTCAGCTCAGTTGCCTCACTTCATTTCAGTTGATTAGGCTCAGTTGTCTCACTTCACTTCAACTGATTCTGCTCACTTAACTAGCTTCACTTCAACTAATTGAGCTCAGTTGCTTCACTTCACTTCAACTAATTGAGCTCCCTTGCTTCACTTGACTTCAATTGATTAAGCTCAGTTGCTTCACTTCACTTCAAGTAATTGGACTCACTTTGTTAGCGTCACCTCAACTGATAACGCTCACTTAACTAGCTTCACTTGAACTAATAGAGCTCACTTGCTTCACTTCACTACAATTGATTAAGCTCAGTTGCTTCACTTCAATTCAGCTGATTGAGCTCAGTTGCCTCACTTCACCTCAACTGATAACGCTCACTTAACTTGCTTCACTTCAACTAATTGAGCTCAGTTGCTTCACTTCACTTCAATTGATTCAGCTCAGTTACCTCACTTCACTTCAATTGATTAGGCTCAGCTGCCCCACTTCACTTCAACTGATTAAGCTCAGTTGCGTCACTTCACCTCAACTGATGACGCTCACTTAACTAGCTTCACTTCTACTAATTGAGCTAAGTTGCTTCACTTCACTTCAATTGATTAGGCTCAGTTGCCTCACTTCACCTCAACTGATAACGCTCACTTAACTTGCTTCACTTCAACTATTTGGACTCACTTTGTTAGCGTCACCTCAACTGATAACGCTCACTTAACTAGCCTCACTTCAACTAATAGAGCTCACTTGCTTCACTTCACTTCAATTGATTAAGCTCAGTTGCCTCACTTCAATTCAGCTGATTAAGCTTAGTTGCCTCACTTCCCCTCAACTGATAACGCTCACTTAACTTGCTTCACTTAAACTAATTGAGCTCAGTTGCTTCACTTCATTCCAATTGATTCAGCTCAGTTGCCTCACTTCACTTCAATTGATTAGGCTCAGTTTCTTCACTTCACTTCAACTGATTCTGCTCACTTAACTAGCTTCACTTCAACTAATTGAGCTCAGTTGCCTCACTTCACCTCAACTGATAACGCTCACTTAACTTGCTTCAGTTCAACTAATTGAGCTCAGTTGCTTCACTCCACTTCAATTGATTCAGCTCAGTTACCTCACTTCACTTCAACTGATTCTGCTCACTTAACTAGCTTCCCTTCAACTAATTGAGCTCACTTGCTTCATTTGACTTCAATTGATTAAGCTCAGTTGCTTAACTTCACTTCAGTTGATTCAGCTCAGTTGCCTTACTTCATTTCAGTTGATTAGGCTCAGTTGTCTCACTTCACTTCAACTGATTCTGCTCACTTAACTAGCTTCACTTCAACTAATTGAGCTCAGTTGCTTCACTTCACTTCAACTAATTGAGCTCACTTGCTTCATTTGACTTCAATTGATTAAGCTCAGTTGCTCAACTTCACTTCAATTGATTCAGCTCAGTTGCCTCACTCCAATTCAGCTGATTAAGCTCAGTTGCCTCACTTCACCTCAACTGATAACGCTCACTTTACTAGCTTCACTTCTACTAATTGAGCTAAGTTGCTTCACTTCACTTCAATTGGTTCAGCTCAGTTGCCTCACTTCACTTCAATTGATTAGGCTCAGTTGCCTCACTTCAGTTCAACTGATTAAGCTCAGTTGCCTCACTTCACCTCAACTGATAACGCTCACTTAACTAGCTTCACTTCTACTAATTGAACTCAGTTGCTTCACTTCATTCCAATTGATTCAGCTCAGTTGCCTCACTTCACTTCAATTGATTAGGCTCAGTTTCTTCACTTCACTTCAACTGATTCTGCTCACTTAACTAGCTTCACTTCAACTAATTGAGCTCAGTTGCCTCACTTCACCTCAACTGATAACGCTCACTTAACTTGCTTCAGTTCAACTAATTGAGCTCAGTTGCTTCACTCCACTTCAATTGATTCAGCTCAGTTACCATACTTCACTTTAACTGATTCTGCTCACTTAACTAGCTTCCCTTCAACTAATTGAGCTCACTTGCTTCATTTGACTTCAATTGATTAGGCTCAGTTGCTCAACTTCACTTCAATTGATTCAGCTCAGTTGCCTCACTTCATTTCAGTTGATATGGCTCAGTTGTCTCACTTCACTTCAACTGATTCTGCTCACTTAACTAGCTTCACTTCAACTAATTGAGCTTACTTGCTTCACTTCAATACAATTGATTAAGCTCAGTTGCTCAACTTCACTTCAATTGATTCAGCTCAGTTGCCTCACTTCAATTCAGCTGATTAAGCTCAGTTGCCTCACTTCACCTCAACTGATAACGCTCACTTTACTAGCTTTACTTCTACTAATTGAGCTAAGTTGCTTCACTTCACTTCAATTGGTTCAGCTCAGTTGCCTCACTTCACTTCAATTGATTAGGCTCAGTTTCCTCACTTCACTTCAAGCGATTCTGCTCACTTAACTAGCTTCACTTCAATCAATTGAGCTCACTTGCTTCACTTAACTTCAATTGATTAAGCTCAGTTGCTTCACTTCCCTTCAACTAATTGGACTCACTTTCTTAGCGTCACCTCAACTGATAACGCTCACTTAACTAGCTTCACTTTAACTAATAGAGCTCACTTGCTAGAATTCACTACAATTGATTAGGCTCAGTTGCCTCACTTCACTTCAACTGATTAAGCTCAGTTGCCTCACTTCACCTCAACTGATAACGCTCACTTAACTAGCTTCACTTCTACTAATTGAGCTCAGTTGCCTCACTTCACTTCAATTGATTAGGCTCAGTTTCCTCACTTCACTTCAACCGATTCTGCTCACTTAACTAGCTTCACTTCAATCAATTGAGCTCACTTGCTTCTCTTAACTTAAATTGATTAAGCTCAATTGCTTGACTTCCCTTCAACTAATTGGACTCACTTTGTTAGCGTCACTACAACTGTTAACGCTCACTTAACTAGCTTCACTTGAACTAATAGAGCTCACTTGCTTCACTTCACTTCAATTGATTAAGCTAAGTTGCTTCACTTCACTTCACTTCAATTGATTAAGCTCAGTTGCCTAACTTCACCTCAACTGATAACGCTCACTTAACGTGCTTCACTTCAACTGATTGAGCTCAGTTGCTTCACTTCAGTTAAATTGATTCAGCTCAGTTGCCTCATTTCACTTCAATTGATTAGGCTCAGTTTCTTCACTTCACTTCAACTGATTCTGCTAACTTAACTAGCTTCACTTCAACTTATTGAACTCAGTTGCTTCACTTCACTTCAATTGATTCAGCTCACTTAACTACCTGCACTTCAACTAATTGAGCTCACTTGCTTTACTTGACTTCAATTGATTAAGCTCAGTTGCTTCACTTCACTTCAACTAATTGGACTCACTTTGTTAGCGTCACCTCAACTGATAACGCTCACTTAACTAGCTTCACTTCAACTAAAAGAGCTCACTTGCTTCACTTCACTACAATTGATTAAGCTCAGTTGCCTCACTTCAATTCAGCTGATTAAGCTCAGTTGCCTCACTTCACCTCAACTGATAACGCTCACTTAACAAGCTTCACTTCTACTAATTGAGCTAAGTTGCTTCACTTCACTTCAATTGATTCAGCCCAGTTGCCTCACTTCACTTCAATTGATTAGGCTCAGTTTCCTCACTTCACTTCAACTGATTCTGCTCACTTAACTAGCTTCACTTTAACTAATTGAGCTCACTTGCTTTACTTACTTCAATTGATTAAGCTCAGTTGCTTCACTTCTATTCAGCTGAGTAAGCTCAGTTGCCTCACTTCACCTCAACCGATTCTGCTCACTTAACTAGCTTCACTTCAATCAATTGAGCTCACTTGCTTCACTTAACTTCAATTGATTAAGCTCAATTGCTTCACTTCCCTTCAACTAATTGGACTCACTTTGTTAGCGTCACCTCAACTGATAACGCTCACTTAACTTGCTTCACTTAAACTAATTGAGCTCAGTTGCTTCACTTCATTCCAATTGATTCAGCTCAGTTGCCTCACTTCACTTCAACTGATTCTGCTCACTTAACTAGCTTCCCTTCAACTAATTGAGCTCACTTGCTTCATTTGACTTCAATTGATTAAGCTCAGTTGCTTAACTTCACTTCAATTGATTCAGCTCAGTTGCCTTACTTCATTTCAGTTGATTAGGCTCAGTTGTCTCACTTCACTTCAACTGATTCTGCTCACTTAACTAGCTTCACTTCAACTAATTGAGCTCAGTTGCTTCACTTCACTTCAACTAATTGAGCTCACTTGCTTCATTTGACTTCAATTGATTAAGCTCAGTTGCTCAACTTCACTTCAATTGATTCAGCTCAGTTGCCTCACTCCAATTCAGCTGATTAAGCTCAGTTGCCTCACTTCACCTCAACTGATAACGCTCACTTTACTAGCTTCACTTCTACTAATTGAGCTAAGTTGCTTCACTTCACTTCAATTGGTTCAGCTCAGTTGCCTCACTTCACTTCAATTGATTAGGCTCAGTTGCCTCACTTCAGTTCAACTGATTAAGCTCAGTTGCCTCACTTCACCTCAACTGATAACGCTCACTTAACTAGCTTCACTTCTACTAATTGAACTCAGTTGCTTCACTTCATTCCAATTGATTCAGCTCAGTTGCCTCACTTCACTTCAATTGATTAGGCTCAGTTTCTTCACTTCACTTCAACTGATTCTGCTCACTTAACTAGCTTCACTTCAACTAATTGAGCTCAGTTGCCTCACTTCACCTCAACTGATAACGCTCACTTAACTTGCTTCAGTTCAACTAATTGAGCTCAGTTGCTTCACTCCACTTCAATTGATTCAGCTCAGTTACCATACTTCACTTTAACTGATTCTGCTCACTTAACTAGCTTCCCTTCAACTAATTGAGCTCACTTGCTTCATTTGACTTCAATTGATTAAGCTCAGTTGCTCAACTTCACTTCAATTGATTCAGCTCAGTTGCCTCACTTCATTTCAGTTGATATGGCTCAGTTGTCTCACTTCACTTCAACTGATTCTGCTCACTTAACTAGCTTCACTTCAACTAATTGAGCTGACTTGCTTCACTTCAATACAATTGATTAAGCTCAGTTGCTCAACTTCACTTCAATTGATTCAGCTCAGTTGCCTCACTTCAATTCAGCTGATTAAGCTCAGTTGCCTCACTTCACCTCAACTGATAACTCTCACTTTACTAGCTTTACTTCTACTAATTGAGCTAAGTTGCTTCATTTGACTTCAATTGATTAAGCTCAGTTGCTTAACTTCACTTCAATTGATTCAGCTCAGTTGCCTCACTTCACTTCAATTGATTAGGCTCAGTTTCCTCACTTCACTTCAAGCGATTCTGCTCACTTAACTAGCTTCACTTCAATCAATTGAGCTCACTTGCTTCACTTAACTTCAATTGATTAAGCTCAGTTGCTTCACTTCCCTTCAACTAATTGGACTCACTTTCTTAGCGTCACCTCAACTGATAACACTCACTTAACTAGCTTCACTTCAACTAATAGAGCTCACTTGCTTCACTTGACTTCAATTGATTAATTAAGCTCAGTTGCTTTACATCTATTCAGCTGAGTAAGCTCAGTTGCCTCACTTCACCTCAACTGATAACGCTCACCTAACTAGCTTCAATTCTACTAATTGAGCTAAGTTGCCTCACTTCACTTCAACTGATTCTGCTCACTTAACTAGCTTCACTTCAACTAATTGAGCTCACTTGCTTCATTTGACTTCAATTGATTAAGCTCAGTTGCTTAACTTCACTTCAATTGATTCAGCTCAGTTGCCTCACTTCATTTCAGTTGATTAGGCTCAGTTGCCTCACTTCACTTCAACTGATTAAGCTGAGTTGCCTCACTTCACCTCAACTGATAACGCTCACTTAACTAGCTTCACTTCTACTAATTGCGCTCAGTTGCCTTACTTCACTTCATTTGATTAGGCTCAGTTTCCTCACTTCACTTCAACCGATTCTGCTCACTTAACTAGCTTCACTTCAATCAATTGAGCTCACTTGCTTCACTTAACTTCAATTGATTAAGCTCAGTTGCTTCACTTCCCTTCAACTAATTGGACTCACTTTGTTAGCGTCACTTCAACTGATAACGCTCACTTAACTAGCTTCACTTGAACTAATAGAGCTCACTTGCTTCACTTCACTTCAATTGATTAAGCTCAGTTGCCTCACTTAAATTCAGCTGATTAAGCTCAGTTGCCTCACTTCACCTCAACTGATAACGCTCACTTAACTTGCTTCACTTCAACTAATTGAGCTCAGTTGCTTCACTTCAGTTCAATTGATTCAGCTCAGTTGCATCATTTCACTTCAATTGATTAGGCTCAGTTTCTTCACTTCACTTCAACTGATTCTGCTCACTTAACTAGCTTCACTTCAACTAATTGAACTCAGTTGCTTCACTTCACTTCAATTGATTCAGCTCACTTAACTACCTGCACTTCAACTAATTGAGCTCACTTGCTTCACTTGACTTAAATTGATTAACCTCAGTTGCTTCACTTCACTTCAACTAATTGGACTCACTTTGTTAGCGTCACCTCAACTGATAACGCTCACTTAACTAGCTTCACTTCAACTAAAAGAGCTCACTTGCTTCACTTCACTACAATTGATTAAGCTCAGTTGCCTCACTTCACCTCAACTGATAACGCTCACTTAACTAGCTTCAATTCTACTAATTGAGCTACGTTGCTTCACTTCACTTCAACTGATTCTGCTCACTTAACTAGCTTCACTTCAACTAATTGAGCTCACTTGCTTCATTTGACTTCAATTGATTAAGCTCAGTTGCTTAACTTCACTTCAATTGATTCAGCTCAGTTGCCTCACTTCATTTCAGTTGATTAGGCTCAGTTGTCCCACTTCACTTCAACTGATTCTGCTCACTTAACTAGCTTCACTTCAACTAATTGAGCTCAGTTGCTTTACTTCACTTCAACTAATTGAGCTCACTTGCTTCACTTGACTTCAATTGATTAAGCTCAGTTGCTTCACTTCACTTCAAGTAATTGGACTCACTTTGTTAGCGTCACCTCAACTGATAACGCTCACTTAACTAGCTTCACTTGAACTAATAGAGCTCACTTGCTTCACTTCACTACAATTGATTAAACTCAGTTGCCTCACTTCAATTCAGCTGATTAACCTCAGTTGCCTCAATTCACCTCAACTGATAACGCTTACTTAACTAGCTTCACTTCTACTAATTGAGCTCAGTTGCTTCATTTGACTTCAATTGATTAAGCTCAGTTGCTTAACTTCACTTCAATTGATTCAGCTCAGTTGCCCCACTTCATTTCAGTTGATTAGGCTCAGTTGTCCCACTTCACTTCAACTGATTCTGCTCACTTAAATAGCTTCACTTCAACTAATTGAGCTCAGTTGCTTCACTTCACTTCAACTAATTGAGCTCACTTGCTTCACACCACTTCAATTGATTCAGCTCAGTTGCCTCACTTCACTTCAGTTGATTAGGTTCAGTTGTCCCACTTCACTTCAACTGATTCTGCTCACTTAACTAGCTTCACTTCAACTAATTGAGCTCAGTTGCTTCACTTGACTTCAATTGATTAAGCTCAGTTGCTTCACTTCACTTCAACTAATTGAGCTCACTTGCTTCACACCACTTCAATTGATTCAGCTCAGTTGCCTCACTTCAATTCAGCTGATTAAGCTCAGTTGCCTCACTTCACCTCAACTGATAACGCTCACTTAACTAGCTTCACTTCTACTAATTGAGCTAAGTTGCCTCACTTCACTTCAACTGAGTCTGCTCACTTAACAAGCTTCACTTCAACTAATTGAGCTCACTTGCTTCACTTGACTTCAATTGATTAAGCTCAGTTGCTTAACTTCACTTCAATTGATTCACCTCAGTTGCCTCACTTCATTTCAGTTGATTAGGCTCAGTTGTCTCACTTCACTTCAACCGATTCTGCTCACTTAACTAGCTTCACTTCAACTAATTGAGCTCAGTTGCTTCACTTCACTTCAACTAATTGAGCTCACTTGCTTCACTTGACTTCAATTGATTAAGCTCAGTTGCTTCACTTCACTTCAAGTAATTCGACTCACTTTGTTAGCGTCACCTCAACTGATAACGCTCACTTACCTAGCTTCACTTGAACTAATAGAGCTCACTTGCTTCACTTCACTACAATTGATTACGCTGAGTTGCCTCACTTCAATTCAGCTGATTAAGCTCAGTTGCCTCACTTCACCTCAACTGATAACGCTTACTTAACTAGCTTCACTTCTACTAATTAAGCTCAGTTGCTTCACTTCACTTTAATTGATTCAGCTTAGTTGTCTCACTTCACTTCAATTGATTAGGCTCAGTTGCCTCACTCCACTTCAACCGATTCTGCTCACTTAACTAGCTTCACTTCAATCAATTGAGCTCACTTGCTTCACTTCACTTCAATTGATTAAGCTCAGTTGCCTCACTTCACTTCAATTGATTAGGCTCAGTTTCTTCACTTCACTTCAACTGATTCTGCTCACTTAACTAGCTTCACTTCAACTAATTGAGCTCAGTTGCCTCACTTCACTGATAACGCTCACTTAACTTGCTTCAGCTCAACTAATTGAGCTCAGTTGCTTCATTCCACTTCAATTGATTCAGCTCAGTTACCTCACTTCACTTCAATTGATTAGGCTCAGTTGCCTCACTTCACTTCAACTGATTAAGCTCAGTTGCCTCACTTCACCTCAACTGATAACGTTCACTTAACTAGCTTTACTTCTACTAATTGAGCTAAGTTGCTTCACTTCACTTCAATTGATTCAGCTCAGTTGCCTCACTTCACTTCAATTGATTAGGCTCAGTTACCTCACTTCACTTCAACTGATTCTGCTCACTTAACTAGCTTCACTTCAACTAATTGAGCTCAGTTGCCTCACTTCACCTCATCTGATAACGCTCACTTAACAAGCTTCAATTCAACTAATTGAGCTCACTTGCTTCACTTGACTTCAATTGATTAAGCTCAGTTGCTTAACTTCACTTCAATTGATTCAGCTCAGTTGCCTCACTTCATTTCAGTTGATTAGGCTCAGTTGTCTCACTTCACTTCAACTGATTCTGCTCACTTAACTAGCTTCACTTCAACTAATTGAGCTCAGTTGCTTCACTTCACTTCAACTAATTGAGCTCACTTGCTTCACTTGACTTCAATTGATTAAGCTCAGTTGCTTCACTTCACTTCAAGTAATTGGACTCACTTTGTTAGCGTCACCTCAACTGATAACGCTCACTTAACTTGCTTCACTTGAACTAATAGAGCTCACTTGCTTCAGTTCACTACAATTGATTAAGCTCAGTTGCTTCACTTCAATTCAGCTGATTGAGCTCAGTTGCCTCACTTCACCTCAACTGATAACGCTCACTTAACTTGCTTCACTTCAACTAATTGAGCTCAGTTGCTTCACTTCACTTCAATTGATTCAGCCCAGTTGCCTCACTTCACTTCAATTGATTAGGCTCAGTTTCCTCACTTCACTTCAACTGATTCTGCTCACTTAACTAGCTTCACTTTAACTAATTGAGCTCACTTGCTTTACTTACTTCAATTGATTAAGCTCAGTTGCTTCACTTCTATTCAGCTGAGTAAGCTCAGTTGCCTCACTTCACCTCAACCGATTCTGCTCACTTAACTAGCTTCACTTCAATCAATTGAGCTCACTTGCTTCACTTAACTTCAATTGATTAAGCTCAATTGCTTCACTTCCCTTCAACTAATTGGACTCACTTTGTTAGCGTCACCTCAACTGATAACGCTCACTTAACTTGCTTCACTTAAACTAATTGAGCTCAGTTGCTTCACTTCATTCCAATTGATTCAGCTCAGTTGCCTCACTTCACTTCAATTGATTAGGCTCAGTTTCTTCACTTCACTTCAACTGATTCTGCTCACTTAACTAGCTTCACTTCAACTAATTGAGCTCAGTTGCCTCACTTCACCTCAACTGATAACGCTCACTTAACTTGCTTCAGTTCAACTAATTGAGCTCAGTTGCTTCACTCCACTTCAATTGATTCAGCTCAGTTACCTCACTTCACTTCAACTGATTCTGCTCACTTAACTAGCTTCCCTTCAACTAATTGAGCTCACTTGCTTCATTTGACTTCAATTGATTAAGCTCAGTTGCTTAACTTCACTTCAATTGATTCAGCTCAGTTGCCTTACTTCATTTCAGTTGATTAGGCTCAGTTGTCTCACTTCACTTCAACTGATTCTGCTCACTTAACTAGCTTCACTTCAACTAATTGAGCTCAGTTGCTTCACTTCACTTCAACTAATTGAGCTCACTTGCTTCATTTGACTTCAATTGATTAAGCTCAGTTGCTCAACTTCACTTCAATTGATTCAGCTCAGTTGCCTCACTCCAATTCAGCTGATTAAGCTCAGTTGCCTCACTTCACCTCAACTGATAACGCTCACTTTACTAGCTTCACTTCTACTAATTGAGCTAAGTTGCTTCACTTCACTTCAATTGGTTCAGCTCAGTTGCCTCACTTCACTTCAATTGATTAGGCTCAGTTGCCTCACTTCAGTTCAACTGATTAAGCTCAGTTGCCTCACTTCACCTCAACTGATAACGCTCACTTAACTAGCTTCACTTCTACTAATTGAACTCAGTTGCTTCACTTCATTCCAATTGATTCAGCTCAGTTGCCTCACTTCACTTCAATTGATTAGGCTCAGTTTCTTCACTTCACTTCAACTGATTCTGCTCACTTAACTAGCTTCACTTCAACTAATTGAGCTCAGTTGCCTCACTTCACCTCAACTGATAACGCTCACTTAACTTGCTTCAGTTCAACTAATTGAGCTCAGTTGCTTCACTCCACTTCAATTGATTCAGCTCAGTTACCATACTTCACTTTAACTGATTCTGCTCACTTAACTAGCTTCCCTTCAACTAATTGAGCTCACTTGCTTCATTTGACTTCAATTGATTAAGCTCAGTTGCTCAACTTCACTTCAATTGATTCAGCTCAGTTGCCTCACTTCATTTCAGTTGATATGGCTCAGTTGTCTCACTTCACTTCAACTGATTCTGCTCACTTAACTAGCTTCACTTCAACTAATTGAGCTTACTTGCTTCACTTCAATACAATTGATTAAGCTCAGTTGCTCAACTTCACTTCAATTGATTCAGCTCAGTTGCCTCACTTCAATTCAGCTGATTAAGCTCAGTTGCCTCACTTCACCTCAACTGATAACGCTCACTTTACTAGCTTTACTTCTACTAATTGAGCTAAGTTGCTTCACTTCACTTCAATTGGTTCAGCTCAGTTGCCTCACTTCACTTCAATTGATTAGGCTCAGTTTCCTCACTTCACTTCAAGCGATTCTGCTCACTTAACTAGCTTCACTTCAATCAATTGAGCTAACTTGCTTCACTTAACTTCAATTGATTAAGCTCAGTTGCTTCACTTCCCTTCAACTAATTGGACTCACTTTCTTAGCGTCACCTCAACTGATAACACTCACTTAACTAGCTTCACTTCAACTAATAGAGCTCACTTGCTTCACTTGACTTCAATTGATTAATTAAGCTCAGTTGCTTTACATCTATTCAGCTGAGTAAGCTCAGTTGCCTCACTTCACCTCAACTGATAACGCTCACCTAACTAGCTTCAATTCTACTAATTGAGCTAAGTTGCCTCACTTCACTTCAACTGATTCTGCTCACTTAACTAGCTTCACTTCAACTAATTGAGCTCACTTGCTTCATTTGACTTCAATTGATTAAGCTCAGTTGCTTAACTTCACTTCAATTGATTCAGCTCAGTTGCCTCACTTCATTTCAGTTGATTAGGCTCAGTTGCCTCACTTCACTTCAACTGATTAAGCTGAGTTGCCTCACTTCACCTCAACTGATAACGCTCACTTAACTAGCTTCACTTCTACTAATTGCGCTCAGTTGCCTTACTTCACTTCATTTGATTAGGCTCAGTTTCCTCACTTCACTTCAACCGATTCTGCTCACTTAACTAGCTTCACTTCAATCAATTGAGCTCACTTGCTTCACTTAACTTCAATTGATTAAGCTCAGTTGCTTCACTTCCCTTCAACTAATTGGACTCACTTTGTTAGCGTCACTTCAACTGATAACGCTCACTTAACTAGCTTCACTTGAACTAATAGAGCTCACTTGCTTCACTTCACTTCAATTGAATAAGCTCAGTTGCCTCACTTAAATTCAGCTGATTAAGCTCAGTTGCCTCACTTCACCTCAACTGATAACGCTCACTTAACTTGCTTCACTTCAACTAATTGAGCTCAGTTGCTTCACTTCAGTTCAATTGATTCAGCTCAGTTGCATCATTTCACTTCAATTGATTAGGCTCAGTTTCTTCACTTCACTTCAACTGATTCTGCTCACTTAACTAGCTTCACTTCAACTAATTGAACTCAGTTGCTTCACTTCACTTCAATTGATTCAGCTCACTTAACTACCTGCACTTCAACTAATTGAGCTCACTTGCTTCACTTGACTTAAATTGATTAACCTCAGTTGCTTCACTTCACTTCAACTAATTGGACTCACTTTGTTAGCGTCACCTCAACTGATAACGCTCACTTAACTAGCTTCACTTCAACTAAAAGAGCTCACTTGCTTCACTTCACTACAATTGATTAAGCTCAGTTGCCTCACTTCACCTCAACTGATAACGCTCACTTAACTAGCTTCAATTCTACTAATTGAGCTACGTTGCTTCACTTCACTTCAACTGATTCTGCTCACTTAACTAGCTTCACTTCAACTAATTGAGCTCACTTGCTTCATTTGACTTCAATTGATTAAGCTCAGTTGCTTAACTTCACTTCAATTGATTCAGCTCAGTTGCCTCACTTCATTTCAGTTGATTAGGCTCAGTTGTCCCACTTCACTTCAACTGATTCTGCTCACTTAACTAGCTTCACTTCAACTAATTGAGCTCAGTTGCTTTACTTCACTTCAACTAATTGAGCTCACTTGCTTCACTTGACTTCAATTGATTAAGCTCAGTTGCTTCACTTCACTTCAAGTAATTGGACTCACTTTGTTAGCGTCACCTCAACTGATAACGCTCACTTAACTAGCTTCACTTGAACTAATAGAGCTCACTTGCTTCACTTCACTACAATTGATTAAACTCAGTTGCCTCACTTCAATTCAGCTGATTAACCTCAGTTGCCTCAATTCACCTCAACTGATAACGCTTACTTAACTAGCTTCACTTCTACTAATTGAGCTCAGTTGCTTCATTTGACTTCAATTGATTAAGCTCAGTTGCTTAACTTCACTTCAATTGATTCAGCTCAGTTGCCCCACTTCATTTCAGTTGATTAGGCTCAGTTGTCCCACTTCACTTCAACTGATTCTGCTCACTTAAATAGCTTCACTTCAACTAATTGAGCTCAGTTGCTTCACTTCACTTCAACTAATTGAGCTCACTTGCTTCACACCACTTCAATTGATTCAGCTCAGTTGCCTCACTTCACTTCAGTTGATTAGGTTCAGTTGTCCCACTTCACTTCAACTGATTCTGCTCACTTAACTAGCTTCACTTCAACTAATTGAGCTCAGTTGCTTCACTTGACTTCAATTGATTAAGCTCAGTTGCTTCACTTCACTTCAACTAATTGAGCTCACTTGCTTCACACCACTTCAATTGATTCAGCTCAGTTGCCTCACTCCACTTCAACCGATTCTGCTCACTTAACTAGCTTCACTTCAATCAATTGAGCTCACTTGCTTCACTTCACTTCAATTGATTAAGCTCAGTTGCCTCACTTCACTTCAATTGATTAGGCTCAGTTTCTTCACTTCACTTCAACTGATTCTGCTCACTTAACTAGCTTCACTTCAACTAATTGAGCTCAGTTGCCTCACTTCACCTCAACTGATAACGCTCACTTAACTTGCTTCAGCTCAACTAATTGAGCTCAGTTGCTTCATTCCACTTCAATTGATTCAGCTCAGTTACCTCACTTCACTTCAATTGATTAGGCTCAGTTGCCTCACTTCACTTCAACTGATTAAGCTCAGTTGCCTCACTTCACCTCAACTGATAACGCTCACTTAACTAGCTTTACTTCTACTAATTGAGCTAAGTTGCTTCACTTCACTTCAATTGATTCAGCTCAGTTGCCTCACTTCACTTCAATTGATTAGGCTCAGTTACCTCACTTCACTTCAACTGATTCTGCTCACTTAACTAGCTTCACTTCAACTAATTGAGCTCAGTTGCCTCACTTCACCTCATCTGATAACGCTCACTTAACAAGCTTCAATTCAACTAATTGAGCTCACTTGCTTCACTTGACTTCAATTGATTAAGCTCAGTTGCTTAACTTCACTTCAATTGATTCAGCTCAGTTGCCTCACTTCATTTCAGTTGATTAGGCTCAGTTGTCTCACTTCACTTCAACTGATTCTGCTCACTTAACTAGCTTCACTTCAACTAATTGAGCTCAGTTGCTTCACTTCACTTCAACTAATTGAGCTCACTTGCTTCACTTGACTTCAATTGATTAAGCTCAGTTGCTTCACTTCACTTCAAGTAATTGGACTCACTTTGTTAGCGTCACCTCAACTGATAACGCTCACTTAACTTGCTTCACTTGAACTAATAGAGCTCACTTGCTTCAGTTCACTACAATTGATTAAGCTCAGTTGCTTCACTTCAATTCAGCTGATTGAGCTCAGTTGCCTCACTTCACCTCAACTGATAACGCTCACTTAACTTGCTTCACTTCAACTAATTGAGCTCAGTTGCTTCACTTCACTTCAATTGATTCAGCTCAGTTACCTCACTTCACTTCAATTGATTAGGCTCAGCTGCCCCACTTCACTTCAACTGATTAAGCTCAGTTGCCTCACTTCACCTCAACTGATGACGCTCACTTAACTAGCTTCACTTCGACTAATAGAGCTCACTTGCTTCACTTCACTTCAATTGATTAAGCTCAGTTGCCTCACTTCAATTCAGCTGATTAAGCTTAGTTGCCTCACTTCCCCTCAACTGATAACGCTCACTTAACTTGCTTCACTTAAACTAATTGAGCTCAGTTGCTTCACTTCATTCCAATTGATTCAGCTCAGTTGCCTCACTTCACTTCAATTGATTAGGCTCAGTTTCTTCACTTCACTTCAACTGATTCTGCTCACTTTACTAGCTTCACTTCAACTAATTGAGCTCAGTTGCCTCACTTCACCTCAACTGATAACGCTCACTTAACTTGCTTCAGTTCAACTAATTGAGCTCAGTTGCTTCACTCCACTTCAATTGATTCAGTTCAGTTACCTCACTTCACTTCAACTGATTCTGCTCACTTAACTAGCTTCCCTTCAACTAATTGAGCTCACTTGCTTCATTTGACTTCAATTGATTAAGCTCAGTTGCTTAACTTCACTTCAATTGATTCAGCTCAGTTGCCTTACTTCATTTCAGTTGATTAGGCTCAGTTGTCTCACTTCACTTCAACTGATTCTGCTCACTTAACTAGCTTCACTTCAACTAATTGAGCTCAGTTGCTTCACTTCACTTCAACTAATTGAGCTCACTTGCTTCATTTGACTTCAATTGATTAAGCTCAGTTGCTCAACTTCACTTCAATTGATTCAGCTCAGTTGCCTCACTCCAATTCAGCTGATTAAGCTCAGTTGCCTCACTTCACCTCAACTGATAACGCTCACTTTACTAGCTTCACTTCTACTAATTGAGCTAAGTTGCTTCACTTCACTTCAATTGGTTCAGCTCAGTTGCCTCACTTCACTTCAATTGATTAGGCTCAGTTGCCTCACTTCAGTTCAACTGATTAAGCTCAGTTGCCTCACTTCACCTCAACTGATAACGCTCACTTAACTAGCTTCACTTCTACTAATTGAACTCAGTTGCTTCACTTCATTCCAATTGATTCAGCTCAGTTGCCTCACTTCACTTCAATTGATTAGGCTCAGTTTCTTCACTTCACTTCAACTGATTCTGCTCACTTAACTAGCTTCACTTCAACTAATTGAGCTCAGTTGCCTCACTTCACCTCAACTGATAACGCTCACTTAACTTGCTTCAGTTCAACTAATTGAGCTCAGTTGCTTCACTCCACTTCAATTGATTCAGCTCAGTTACCATACTTCACTTCAACTGATTCTGCTCACTTAACTAGCTTCCCTTCAACTAATTGAGCTCACTTGCTTCATTTGACTTCAATTGATTAAGCTCAGTTGCTCAACTTCACTTCAATTGATTCAGCTCAGTTGCCTCACTTCATTTCAGTTGATATGGCTCAGTTGTCTCACTTCACTTCAACTGATTCTGCTCACTTAACTAGCTTCACTTCAACTAATTGAGCTGACTTGCTTCACTTCAATACAATTGATTAAGCTCAGTTGCTCAACTTCACTTCAATTGATTCAGCTCAGTTGCCTCACTTCAATTCAGCTGATTAAGCTCAGTTGCCTCACTTCACCTCAACTGATAACGCTCACTTTACTAGCTTTACTTCTACTAATTGAGCTAAGTTGCTTCACTTCACTTCAATTGGTTCAGCTCAGTTGCCTCACTTCACTTCAATTGATTAGGCTCAGTTTCCTCACTTCACTTCAAGCGATTCTGCTCACTTAACTAGCTTCACTTCAATCAATTGAGCTCACTTGCTTCACTTAACTTCAATTGATTAAGCTCAGTTGCTTCACTTCCCTTCAACTAATTGGACTCACTTTCTTAGCGTCACCTCAACTGATAACACTCACTTAACTAGCTTCACTTCAACTAATAGAGCTCACTTGCTTCACTTGACTTCAATTGATTAATTAAGCTCAGTTGCTTTACATCTATTCAGCTGAGTAAGCTCAGTTGCCTCACTTCACCTCAACTGATAACGCTCACCTAACTAGCTTCAATTCTACTAATTGAGCTAAGTTGCCTCACTTCACTTCAACTGATTCTGCTCACTTAACTAGCTTCACTTCAACTAATTGAGCTCACTTGCTTCATTTGACTTCAATTGATTAAGCTCAGTTGCTTAACTTCACTTCAATTGATTCAGGTCAGTTGCCTCACTTCATTTCAGTTGATTAGGCTCAGTTGCCTCACTTCACTTCAACTGATTAAGCTGAGTTGCCTCACTTCACCTCAACTGATAACGCTCACTTAACTAGCTTCACTTCTACTAATTGCGCTCAGTTGCCTTACTTCACTTCATTTGATTAGGCTCAGTTTCCTCACTTCACTTCAACCGATTCTGCTCACTTAACTAGCTTCACTTCAATCAATTGAGCTCACTTGCTTCACTTAACTTCAATTGATTAAGCTCAGTTGCTTCACTTCCCTTCAACTAATTGGACTCACTTTGTTAGCGTCACTTCAACTGATAACGCTCACTTAACTAGCTTCACTTGAACTAATAGAGCTCACTTGCTTCACTTCACTTCAATTGATTAAGCTCAGTTGCCTCACTTAAATTCAGCTGATTAAGCTCAGTTGCCTCACTTCACCTCAACTGATAACGCTCACTTAACTTGCTTCACTTCAACTAATTGAGCTCAGTTGCTTCACTTCAGTTCAATTGATTCAGCTCAGTTGCATCATTTCACTTCAATTGATTAGGCTCAGTTTCTTCACTTCACTTCAACTGATTCTGCTCACTTAACTAGCTTCACTTCAACTAATTGAACTCAGTTGCATCACTTCACTTCAATTGATTCAGCTCACTTAACTACCTGCACTTCAACTAATTGAGCTCACTTGCTTCACTTGACTTAAATTGATTAAGCTCAGTTGCTTCACTTCCCTTCAACTAATTGGACTCACTTTCTTAGCGTCACCTCAACTGATAACACTCACTTAACTAGCTTCACTTCAACTAATAGAGCTCACTTGCTTCACTTGACTTCAATTGATTAATTAAGCTCAGTTGCTTTACATCTATTCAGCTGAGTAAGCTCAGTTGCATCATTTCACTTCAATTGATTAGGCTCAGTTTCTTCACTTCACTTCAACTGATTCTGCTCACTTAACTAGCTTCACTTCAACTAATTGAACTCAGTTGCTTCACTTCAATACAATTGATTAAGCTCAGTTGCTCAACTTCACTTCAATTGATTCAGCTCAGTTGCCTCACTTCAATTCAGCTGATTAAGCTCAGTTGCCTCACTTCACCTCAACTGATAACGCTCACTTTACTAGCTTTACTTCTACTAATTGAGCTAAGTTGCTTCACTTCACTTCAATTGGTTCAGCTCAGTTGCCTCACTTCACTTCAATTGATTAGGCTCAGTTTCCTCACTTCACTTCAAGCGATTCTGCTCACTTAACTAGCTTCACTTCAATCAATTGAGCTCACTTGCTTCACTTAACTTCAATTGATTAAGCTCAGTTGCTTCACTTCCCTTCAACTAATTGGACTCACTTTCTTAGCGTCACCTCAACTGATAACACTCACTTAACTAGCTTCACTTCAACTAATAGAGCTCACTTGCTTCACTTGACTTCAATTGATTAATTAAGCTCAGTTGCTTTACATCTATTCAGCTGAGTAAGCTCAGTTGCCTCACTTCACCTCAACTGATAACGCTCACCTAACTAGCTTCAATTCTACTAATTGAGCTAAGTTGCCTCACTTCACTTCAACTGATTCTGCTCACTTAACTAGCTTCACTTCAACTAATTGAGCTCACTTGCTTCATTTGACTTCAATTGATTAAGCTCAGTTGCTTAACTTCACTTCAATTGATTCAGCTCAGTTGCCTCACTTCATTCAAGTTGATTAGGCTCAGTTGCCTCACTTCACTTCAACTGATTAAGCTGAGTTGCCTCACTTCACCTCAACTGATAACGCTCACTTAACTAGCTTCACTTCTACTAATTGCGCTCAGTTGCCTTACTTCACTTCATTTGATTAGGCTCAGTTTCCTCACTTCACTTCAACCGATTCTGCTCACTTAACTAGCTTCACTTCAATCAATTGAGCTCACTTGCTTCACTTAACTTCAATTGATTAAGCTCAGTTGCTTCACTTCCCTTCAACTAATTGGACTCACTTTGTTAGCGTCACTTCAACTGATAACGCTCACTTAACTAGCTTCACTTGAACTAATAGAGCTCACTTGCTTCACTTCACTTCAATTGATTAAGCTCAGTTGCCTCACTTAAATTCAGCTGATTAAGCTCAGTTGCCTCACTTCACCTCAACTGATAACGCTCACTTATCTTGCTTCACTTCAACTAATTGAGCTCAGTTGCTTCACTTCAGTTCAATTGATTCAGCTCAGTTGCATCATTTCACTTCAATTGATTAGGCTCAGTTTCTTCACTTCACTTCAACTGATTCTGCTCACTTAACTAGCTTCACTTCAACTAATTGAACTCAGTTGCTTCACTTCACTTCAATTGATTCAGCTCACTTAACTACCTGCACTTCAACTAATTGAGCTCACTTGCTTCACTTGACTTAAATTGATTAACCTCAGTTGCTTCACTTCACTTCAACTAATTGGACTCACTTTGTTAGCGTCACCTCAACTGATAACGCTCACTTAACTAGCTTCACTTCAACTAAAAGAGCTCACTTGCTTCACTTCACTACAATTGATTAAGCTCAGTTACCTCACTTCACCTCAACTGATAACGCTCACTTAACTAGCTTCAATTCTACTAATTGAGCTACGTTGCCTCACTTCACTTCAACTGATTCTGCTCACTTAACTAGCTTCACTTCAACTAATTGAGCTCACTTGCTTCATTTGACTTCAATTGATTAAGCTCAGTTGCTTAACTTCACTTCAATTGATTCAGCTCAGTTGCCTCACTTCATTTCAGTTGATTAGGCTCAGTTGTCCCACTTCACTTCAACTGATTCTGCTCACTTAACTAGCTTCACTTCAACTAATTGAGCTCAGTTGCTTTACTTCACTTCAACTAATTGAGCTCACTTGCTTCACTTGACTTCAATTGATTAAGCTCAGTTGCTTCACTTCACTTCAAATAATTGGACTCACTTTGTTAGCGTCACCTCAACTGATAACGCTCACTTAACTAGCTTCACTTGAACTAATAGAGCTCACTTGCTTCACTTCACTACAATTGATTAAACTCAGTTGCCTCACTTCAATTCAGCTGATTAACCTCAGTTGCCTCACTTCACCTCAACTGATAACGCTTACTTAACTAGCTTCACTTCTACTAATTGAGCTCAGTTGCTTCATTTGACTTCAATTGATTAAGCTCAGTTGCTTAACTTCACTTCAATTGATTCAGCTCAGTTGCCTCACTTCATTTCAGTTGATTAGGCTCAGTTGTCCCACTTCACTTCAACTGATTCTGCTCACTTAAATAGCTTCACTTCAACTAATTGAGCTCAGTTGCTTCACTTCACTTCAACTAATTGAGCTCACTTGCTTCACACCACTTCAATTGATTCAGCTCAGTTGCCTCACTTCACTTCAGTTGATTAGGTTCAGTTGTCCCACTTCACTTCAACTGATTCTGCTCACTTAACTAGCTTCACTTCAACTAATTGAGCTCAGTTGCTTCACTTGACTTCAATTGATTAAGCTCAGTTGCTTCACTTCACTTCAACTAATTGAGCTCACTTGCTTCACACCACTTCAATTGATTCAGCTCAGTTGCCTCACTTCAATTCAGCTGATTAAGCTCAGTTGCCTCACTTCACCTCAGCTGATAACGCTCACTTAACTAGCTTCACTTCTACTAATTGAGCTAAGTTGCCTCACTTCACTTCAACTGAGTCTGCTCACTTAACAAGCTTCACTTCAACTAATTGAGCTCACTTGCTTCACTTGACTTCAATTGATTAAGCTCAGTTGCTTAACTTCACTTCAATTGATTCAGCTCAGTTGCCTCACTTCATTTCAGTTGATTAGGCTCAGTTGTCTCACTTCACTTCAACTGATTCTGCTCACTTAACTAGCTTCACTTCAACTAATTGAGCTCAGTTGCTTCACTTCTCTTCAACTAATTGAGCTCACTTGCTTCACTTGACTTCAATTGATTAAGCTCAGTTGCTTCACTTCACTTCAAGTAATTCGACTCACTTTGTTAGCGTCACCTCAACTGATAACGCTCACTTAACTAGCTTCACTTGAACTAATAGAGCTCACTTGCTTCACTTCACTACAATTGATTACGCTGAGTTACCTCACTTCAATTCAGCTGATTAAGCTCAGTTGCCTCACTTCACCTCAACTGATAACGCTTACTTAACTAGCTTCACTTCTACTAATTAAGCTCAGTTGCTTCACTTCACTTTAATTGATTCAGCTTAGTTGTCTCACTTCACTTCAATTGATTAGGCTCAGTTGCCTCACTCCACTTCAACTGTTTCTGCTCACTTAACTAGCTTCACTTCAACTAATTGAGCTCACTTGCTTCACTTCACTTCAACTAACTGAGCTCACTTGCTTCACACCACTTCAATTGATTCAGCTCAGTTGCCTCACTTTAATTCAGCTGATTAAGCTCAGTTGCCTCACTTCACCTCAACTGATAACGCTCACTTAACTAGCTTCACTTCTACTAATTGAGCTAAGTTGCCTCACTTCACTTCAACTGAGTCTGCTCACTTAACAAGCTTCACTTCAACTAATTGAGCTCACTTGCTTCACTTGACTTCAATTGATTAAGCTCAGTTGCTTAACTTCACTTCAATTGATTCAGCTCAGTTGCCTCACTTCATTTCAGTTGATTAGGCTCAGTTGTCTCACTTCACTTCAACTGATTCTGCTCACTTAACTAGCTTCACTTCAACTAATTGAGCTCAGTTGCTTCACTTCACTTCAACTAATTGAGCTCACTTGCTTCACACCACTTCAATTGATTCAGCTCAGTTGCCTCACTTCATTTCAGTTGATTAGGTTCAGTTGTCCCACTTCACTTCAACTGATTCTGCTCACTTAACAAGCTTCACTTCAACTAATTGAGCTCACTTGCTTCACTTGACTTCAATTGATTAAGCTCAGTTGCTTAACTTCACTTCAATTGATTCAGCTCAGTTGCCTCACTTCATTTCAGTTGATTAGGCTCAGTTGTCTCACTTCACTTCAACTGATTCTGCTCACTTAACTAGCTTCACTTCAACTAATTGAGCTCACTTGCTTCACTTCACTTCAATTGATTCAGCTCAGTTGCCTCACTTCATTTCAGTTGATTAGGCTCAGTTGTCTCACTTCACTTCAACTGATTCTGCTCACTTAACTAGCTTCACTTCAACTAATTGAGCTCACTTGCTTCACTTCACTACAATTGATTACGCTGAGTTGCCTCACTTCAATTCAGCTGATTAAGCTCAGTTGCCTCACTTCACCTCAACTGATAACGCTTACTTAACTAGCTTCACTTCTACTAATTAAGCTCAGTTGCTTCACTTCACTTTAATTGATTCAGCTTAGTTGTCTCACTTCACTTCAATTGATTAGGCTCAGTTGCCTCACTCCACTTCAACTGTTTCTGCTCACTTAACTAGCTTCACTTCAACTAATTGAGCTCACTTGCTTCACTTCACTTCAACTAATTGAGCTCACTTGCTTCACACCACTTCAATTGATTCAGCTCAGTTGCCTCACTTCAATTCAGCTGATTAAGCTCAGTTGCCTCACTTCACCTCAACTGATAACGCTCACTTAACTAGCTTCACTTCTACTAATTGAGCTAAGTTGCCTCACTTCACTTCAACTGAGTCTGCTCACTTAACAAGCTTCACTTCAACTAATTGAGCTCACTTGCTTCACTTGACTTCAATTGATTAAGTTCAGTTGCTTAACTTCACTTCAATTGATTCAGCTCAGTTGCCTCACTTCATTTCAGTTGATTAGGCTCAGTTGTCTCACTTCACTTCAACTGATTCTGCTCACTTAACTAGCTTCACTTCAACTAATTGAGCTCAGTTGCTTCACTTCACTTCAACTAATTGAGCTCACTTGCTTCACACCACTTCAATTGATTCAGCTCAGTTGCCTCACTTCACTTCAGTTGATTAGGTTCAGTTGTCCCACTTCACTTCAACTGATTCTGCTCACTTAACTAGCTTCACCTCAACTAATTGAGCTCAGTTGCTTCACTTGACTTCAATTGATTAAGCTCAGTTGCTTCACTTCACATCAACTAATTGAGCTCACTTGCTTCACACCACTTCAATTGATTCAGCTCAGTTGCCTCACTTCACTTCAGTTGATTAGGTTCAGTTGTCCCACTTCACTTCAACTGATTCTGCTCACTTAACTAGCTTCACTTCAACTAATTGAGCTCAGTTGCTTCACTTGACTTCAATTGATTAAGCTCAGTTGCTTCACTTCACTTCAACTAATTGAGCTCACTTGCTTCACACCACTTCAATTGATTCAGCTCAGTTGCCTCACTTCAATTCAGCTGATTAAGCTCAGTTGTCTCACTTCACCTCAACTGATAACGCTCACTTAACTAGCTTCACTTCTACTAATTGAGCTAAGTTGCCTCACTTCACTTCAACTGAGTCTACTCACTTAACAAGCTTCACTTCAACTAATTGAGCTCACTTGCTTCACTTGACTTCAATTGATTAAGCTCAGTTGCTTAACTTCACTTCAATTGATTCAGCTCAGTTGCCTCACTTCATTTCAGTTGATTAGGCTCAGTTGTCTCACTTCACTTCAACTGATTCTGCTCACTTAACTAGCATCACTTCAACTAATTGAGCTCAGTTGCTTCACTTCACTTCAACTAATTGAGCTCACTTGCTTAACTTGACTTCAATTGATTAAGCTCAGTTGCTTCACTTCACTTCAAGTAATTGGACTCACTTTGTTAGCGTCACCTCAACTGATAACGCTCACTTAACTAGCTTCACTTGAACTAATAGAGCTCACTTGCTTCACTTCACTACAATTGATTACGCTGAGTTGCCTCACTTCAATCCAGCTGATAACGCTTACTTAACTAGCTTCACTTCTACTAATTAAGCTCAGTTGCTTCACTTCACTTTAATTGATTTAGCTTAGTTGTCTCACTTCACTTCAATTGATTAGGCTCAGTTGCCTCACTCCACTTCAACTGATTCTGCTCACTTAACTAGCTTCACTTCAACTAATTGAGCTCACTTGCTTCACTTTACTTCAATTGATTAAGCTCAGTTGCTTAACTACACTTCAATTGATTCAGCTCAGTTGCCTCACTTCAATTCAGCTGATTAAGCTCAGTTGCCTCACTTCACCTCAACTGATAACGCTCACTTAACTAGCTGCACTTCTACTAATTGAGCTAAGTTGCCTCACTTCACTTCAACTGAGTCTGCTCACTTAACAAGCTTCACTTCAACTAATTGAGCTCACTTGCTTCACACCACTTCAATTGATTCAGCTCAGTTGCCTCACTTCACTTCAGTTGATTAGGTTCAGTTGTCCCACTTCACTTCAACTGATTCTGCTCACTTAACTAGCTTCACCTCAACTAATTGAGCTCAGTTGCTTCACTTGACTTCAATTGATTCAGCTCAGTTGCCTCACTTCATTTCAGTTGATTAGGCTCAGTTGTCTCACTTCACTTCAACTGATTCTGCTCACTTAACTAGCTTCACTTCAACTAATTGAGCTCAGTTGCTTCACTTCACTTCAACTAATTGAGCTCACTTGCTTCACTTGACTTCAATTGATTAAGTTCAGTTGCTTCACTTCACTTCAAGTAATTCGACTCACTTTGTTAGCGTCACCTCAACTGATAACGCTCACTTAACTAGCTTCACTTGAACTAATAGAGCTCACTTGCTTCACTTCACTACAATTGATTACGCTGAGTTGCCTCACTTCAATTCAGCTGATACGCTTACTTAACTAGCTTCACTTCTACTAATTAAGCTCAGTTGCTTCACTTCACTTTAATTGATTTAGCTTAGTTGTCTCACTTCACTTCAATTGATTAGGCTCAGTTGCCTCACTCCACTTCAACTGATTCTGCTCACTTAACTAGCTTCACTTCAACTAATTGAGCTCACTTGCTTCACTTTACTTCAATTGATTAAGCTCAGTTGCCTCACTTCACTTCAACTGATTAAGCTGAGTTGCCTCACTTCACCTCAACTGATAACGCTCACTTAACTAGCTTCACTTCTACTAATTGCGCTCAGTTGCCTTACTTCACTTCATTTGATTAGGCTCAGTTTCCTCACTTCACTTCAACCGATTCTGCTCACTTAACTAGCTTCACTTCAATCAATTGAGCTCACTTGCTTCACTTAACTTCAATTGATTAAGCTCAGTTGCTTCACTTCCCTTCAACTAATTGGACTCACTTTGTTAGCGTCACTTCAACTGATAACGCTCACTTAACTAGCTTCACTTGAACTAATAGAGCTCACTTGCTTCACTTCACTTCAATTGATTAAGCTCAGTTGCCTCACTTAAATTCAGCTGATTAAGCTCAGTTGCCTCACTTCACCTCAACTGATAACGCTCACTTAACTTGCTTCACTTCAACTAATTGAGCTCAGTTGCTTCACTTCAGTTCAATTGATTCAGCTCAGTTGCATCATTTCACTTCAATTGATTAGGCTCAGTTTCTTCACTTCACTTCAACTGATTCTGCTCACTTAACTAGCTTCACTTCAACTAATTGAACTCAGTTGCTTCACTTCACTTCAATTGATTCAGCTCACTTAACTACCTGCACTTCAACTAATTGAGCTCACTTGCTTCACTTGACTTAAATTGATTAACCTCAGTTGCTTCACTTCACTTCAACTAATTGGACTCACTTTGTTAGCGTCACCTCAACTGATAACGCTCACTTAACTAGCTTCACTTCAACTAAAAGAGCTCACTTGCTTCACTTCACTACAATTGATTAAGCTCAGTTACCTCACTTCACCTCAACTGATAACGCTCACTTAACTAGCTTCAATTCTACTAATTGAGCTACGTTGCCTCACTTCACTTCAACTGATTCTGCTCACTTAACTAGCTTCACTTCAACTAATTGAGCTCACTTGCTTCATTTGACTTCAATTGATTAAGCTCAGTTGCTTAACTTCACTTCAATTGATTCAGCTCAGTTGCCTCACTTCATTTCAGTTGATTAGGCTCAGTTGTCCCACTTCACTTCAACTGATTCTGCTCACTTAACTAGCTTCACTTCAACTAATTGAGCTCAGTTGCTTTACTTCACTTCAACTAATTGAGCTCACTTGCTTCACTTGACTTCAATTGATTAAGCTCAGTTGCTTCACTTCACTTCAAATAATTGGACTCACTTTGTTAGCGTCACCTCAACTGATAACGCTCACTTAACTAGCTTCACTTGAACTAATAGAGCTCACTTGCTTCACTTCACTACAATTGATTAAACTCAGTTGCCTCACTTCAATTCAGCTGATTAACCTCAGTTGCCTCACTTCACCTCAACTGATAACGCTTACTTAACTAGCTTCACTTCTACTAATTGAGCTCAGTTGCTTCATTTGACTTCAATTGATTAAGCTCAGTTGCTTAACTTCACTTCAATTGATTCAGCTCAGTTGCCTCACTTCATTTCAGTTGATTAGGCTCAGTTGTCCCACTTCACTTCAACTGATTCTGCTCACTTAAATAGCTTCACTTCAACTAATTGAGCTCAGTTGCTTCACTTCACTTCAACTAATTGAGCTCACTTGCTTCACACCACTTCAATTGATTCAGCTCAGTTGCCTCACTTCACTTCAGTTGATTAGGTTCAGTTGTCCCACTTCACTTCAACTGATTCTGCTCACTTAACTAGCTTCACTTCAACTAATTGAGCTCAGTTGCTTCACTTGACTTCAATTGATTAAGCTCAGTTGCTTCACTTCACTTCAACTAATTGAGCTCACTTGCTTCACACCACTTCAATTGATTCAGCTCAGTTGCCTCACTTCAATTCAGCTGATTAAGCTCAGTTGCCTCACTTCACCTCAGCTGATAACGCTCACTTAACTAGCTTCACTTCTACTAATTGAGCTAAGTTGCCTCACTTCACTTCAACTGAGTCTGCTCACTTAACAAGCTTCACTTCAACTAATTGAGCTCACTTGCTTCACTTGACTTCAATTGATTAAGCTCAGTTGCTTAACTTCACTTCAATTGATTCAGCTCAGTTGCCTCACTTCATTTCAGTTGATTAGGCTCAGTTGTCTCACTTCACTTCAAGTAATTGGACTCACTTTGTTAGCGTCACCTCAACTGATAACGCTCACTTAACTAGCTTCACTTGAACTAATAGAGCTCACTTGCTTCACTTCACTACAATTGATTACGCTGAGTTACCTCACTTCAATTCAGCTGATTAAGCTCAGTTGCCTCACTTCACCTCAACTGATAACGCTTACTTAACTAGCTTCACTTCAACTAATTGAGCTCAGTTGCTTCACTTCACTTCAACTAATTGAGCTCACTTGCTTCACTTGACTTCAATTGATTAAGCTCAGTTGCTTCACTTCACTTCAAGTAATTGGACTCACTTTGTTAGCGTCACCTCAACTGATAACGCTCACTTAACTAGCTTCACTTGAACTAATAGAGCTCACTTGCTTCACTTCACTACAATTGATTACGCTGAGTTACCTCACTTCAATTCAGCTGATTAAGCTCAGTTGCCTCACTTCACCTCAACTGATAACGCTTACTTAACTAGCTTCACTTCTACTAATTAAGCTCAGTTGCTTCACTTCACTTTAATTGATTCAGCTTAGTTGTCTCACTTCACTTCAATTGATTAGGCTCAGTTGCCTCACTCCACTTCAACTGTTTCTGCTCACTTAACTAGCTTCACTTCAACTAATTGAGCTCACTTGCTTCACTTCACTTCAACTGATTGAGCTCACTTGCTTCACACCACTTCAATTGATTCAGCTCAGTTGCCTCACTTCAATTCAGCTGATTAAGCTCAGTTGCCTCACTTCACCTCAACTGATAACGCTCACTTAACTAGCTTCACTTCTACTAATTGAGCTAAGTTGCCTCACTTCACTTCAACTGAGTCTGCTCACTTAACAAGCTTCACTTCAACTAATTGAGCTCACTTGCTTCACTTGACTTCAATTGATTAAGCTCAGTTGCTTAACTTCACTTCAATTGATTCAGCTCAGTTGCCTCACTTCATTTCAGTTGATTAGGCTCAGTTGTCTCACTTCACTTCAACTGATTCTGCTCACTTAACTAGCTTCACTTCAACTAATTGAGCTCAGTTGCTTCACTTCACTTCAACTAATTGAGCTCACTTGCTTCACACCACTTCAATTGATTCAGCTCAGTTGCCTCACTTCACTTCAGTTGATTAGGTTCAGTTGTCCCACTTCACTTCAACTGATTCTGCTCACTTAACTAGCTTCACTTCAACTAATTGAGCTCAGTTGCTTCACTTGACTTCAATTGATTAAGCTCAGTTGCTTCACTTCACTTCAACTAATTGAGCTCACTTGCTTCACACCACTTCAATTGATTCAGCTCAGTTGCCTCACTTCAATTCAGCTGATTAAGCTCAGTTGCCTCACTTCACCTCAACTGATAACGCTCACTTAACTAGCTTCACTTCTACTAATTGAGCTAAGTTGCCTCACTTCACTTCAACTGAGTCTGCTCACTTAACAAGCTTCACTTCAACTAATTGAGCTCACTTGCTTCACTTGACTTCAATTAATTAAGCTCAGTTGCTTAACTTCACTTCAATTGATTCAGCTCAGTTGCCTCACTTCATTTCAGTTGATTAGGCTCAGTTGTCTCACTTCACTTCAACTGATTCTGCTCACTTAACTAGCTTCACTTCAACTAATTGAGCTCAGTTGCTTCACTTCACTTCAACTAATTGAGCTCACTTGCTTCACTTGACTTCAATTGATTAAGCTCAGTTGCTTCACTTCACTTCAAGTAATTCGACTCACTTTGTTAGCGTCACCTCAACTGATAACGCTCACTTAACTAGCTTCACTTGAACTAATAGAGCTCACTTGCTTCACTTCACTACAATTGATTACGCTGAGTTGCCTCACTTCAATTCAGCTGATTAAGCTCAGTTGCCTCACTTCACCTCAACTGATAACGCTTACTTAACTAGCTTCACTTCTACTAATTAAGCTCAGTTGCTTCACTTCACTTTAATTGATTCAGCTTAGTTGTCTCACTTCACTTCAATTGATTAGGCTCAGTTGCCTCACTCCACTTCAACTGTTTCTGCTCACTTAACTAGCTTCACTTCAACTAATTGAGCTCACTTGCTTCACTTCACTTCAACTAATTGAGCTCACTTGCTTCACACCACTTCAATTGATTCAGCTCAGTTGCCTCACTTCAATTCAGCTGATTAAGCTCAGTTGCCTCACTTCACCTCAACTGATAACGCTCACTTAACTAGCTTCACTTCTACTAATTGAGCTAAGTTGCCTCACTTCACTTCAACTGAGTCTGCTCACTTAACAAGCTTCACTTCAACTAATTGAGCTCACTTGCTTCACTTGACTTCAATTGATTAAGTTCAGTTGCTTAACTTCACTTCAATTGATTCAGCTCAGTTGCCTCACTTCATTTCAGTTGATTAGGCTCAGTTGTCTCACTTCACTTCAACTGATTCTGCTCACTTAACTAGCTTCACTTCAACTAATTGAGCTCAGTTGCTTCACTTCACTTCAACTAATTGAGCTCACTTGCTTCACACCACTTCAATTGATTCAGCTCAGTTGCCTCACTTCACTTCAGTTGATTAGGTTCAGTTGTCCCACTTCACTTCAACTGATTCTGCTCACTTAACTAGCTTCACCTCAACTAATTGAGCTCAGTTGCTTCACTTGACTTCAATTGATTAAGCTCAGTTGCTTCACTTCACATCAACTAATTGAGCTCACTTGCTTCACACCACTTCAATTGATTCAGCTCAGTTGCCTCACTTCACTTCAGTTGATTAGGTTCAGTTGTCCCACTTCACTTCAACTGATTCTGCTCACTTAACTAGCTTCACTTCAACTAATTGAGCTCAGTTGCTTCACTTGACTTCAATTGATTAAGCTCAGTTGCTTCACTTCACTTCAACTAATTGAGCTCACTTCCTTCACACCACTTCAATTGATTCAGCTCAGTTGCCTCACTTCAATTCAGCTGATTAAGCTCAGTTGTCTCACTTCACCTCAACTGATAACGCTCACTTAACTAGCTTCACTTCTACTAATTGAGCTAAGTTGCCTCACTTCACTTCAACTGAGTCTACTCACTTAACAAGCTTCACTTCAACTAATTGAGCTCACTTACTTCACTTGACTTCAATTGATTAAGCTCAGTTGCTTAACTTCACTTCAATTGATTCAGCTCAGTTGCCTCACTTCATTTCAGTTGATTAGGCTCAGTTGTCTCACTTCACTTCAACTGATTCTGCTCACTTAACTAGCTTCACTTCAACTAATTGAGCTCAGTTGCTTCACTTCACTTCAACTAATTGAGCTCACTTGCTTAACTTGACTTCAATTGATTAAGCTCAGTTGCTTCACTTCACTTCAAGTAATTGGACTCACTTTGTTAGCGTCACCTCAACTGATAACGCTCACTTAACTAGCTTCACTTGAACTAATAGAGCTCACTTGCTTCACTTCACTACAATTGATTACGCTGAGTTGCCTCACTTCAATTCAGCTGATAACGCTTACTTAACTAGCTTCACTTCTACTAATTAAGCTCAGTTGCTTCACTTCACTTTAATTGATTTAGCTTAGTTGTCTCACTTCACTTCAATTGATTAGGCTCAGTTGCCTCACTCCACTTCAACTGATTCTGCTCACTTAACTAGCTTCACTTCAACTAATTGAGCTCACTTGCTTCACTTTACTTCAATTGATTAAGCTCAGTTGCTTAACTACACTTCAATTGATTCAGCTCAGTTGCCTCACTTCAATTCAGCTGATTAAGCTCAGTTGCCTCACTTCACCTCAACTGATAACGCTCACTTAACTAGCTTCACTTCTACTAATTGAGCTAAGTTGCCTCACTTCACTTCAACTGAGTCTGCTCACTTAACAAGCTTCACTTCAACTAATTGAGCTCACTTGCTTCACTTGACTTCAATTGATTAAGCTCAGTTGCTTAACTTCACTTCAATTGATTCAGCTCAGTTGCCTCACTTCATTTCAGTTGATTAGGCTCAGTTGTCTCACTTCACTTCAACTGATTCTGCTCACTTAACTAGCTTCACTTCAACTAATTGAGCTCAGTTGCTTCACTTCACTTCAACTAATTGAGCTCACTTGCTTCACACCACTTCAATTGATTCAGCTCAGTTGCCTCACTTCACTTCAGTTGATTAGGTTCAGTTGTCCCACTTCACTTCAACTGATTCTGCTCACTTAACTAGCTTCACCTCAACTAATTGAGCTCAGTTGCTTCACTTGACTTCAATTGATTCAGCTCAGTTGCCTCACTTCATTTCAGTTGATTAGGCTCAGTTGTCTCACTTCACTTCAACTGATTCTGCTCACTTAACTAGCTTCACTTCAACTAATTGAGCTCAGTTGCTTCACTTCACTTCAACTAATTGAGCTCACTTGCTTCACTTGACTTCAATTGATTAAGTTCAGTTGCTTCACTTCACTTCAAGTAATTGGACTCACTTTGTTAGCGTCACCTCAACTGATAACGCTCACTTAACTAGCTTCACTTGAACTAATAGAGCTCACTTGCTTCACTTCACTACAATTGATTACGCTGAGTTGCCTCACTTCAATTCAGCTGATACGCTTACTTAACTAGCTTCACTTCTACTAATTAAGCTCAGTTGCTTCACTTCACTTTAATTGATTTAGCTTAGTTGTCTCACTTCACTTCAATTGATTAGGCTCAGTTGCCTCACTCCACTTCAACTGATTCTGCTCACTTAACTAGCTTCACTTCAACTAATTGAGCTCACTTGCTTCACTTTACTTCAATTGATTAAGCTCAGTTGCTTAACTACACTTCAATTGATTCAGCTCAGTTGCCTCACTTCACCTCAACTGATAACGCTCACTTAACTAGCTTCACTTCTACTAATTGAGCTAAGTTGCCTCACTTCACTTCAACTGAGTCTGCTCACTTAACAAGCTTCACTTCAACTAATTGAGCTCACTTGCTTCACTTGACTTCAATTGATTAAGCTCAGTTGCCTCACTTCATTTCAGTTGATTAGGCTCAGTTGTCTCACTTCACTTCAACTGATTCTGCTCACTTAACTAGCTTCACTTCAACTAATTGAGCTCAGTTGCTTCACTTCACTTCAACTAATTGAGCTCACTTGCTTCACACCACTTCAATTGATTCAGCTCAGTTGCCTCACTTCACTTCAGTTGATTAGGTTCAGTTGTCCCACTTCACTTCAACTGATTCTGCTCACTTAACTAGCTTCACCTCAACTAATTGAGCTCAGTTGCTTCACTTGACTTCAATTGATTAAGCTCAGTTGCTTCACTTCACTTCAACTAATTGAGCTCACTTGCTTCACACCACTTCAATTGATTCAGCTCAGTTGCCTCACTTCAATTCAGCTGATTAAGCTCAGTTGCCTCACTTCACCTCAACTGATAATGCTCACTTAACTAGCTTCACATCTACTAATTGAGCTAAGTTGCCTCACTTCACTTCAACTGAGTCTGCTCACTTAACAAGCTTCACTTCAACTAATTGAGCTCACTTGCTTCACTTGACTTCAATTGATTAAGCTCAGTTGCTTAACTTCACTTCAATTGATTCAGCTCAGTTGCCTCACTTCATTTCAGTTGATTAGGCTCAGTTGTCTCACTTCACTTCAACTGATTCTGCTCACTTAACTAGCTTCACTTCAACTAATTGAGCTCAGTTGCTTCACTTCACTTCAACTAATTGAGCTCACTTGCTTAACTTGACTTCAATTGATTAAGCTCAGTTGCTTCACTTCACTTCAAGTAATTGGCCTCACTTTGTTAGTGTCACCTCAACTGATAACGCTCACTTAACTAGCTTCACTTGAACTAATAGAGCTCACTTGCTTCACTTCACTACAATTGATTAAGCTCAGTTGCCTCACTTCAATTCAGCTGATTAAGCTCAGTTGCCTCACTTCACCTCAACTGATAACGCTCACTTAACTAGCTTTACTTCTACTAATTGAGCTAAGTTGCCTCACTTCACTTCAACTGAGTCTGCTCACTTAACAAGCTTCACTTCAACTAATTGAGCTCACTTGCTTCACTTGACTTCTATTGATTAAGCTCAGTTGCTTAACTTCACTTCAATTGATTCAGCTCAGTTGAATCACTTCATTTCAGTTGATTAGGCTCAGTTGTCTCACTTCACTTCAACTGATTCTGCTCACTTAACTAGCTTCACTTCAACTAATTGAGCTCAGTTGCTTCACTCCACTTCCACTAATTGAGCTCACTTGCTTCACTTGACTTCAATTGATTAAGCTCAGTTGCTTCACTTCACTTCAAGTAATTGGACTCACTTTGTTAGCGTCACCTCAACTGATAACGCTCATCATCTAGCTTCACTTCTACTAATTGAGCTAAGTTGCCTCACTTCACTTCAACTGAGTCTGCTCACTTAACAAGCTTCACTTCAACTAATTGAGCTCACTTGCTTCACTTGACTTCAATTGATTAAGCTCAGTTGCTTCAGTTCACTTCAAGTAATTGGACTCACTTTGTTAGCGTCACCTCAACTGATAACGCTCACTTAACTAGCTTCACTTCTACTAATTGAGCTAAGTTGCCTCACTTCACTTCAACTGAGTCTGCTCACTTAACAAGCTTCACTTCAACTAATTGAGCTCACTTGCTTCACTTGACTTCAATTGATTAAGCTCAGTTGCTTAACTTCACTTCAATTGATTCAGCTCAGTTGCCTCACTTCATTTCAGTTGATTAGGCTCAGTTGTCTCACTTCACTTCAACTGATTCTGCTCACTTAACTAGCTTCACTTCAACTAATTGAGCTCAGTTGCTTCACTTCACTTCAACTAATTGAGCTCACTTGCTTCACTTGACTTCAATTGATTAAGCTCAGTTGCTTCACTTCACTTCAAGTAATTGGACTCACTTTGTTAGCGTCACCTCAACTGATAACGCTCACTTAACTAGCTTCACTTGAACTAATAGAGCTCACTTGCTTCACTTCACTTTAATTGATTCAGCTTAGTTGTCTCACTTCACTTCAATTGATTAGGCTCAGTTGCCTCACTTCACCTCAACTGATAACGCGCACTTAACTTGCTTCACTTCAACTAATTGAGCTCAGTTGCTTCACTTCACTTCAATTGATTCAGCTCAGTAACCTCACTTCACTTCAATTGATTAGGCTCAGCTGCCCCACTTCACTTCAACTGATTAAGCTCAGTTGCCTCACTTCACCTCAACTGATGACGCTCACTTAACTAGCTTCACTTCTACTAATTGAGCTAAGTTGCTTCACTTCACTTCAATTGATTAGGCTCAGTTGCCTCACTTCACCTCAACTGATAACGCTCACTTAACTTGCTTCACTTCAACTATTTGGACTCACTTTGTTAGCGTCACCTCAACTGATAACGCTCACTTAACTAGCCTCACTTCAACTAATAGAGCTCACTTGCTTCACTTCACTTCAATTGATTAAGCTCAGTTGCCTCACTTCAATTCAGCTGATTAAGCTTAGTTGCCTCACTTCCCCTCAACTGATAACGCTCACTTAACTTGCTTCACTTAAACTAATTGAGCTCAGTTGCTTCACTTCATTCCAATTGATTCAGCTCAGTTGCCTCACTTCACTTCAATTGATTAGGCTCAGTTTCTTCACTTCACTTCAACTGATTCTGCTCACTTAACTAGCTTCACTTCAACTAATTGAGCTCAGTTGCCTCACTTCACCTCAACTGATAACGCTCACTTAACTTGCTTCAGTTCAACTAATTGAGCTCAGTTGCTTCACTCCACTTCAATTGATTCAGCTCAGTTGCCTCACTTCACTTCAATTGATTCAGCTCAGTTGCCTTACTTCATTTCAGTTGATTAGGCTCAGTTGTCTCACTTCACTTCAACTGATTCTGCTCACTTAACTAGCTTCACTTCAACTAATTGAGCTCAGTTGCTTCACTTCACTTCAACTAATTGAGCTCACTTGCTTCATTTGACTTCAATTGATTAAGCTCAGTTGCTCAACTTCACTTCAATTGATTCAGCTCAGTTGCCTCACTCCAATTCAGCTGATTAAGCTCAGTTGCCTCACTTCACCTCAACTGATAACGCTCACTTTACTAGCTTCACTTCTACTAATTGAGCTAAGTTGCTTCACTTCACTTCAATTGGTTCAGCTCAGTTGCCTCACTTCACTTCAATTGATTAGGCTCAGTTGCCTCACTTCAGTTCAACTGATTAAGCTCAGTTGCCTCACTTCACCTCAACTGATAACGCTCACTTAACTAGCTTCACTTCTACTAATTGAACTCAGTTGCTTCACTTCATTCCAATTGATTCAGCTCAGTTGCCTCACTTCACTTCAATTGATTAGGCTCAGTTTCTTCACTTCACTTCAACTGATTCTGCTCACTTAACTAGCTTCACTTCAACTAATTGAGCTCAGTTGCCTCACTTCATTTCAGTTGATATGGCTCAGTTGTCTCACTTCACTTCAACTGATAACGCTCACTTAACTAGCTTCACTTGAACTAATAGAGCTCACTTGCTTCACTTCACTTTAATTGATTCAGCTTAGTTGTCTCACTTCACTTCAATTGATTAGGCTCAGTTGCCTCACTTCACCTCAACTGATAACGCTCACTTAACTTGCTTCACTTCAACTAATTGAGCTCAGTTGCCTCACTTCATTTCAGTTGATATGGCTCAGTTGTTTCACTTCACTTCAACTGATAACGCTCACTTAACTAGCTTCACTTGAACTAATAGAGCTCACTTGCTTCACTTCACTTTAATTGATTCAGCTTAGTTGTCTCACTTCACTTCAATTGATTAGGCTCAGTTGCCTCACTTCACCTCAACTGATAACGCTCACTTAACTTGCTTCACTTAAACTAATTGAGCTCAGTTGCTTCACTTCATTCCAATTGATTCAGCTCAGTTGCCTCACTTCACTTCAATTGATTAGGCTCAGTTTCTTCACTTCACTTCAACTGATTCTGCTCACTTAACTAGCTTCACTTGAACTAATAGAGCTCACTTGCTTCACTTCACTTTAATTGATTCAGCTTAGTTGTCTCACTTCACTTCAATTGATTAGGCTCAGTTGCCTCACTTCACCTCAACTGATAACGCTCACTTAACTTGCTTCACTTCAACTAATTGAGCTCAGTTGCCTCACTTCATTTCAGTTGATATGGCTCAGTTGTTTCACTTCACTTCAACTGATAACGCTCACTTAACTAGCTTCACTTGAACTAATAGAGCTCACTTGCTTCACTTCACTTTAATTGATTCAGCTTAGTTGTCTCACTTCACTTCAATTGATTAGGCTCAGTTGCCTCACTTCACCTCAACTGATAACGCTCACTTAACTTGCTTCACTTAAACTAATTGAGCTCAGTTGCTTCACTTCATTCCAATTGATTCAGCTCAGTTGCCTCACTTCACTTCAATTGATTAGGCTCAGTTTCTTCACTTCACTTCAACTGATTCTGCTCACTTAACTAGCTTCACTTCAACTAATTGAGCTCAGTTGCCTCACTTCATTTCAGTTGATATGGCTCAGTTGTCTCACTTCACTTCAACTGATAACGCTCACTTAACTAGCTTCACTTGAACTAATAGAGCTCACTTGCTTCACTTCACTTTAATTGATTCAGCTTAGTTGTCTCACTTCACTTCAATTGATTAGGCTCAGTTGCCTCACTTCACCTCAACTGATAACGCTCACTTAACTTGCTTCACTTCAACTAATTGAGCTCAGTTGCCTCACTTCATTTCAGTTGATATGGCTCAGTTGTTTCACTTCACTTCAACTGATAACGCTCACTTAACTAGCTTCACTTGAACTAATAGAGCTCACTTGCTTCACTTCACTTTAATTGATTCAGCTTAGTTGTCTCACTTCACTTCAATTGATTAGGCTCAGTTGCCTCACTTCACCTCAACTGATAACGCTCACTTAACTTGCTTCACTTAAACTAATTGAGCTCAGTTGCTTCACTTCATTCCAATTGATTCAGCTCAGTTGCCTCACTTCACTTCAATTGATTAGGCTCAGTTTCTTCACTTCACTTCAACTGATTCTGCTCACTTAACTAGCTTCACTTCAACTAATTGAGCTCAGTTGCCTCACTTCACCTCAACTGATAACGCTCACTTAACTTGCTTCAGTTCAACTAATTGAGCTCAGTTGCTTCACTCCACTTCAATTGATTCAGCTCAGTTACCTCACTTCACTTCAACTGATTCTGCTCACTTAACTAGCTTCCCTTCAACTAATTGAGCTCACTTGCTTCATTTGACTTCAATTGATTAAGCTCAGTTGCTTAACTTCACTTCAATTGATTCAGCTCAGTTGCCTTACTTCATTTCAGTTGATTAGGCTCAGTTGTCTCACTTCACTTCAACTGATTCTGCTCACTTAACTAGCTTCACTTCAACTAATTGAGCTCAGTTGCTTCACTTCACTTCAACTAATTGAGCTCACTTGCTTCATTTGACTTCAATTGATTAAGCTCAGTTGCTCAACTTCACTTCAATTGATTCAGCTCAGTTGCCTCACTCCAATTCAGCTGATTAAGCTCAGTTGCCTCACTTCACCTCAACTGATAACGCTCACTTAACTTGCTTCAGTTCAACTAATTGAGCTCAGTTGCTTCACTCCACTTCAATTGATTCAGCTCAGTTACCATACTTCACTTCAACTGATTCTGCTCACTTAACTAGCTTCCCTTCAACTAATTGAGCTCACTTGCTTCATTTGACTTCAATTGATTAAGCTCAGTTGCTCAACTTCACTTCAATTGATTCAGCTCAGTTGCCTCACTTCATTTCAGTTGATATGGCTCAGTTGTCTCACTTCACTTCAACTGATTCTGCTCACTTAACTAGCTTCACTTCAACTAATTGAGCTGACTTGCTTCACTTCAATACAATTGATTAAGCTCAGTTGCTCAACTTCACTTCAATTGATTCAGCTCAGTTGCCTCACTTCAATTCAGCTTATTAAGCTCAGTTGCCTCACTTCACCTCAACTGATAACGCTCACTATACTAGCTTTACTTCTACTAATTGAGCTAAGTTGCTTCACTTCACTTCAATTGGTTCAGCTCAGTTGCCTCACTTCACTTCAATTGATTAGGCTCAGTTTCCTCACTTCACTTCAAGCGATTCTGCTCACTTAACTAGCTTCACTTCAATCAATTGAGCTCACTTGCTTCACTTAACTTCAATTGATTAAGCTCAGTTGCTTCACTTCCCTTCAACTAATTGGACTCACTTTCTTAGCGTCACCTCAACTGATAACACTCACTTAACTAGCTTCACTTCAACTAATAGAGCTCACTTGCTTCACTTGACTTCAATTGATTAATTAAGCTCAGTTGCTTTACATCTATTCAGCTGAGTAAGCTCAGTTGCCTCACTTCACCTCAACTGATAACGCTCACCTAACTAGCTTCAATTCTACTAATTGAGCTAAGTTGCCTCACTTCACTTCAACTGATTCTGCTCACTTAACTAGCTTCACTTCAACTAATTGAGCTCACTTGCTTCATTTGACTTCAATTGATTAAGCTCAGTTGCTTAACTTCACTTCAATTGATTCAGCTCAGTTGCCTCACTTCATTTCAGTTGATTAGGCTCAGTTGCCTCACTTCACTTCAACTGATTAAGCTGAGTTGCCTCACTTCACCTCAACTGATAACGCTCACTTAACTAGCTTCACTTCTACTAATTGCGCTCAGTTGCCTTACTTCACTTCATTTGATTAGGCTCAGTTTCCTCACTTCACTTCAACCGATTCTGCTCACTTAACTAGCTTCACTTCAATCAATTGAGCTCACTTGCTTCACTTAACTTCAATTGATTAAGCTCAGTTGCTTCACTTCCCTTCAACTAATTGGACTCACTTTGTTAGCGTCACTTCAACTGATAACGCTCACTTAACTAGCTTCACTTGAACTAATAGAGCTCACTTGCTTCACTTCACTTCAATTGATTAAGCTCAGTTGCTTTACTTAAATTCAGCTGATTAAGCTCAGTTGCCTCACTTCACCTCAACTGATAACGCTCACTTAACTTGCTTCACTTCAACTAATTGAGCTCAGTTGCTTCACTTCAGTTCAATTGATTCAGCTCAGTTGCATCATTTCACTTCAATTGATTAGGCTCAGTTTCTTCACTTCACTTCAACTGATTCTGCTCACTTAACTAGCTTCACTTCAACTAATTGAACTCAGTTGCTTCACTTCACTTCAATTGATTCAGCTCACTTAACTACCTGCACTTCAACTAATTGAGCTCACTTGCTTCACTTGACTTAAATTGATTAACCTCAGTTGCTTCACTTCACTTCAACTAATTGGACTCACTTTGTTAGCGTCACCTCAACTGATAACGCTCACTTAACTAGCTTCACTTCAACTAAAAGAGCTCACTTGCTTCACTTCACTACAATTGATTAAGCTCAGTTGCCTCACTTCACCTCAACTGATAACGCTCACTTAACTAGCTTCAATTCTACTAATTGAGCTAAGTTGCCTCACTTCACTTCAACTGATTCTGCTCACTTAACTAGCTTCACTTCAACTAATTGAGCTCACTTGCTTCATTTGACTTCAATTGATTAAGCTCAGTTGCTTAACTTCACTTCAATTGATTCAGCTCAGTTGCCTCACTTCATTTCAGTTGATTAGGCTCAGTTGTCCCACTTCACTTCAACTGATTCTGCTCACTTAACTAGCTTCACTTCAACTAATTGAGCTCAGTTGCTTTACTTCACTTCAACTAATTGAGCTCACTTGCTTCACTTGACTTCAATTGATTAAGCTCAGTTGCTTCACTTCACTTCAAGTAATTGGACTCACTTTGTTAGCGTCACCTCAACTGATAACGCTCACTTAACTAGCTTCACTTGAACTAATAGAGCTCACTTGCTTCACTTCACTACAATTGATTAAACTCAGTTGCCTCACTTCAATTCAGCTGATTAACCTCAGTTGCCTCACTTCACCTCAACTGATTACGCTTACTTAACTAGCTTCACTTCTACTAATTGAGCTCAGTTGCTTCATTTGACTTCAATTGATTAAGCTCAGTTGCTTAACTTCACTTCAATTGATTCAGCTCAGTTGCCTCACTTCATTTCAGTTGATTAGGCTCAGTTGTCCCACTTCACTTCAACTGATTCTGCTCACTTAAATAGCTTCACTTCAACTAATTGAGCTCAGTTGCTTCACTTCACTTCAACTAATTGAGCTCACTTGCTTCACACCACTTCAATTGATTCAGCTCAGTTGCCTCACTTCACTTCAGTTGATTAGGTTCAGTTGTCCCACTTCACTTCAACTGATTCTGCTCACTTAACTAGCTTCACTTCAACTAATTGAGCTCAGTTGCTTCACTTGACTTCAATTGATTAAGCTCAGTTGCTTCACTTCACTTCAACTAATTGAGCTCACTTGCTTCACACCACTTCAATTGATTCAGCTCAGTTGCCTCACTTCAATTCAGCTGATTAAGCTCAGTTGCATCACTTCACCTCAACTGATAACGCTCACTTAACTAGCTTCACTTCTACTAATTGAGCTAAGTTGCCTCACTTCACTTCAACTGAGTCTGCTCACTTAACAAGCTTCACTTCAACTAATTGAGCTCACTTGCTTCACTTGACTTCAATTGATTAAGCTCAGTTGCTTAACTTCACTTCAATTGATTCAGCTCAGTTGCCTCACTTCATTTCAGTTGATTAGGCTCAGTTGTCTCACTTCACTTCAACTGATTCTGCTCACTTAACTAGCTTCACTTCAACTAATTGAGCTCAGTTGCTTCACTTCACTTCAACTAATTGAGCTCACTTGCTTCACTTCACTACAATTGATAACGCTGAGTTGCCTCACTTCAATTCAGCTGATTAAGCTCAGTTGCCTCACTTCACCTCAACTGATAACGCTTACTTAACTAGCTTCACTTCTACTAATTAAGCTCAGTTGCTTCACTTCACTTTAATTGATTCAGCTTAGTTGTCTCACTTCACTTCAATTGATTAGGCTCAGTTGCCTCACTCCACTTCAACTGTTTCTGCTCACTTAACTAGCTTCACTTCAACTAATTGAGCTCACTTGCTTCACTTCACTTCAACTAATTGAGCTCACTTGCTTCACACCACTTCAATTGATTCAGCTCAGTTGCCTCACTTCAATTCAGCTGATTAAGCTCAGTTGCCTCACTTCACCTCAACTGATAACGCTCACTTAACTAGCTTCACTTCTACTAATTGAGCTAAGTTGCCTCACTTCACTTCAACTGAGTCTGCTCACTTAACAAGCTTCACTTCAACTAATTGAGCTCACTTGCTTCACTTGACTTCAATTGATTAAGTTCAGTTGCTTAACTTCACTTCAATTGATTCAGCTCAGTTGCCTCACTTCATTTCAGTTGATTAGGCTCAGTTGTCTCACTTCACTTCAACTGATTCTGCTCACTTAACTAGCTTCACTTCAGCTAATTGAGCTCAGTTGCTCCACTTCACTTCAACTAATTGAGCTCACTTGCTTCACACCACTTCAATTGATTCAGCTCAGTTGCCTCACTTCACTCCAGTTGATTAGGTTCAGTTGTCCCACTTCACTTCAACTGATTCTGCTCACTTAACTAGCTTCACCTCAACTAATTGAGCTCAGTTGCTTCACTTGACTTTAATTGATTAAGCTCAGTTGCTTCACTTCACATCAACTAATTGAGCTCACTTGCTTCACACCACTTCAATTGATTCAGCTCAGTTGCCTCACTTCACTTCAGTTGATTAGGTTCAGTTGTCCCACTTCACTTCAACTGATTCTGCTCACTTAACTAGCTTCACTTCAACTAATTGAGCTCAGTTGCTTCACTTGACTTCAATTGATTAAGCTCAGTTGCTTCACTTCACTTCAACTAATTGAGCTCACTTGCTTCACACCACTTCAATTGATTCAGCTCAGTTGCCTCACTTCAATTCAGCTGATTAAGCTCAGTTGTCTCACTTCACCTCAACTGATAACGCTCACTTAACTAGCTTCACTTCTACTAATTGAGCTAAGTTGCCTCACTTCACTTCAACTGAGTCTACTCACTTAACAAGCTTCACTTCAACTAATTGAGCTCACTTGCTTCACTTGACTTCAATTGATTAAGCTCAGTTGCTTAACTTCACTTCAATTGATTCAGCTCAGTTGCCTCACTTCATTTCAGTTGATTAGGCTCAGTTGTCTCACTTCACTTCAACTGATTCTGCTCACTTAACTAGCTTCACTTCAACTAATTGAGCTCAGTTGCTTCACTTCACTTCAACTAATTGAGCTCACTTGCTTCACTTGACTTCAATTGATTAAGTTCAGTTGCTTCACTTCACTTCAAGTAATTGGACTCACTTTGTTAGCGTCACCTCAACTGATAACGCTCACTTAACTAGCTTCACTTGAACTAATAGAGCTCACTTGCTTCACTTCACTACAATTGATTACGCTGAGTTGCCTCACTTCAATTCAGCTGATTAAGCTCAGTTGCCTCACTTCACCTCAACTGATAACGCTTACTTAACTAGCTTCACTTCTACTAATTAAGCTCAGTTGCTTCACTTCACTTTAATTGATTTAGCTTAGTTGTCTCACTTCACTTCAATTGATTAGGCTCAGTTGCCTCACTCCACTTCAACTGATTCTGCTCACTTAACTAGCTTCACTTCAACTAATTGAGCTCACTTGCTTCACTTGACTTCAATTGATTAAGCTCAGTTGCTTAACTTCACTTCAATTGAATCAGCTCAGTTGCCTCACTTCAATTCAACTGATTAAGCTCAGTTGCCTCACTTCACCTCAACTGATAACGCTCACTTAACTAGCTTCACTTCAACTAATTGAGCTCAGTTGCTTCACTTCACTTCAACTAATTGAGCTCACTTGCTTCACACCACTTCAATTGATTCAGCTCAGTTGCCTCACTTCACTTCAGTTGATTAGGTTCAGTTGTCCCACTTCACTTCAACTGATTCTGCTCACTTAACTAGCTTCACCTCAACTAATTGAGCTCAGTTGCTTCACTTGACTTCATTGATTAAGCTCAGTTGCTTCACTTCACTTCAAGTAATTGGACTCACTTTGTTAGTGTCACCTCAACTGATAACGCTCACTTAACTAGCTTCACTTGAACTAATAGAGCTCACTTGCTTCACTTCACTACAATTGATTAAGCTCAGTTGCCTCACTTCAATTCAGCTGATTAAGCTCAGTTGCCTCACTTCACCTCAACTGATAACGCTCACTTAACTAGCTTCACTTCTACTAATTGAGCTAAGTTGCCTCACTTCACTTCAACTGAGGCTGCTCACTTAACAAGCTTCACTTCAACTAATTGAGCTCACTTGCTTCACTTGACTTCTATTGATTAAGCTCAGTTGCTTAACTTCACTTCAATTGATTCAGCTCAGTTGCCTCACTTCATTTCAGTTGATTAGGCTCAGTTGTCTCACTTCACTTCAACTGATTCTGCTCACTTAACTAGCTTCACTTCAACTAATTGAGCTCAGTTGCTTCACTCCACTTCCACTAATTGAGCTCACTTGCTTCACTTGACTTCAATTGATTAAGCTCAGTTGCTTCACTTCACTTCAAGTAATTGGACTCACTTTGTTAGCGTCACCTCAACTGATAACGCTCATCATCTAGCTTCACTTCTACTAATTGAGCTAAGTTGCCTCACTTCACTTCAACTGAGTCTGCTCACTTAACAAGCTTCACTTCAACTAATTGAGCTCACTTGCTTCACTTGACTTCAATTGATTAAGCTCAGTTGCTTCACTTCACTTCAAGTAATTGGACTCACTTTGTTAGCGTCACCTCAACTGATAACGCTCACTTAACTAGCTTCACTTCTACTAATTGAGCTAAGTTGCCTCACTTCACTTCAACTGAGTCTGCTCACTTAACAAGCTTCACTTCAATTAATTGAGCTCACTTGCTTCACTTGACTTCAATTGATTAAGCTCAGTTGCTTAACTTCACTTCAATTGATTCAGCTCAGTTGCCTCACTTCATTTCAGTTGATTAGGCTCAGTTGCCTCACTCCACTTCAACTGATTCTGCTCACTTAACTAGCTTCACTTCAACTAATTGAGCTCACTTGCTTCACTTGACTTCAATTGATTAAGCTCAGTTGCTCAACTTCACTTCAATTGATTCAGCTCAGTTACTTCACTTCATTTCAGTTGATTAGGCTCAGTTGCCTCACTTCACTTCAACTGATTCTGCTCACTTAACTAGCTTCACTTCAACTAATTGAGCTCACTTGCTTCACTTGACTTCAATTGATTAAGCTCAGTTGCTTCACTTCACTTCAAGTAATTGGACTCACTTTGTAAGCGTCACCTCAACTGATAACGCCCACTTAACTAGCTTCACTTCAACTAATAGAGCTCACTTGCTAAACTTCACTACAATTGAATAAGCTCAGTTGCCTCACTTCAATTCAGCTGATTAAGCTCAGTTGCCTCACTTCACCTCAACTGATAACGCTCACTTAACTAGCTTCACTTCTACTAATTGAGCTAAGTTGCTTCACTTCAGTTCAATTTATTCAGCTCAGTTGCCTCACTTCACTTCAATTGATTAGGCTCAGTTGCCTCACTTCACTTCAACTGATGAAGCTCAGTTGCCTCACTTCACTTCAAGTAATTGGACTCACTTTGTTAGCGTCACCTCAACTGATAACACTCATCATCTAGCTTCACTTCTACTAATTGAGCTAAGTTGCCTCACTTCACTTCAACTGAGTCTGCTCACTTAACAAGCTTCACTTCAACAAATTGAGCTCAGTTGCTTCACTTGACTTAAATTGATTAAGCTCAGTTGCCTCACTTCAATTCAGCTGATTAAGCTCAGTTGCCTCACTTCACCTCAACTGATAACGCTCACTTAACTTGCTTGACTTCAACTAATTGGACTCACTTTGTTAGCGTCACCTCAACTGATAACGCTCACTTAACTAGCCTCACTTCAACTAATAGAGCGCACTTGCGTCACTTCACTTCAATTGATTAAGCTCAGTTGCCTCACTTCAATTCAGCTGATTAAGCTCAGTTGCCTCACTTCACCTCAACTGATAACGCTCACTTAACTTGCTTCACTTCAACTAATTGAGCTCAGTTGCTTCACTTCATTCCATTTGATTCAGCTCAGTTGCCTCACTTCACTTCAATTGATTAGGCTCAGTTTCTTCACTTCACTTCAACTGATTCGGCTCACTTAACTAGCTTCACTTCAACTAATTGAGCTCAGTTGCCTTACTTCACCTCAACTGATTCTGCTCACTTAACTAGCTTCACTATAACTAATTGAGCTCAGTTGCTTCACTTCACTTCAACTAATTGAGCTCACTTGCTTCACACCACTTCAATTGATTCAGCTCAGTTGCCTGACTTCACTTCAGTTGATTAGGTTCAGTTGTCCCACTTCACTTCAACTGATTCTGCTCACTTAACTAGCTTCACTTCAACTAACTGAGCTCAGTTGCTTCACTTCACTTCAATCAATTGAGCTCACTTGCTTCACTTGACTTCAATTGATTAAGCTCAGTTGCTTCACTTCACTTCAAGTAATTGGACTCACTTTGTTAGCGTCACCTCAACTGATAACGCTCACTTAACTAGCTTCACTTGAACTAATAGAGCTCACTTGCTTCACTTCACTACAATTGATTAAGCTCAGTTGCCTCACTTCAATTCAGCTGATTAAGCTCAGTTGCCTCACTTCACCTCAACTGATAACGCTTACTTAACTAGCTTCACTTCTACTAATTAAGCTCATTTGCTTCACTTCATTCCATTTGATTCAGCTCAGTTGCCTCACTTCACTTCAATTGATTAGGCTCAGTTTCTTCACTTCACTTCAACTGATTCGGCTCACTTAACTAGCTTCACTTCAACTAATTGAGCTCAGTTGCCTTACTTCACCTCAACTGATTCTGCTCACTTAACTAGCTTCACTATAACTAATTGAGCTCAGTTGCTTCACTTCACTTCAACTAATTGAGCTCACTTGCTTCACACCACTTCAATTGATTCAGCTCAGTTGCCTGACTTCACTTCAGTTGATTAGGTTCAGTTGTCCCACTTCACTTCAACTGATTCTGCTCACTTAACTAGCTTCACTTCAACTAACTGAGCTCAGTTGCTTCACTTCACTTCAATCAATTGAGCTCACTTGCTTCACTTGACTTCAATTGATTAAGCTCAGTTGCTTCACTTCACTTCAAGTAATTGGACTCACTTTGTTAGCGTCACCTCAACTGATAACGCTCACTTAACTAGCTTCACTTGAACTAATAGAGCTCACTTGCTTCACTTCACTACAATTGATTAAGCTCAGTTGCCTCACTTCAATTCAGCTGATTAAGCTCAGTTGCCTCACTTCACCTCAACTGATAACGCTCACTTAACTTGCTTCACTTCAACTAATTGAGCTCAGTTGCTTCACTTCATTCCATTTGATTCAGCTCAGTTGCCTCACTTCACTTCAATTGATTAGGCTCAGTTTCTTCACTTCACTTCAACTGATTCGGCTCACTTAACTAGCTTCACTTCAACTAATTGAGCTCAGTTGCCTTACTTCACCTCAACTGATTCTGCTCACTTAACTAGCTTCACTATAACTAATTGAGCTCAGTTGCTTCACTTCACTTCAAGTAATTGGACTCACTTTGTTAGCGTCACCTCAACTGATAACGCTCACTTAACTAGCTTCACTTGAACTAATAGAGCTCACTTGCTTCACTTCACTACAATTGATTAAGCTCAGTTGCCTCACTTCAATTCAGCTGATTAAGCTCAGTTGCCTCACTTCACCTCAACTGATAACGCTTACTTAACTAGCTTCACTTCTACTAATTGAGCTCAGTTGCTTCACTTCACTTCAACTAATTGAGCTCAGTTGCTTCACTTGACTTCAATTGATTAAGCTCAGTTGCTTCACTTCACTTCAACTAATTGAGCTCACTTGCTTCACACCACTTCAATTGATTCAGCTCAGTTGCCTCACTTCAAATCAGCTGATTAAGCTCAGTTGCCTCACTTCACCTCAACTGATAACGCTCACTTAACTAGCTTCACTTCTACTAATTGAGCTAAGTTGCCTCACTTCACTTCAACTGAGTCTGCTCACTTAACAAGCTTCAATTCAACTGATTGAGCTCACTTGCTTCACTTGACTTCAATTGATTAAGCTCAGTTGCTTAACTTCACTTCAATTGATTCAGCTCAGTTGCCTCACTTCATTTCAGTTGATTAGGCTCAGTTGTCTCACTTCACTTCAACTGATTCTGCTCACTTAACTAGCTTCACTTCAACTAACTGAGCTCAGTTGCTTCACTTCACTTCAATCAATTGAGCTCACTTGCTTCACTTGACTTCAATTGATTAAGCTCAGTTGCTTCACTTCACTTCAAGTAATTGGACTCACTTTGTTAGCGTCACCTCAACTGATAACGCTCACTTAACTAGCTTCACTTGAACTAATAGAGCTCACTTGCTTCACTTCACTACAATTGATTAAGCTCAGTTGCCTCACTTCAATTCAGCTGATTAAGCTCAGTTGCCTCACTTCACCTCAACTGATAACGCTTACTTAACTAGCTTCACTTCTACTAATTAAGCTCATTTGCTTCACTTCACTTTAATTGATTCAGCTTAGATGTCTCACTTCACTTCAATTGATTAGGCTCAATTGCCTCACTCCACTTCAACTGATTCTGCTCACTTAACTAGCTTCACTTCAACTAATTGAGCTCACTTGCTTCACTTGACTTCAATTGATTAAGCTCAGTTGCTCAACTTCACTACAATTGATTAAGCTCAGTTGCCTCACTTCAATTCAGTAAATTAAGCTCAGTTGCCTCACTTCACCTCAACTGATAACGCTTACTTATATAGCTTCACTTCTACTAATTAGGCTCAGTTGCTTCACTTCACTTTAATTGATTCAGCTTAGTTGTCTCACTTCACTTCAATTGATTAAGCTCAGTTGCCTCACTTCAATTCAGCTGATTAAGCTCAGTTGCCCCACTTCACCTCAACTGATAACGCTCACTTAACTTGCTTCACTTCAACTAATTGAGCTCAGTTGCTTCACTTCATTCCATTTGATTCAGCTCAGTTGCCTCACTTCACTTCAATTGATTTGGCTCAGTTTCTTCACTTCACTTCAACTGATTCTGCTCACTTAACTAGCTTCACTTCAACTAATTGAGCTCAGTTGCCTCACTTCACCTCAACTGATTCTGCTCACTTAACTAGCTTCACTATAACTAATTGAGCTCAGTTGCTTCACTTCACTTCAACTAATTGAGCTCACTTGCTTCACACCACTTCAATTGATTCAGCTCAGTTGCCTGACTTCACTTCAGTTGATTAGGTTCAGTTGTCCCACTTCACTTCAACTGATTCTGCTCACTTAACTAGCTTCACTTCAACTAATTGAGCTCAGTTGCTTCACTTGACTTCAATTGATTAAGCTCAGTTGCTTCACTTCACTTCAACTAATTGAGCTCACTTGCTTCACACCACTTCAATTGATTCAGCTCAGTTGCCTCACTTCAATTCAGCTGATTAAGCTCAGTTGCCTCACTTCACCTCAACTGATAACGCTCACTTAACTAGCTTCACTTCTACTAATTGAGCTAAGTTGCCTCACTTCACTTCAACTGAGTCTGCTCACTTAACAAGCTTCACTTCAACTGATTGAGCTCACTTGCTTCACTTGACTTCAATTGATTAAGCTCAGTTGCTTAACTTCACTTCAATTGATTCAGCTCAGTTGCGTCACTTCATTTCAGTTGATTAGGCTCAGTTGTCTCACTTCACTTCAACTGATTCTGCTCACTTAACTAGCTTCACTTCAACTAACTGAGCTCAGTTGCTTCACTTCACTTCAACTAATTGAGCTCACTTGCTTCACTTGACTTCAATTGATTAAGCTCAGTTGCTTCACTTCACTTCAAGTAATTGGACTCACTTTGTTACCGTCACCTCAACTGATAACGCTCACTTAACTAGCTTCACTTGAACTAATAGAGCTCACTTGCTTCACTTCACTACAATTGATTAAGCTCAGTTGCCTCACTTCAATTCAGCTGATTAAGCTCAGTTGCCTCACTTCACCTCAACTGATAACGCTTACTTAACTAGCTTCACTTCTACTAATTAAGCTCATTTGCTTCACTTCACTTTAATTGATTCAGCTTAGTTGTCTCACTTCACTTCAATTGATTAGGCTCAATTGCCTCACTCCACTTCAACTGATTCTGCTCACTTAACTAGCTTCACTTCAACTAATTGAGCTCACTTGCTTCACTTGACTTCAATTGATTAAGCTCAGTTGCTCAACTTCACTACAATTGATTAAGCTCAGTTGCCTCACTTCAATTCAGCTGATTAAGCTCAGTTGCCTCACTTCACCTCAACTGATAACGCTTACTTAACTAGCTTCACTTCTACTAATTAAGCTCAGTTGCTTCACTTCACTTTAATTGATTCAGCTTAGTTGTCTCACTTCACTTCAATTGATTAGGCTCAGTTGCCTCACTCCACTTCAACTGATTCTGCTCACTTAACTAGCTTCACTTCAACTAATTGAGCTCACTTGCTTCACTTGACTTCAATTGATTAAGCTCAGTTGCTCAACTTCACTACAATTGATTAAGCTCAGTTGCCTCACTTCAATTCAGCTGATTAAGCTCAGTTGCCTCACTTCACCTCAACTGATAACGCTTACTTAACTAGCTTCACTTCTACTAATTAAGCTCACTTGCTGCACTTGACTTAAATTGATTAAGCTCAGTTTCTTCACTTCTATTCAGCTGAGTAAGCTCAGTTGCCTCACTTCACCTCAACTGATAACGCTCACTTAACTAGCTTCAATTCTACTAATTGAGCTAAGTTGCCTCACTTCACTTCAACTGATTCTGAAAACTTAACTAGCTTCCCTTCAACTAATTGAGCTCACTTGCTTCATTTGACTTCAATTGATTAAGCTCAGTTGCTTAACTTCACTTCAATTGATTCAGCTCAGTTGCCTCACTTCATTTCAGTTGATTAGGCTCAGTTGTCTCACTTCACTTCAACTGATTCTGCTCACTTAACTAGCTTCACTTCAACTAATTGAGCTCAGTTGCTTCACTTCACTTCAACTAATTGGACTCACTTTGTTAGCGTCACCTCAACCGATAACGCTCACTTAACTAGCTTCACTTGAACTAATAGAGCTCACTTGCTTCACTTGACTTCAATTGATTAAGCTCAGTTTCTTCACTTCTATTCAGCTGAGTAAGCTCAGTTGCCTCACTTCACCTTAACTGATAACGCTCACTTAACTAGCTTCAATTCTACTAATTGAGCTAAGTTGCCTCACTTCACTTCAACTGATTCTGCTCACTTAACTAGCTTCCCTTCAACTAATTGAGCTCACTTGCTTCATTTGGCTTCAATTGATTAAGCTCAGTTGCTTAACTTCACTTCAATTGATTCAGCTCAGTTGCCTCACTTCATTTCAGTTGATTAGGCTCAGTTGTCTCACTTCACTTCAACTGATTCTGCTCACTTAACTAGCTTCACTTCAACTAATTGAGCTCAGTTGCTTCACTTCACTTCAACTAATTGAGCTCACTTGCTTTATTTGACTTCAATTGATTAAGCTCAGTTGCTTAACTTCACTTCAATTGATTCAGCTCACTTGCTTCACTTGACTTCAATTGATTAAGCTCAGTTGCTTCACTTCTATTCAGCTGAGTAAGCTCAGTTGCCTCACTTCACTTCAACTGATAACGCTCACTTAACTAGCTTCAATTCAGCTGATTAAGCTCAGTTGCCTCACTTCACCTCAACTGATAACGCTCACTTTACCAGCTTCACTTCTACTAATTGAGCTAAGTTGCTTCACTTCACTTCAATTGGTTCAGCTCTGTTGCCTCACTTCACTTCAATTGATTAGGCTCAGTTCCCTCACTTCACTTCAACTGATTAAGCTCAGTTGCCTCACTTCACCTCAACTGATAACGCTCACTTAACTAGCTTCACTTCTACTAATTGAGCTCAGTTGACTCACTTCACTTCAATTGATTAGGCTTAGTTTCCTCACTTCACTTCAACCGATTCTGCTCACTTAACTAGCTTCACTTCAATCAATTGAGCTCACTTGCTTCACTTAACTTCAATTGATTAAGCTCAGTTGCTTCACTTCCCTTCAACTAATTGGAATCACTTTGTCAGCGTCACCTCAACTGATAACGCTCACTTAACTAGCTTCACTTCAACTAATTGAGCTCAGTTGCTTCACTTCACTTCAACTAATTGAGCTCACTTGCTTCACACCACTTCAATTGATTCAGCTCAGTTGCCTCACTTCACTTCAGTTGATTAGGTTCAGTTGTCCCACTTCACTTCAACTGATTCTGCTCACTTAACTAGCTTCACCTCAACTAATTGAGCTCAGTTGCTTCACTTGACTTCAATTGATTAAGCTCAGTTGCTTCACTTCACATCAACTAATTGAGCTCACTTGCTTCACACCACTTCAATTGATTCAGCTCAGTTGCCTCACTTCACTTCAGTTGATTAGGTTCAGTTGTCCCACTTCACTTCAACTGATTCTGCTCACTTAACTAGCTTCACTTCAACTAATTGAGCTCAGTTGCTTCACTTGACTTCAATTGATTAAGCTCAGTTGCTTCACTTCACATCAACTAATTGAGCTCACTTGCTTCACACCACTTCAATTGATTCAGCTCAGTTGCCTCACTTCAATTCAGCTGATTAAGCTCAGTTGTCTCAATTCACCTCAACTGATAACGCTCACTTAACTAGCTTCACTTCTACTAATTGAGCTAAGTTGCCTCACTTCACTTCAACTGAGTCTACTCACTTAACAAGCTTCACTTCAACTAATTGAGCTCACTTGCTTCACTTGACTTCAATTGATTAAGCTCAGTTGCTTAACTTCACTTCAATTGATTCAGCTCAGTTGCCTCACTTCATTTCAGTTGATTAGGCTCAGTTGTCTCACTTCACTTCAACTGATTCTGCTCACTTAACTAGCTTCACTTCAACTAATTGAGCTCAGTTGCTTCACTTCACTTCAACTAATTGAGCTCACTTGCTTCACTTGACTTCAATTGATTAAGTTCAGTTGCTTCACTTCACTTCAAGTAATTGGACTCACTTTGTTAGCGTCACCTCAACTGATAACGCTCACTTAACTAGCTTCACTTGAACTAATAGAGCTCACTTGCTTCACTTCACTACAATTGATTACGCTGAGTTGCCTCACTTCAATTCAGCTGATTAAGCTCAGTTGCCTCACTTCACCTCAACTGATAACGCTTACTTAACTAGCTTCACTTCTACTAATTAAGCTCAGTTGCTTCACTTCACTTTAATTGATTTAGCTTAGTTGTCTCACTTCACTTCAATTGATTAGGCTCAGTTGCCTCACTCCACTTCAACTGATTCTGCTCACTTAACTAGCTTCACTTCAACTAATTGAGCTCACTTGCTTCACTTTACTTCAATTGATTAAGCTCAGTTGCTTAACTTCACTTCAATTGATTCAGCTCAGTTGCCTCACTTCAATTCAGCTGATTAAGCTCAGTTGCCTCACTTCACCTCAACTGATAACGCTCACTTAACTAGCTTCACTTCTACTAATTGAGCTAAGTTGCCTCACTTCACTTCAACTGAGTCTGCTCACTTAACAAGCTTCACTTCAACTAATTGAGCTCACTTGCTTCACTTGACTTCAATTGATTAAGCTCAGTTGCTTAACTTCACTTCAATTGATTCAGCTCAGTTGCCTCACTTCATTTCAGTTGATTAGGCTCAGTTGTCTCACTTCACTTCAACTGATTCTGCTCACTTAACTAGCTTCACTTCAACTAATTGAGCTCAGTTGCTTCACTTCACTTCAACTAATTGAGCTCACTTGCTTCACACCACTTCAATTGATTCAGCTCAGTTGCCTCACTTCACTTCAGTTGATTCTGCTCACTTAACTAGCTTCACCTCAACTAATTGAGCTCAGTTGCTTCACTTGACTTCAATTGATTAAGCTCAGTTGCTTCACTTCACTTCAAGTAATTGGACTCACTTTGTTAGTGTCACTTCAACTGATAACGCTCACTTAACTAGCTTCACTTGAACTAATAGAGCTCACTTGCTTCACTTCACTACAATTGATTAAGCTCAGTTGCGTCACTTCAATTAAGCTGATTAAGCTCAGTTGCCTCACTTCACCTCAACTGATAACGCTCACTTAACTAGCTTCACTTCTACTAATTGAGCTAAGTTGCCTCACTTCACTTCAACTGAGTCTGCTCACTTAACAAGCTTCACTTCAACTAATTGAGCTCACTTTCTTCACTTGACTTCTATTGATTAAGCTCAGTTGCTTAACTTCACTTCAATTGATTCAGCTCAGTTGCCTCACTTCATTTCAGTTGATTAGGCTCAGTTGTCTCACTTCACTTCAACTGATTCTGCTCACTTAACTAGCTTCACTTCAACTAATTGAGCTCAGTTGCTTCACTCCACTTCCACTAATTGAGCTCACTTGCTTCACTTGACTTCAATTGATTAAGCTCAGTTGCTTCACTTCACTTCAAGTAATTGGACTCACTTTGTTAGCGTCACCTCAACTGATAACGCTCATCATCTAGCTTCACTTCTACTAATTGAGCTAAGTTGCCTCACTTCACTTCAACTGAGTCTGCTCACTTAACAAGCTTCACTTCAACTAATTGAGCTCACTTGCTTCACTTGACTTCAATTGATTAAGCTCAGTTGCTTCACTTCACTTCAAGTAATTGGACTCACTTTGTTGGCGTCACCTCAACTGATAACGCTCACTTAACTAGCTTCACTTCTACTAATTGAGCTAAGTTGCCTCACTTCACTTCAACTGAGTCTGCTCACTTAACAAGCTTCACTTCAACTAATTGAGCTCACTTGCTTCACTTGACTTCAATTGATTAAGCTCAGTTGCTTAACTTCACTTCAATTGATTCAGCTCAGTTGCCTCACTTCATTTCAGTTGATTAGGCTCAGTTGTCTCACTTCACTTCAACTGATTCTGCTCACTTAACTAGCTTCACTTCAACTAATTGAGCTCAGTTGCTTCACTTCACTTCAACTAATTGAGCTCACTTGCTTCACTTTACTTCAAGTAATTGGACTCACTTTGTTAGCGTCACCTCAACTGATAACGCTCACTTAACTAGCTTCACTTGAACTAATAGAGCTCACTTGCTTCACTTCACTTTAATTGATTCAGCTTAGTTGTCTCACTTCACTTCAATTGATTAGGCTCAGTTGCCTCACTCCACTTCAACTGATTCTGCTCACTTAACTAGCTTCACTTCAACTAATTGAGCTCACTTGCTTCACTTGACTTCAATTGATTAAGCTCAGTTGCTCAACTTCACTTCAATTGATTCAGCTCAGTTACTTCACTTCATTTCAGTTGATTAGGCTCAGTTGCCTCACTTCACTTCAACTGATTCTGCTCACTTAACTAGCTTCACTTCAACTAATTGAGCTCACTTGCTTCACTTGACTTCAATTGATTAAGCTCAGTTGCTTTACTTCACTTCAAGTAATTGGACTCACTTTGTAAGCGTCACCTTAACTGATAACGCCCACTTAACTAGCTTCACTTCAACTAATAGAGCTCACTTGCTAAACTTCACTACAATTGAATAAGCTCAGTTGCCTCACTTCAATTCAGCTGATTAAGCTCAGTTGCCTCACTTCACCTCAACTGATAACGCTCACTTAACTAGCTTCACTTCTACTAATTGAGCTAAGTTGCTTCACTTCAGTTCAATTTATTCAGCTCAGTTGCCTCACTTCACTTCAATTGATTAGGCTCAGTTGCCTCACTTCACTTCAACTGATGAAGCTCAGTTGCCTCACTTCACCTCAACTGATAACGCTCACTTAACTAGCTTCACTTCTACTAATTGAGCTCAGTTGCCTCACTTCACTTCAATTGATTCAGCTCAGTCGCCTCACTTCACTTCAATTGATTAGGCTCAGTTGCTTAACTTCACTTCAATTGATTCAGCTCAGTTGCCTCACTTCATTTCAGTTGATTAGGCTCAGTTGTCTCACTTCACTTCAACTGATTCTGCTCACTTAACTAGCTTCACTTCAACTAATTGAGCTCAGTTGCTTCACTTCACTTCAACTAATTGAGCTCACTTGCTTTATTTGACTTCAATTGATTAAGCTCAGTTGCTTAACTTCACTTCAACTAATTGAGCTCACTTGCTTCACACCACTTCAATTGATTCAGCTCAGTTGCCTCACTTCACTTCAGTTGATTAGGTTCAGTTGTCCCACTTCACTTCAACTGATTCTGCTCACTTAACTAGCTTCACCTCAACTAATTGAGCTCAGTTGCTTCACTTGACTTCAATTGATTAAGCTCAGTTGCTTCACTTCACATCAACTAATTGAGCTCACTTGCTTCACACCACTTCAATTGATTCAGCTCAGTTGCCTCACTTCACTTCAGTTGATTAGGTTCAGTTGTCCCACTTCACTTCAACTGATTCTGCTCACTTAACTAGCTTCACTTCAACTAATTGAGCTCAGTTGCTTCACTTGACTTCAATTGATTAAGCTCAGTTGCTTCACTTCACTTCAACTAATTGAGCTCACTTGCTTCACACCACTTCAATTGATTCAGCTCAGTTGCCTCACTTCAATTCAGCTGATTAAGCTCAGTTGTCTCACTTCACCTCAACTGATAACGCTCACTTAACTAGCTTCACTTCTACTAATTGAGCTAAGTTGCCTCACTTCACTTCAACTGAGTCTACTCACTTAACAAGCTTCACTTCAACTAATTGAGCTCACTTGCTTCACTTGACTTCAATTGATTAAGCTCAGTTGCTTAACTTCACTTCAATTGATTCAGCTCAGTTGCCTCACTTCATTTCAGTTGATTAGGCTCAGTTGTCTCACTTCACTTCAACTGATTCTGCTCACTTAACTAGCTTCACTTCAACTAATTGAGCTCAGTTGCTTCACTTCACTTCAACTAATTGAGCTCACTTGCTTCACTTGACTTCAATTGATTAAGTTCAGTTGCTTCACTTCACTTCAAGTAATTGGACTCACTTTGTTAGCGTCACCTCAACTGATAACGCTCACTTAACTAGCTTCACTTGAACTAATAGAGCTCACTTGCTTCACTTCACTACAATTGATTACGCTGAGTTGCCTCACTTCAATTCAGCTGATTAAGCTCAGTTGCCTCACTTCACCTCAACTGATAACGCTTACTTAACTAGCTTCACTTCTACTAATTAAGCTCAGTTGCTTCACTTCACTTTAATTGATTTAGCTTAGTTGTCTCACTTCACTTCAATTGATTAGGCTCAGTTGCCTCACTCCACTTCAACTGATTCTGCTCACTTAACTAGCTTCACTTCAACTAATTGAGCTCACTTGCTTCACTTTACTTCAATTGATTAAGCTCAGTTGCTTAACTTCACTTCAATTGATTCAGCTCAGTTGCCTCACTTCAATTCAGCTGATTAAGCTCAGTTGCCTCACTTCACCTCAACTGATAACGCTCACTTAACTAGCTTCACTTCTACTAATTGAGCTAAGTTGCCTCACTTCACTTCAACTGAGTCTGCTCACTTAACAAGCTTCACTTCAACTAATTGAGCTCACTTGCTTCACTTGACTTCAATTGATTAAGCTCAGTTGCTTAACTTCACTTCAATTGATTCAGCTCAGTTGCCTCACTTCATTTCAGTTGATTAGGCTTAGTTGTCTCACTTCACTTCAACTGATTCTGCTCACTTAACTAGCTTCACTTCAACTAATTGAGCTCAGTTGCTTCACTTCACTTCAACTAATTGAGCTCACTTGCTTCACACCACTTCAATTGATTCAGCTCAGTTGCCTCACTTCACTTCAGTTGATTAGGTTCAGTTGTCCCACTTCACTTCAACTGATTCTGCTCACTTAACTAGCTTCACCTCAACTAATTGAGCTCAGTTGCTTCACTTGACTTCAATTGATTAAGCTCAGTTGCTTCACTTCACTTCAAGTAATTGGACTCACTTTGTTAGTGTCACCTCAACTGATAACGCTCACTTAACTAGCTTCACTTGAACTAATAGAGCTCACTTGCTTCACTTCACTACAATTGATTAAGCTCAGTTGCCTCACTTCAATTCAGCTGATTAAGCTCAGTTGCCTCACTTCACCTCAACTGATAACGCTCACTTAACTAGCTTCACTTCTACTAATTGAGCTAAGTTGCCTCACTTCACTTCAACTGAGTCTGCTCACTTAACAAGCTTCACTTCAACTAATTGAGCTCACTTGCTTCACTTGACTTCTATTGATTAAGCTCAGTTGCTTAACTTCACTTCAATTGATTCAGCTCAGTTGCCTCACTTCATTTCAGTTGATTAGGCTCAGTTGTCTCACTTCACTTCAACTGATTCTGCTCACTTAACTAGCTTCACTTCAACTAATTGAGCTCAGTTGCTTCACTCCACTTCCACTAATTGAGCTCACTTGCTTCACTTGACTTCAATTGATTAAGCTCAGTTGCTTCACTTCACTTCAAGTAATTGGACTCACTTTGTTAGCGTCACCTCAACTGATAACGCTCATCATCTAGCTTCACTTCTACTAATTGAGCTAAGTTGCCTCACTTCACTTCAACTGAGTCTGCTCACTTAACAAGCTTCACTTCAACTAATTGAGCTCACTTGCTTCACTTGACTTCAATTGATTAAGCTCAGTTGCTTCACTTCACTTCAAGTAATTGGACTCACTTTGTTAGCGTCACCTCAACTGATAACGCTCACTTAACTAGCTTCACTTCTACTAATTGAGCTAAGTTGCCTCACTTCACTTCAACTGAGTCTGCTCACTTAACAAGCTTCACTTCAACTAATTGAGCTCACTTGCTTCACTTGACTTCAATTGATTAAGCTCAGTTGCTTAACTTCACTTCAATTGATTCAGCTCAGTTGCCTCACTTCATTTCAGTTGATTAGGCTCAGTTGTCTCACTTCACTTCAACTGATTCTGCTCACTTAACTAGCTTCACTTCAACTAATTGAGCTCAGTTGCTTCACTTCACTTCAACTAATTGAGCTCACTTGCTTCACTTGACTTCAATTGATTAAGCTCAGTTGCTTCACTTCACTTCAAGTAATTGGACTCACTTTGTTAGCGTCACCTCAACTGATAACGCTCACTTAACTAGCTTCACTTGAACTAATAGAGCTCACTTGCTTCACTTCACTTTAATTGAATCAGCTTAGTTGTCTCACTTCACTTCAATTGATTAGGCTCAGTTGCCTCACTCCACTTCAACTGATTCTGCTCACTTAACTAGCTTCACTTCAACTAATTGAGCTCACTTGCTTCACTTGACTTCAATTGATTAAGCTCAGTTGCTCAACTTCACTTCAATTGATTCAGCTCAGTTACTTCACTTCATTTCAGTTGATTAGATTCAGTTGCCTCACTTCACTTCAACTGATTCTGCTCACTTAACTAGCTTCACTTCAACTAATTGAGCTCACTTGCTTCACTTGACTTCAATTGATTAAGCTCAGTTGCTTCACTTCACTTCAAGTAATTGGACTCACTTTGTAAGCGTCACCTCAACTGATAACGCCCACTTAACTAGCTTCACTTCAACTAATAGAGCTCACTTGCTAAACTTCACTACAATTGAATAAGCTCAGTTGCCTCACTTCAATTCAGCTGATTAAGCTCAGTTGCCTCACTTCACCTCAACTGATAACGCTCACTTAACTAGCTTCACTTCTACTAATTGAGCTAAGTTGCTTCACTTCAGTTCAATTTATTCAGCTCAGTTGCCTCACTTCACTTCAATTGATTAGGCTCAGTTGCCTCACTTCACTTCAACTGATGAACTTCAGTTGCCTCACTTCACCTCAACTGATAACGCTCACTTAACTAGCTTCACTTCTACTAATTGAGCTCAGTTGCCTCACTTCACTTCAATTGATTCAGCTCAGTCGCCTCACTTCACTTCAATTGATTAGGCTCAGTTTCCTCACTTCACTTCAACCGATTCTGCTCACTTAACTAGCTTCACTTCAATCAATTGAGCTCACTTGCTTCACTTGACTTCAATTGATTAAGCTCAGTTGCCTCACTTCACTTCAACTGATCAAGCTCAGTTGCCTCACTTCACCACAACTGATAACGCTCAGTTAACTTGCTTCATTTCTACTAATTGAGCTAAGTTTCTTCACTTCACTTCAATTGATTCAGCTCAGTTACCTCACTTCACTTCAATTGATTAGGCTCAGTTGCCTCACTTCACTTCAACTGATTAAGCTCAGTTGCCTTACTTCACCTCAACTGATAACGCTTACTTAACAACCTCACTTCAACAAATTGAGCTCACTTGCTTCACTTGACTTAAATTGATTAAGCTCAGTTGCCTCACTTCAATTCAGCTGATTAAGCTCAGTTGCCTCACTTCACCTCAACTGATAACGCTCACTTAACTTGCTTGACTTCAACTAATTGGACTCACTTTGTTAGCGTCACCTCAACTGATAACGCTCACTTAACTAGCCTCACTTCAACTAATAGAGCTCACTTGCGTCACTTCACTTCAATTGATTAAGCTCAGTTGCCTCACTTCAATTCAGCTGATTAAGCTCAGTTGCCTCACTTCACCTCAACTGATAACGCTCACTTAACTTGCTTCACTTCAACTAATTGAGCTCAGTTGCTTCACTTCATTCCATTTGATTCAGCTCAGTTGCCTCACTTCACTTCAATTGATTAGGCTCAGTTTCTTCACTTCACTTCAACTGATGAAGCTCAGTTGCCTCACTTCACCTCAACTGATAACGCTCACTTAACTTGCTTCACTTCAACTAATTGAGCTCAGTTGCTTCACTTCATTCCATTTGATTCAGCTCAGTTGCCTCACTTCACTTCAATTGATTAGGCTCAGTTTCTTCACTTCACTTCAACTGATTCTGCTCACTTAACTAGCTTCACTTCAACTAATTGAGCTCAGTTGCCTTACTTCACCTCAACTGATTCTGCTCACTTAACTAGCTTCACTATAACTAATTGAGCTCAGTTGCTTCACTTCACTTCAACTAATTGAGCTCACTTGCTTCACACCACTTCAATTGATTCAGCTCAGTTGCCTGACTTCACTTCAGTTGATTAGGTTCAGTTGTCCCACTTCACTTCAACTGATTCTGCTCACTTAACTAGCTTCACTTCAACTAATTGAGCTCAGTTGCTTTACTTGACTTCAATTGATTAAGCTCAGTTGCTTCACTTCACTTCAACTAATTGAGCTCACTTGCTTTACACCACTTCAATTGATTCAGCTCAGTTGCCTCACTTCAAATCAGCTGATTAAGCTCAGTTGCCTCACTTCACCTCAACTGATAACGCTCACTTAACTAGCTTCACTTCTACTAATTGAGCTAAGTTGCCTCACTTCACTTCAACTGAGTCTGCTCACTTAACAAGCTTCAATTCAACTGATTGAGCTCACTTGCTTCACTTGACTTCAATTGATTAAGCTCAGTTGCTTAACTTCACTTCAATTGATTCAGCTCAGTTGCCTCACTTCACCTCAACTGATAACGCTCACTTAACTTGCTTCACTTCAACTAATTGAGCTCAGTTGCTTCACTTCATTCCATTTGATTCAGCTCAGTTGCCTCACTTCACTTCAATTGATTAGGCTCAGTTTCTTCACTTCACTTCAACTGATTCTGCTCACTTAACTAGCTTCACTTCAACTAATTGAGCTCAGTTGCCTCACTTCACCTCAACTGATTCTGCTCACTTAACTAGCTTCACTATAACTAATTGAGCTCAGTTGCTTCACTTCACTTCAACTAATTGAGCTCACTTGCTTCACACCACTTCAATTGATTCAGCTCAGTTGCCTCACTTCAATTCAGTTGATTAAGCTCAGTTGCCTCACTTCACCTCAACTGATAACGCTTACTTAACTAGCTTCACTTCTACTAATTAAGCTCATTTCTTCACTTCACTTTAATTGATTCAGCTTAGTTGTCTCACTTCACTTCAATTGATTAGGCTCAATTGCCTCACTCCACTTCAACTGATTCTGCTCACTTAACTAGCTTCACTTCAACTAATTGAGCTCACTTGCTTCACTTGACTTCAATTGATTAAGCTCAGTTGCTCAACTTCACTACAATTGATTAAGCTCAGTTGCCTCACTTCAATTCAGCTGATTAAGCTCAGTTGCCTCACTTCACCTCAACTGATAACGCTTACATAACTATCTTCATTTCTACTAATTAAGCTCAGTTGCTTCACTTCACTTTAATTGATTCAGCTTAGTTGTCTCACTTCACTTCAATTGATTAGGCTCAGTTGCCTCACTCCACTTCAACTGATTCTGCTCACTTAACTAGCTTCACTTCAACTAATTGAGCTCACTTGCTTCACTTGACTTCAATTGATTAAGCTCAGTTGCTCAACTTCACTACAATTGATTAAGCTCAGTTGCCTCACTTCAATTCAGCTGATTAAGCTCAGTTGCCTCACTTCACCTCAACTGATAACGCTTACTTAACTAGCTTCACTTCTACTAATTAAGCTCACTTGCTGCACTTGACTTAAATTGATTAAGCTCAGTTTCTTCACTTCTATTCAGCTGAGTAAGCTCAGTTGCCTCACTTCACCTCAACTGATAACGCTCACTTAACTAGCTTCAATTCTACTAATTGAGCTAAGTTGCCTCACTTCACTTCAACTGATTCTGCTCACTTAACTAGCTTCCCTTCAACTAATTGAGCTCACTTGCTTCATTTGACTTCAATTGATTAAGCTCAGTTGCTTAACTTCACTTCAATTGATTCAGCTCAGTTGCCTCACTTCATTTCAGTTGATTAGGCTCAGTTGTCTCACTTCACTTCAACTGATTCTGCTCACTTAACTAGCTTCACTTCAACTAATTGAGCTCAGTTGCTTCACTTCACTTCAACTAATTGGACTCACTTTGTTAGCGTCACCTCAACCGATAACGCTCACTTAACTAGCTTCACTTGAACTAATAGAGCTCACTTGCTTCACTTGACTTCAATTGATTAAGCTCAGTTTCTTCACTTCTATTCAGCTGAGTAAGCTCAGTTGCCTCACTTCACCTTAACTGATAACGCTCACTTAACTAGCTTCAATTCTACTAACTGAGCTAAGTTGCCTCACTTCACTTCAACTGATTCTGCTCACTTAACTAGCTTCCCTTCAACTAATTGAGCTCACTTGCTTCATTTGACTTCAATTGATTAAGCTCAGTTGCTTAACTTTACTTCAATTGATTCAGCTCAGTTGCCTCACTTCATTTCAGTTGATTAGGCTCAGTTGTCTCACTTCACTTCAACTGATTCTGCTCACTTAACTAGCTTCACTTCAACTAACTGAGCTCAGTTGCTTCACTTCACTTCAACTAATTGAGCTCACTTGCTTCACTTGACTTCAATTGATTAAGCTCAGTTGCTTCACTTCACTTCAAGTAATTGGACTCACTTTGTTAGCGTCACCTCAACTGATAACGCTCACTTAACTAGCTTCACTTGAACTAATAGAGCTCACTTGCTTCACTTCACTACAATTGATTAAGCTCAGTTGCCTCACTTCAATTCAGTTGATTAAGCTCAGTTGCCTCACTTCACCTCAACTGATAACGCTTACTTAACTAGCTTCACTTCTACTAATTAAGCTCATTTGCTTCACTTCACTTTAATTGATTAAGCTTAGTTGTCTCACTTCACTTCAATTGATTAGGCTCAATTGCCTCACTCCACTTCAACTGATTCTGCTCACTTAACTAGCTTCACTTCAACTAATTGAGCTCACTTGCTTCACTTGACTTCAATTGATTAAGCTCAGTTGCTCAACTTCACTACAATTGATTAAGCTCAGTTGCCTCACTTTAATTCAGCTGATTAAGCTCAGTTGCCTCACTTCACCTCAACTGATAACGCTTACTTAACTAGCTTCACTTCTACTAATTAAGCTCAGTTGCTTCACTTCACTTTAATTGATTCAGCTTAGTTGTCTCACTTCACTTCAATTGATTAGGCTCAGTTGCCTCACTCCACTTCAACTGATTCTGCTCACTTAACTAGCTTCACTTCAACTAATTGAGCTCACTTGCTTCACTTGACTTCAATTGATTAAGCTCAGTTGCTCAACTTCACTACAATTGATTAAGCTCAGTTGCCTCACTTAAATTCAGCTGATTAAGCTCAGTTGCCTCACTTCACCTCAACTGATAACGCTTACTTAACTAGCTTCACTTCTACTAATTAAGCTCACTTGCTGCACTTGACTTAAATTGATTAAGCTCAGTTTCTTCACTTCTATTCAGCTGAGTAAGCTCAGTTGCCTCACTTCACCTCAACTGATAACGCTCACTTAACTAGCTTCAATTCTACTAATTGAGCTAAGTTGCCTCACTTCACTTCAACTGATTCTGCTCACTTAACTAGCTTCCCTTCAACTAATTGAGCTCACTTGCTTCATTTGACTTCAATTGATTAAGCTCAGTTGCTTAACTTCACTTCAATTGATTCAGCTCAGTTGCCTCACTTCATTTCAGTTGATTAGGCTCAGTTGTCTCACTTCACTTCAACTGATTCTGCTCACTTAACTAGCTTCACTTCAACTAATTGAGCTCAGTTGCTTCACTTCACTTCAACTAATTGGACTCACTTTGTTAGCGTCACCTCAACCGATAACGCTCACTTAACTAGCTTCACTTGAACTAATAGAGCTCACTTGCTTCACTTGACTTCAATTGATTAAGCTCAGTTTCTTCACTTCTATTCAGCTGAGTAAGCTCAGTTGCCTCACTTCACCTTAACTGATAACGCTCACTTAACTAGCTTCAATTCTACTAACTGAGCTAAGTTGCCTCACTTCACTTCAACTGATTCTGCTCACTTAACTAGCTTCCCTTCAACTAATTGAGCTCACTTGCTTCATTTGACTTCAATTGATTAAGCTCAGTTGCTTAACTTCACTTCAATTGATTCAGCTCAGTTGCCTCACTTCATTTCAGTTGATTAGGCTCAGTTGTCTCACTTCACTTCAACTGATTCTGCTCACTTAACTAGCTTCACTTCAACTAATTGAGCTCAGTTGCTTCACTTCACTTCAACTAATTGAGCTCACTTGCTTTATTTGACTTCAATTGATTAAGCTCAGTTGTTTAACTTCACTTCAATTGATTCAGCTCACTTGCTTCACTTGACTTCAATTGATTAAGCTCAGTTGCTTCACTTCTATTCAGCTGAGTAAGCTCAGTTGCCTCACTTCACTTCAACTGATAACGCTCACTTAACTAGCTTCAATTCAGCTGATTAAGCTCAGTTGCCTCACTTCACCTCAACTGATAACGCTCACTTTACCAGCTTCACTTCTACTAATTGAGCTAAGTTGCTTCACTTCACTTCAATTGGTTCAGCTCTGTTGCCTCACTTCACTTCAATTGATTAGGCTCAGTTCCCTCACTTCACTTCAACTGATTAAGCTCAGTTGCCTCACTTCACCTCAACTGATAACGCTCACTTAACTAGCTTCACTTCTACTAATTGAGCTCAGTTGACTCACTTCACTTCAATTGATTAGGCTTAGTTTCCTCACTTCACTTCAACCGATTCTGCTCACTTAACTAGCTTCACTTCAATCAATTGAGCTCACTTGCTTCACTTAACTTCAATTGATTAAGCTCAGTTGCTTCACTTCCCTTCAACTAATTGGAATCACTTTGTCAGCGTCACCTCAACTGATAACGCTCACTTAACTAGCTTCACTTCAACTAATAGAGCTCACTTGCTTCACTTGACTTCAATTGATTAAGCTCAGTTGCTTCACTTCTATTCAGCTGAGTAAGCTCAGTTGCCTCACTTCACCTCAACTGATACCGCTCACTTAACTAGCTTCACTTCTACTAATTGAGCTAAGTTGCCTCACTTCACTTCAACTGAGTCTGCTCACATAACAAGCTTCACTTCAACTGATTGAGCTCACTTGCTTCACTTGACTTCAATTGATTAAGCTCAGTTGCTTAACTTCACTTCAATTGATTCAGCTCAGTTGCCTCACTTCATTTCAGTTGATTAGGCTCAGTTGTCTCACTTCACTTCAACTGATTCTGCTCACTTAACTAGCTTCACTTCAACTAATTGAGCTTAGTTGCTTCACTTCACTTCAACTAATTGAGGTCACTTGCTTCACTTGACTTCAATTGATTAAGCTCAGTTGCTTCACTTCACTTAAATTGATTCAGCTCAGTTGCCCCACTTCATTTCAGTTGATTAGGCTCAGTTGCCTCACTTCACTTGAACTAATTCTGCTCACTTAACTAGTTGCACTTCAACTAATTGAGCACACTTGCTTCACTTGACTTCAATTGATTAAGCTCAGTTGCTTCACTTCACTTCAAGTAATTGGACTCACTTTTTTAGCGTCACCTCAACTGATAACGCTCACCTTACTAGCCTCACTTCAACTAATTGAGCTCACTTGCTTCATTTGACTTCAATTGATTAAGCTCAGTTGCTTAACTTCACTTCAATTGATTCAGCTCAATTGCCTCACTTCATTTCAGTTGATTAGGCTCAGTTGTCTCACTTCACTTCAACTGATTCTGCTCACTTAACTAGCTTCACTTCGACTAATTGAGCTCAGTTGCTTCACTTCACTTGAACTAATAGAGCTCACTTGCTTCACTTCACTACAATTGATTAAGCTCAGTTGCTTTACTTCACTTCAATTGATTCAGCTCACTTGCTTCACTTGACTTCAATTGATTAAGCTCAGTTGCTTCACTTCACTTCAAGTAATTGGACTCACTTTTTTAGCGTCACCTCAACTGATAACGCTCCCCTTACTAGCTTCACTTCAACTAATTGAGCTCACTTGCTTCATTTGACTTCAATTGATTAAGCTCAGTTGCTTAACTTCACTTCAATTGATTCAGCTCAGTTGCCTCACTTCATTTCAGTTGATTAGGCTCAGTTGCCTCACTTCACTTCAACTGATTCTGCTCACTTAACTAGAGTCACTTCAACTAATTGAGCTCACTTGCTTCACTTGACTTAAATTGATTAAGCTCAGTTGCTTCACTTCACTTCAAGTAATTGGACTCACTTTTTTAGCGTCACCTCAACTGATAACGCTCACCTTACTAGCTTCACTTCAACTAATAGAGCTTACTTGCTTCACTTCACTACAATTGATTAAGCTCAGTTGCCTCACTTCAATTCAGCTGATTAAGCTCAGTTGCCTCACTTCACCTCAACTGATAACGCTTACTTAACTAGCTTCACTTCAACTAATTGAGCTCACTTGCTTCATTTGACTTCAATTGATTAAGCTCAGTTGCTTAACTTCACTTCAATTGATTCAGCTCAGTTGCCTCACTTCACTTCAATTGATTAGGCTTAGTTTCCTCACTTCACTTCAACCGATTCTGCTCACTTAACTAGCTTCACTTCAATCAATTGAGCTCACTTGCTTCACTTAACTTCAATTGATTAAGCTCAGTTGCTTCACTTCACTTCAACTAATAGAGCTCACTTGCTTCACTTGACTTCAATTGATTAAGCTCAGTTGCTTCACTTCTATTCAGCTGAGTAAGCTCAGTTGCCTCACTTCACCTCAACTGATAACGCTCACTTAAATAGCTTCAATTCTACTAATTGAGCTAAGTTGCCTCACTTCACTTCAACTGATTCTGCTCAGTTAACTAGCTTCACTTCAACTAATTGAGCTCACTTGCTTCATTTGACTTCAATTGATTAAGCTCAGTTGCTTAACTTCACTTCAATTGATTCAGCTCAGTTGCCTCACTTCATTTCAGTTGATTAGGCTCAGTTGTCTCACTTCACTTCAACTGATTCTGCTCACTTAACTAGCTTCACTTCAACTAATTGAGCTTAGTTGCTTCACTTCACTTCAACTAATTGAGGTCACTTGCTTCACTTGACTTCAATTGATTAAGCACAGTTGCTTCACTTCACTTCAACTGATTCTGCTCACTTAACTAGATTCACTTCAACTAATTGAGCTCACTTGCTTCACTTGACTTAAATTGATTAAGCTCAGTTGCTTCACTTCACTTCAAGTAATTGGACTCACTTTGTTAGCGTCACCTCAACTGATAACGCTCCCCTTACTAGCTTCACTTCAACTAATTGAGCTCACTTGCTTCATTTGACTTCAATTGATTAAGCTCAGTTGCTTAACTTCACTTCAATTGATTCAGCTCAGTTGCCTCACTTCATTTCAGTTGATTAGGCTCAGTTGCCTCACTTCACTTCAACTGATTCTGCTCACTTAACTAGATTCACTTCAACTAATTGAGCTCACTTGCTTCACTTGACTTAAATTGATTAAGCTCAGTTGCTTCACTTCACTTCAAGTAATTGGACTCACTTTGTTAGCGTCACCTCAACTGATAACGCTCACCTTACTAGCTTCACTTCAACTAATAGAGCTTACTTGCTTCACTTCACTACAATTGATTAACCTCAGTTGCCTCACTTCAATTCAGCTGATTAAGCTCAGTTGCCTCACTTCACCTCAACTGATAACGCTTACTTAACTAGCTTCACTTCAACTAATTGAGCTCACTTGCTTCATTTGACTTCAATTGATTAAGCTCAGTTGCTTAACTTCACTTCAATTGATTCAGCTCAGTTGTCTCACTTCACTTCAACTGATTCTGCTCACTCAACTAGCTTCACTTCAACTTATTGAGCTCAGTTGCTTCACTTCACTTCAATTGATCCAGCTCAATTGCCTCACTTCATTTCAGTTGATTAGGCTCAGTTGCCTCACATCACTTCAACTGATTCTGCTCACTTAACTAGCTTTACTTCAACTAATTGAGCTCACTTGCTTCACTTGACTTCAATTGATTAAGCTCAGTTGCTTCACTTCACTTCAACTAATTGGACTCACTTTGTTAGCGTCACCACAACTGATAACGCTCACTTAACTAGCTTCACTTTAACTAATAGAGCTCACTTGCTAGAATTCACTACAATTGATTAGGCTCAGTTGCCTCACTTCACTTCTACTGATTAAGCTCAGTTGCCTCACTTCACCTCAACTGATAACGCTCACTTAACTAGCTTCACTTCTACTAATTGAGCTCAGTTGCCTCACCTCACTTCAATTGAATAGGCTCAGTTTCCTCACTTCACTTCAACCGATTCTGCTCACTTAACTAGCTTCACTTCAATCAATTGAGCTCACTTGCTTCACTTAACTTAAATTGATTAAGCTCAATTGCTTGACTTCCCTTCAACTAATTGGACTCACTTTGTTAGCGTCACCTCAACTGATAACGCTCACTTAACTAGCTTCACTTTAACTAATAGAGCTCACTTCCTAGAATTCACTACAATTGACTAGGCTCAGTTGCCTCACTTCACTTCAACTGATTAAGCTCAGTTGCCTCACTTCACCTCAACTGATAACGCTCACTTAACTAGCTTCACTTCTACTAATTGAGCTCAGTTGCCTCACCTCACTTCAATTGAATAGGCTCAGTTTCCTCACTTCACTTCAACCGATTCTGCTCACTTAACTAGCTTCACTTCAATCAATTGAGCTCACTTGCTTCACTTAACTTAAATTGATTAAGCTCAATTGCTTGACTTCCCTTCAACTAATTGGACTCACTTTGTTAGCGTCACCTCAACTGATAACGCTCACTTAACTAGCTTCACTTTAACTAATAGAGCTCACTTCCTAGAATTCACTACAATTGACTAGGCTCAGTTGCCTCACTTCACTTCTACTAATTGAGCTCAGTTGCCTCACTTCACTTCAATTGATTAGGCTCAGTTTCCTCACTTCACTTCAACCGATTCTGCTCACTTAACTAGCTTCACTTCAATCAATTGAGTTCACTTGCTTCACTTAACTTAAATTGATTAAGCTCAATTGCTTGACTTCCCCTCAACTAATTGGACTCACTTTGTTAGCGTCACCTCAACTGATAACGCTTACTTAACTAGCTTCACTTCAACTAATTGAGTTCACTTGCTTCATTTGACTTCAATTGATTAAGCTCAGTTGCTTAACTTCACTTCAATTGATTCAGCTCAGTTGCCTCACTTCATTTCAGTTGATTAGGCTCAGTTGCCTCACTTCACTTCAACTGATTCTGCTCACTTAACTAGCTTTACTTCAACTAATTGAGCTCACTTGCTTCACTTCACTTCAATTGATCCAGCTCAATTGCCTCACTTCATTTCAGTTGATTAGGCTCAGTTGCCTCACATCACTTCAACTGATTCTGCTCACTTAACTAGCTTTACTTCAACTAATTGAGCTCACTTGCTTCACTTGACTTCAATTGATTAAGCTCAGTTGCTTCACTTCACTTCAACTAATTGGACTCACTTTGTTAGCGTCACCACAACTGATAACGCTCACTTAACTAGCTTCACTTTAACTAATAGAGCTCACTTGCTAGAATTCACTACAATTGATTAGGCTCAGTTGCCTCACTTCACTTCAACTGATTAAGCTCAGTTGCCTCACTTCACCTCAACTGATAACGCTCACTTAACTAGCTTCACTTCTACTAATTGAGCTCAGTTGCCTCACTTCACTTCAATTGATTAGGCTCAGTTTCCTCACTTCACTTCAACCGATTCTGCTCACTTAACTAGCTTCACTTCAATCAATTGAGCTCACTTGCTTCTCTTAACTTAAATTGATTAAGCTCAATTGCTTGACTTCCCTTCAACTAATTGGACTCACTTTGTTAGCGTCACTACAACTGTTAACGCTCACTTAACTAGCTTCACTTGAACTAATAGAGCTCACTTGCTTCACTTCACTTCAATTGATTAAGCTAAGTTGCTTCACTTCACTTCACTTCAATTGATTAAGCTCAGTTGCCTCACTTCACCTCAACTGATAACGCTCACTTAACGTGCTTCACTTCAACTGAGTGAGCTCAGTTGCTTCACTTCAGTTAAATTGATTCAGCTCAGTTGCCTCATTTCACTTCAATTGATTAGGCTCAGTTTCTTCACTTCACTTCAACTGATTCTGCTAACTTAACTAGCTTCACTTCAACTTATTGAACTCAGTTGCTTCACTTCACTTCAATTGATTCAGCTCACTTAACTAGCTTCACTTCAATCAATTGAGCTCACTTGCTTCACTTGACTTCAATTGATTAAGCTCAGTTGCTTCACTTCACTTCAACTAATTGGACTCACTTTGTTAGCGTCACCTCAACTGATAACGCTCACTTAACTAGCTTCACTTTAACTAATAGAGCTCACTTGCTAGAATTCACTACAATTGATTAGGCTCAGTTGCCTCACTTCACTTCTACTGATTAAGCTCAGTTGCCTCACTTCACCTCAACTGATAACGCTCACTTAACTAGCTTCACTTCTACTAATTGAGCTCAGTTGCCTCACCTCACTTCAATTGAATAGGCTCAGTTTCCTCACTTCACTTCAACCGATTCTGCTCACTTAACTAGCTTCACTTCAATCAATTGAGCTCACTTGCTTCACTTAACTTAAATTGATTAAGCTCAATTGCTTGACTTCCCTTCAACTAATTGGACTCACTTTGTTAGCGTCACCTCAACTGATAACGCTCACTTAACTAGCTTCACTTTAACTAATAGAGCTCACTTCCTAGAATTCACTACAATTGACTAGGCTCAGTTGCCTCACTTCACTTCAACTGATTAAGCTCAGTTGCCTCACTTCACCTCAACTGATAACGCTCACTTAACTAGCTTCACTTCTACTAATTGAGCTCAGTTGCCTCACTTCACTTCAATTGATTAGGCTCAGTTTCCTCACTTCACTTCAACCGATTCTGCTCACTTAACTAGCTTCACTTCAATCAATTGAGCTCACTTGCTTCACTTAACTTAAATTGATTAAGCTCAATTGCTTGACTTCCCTTCAACTAATTGGACTCACTTTGTTAGCGTCACCTCAACTGATAACGCTTACTTAACTAGCTTCACTTCAACTAATTGAGCTCACTTGCTTCATTTGACTTCAATTGATTAAGCTCAGTTGCTTAACTTCACTTCAATTGATTCAGCTCAGTTGCCTCACTTCATTTCAGTTGATTAGGCTCAGTTGCCTCACTTCACTTCAACTGATTCTGCTCACTTAACTAGCTTTACTTCAACTAATTGAGCTCACTTGCTTCACTTCACTTCAATTGATCCAGCTCAATTGCCTCACTTCATTTCAGTTGATTAGGCTCAGTTGCCTCACATCACTTCAACTGATTCTGCTCACTTAACTAGCTTTACTTCAACTAATTGAGCTCACTTGCTTCACTTGACTTCAATTGATTAAGCTCAGTTGCTTCACTTCACTTCAACTAATTGGACTCACTTTGTTAGCGTCACCACAACTGATAACGCTCACTTAACTAGCTTCACTTTAACTAATAGAGCTCACTTGCTAGAATTCACTACAATTGATTAGGCTCAGTTGCCTCACTTCACTTCAACTGATTAAGCTCAGTTGCCTCACTTCACCTCAACTGATAACGCTCACTTAACTAGCTTCACTTCTACTAATTGAGCTCAGTTGCCTCACTTCACTTCAATTGATTAGGCTCAGTTTCCTCACTTCACTTCAACCGATTCTGCTCACTTAACTAGCTTCACTTCAATCAATTGAGCTCACTTGCTTCTCTTAACTTAAATTGATTAAGCTCAATTGCTTGACTTCCCTTCAACTAATTGGACTCACTTTGTTAGCGTCACTACAACTGTTAACGCTCACTTAACTAGCTTCACTTGAACTAATAGAGCTCACTTGCTTCACTTCACTTCAATTGATTAAGCTAAGTTGCTTCACTTCACTTCACTTCATTTGATTAAGCTCAGTTGCCTCACTACACTTCAGTTTATTAGGTTCAGTTGTCCCACTTCACTTCAACTGATTCTGCTCACTTAACTAGCTTCACTTCAACTAATTGAGCTCACTTGCTTCATTTGACTTCAATTGATTAAGCTCAGTTGCTTAACTTCACTTCAATTGATTCAGCTCAGTTGCCTCACTTCATTTCAGTTGATTAGGCTCAGTTGCCTCACATCACTTCAACTGATTCTGCTCACTTAACTAGCTTTACTTCAACTAATTGAGCTCACTTGCTTCACTTGACTTCAATTGATTAAGCTCAGTTGCTTCACTTCACTTCAACTAATTGGACTCACTTTGTTAGCGTCACCACAACTGATAACGCTCACTTAACTAGCTTCACTTTAACTAATAGAGCTCACTTGCTAGAATTCACTTCAATTGATTAGGCTCAGTTTCTTCACTTCACATCAACTGATTCTGCTAACTTAACTAGCTTCACTTCAACTTATTGAACTCAGTTGCTTCACTTCACTTCAATTGATTCAGCTCACTTAACTAGCTTCACTTCAATCAATTGAGCTCACTTGCTTCACTTGACTTCAATTGATTAAGCTCAGTTGCTTCACTTCACTTCAACTAATTGGACTCACTTTGTTAGCGTCACCTCAACTGATAACGCTCACTTAACTAGCTTCACTTCAACTAAAAGAGCTCACTTGCTTCACTTCACTACAATTGATTAAGCTCAGTTGCCTCACTTCAATTCAGCTGATTAAGCTCAGTTGCCTCACTTCACCTCAACTGATAACGCTCACTTAACTAGCTTCACTTCTACTAATTGAGCTAAGTTGCTTCACTTCACTTCAATTGATTCAGCCCAGTTGCCTCACTTCACTTCAATTGATTAGGCTCAGTTTCCTCACTTCACTTCAACTGATTCTGCTCACTTAACTAGCTTCACTTTAACTAATTGAGCTCACTTGCTTTACTTACTTCAATTGATTAAGCTCAGTTGCTTCACTTCTATTCAGCTGAGTAAGCTCAGTTGCCTCACTTCACCTCAACCGATTCTGCTCACTTAACTAGCTTCACTTCAATCAATTGAGCTCACTTGCTTCACTTAACTTCAATTGATTAAGCTCAATTGCTTCACTTCCCTTCAACTAATTGGACTCACTTTGTTAGCGTCACCTCAACTGATAACGCTCACTTAACTAGCTTCACTTGAACTAATAGAGCTCACTTGCTTCACTTCACTTCAATTGATTAAGCTCAGTTGCTTCACTTCTATTCAGCTGAGTAAGCTCAGTTGCCTCACTTCACCTCAACTGATAACGCTCACTTAACTAGCTTCACTTCTACTAATTGAGCTAAGTTGCGTCACTTCACTTCAACTGAGTCTGCTCACTTAACTAGCTTCACTTCAACTAATTGAGCTCACTTGCTTCACTTGACTTCAATTGATTAAGCTCAGTTGCTTAACTTCACTTCAATTGATTCAGCTCAGTTGCCTCACTTCATTTCAGTTGATTAGGCTCAGTTGTCTCACTTCACTTCAACTGATTCTGCTCACTTAACTAGCTTCACTTCAACTAATTAAACTCAGTTGCTTCACTTCACTTCAACTTATTGAGCTCACTTGCTTCACTTGACTTCAATTGATTAAGCTCAGTTGCTTCACTTCACTTCAAGTAATTGGACTCACTTTGTTAGCGTCACCTCAACTAATAACGCTTACTTAACTAGCTTCACTTCAACTGATTAAGCTCAGTTGCCTTACTTCACCTCAACTGATAACGCTCACTTAACTAGCTTCACTTCTACTAATTGAGCTCAGTTGCCTCACTTCACTTCAACTGGTTCTGCTCACTTAACTAGCTTCACTTCAACTAATTGAGCTCACTTGCTTCACTTGACTTCAATTGATTAAGCTCAGTTGCTTAACTTCACTTCAATTGATTCAGCTCAGTTGCCTCACTTCATTTCAGTTGATTAGGCTCAGTTGTCTCACTTCACTTCAACTGATTCTGCTCACTTAACTAGCTTCACTTCAACTAATTAAACTCAGTTGCTTCACTTCACTTCAATTGATTAAGCTCAGTTGCTTCACTTCTATTCAGCTGAGTAAGCTCAGTTGCCTCACTTCACCTCAACTGATAACGCTCACTTAACTAGCTTCACTTCTACTAATTGAGCTAAGTTGCGTCACTTCACTTCAACTGAGTCTGCTCACTTAACTAGCTTCACTTCAACTAATTGAGCTCACTTGCTTCACTTGACTTCAATTGATTAAGCTCAGTTGCTTAACTTCACTTCAATTGATTCAGCTCAGTTGCCTCACTTCATTTCAGTTGATTAGGCTCAGTTGTCTCACTTCACTTCAACTGATTCTGCTCACTTAACTAGCTTCACTTCAACTAATTAAACTCAGTTGCTTCACTTCACTTCAACTTATTGAGCTCACTTGCTTCACTTGACTTCAATTGATTAAGCTCAGTTGCTTCACTTCACTTCAAGTAATTGGACTCACTTTGTTAGCGTCACCTCAACTAATAACGCTTACTTAACTAGCTTCACTTCAACTGATTAAGCTCAGTTGCCTTACTTCACCTCAACTGATAACGCTCACTTAACTAGCTTCACTTCAACTAATTGAGCTCACTTGCTTTACTTGACTTCAATTGATTAAGCTCAGTTGCTTAACTTCACTTCAATTGATTCAGCTCAGTTGCCTCACTTCATTTAAGTTGATTAGGCTCAGTTGCCTCACATCACTTCAACTGATTCTGCTCACTTAACTAGCTTCACTTCAACTAATTTTGCTCAGTTGCTTCACTTCACTTCAATTGATTCAGCTCAGTTGCCTCACTTCATTTCAGTTGATTAGGCTCAGTTGCCTCACTTCACTTCAACTGCATCTGCTCACTTAACTAGGTTCACTTCAACTAATTGAGCTCAGTTGCTTCACTTCACTTCAATTGATTCAGCTCAGTTGCCTCACTTCATTTCAGTTGATTAAGCTCAGTTGCTTCACTTCACTTCAAGTAATTGGACTCACTTTGTTAGCGTCACCTCAACTAATAACGCTTACTTAACTAGCTTCACTTCAACTGATTAAGCTCAGTTGCCTTACTTCACCTCAACTGATAACGCTCACTTAACTAGCTTCACTTCTACTAATTGAGCTCAGTTGCCTCACTTCACTTCAACTGGTTCTGCTCACTTAACTAGCTTCAATTCAACTAATTGAGCTCACTTGCTTTACTTGACTTCAATTGATTAAGCTCAGTTGATTCACTTCACTTCATTTAATTGGACTCACTTTGTTAGCGTCACCACAACTGATAACGCTCACTTAACTAGCTTCACTTCAACTAATAGAGCTCACTTGCTAAACTTCACTACAATTGAATAAGCTCAGTTGCCTCACTTCAATTCAGCTGATTAAGCTCAGTTGCCTCACTTCACCTCAACTGATAACATTCACTTAACTTGCTTCATTTCAACTAATAGAGCTCACTTGCTTCACTTGACTTCAATTGATTAAGCTCAGTTGCTTCACTTCTATTCAGCTGAGTAAGCTCAGTAGCCTCACTTCATTTCAGTTTATTAGGCTCAGTTGTCTCACTTCACTTCAACTGATTCTGCTCACTTAACTAGCTTCACTTCAACTAATTGAGCTTAGTTGCTTCACTTCACTTCAACTAATTGAGCTCACTTGCTTCACTTCACTTCAATTGATTCAGCTCAGTTGCCTCACTTCATTTCAGTTGATTAGGCTCAGTTGCCTCACTTCACTTCAACTGATTCTGCTCACTTAACTAGATTCACTTCAACTAATTGAGCTCACTTGCTTCACTTGACTTCAATTGATTAAGCTCAGTTGCTTCACTTCACTTCAAGTAATTGGATTCTCTTTGTTAGCGTCACCTCAACTGATAACGCTCACCTTACTAGCTTCACTTCAACTAATTGAGCTCACTTGCTTCATTTGACTTCAATTGATTAAGCTCAGTTGCTTAACTTCACTTCAATTGATTCAGCTCAAATGCCTCACTTCATTTCAGTTGATTAGGCTCAGTTGTCTCACTTCACTTCAACTGATTCTGCTCACTTAACTAGCTTCACTTCGACTAATTGAGCTCAGTTGCTTCACTTCACTTGAACTAATAGAGCTCACTTGCTTCACTTCACTACAATTGATTAAGCTCAGTTGCTTCACTTCACTTCAATTGATTCAGCTCACTTGCTTCACTTGACTTCAATTGATTAAGCTCAGTTGCTTCACTTCACTTCAAGTAATTGGACTCACTTTGTTAGCGTCACCTCAACTGATAACGCTCACCTTACTAGCTTCACTTCAACTAATTGAGCTCACTTGCTTCACTTCACTTCAATTGATTCAGCTCAGTTGCCTCACTTCATTTCAGTTGATTAGGCTCAGTTGCCTCACTTCACTTCAACTGATTCTGCTCACTTAACTAGATTCACTTCAACTAATTGAGCTCACTTGCTTCACTTGACTTCAATTGATTAAGCTCAGTTGCTTCACTTCACTTCAAGTAATTGGACTCTCTTTGTTAGCGTCACCTCAACTGATAACGCTCACCTAACTAGCTTCACTTCAACTAATTGAGCTCACTTGCTTCATTTGACTTCAATTGATTAAGCTCAGTTGCTTAACTTCACTTCAATTGATTCAGCTCAATTGCCTCACTTCATTTCAGTTGATTAGGCTCAGTTGTCTCACTTCACTTCAACTGATTCTGCTCACTTAACTAGCTTCACTTCGACTAATTGAGCTCAGTTGCTTCACTTCACTTGAACTAATAGAGCTCACTTGCTTAACTTCACTTCAATTGATTCAGCTCAGTTGCCTCACTTCATTTCAGTTGATTAGGCTCAGTTGTCTCACTTCACTTCAACTGATTCTGCTCACTTAACTAGCTTCACTTCAACTAATTGAGCTCAGTTGCTTCACTTCACTTCAACTAATTGAGCTCACTTGCTTTATTTGACTTCAATTGATTAAGCTCAGTTGCTTAACTTCACTTCAATTGATTCAGCTCACTTGCTTCACTTGACTTCAATTGATTAAGCTCAGTTGCTTCACTTCTATTCAGCTGAGTAAGCTCAGTTGCCTCACTTCACCTCAACTGATAAATCTCACTTAACTAGCTTCAATTCAGCTGATTAAGCTCAGTTGCCTCACTTCACCTCAACTGATAACGCTCACTTTACCAGCTTCACTTCTACTAATTGAGCTAAGTTGCTTCACTTCACTTCAATTGGTTCAGCTCAGTTGCCTCACTTCACCTCAAATGATAACGCTCACTTAACTAGCTTCACTTCTACTAATTGAGCTCGGTTGACTCACTTCACTTCAATTGATTAGGCTTAGTTTCCTCACTTCACTTCAACCGATTCTGCTCACTTTACTAGCTTCACTTCAATCAATTGAGCTCACTTGCTTCACTTAACTTCAATTGATTAAGCTCAGTTGCTTCACTTCCTTTCAACTAATTGGAATCACTTTGTCAGCGTCACCTCAACTGATAACGCTCACTTAACTAGCTTCACTTCAACTAATAGAGCTCACTTGCTTCACTTGACTTCAATTGATTAAACTCAGTTGCTTCACTTCTATTCAGCTGAGTAAGCTCAGTTGCCTCACTTCACCTCAACTGATAACGCTCACTTAAATAGCTTCAATTCTACTAATTAAGCTAAGTTGCCTCACTTCACTTCAACTGATTCTGCTCACTTAACTAGCTTCACTTCAACTAATTGAGCTCACTTGCTTCATTTGACTTCAATTGATTAAGCTCAGTTGCTTAACTTCACTTCAATTGATTCAGCTCAGTTGCCTCACTTCATTTCAGTTGATTAGGCTCAGTTGTCTCACTTCACTTCAACTGATTCTGCTCACTTAACTAGCTTCACTTCAACTAATTGAGCTTAGTTGCTTCACTTCACTTCAACTAATTGGAATCACTTTGTCAGCGTCACCTCAACTGATAACGCTCACTTAACTAGCTTCACTTCAACTAATAGAGCTCACTTGCTTCACTTGACTTCAATTGATTAAGCTCAGTTGCTTCACTTCTATTCAGCTGAGTAAGCTCAGTTGCCTCACTTCACCTCAACTGATAACGCTCACTTAAATAGCTTCAATTCTACTAATTAAGCTAAGTTGCCTCACTTCACTTCAACTGATTCTGCTCACTTAACTAGCTTCACTTCAACTAATTGAGCTCACTTGCTTCACTTGACTTCAATTGATTAAGCTCAGTTGCTTCACTTCACTTAAATTGATTCAGCTCAGTTGCCTCACTTCATTTCAGTTGATTAGGCTCAGTTGCCTCACTTCACTTGAACTGATTCTGCTCACTTAACTAGATTCACTTCAACTAATTGAGCACACTTGCTTCACTTGACTTCAATTGATTAAGCTCAGTTGCTTCACTTCACTTCAAGTAATTGGACTCACTTTGTTAGCGTCACCTCAACTGATAACGCTCACCTTACTAGCTTCACTTCAACTAATTGAGCTCACTTGCTTCATTTGACTTCAATTGATTAAGCTCAGTTGCTTAACTTCACTTCAATTGATTCAGCTCACTTGCTTCGCTTGACTTCAATTGTTAAGCTCAGTTGCTTCACTTCACTTCAAGTAATTGGACTCACTTTGTTAGCGTCACCTCAACTGATAACGCTCACCTTACTAGCTTCACTTCAACTAATTGAGCTCACTTGCTTCATTTGACTTCAATTGATTAAGCTCAGTTGCTTAACTTCACTTCAATTGATTCAGCTCAGTTGCCTCACTTCATTTCAGTTGATTAGGCTCAGTTGTCTCACTTCACTTCAACTGATTCTGCTCACTTAACTAGCTTCACTTCAACTAATTGAGCTTAGTTGCTTCACTTCACTTCAACTAATTGGAATCACTTTGTCAGCGTCACCTCAACTGATAACGCTCACTTAACTAGCTTCACTTCAACTAATAGAGCTCACTTGCTTCACTTGACTTCAATTGATTAAGCTCAGTTGCTTCACTTCTATTCAGCTGAGTAAGCTCAGTTGCCTCACTTCACCTCAACTGATAACGCTCACTTAAATAGCTTCAATTCTACTAATTAAGCTAAGTTGCCTCACTTCACTTCAACTGATTCTGCTCACTTAACTAGCTTCACTTCAACTAATTGAGCTCACTTGCTTCACTTGACTTCAATTGATTAAGCTCAGTTGCTTCACTTCACTTAAATTGATTCAGCTCAATTGCCTCACTTCATTTCAGTTGATTAGGCTAAGTTGTCTCACTTCACTTCAACTGATTCTGCTCACTTAACTAGCTTCACTTCGACTAATTGAGCTCAGTTGCTTCACTTCACTTGAACTAATAGAGCTCACTTGCTTCACTTCACTACAATTGATTAAGCTCAGTTGCTTCACTTCACTTCAATTGATTCAGCTCACTTGCTTCGCTTGACTTCAATTGATTAAGCTCAGTTGCTTCACTTCACTTCAAGTAATTGGACTCACTTTGTTAGCGTCACCTCAACTGACAACGCTCCCCTTACTAGCTTCACTTCAACTAATTGAGCTCACTTGCTTAATTTGACTTCAATTGATTAAGCTCAGTTGCTTAACTTCACTTCAATTGATTCAGCTCAGTTGCCTCACTTCATTTCAGTTGATTAGGCTCAGTTGCCTCACTTCACTTCAACTGATTCTGCTCACTTAACTAGATTCACTTCAACTAATTGAGCTCACTTGCTTCACTTGACTTCAATTGATTAAGCTCAGTTGCTTCACTTCACTTCAAGTAATTGGACTCACTTTGTTAGCGTCACCTCAACTGATAACGCTCACCTTACTAGCTTCACTTCAACTAATAGAGCTTACTTGCTTCACTTCACTACAATTGATTAAGCTCAGTTGCCTCACTTCAATTCAGCTGATTAAGCTCAGTTGCCTCACTTCACCTCAACTGATAACGCTTACTTAACTAGCTTCACTTCAACTAATTGAGCTCACTTGCTTCATTTGACTTCAATTGATTAAGCTCAGTTGCTTAACTTCACTTCAATTGATTCAGCTCAGTTGCCTCACTTCATTTCAGTTGATTAGGCTCAGTTGCCTCACTTCACTTCAACTGATTCTGCTCACTTAACTAGATTCACTTCAACTAATTGAGCTCACGTGCTTCATTTGACTTCAATTGATTAAGCTCAGTTGCTTAACTTCACTTCAATTGATTCAGCTCAGTTGCCTCACTTCATTTCAGTTGATTAGGCTCAGTTGCCTCACTTCACTTCAACTGATTCTGCTCACTTAACTAGATTCACTTCAACTAATTGAGCTCACTTGGTTCACTTGACTTCAATTGATTAAGCTCAGTTGCTTTACTTCACTTCAACTAATTGGACTCACTTTGTTAGCGTCACCACAACTGATAACACTCACTTAACTAGCTTCACTTTAACTAATAGAGCTCACTTGCTAAACTTCACTACAATTGAATAAGCTCAGTTGCCTCACTTCAATTCAGCTGATTAAGCTCAGTTGCCTCACTTCACCTCAACTGATAACGCTCACTTTACTAGCTTCACTTCTACTAATTGAGCTAAGTTGCTTCACTTCTGTTCAATTGATTCAGCTCAGTTGCCACACTTCATTTCAGTTGATTAGGCTCAGTTGTCTCACTTCACTTCAACTGATTCTGCTCACTCAACTAGCTTCACTTCAACTTATTGAGCTCAGTTTCTTCACTTCACTTCAATTGATCCAGCTCAATTGCCTCACTTCATTTCAGTTGATTAGGCTCAGTTGCCTCACATCACTTCAACTGATTCTGCTCACTTAACTAGCTTTACTTCAACTAATTGAGCTCACTTGCTTCACTTGACTTCAATTGATTAAGCTCAGTTGCTTCACTTCACTTCAACTAATTGGACTCACTTTGTTAGCGTCACCACAACTGATAACGCTCACTTAACTAGCTTCACTTTAACTAATAGAGCTCACTTGCTAGAATTTACTACAATTGATTAGGCTCAGTTGCCTCACTTCACTTCAACTGATTAAGCTCAGTTGCCTCACTTCACCTCAACTGATAACGCTCACTTAACTAGCTTCACTTCTACTAATTGAGCTCAGTTGCCTCACTTCATTTCAGTTGATTAGGCTCAGTTGCCTCACATCACTTCAACTGATTCTGCTCACTTAACTAGCTTTACTTCAACTAATTGAGCTCACTTGCTTCACTTGACTTCAATTGATTAAGCTCAGTTGCTTCACTTCACTTCAACTAATTGGACTCACTTTGTTAGCGTCACCACAACTGATAACACTCACTTAACTAGCTTCACTTTAACTAATAGAGCTCACTTGCTAAACTTCACTACAATTGAATAAGCTCAGTTGCCTCACTTCAATTCAGCTGATTAAGCTCAGTTGCCTCACTTCACCTCAACTGATAACGCTCACTTTACTAGCTTCACTTCTACTAATTGAGCTCAGTTGCTTAACTTCACTTCAATTGATTCAGCTCAGTTGCCTCACTTCATTTCAGTTGATTAGGCTCAGTTGCCTCACTTCACTTCAACTGATTCTGCTCACTTAACTAGATTCACTTCAACTAATTGAGCTCACGTGCTTCATTTGACTTCAATTGATTAAGCTCAGTTGCTTAACTTCACTTCAATTGATTCAGCTCAGTTGCCTCACTTCATTTCAGTTGATTAGGCTCAGTTTCCTCACTTCACTTCAACCGATTCTGCTCACTTAACTAGCTTCACTTCAATCAATTGAGCTCACTTGCTTCACTTGACTTCAATTGATTAAGCTCAGTTGCTTCACTTCACTTCAACTAATTGGACTCACTTTGTTAGCGTCACCTCAACTGATAACGCTCACTTAACTAGCTTCACTTGAACTAATAGAGCTCACTTGCTTCACTTCACTTCAATTGATTAAGCTAAGTTGCTTCACTTCACTTCACTTCAATTGATTAAGCTCAGTTGCCTCACTTCACCTCAACTGATAACGCTCACTTAACTTGCTTCACTTCAACTGATTGAGCTCAGTTGCCTCACTTCACTTCAATTGATTAGGCTCAGTTTCCTCACTTCACTTCAACCGATTCTGCTCACTTAACTAGCTTCACTTCAATCAATTGAGCTCACTTGCTTCACTTGACTTCAATTGATTAAGCTCAGTTGCTTCACTTCACTTCAACTAATTGGACTCACTTTGTTAGCGTCACCTCAACTGATAACGCTCACTTAACTAGCTTCACTTGAACTAATAGAGCTCACTTGCTTCACTTCACTTCAATTGATTAAGCTAAGTTGCTTCACTTCACTTCACTTCAATTGATTAAGCTCAGTTGCTTCACTTCAGTTAAATTGATTCAGCTCAGTTGCCTCATTTCACTTCAATTGATTAGGCTCAGTTTCTTCACTTCACTTCAACTGATTCTGCTCACTTAACTAGCTTCACTTCAACTAATTGAACTCAGTTGCTTCACTTCACTTCAATCGATTCAGGTCACTTAACTACCTGCACTTCAACTAATTGAGCTCACTTGCTTCACTTGACTTAAATTGATTAAGCTCAGTTGCTTCACTTCACTTCAACTAATTGGACTCACTTTGTTAGCGTCACCTCAACTGATAACGCTCACTTAACTAGCTTCACTTCAACTAAAAGATCTCACTTGCTTCACTTCACTACAATTGATTAAGCTCAGTTGCCTCACTTCAATTCAGCTGATTAAGCTCAGTTGCCTCACTTCACCTCAACTGATAACGCTCACTTAACTAGCTTCACTTCTACTAATTGAGCTAAGTTGCTTCACTTCACTTCAATTGATTCAGACCAGTTGCCTCACTTCACTTCAATTGATTAGGCTCAGTTTCCTCACTTCACTTCAACTGATTCTGCTCACTTAACTAGCTTCACTTTAACTAATTGAGCTCACTTGCTTTACTTACTTCAATTGATTAGGCTCAGTTGCTTCACTTCTATCCAGCTGAGTAAGCTCAGTTGCCTCACTTCACCTCAACCGATTCTGCTCACTTAACTAGCTTCACTTCAATCAATTGAGCTCACTTGCTTCACTTAACTTTAATTGATTAAGCTCAATTGCTTTACTTCCCTTCAACTAATTGGACTCACTTTGTTAGCGTCACCTCAACTGATAACGCTCACTTAACTAGCTTCACTTGAACTAATAGAGCTCACTTGCTTCACTTCACTTCAATTGATTAAGCTCAGTTGCCTCACTTTAATTCAGCTGAGTAAGCTCAGTTGCCTCACTTCACCTCAACTGATAACGCTCACTTAACTAGCTTCACTTCTACTAATTGAGCTAAGTTGCCTCATTTCACTTCAACTGAGTCTGCTCACTTAACTAGCTTCACTTCAACTAATTGAGCTCACTTGCTTCACTTGACTTCAATTGATTAAGCTCAGTTGCTTAACTTCACTTCAATTGATTCAGCTCAGTTGCCTCACTTCATTTCAGTTGATTAGGCTCAGTTGTCTCACTTCACTTCAACTGATTCTGCTCACTTAACTAGCTTCACTTCAACTAATTAAACTCAGTTGCTTCACTTCACTTCAACTAATTGAGCTCACTTGCTTCACTTGACTTCAATTGATTAAGCTCAGTTGCTTCACTTCACTTCAAGTAATTGGACTCACTTTGTTAGCGTCACCTCAACTAATAACGCTTACTTAACTAGCTTCACTTCAACTGATTAAGCTCAGTTGCCTTACTTCACCTCAACTGATAACGCTCACTTAACTAGCTTCACTTCTACTAATTGAGCTCAGTTGCCTCACTTCACTTCAACTGGTTCTGCTCACTTAACTAGCTTCAATTCAACTAATTGAGCTCACTTGCTTCACTTGACTTCAATTGATTAAGCTCGGTTGCTTAACTTCACTTCAATTGATTCAGCTCAATTGCCTCACTTCATTTCAGTTGATTAGGCTCAGTTGTCTCACTTCACTTCAACTGATTCTGCTCACTTAACTAGCTTCACTTCGACTAATTGAGCTCAGTTGCTTCACTTTACTTGAACTAATAGAGCTCACTTGCTTCACTTCACTACAATTTATTAAGCTCAGTTGCTTCACTTCAATTCAATTGATTCAGCTCACTTGCTTCACTTGACTTTAATTGATTAAGCTCAGTTGCTTCACTTCACTTCAAGTAATTGGACTCACTTTTTTAGCGTCACCTCAACTGATAACGCTCACCTTACTAGCTTCACTTCAACTAATAGAGCTTACTTGCTTCACTTCACTACAATTGATTAAGCTCAGTTGCCTCACTTCAATTCAGCTGATTAAGCTCAGTTGCCTCACTTCACCTCAACTGATAACGCTTACTTAACTAGCTTCACTTCAACTAATTGAGCTCACTTGCTTCATTTGACTTCAATTGATTAAGCTCAGTTGCTTAACTTCACTTCAATTGATTCAGCTCAGTTGCCTCACTTCACTTCAATTGATTAGGCTTAGTTTCCTCACTTCACTTCAACCGATTCTGCTCACTTAACTAGCTTCACTTCAATCAATTGAGCTCACTTGCTTCACTTAACTTCAATTGATTAAGCTCAGTTGCTTCACTTCACTTCAACTAATAGAGCTCACTTGCTTCACTTGACTTCAATTGATTAAGCTCAGTTGCTTCACTTCTATTCAGCTGAGTAAGCTCAGTTGCCTCACTTCACCTCAACTGATAACGCTCACTTAAATAGCTTCAATTCTACTAATTGAGCTAAGTTGCCTCACTTCACTTCAACTGATTCTGCTCACTTAACTAGCTTCACTTCAACTAATTGAGCTCACTTGCTTCATTTGACTTCAATTGATTAAGCTCAGTTGCTTAACTTCACTTCAACTAATTGGACTCACTTTGTTAGCGTCACCACAACTGATAACACTCACTTAACTAGCTTCACTTTAACTAATAGAGCTCACTTGCTAAACTTCACTACAATTGAATAAGCTCAGTTGCCTCACTTCAATTCAGCTGATTAAGCTCAGTTGCCTCACTTCACCTCAACTGATAACGCTCACTTTACTAGCTTCACTTCTACTAATTGAGCTAAGTTGCTTCACTTCTGTTCAATTGATTCAGCTCAGTTGCCACACTTCATTTCAGTTGATTAGGCTCAGTTGTCTCACTTCACTTCAACTGATTCTGCTCACTCAACTAGCTTCACTTCAACTTATTGAGCTCAGTTTCTTCACTTCACTTCAATTGATCCAGCTCAATTGCCTCACTTCATTTCAGTTGATTAGGCTCAGTTGCCTCACATCACTTCAACTGATTCTGCTCACTTAACTAGCTTTACTTCAACTAATTGAGCTCACTTGCTTCACTTGACTTCAATTGATTAAGCTCAGTTGCTTCACTTCACTTCAACTAATTGGACTCACTTTGTTAGCGTCACCACAACTGATAACGCTCACTTAACTAGCTTCACTTTAACTAATAGAGCTCACTTGCTAGAATTTACTACAATTGATTAGGCTCAGTTGCCTCACTTCACTTCAACTGATTAAGCTCAGTTGCCTCACTTCACCTCAACTGATAACGCTCACTTAACTAGCTTCACTTCTACTAATTGAGCTCAGTTGCCTCACTTCATTTCAGTTGATTAGGCTCAGTTGCCTCACATCACTTCAACTGATTCTGCTCACTTAACTAGCTTTACTTCAACTAATTGAGCTCACTTGCTTCACTTGACTTCAATTGATTAAGCTCAGTTGCTTCACTTCACTTCAACTAATTGGACTCACTTTGTTAGCGTCACCACAACTGATAACACTCACTTAACTAGCTTCACTTTAACTAATAGAGCTCACTTGCTAAACTTCACTACAATTGAATAAGCTCAGTTGCCTCACTTCAATTCAGCTGATTAAGCTCAGTTGCCTCACTTCACCTCAACTGATAACGCTCACTTTACTAGCTTCACTTCTACTAATTGAGCTCAGTTGCTTAACTTCACTTCAATTGATTCAGCTCAGTTGCCTCACTTCATTTCAGTTGATTAGGCTCAGTTGCCTCACTTCACTTCAACTGATTCTGCTCACTTAACTAGATTCACTTCAACTAATTGAGCTCACGTGCTTCATTTGACTTCAATTGATTAAGCTCAGTTGCTTAACTTCACTTCAATTGATTCAGCTCAGTTGCCTCACTTCATTTCAGTTGATTAGGCTCAGTTTCCTCACTTCACTTCAACCGATTCTGCTCACTTAACTAGCTTCACTTCAATCAATTGAGCTCACTTGCTTCACTTGACTTCAATTGATTAAGCTCAGTTGCTTCACTTCACTTCAACTAATTGGACTCACTTTGTTAGCGTCACCTCAACTGATAACGCTCACTTAACTAGCTTCACTTGAACTAATAGAGCTCACTTGCTTCACTTCACTTCAATTGATTAAGCTAAGTTGCTTCACTTCACTTCACTTCAATTGATTAAGCTCAGTTGCCTCACTTCACCTCAACTGATAACGCTCACTTAACTTGCTTCACTTCAACTGATTGAGCTCAGTTGCCTCACTTCACTTCAATTGATTAGGCTCAGTTTCCTCACTTCACTTCAACCGATTCTGCTCACTTAACTAGCTTCACTTCAATCAATTGAGCTCACTTGCTTCACTTGACTTCAATTGATTAAGCTCAGTTGCTTCACTTCACTTCAACTAATTGGACTCACTTTGTTAGCGTCACCTCAACTGATAACGCTCACTTAACTAGCTTCACTTGAACTAATAGAGCTCACTTGCTTCACTTCACTTCAATTGATTAAGCTAAGTTGCTTCACTTCACTTCACTTCAATTGATTAAGCTCAGTTGCTTCACTTCAGTTAAATTGATTCAGCTCAGTTGCCTCATTTCACTTCAATTGATTAGGCTCAGTTTCTTCACTTCACTTCAACTGATTCTGCTCACTTAACTAGCTTCACTTCAACTAATTGAACTCAGTTGCTTCACTTCACTTCAATCGATTCAGGTCACTTAACTACCTGCACTTCAACTAATTGAGCTCACTTGCTTCACTTGACTTAAATTGATTAAGCTCAGTTGCTTCACTTCACTTCAACTAATTGGACTCACTTTGTTAGCGTCACCTCAACTGATAACGCTCACTTAACTAGCTTCACTTCAACTAAAAGATCTCACTTGCTTCACTTCACTACAATTGATTAAGCTCAGTTGCCTCACTTCAATTCAGCTGATTAAGCTCAGTTGCCTCACTTCACCTCAACTGATAACGCTCACTTAACTAGCTTCACTTCTACTAATTGAGCTAAGTTGCTTCACTTCACTTCAATTGATTCAGACCAGTTGCCTCACTTCACTTCAATTGATTAGGCTCAGTTTCCTCACTTCACTTCAACTGATTCTGCTCACTTAACTAGCTTCACTTTAACTAATTGAGCTCACTTGCTTTACTTACTTCAATTGATTAGGCTCAGTTGCTTCACTTCTATCCAGCTGAGTAAGCTCAGTTGCCTCACTTCACCTCAACCGATTCTGCTCACTTAACTAGCTTCACTTCAATCAATTGAGCTCACTTGCTTCACTTAACTTTAATTGATTAAGCTCAATTGCTTTACTTCCCTTCAACTAATTGGACTCACTTTGTTAGCGTCACCTCAACTGATAACGCTCACTTAACTAGCTTCACTTGAACTAATAGAGCTCACTTGCTTCACTTCACTTCAATTGATTAAGCTCAGTTGCCTCACTTTAATTCAGCTGAGTAAGCTCAGTTGCCTCACTTCACCTCAACTGATAACGCTCACTTAACTAGCTTCACTTCTACTAATTGAGCTAAGTTGCCTCATTTCACTTCAACTGAGTCTGCTCACTTAACTAGCTTCACTTCAACTAATTGAGCTCACTTGCTTCACTTGACTTCAATTGATTAAGCTCAGTTGCTTAACTTCACTTCAATTGATTCAGCTCAGTTGCCTCACTTCATTTCAGTTGATTAGGCTCAGTTGTCTCACTTCACTTCAACTGATTCTGCTCACTTAACTAGCTTCACTTCAACTAATTAAACTCAGTTGCTTCACTTCACTTCAACTAATTGAGCTCACTTGCTTCACTTGACTTCAATTGATTAAGCTCAGTTGCTTCACTTCACTTCAAGTAATTGGACTCACTTTGTTAGCGTCACCTCAACTAATAACGCTTACTTAACTAGCTTCACTTCAACTGATTAAGCTCAGTTGCCTTACTTCACCTCAACTGATAACGCTCACTTAACTAGCTTCACTTCTACTAATTGAGCTCAGTTGCCTCACTTCACTTCAACTGGTTCTGCTCACTTAACTAGCTTCAATTCAACTAATTGAGCTCACTTGCTTCACTTGACTTCAATTGATTAAGCTCGGTTGCTTAACTTCACTTCAATTGATTCAGCTCAATTGCCTCACTTCATTTCAGTTGATTAGGCTCAGTTGTCTCACTTCACTTCAACTGATTCTGCTCACTTAACTAGCTTCACTTCGACTAATTGAGCTCAGTTGCTTCACTTTACTTGAACTAATAGAGCTCACTTGCTTCACTTCACTACAATTTATTAAGCTCAGTTGCTTCACTTCAATTCAATTGATTCAGCTCACTTGCTTCACTTGACTTTAATTGATTAAGCTCAGTTGCTTCACTTCACTTCAAGTAATTGGACTCACTTTTTTAGCGTCACCTCAACTGATAACGCTCACCTTACTAGCTTCACTTCAACTAATAGAGCTTACTTGCTTCACTTCACTACAATTGATTAAGCTCAGTTGCCTCACTTCAATTCAGCTGATTAAGCTCAGTTGCCTCACTTCACCTCAACTGATAACGCTTACTTAACTAGCTTCAGTTCAACTAATTGATCTCACTTGCTTCATTTGACTTCAATTGATTAAGCTCAGTTGCTTAACTTCACTTCAATTGATTCAGCTCAGTTGCCTCACTTCACTTCAATTGATTAGGCTTAGTTTCCTCACTTCACTTCAACCGATTCTGCTCACTTAACTAGCTTCACTTCAATCAATTGAGCTCACTTGCTTCACTTAACTTCAATTGATTAAGCTCAGTTGCTTCACTTCACTTCAACTAATAGAGCTCACTTGCTTCACTTGACTTCAATTGATTAAGCTCAGTTGCTTCACTTCTATTCAGCTGAGTAAGCTCAGTTGCCTCACTTCACCTCAACTGATAACGCTCACTTAAATAGCTTCAATTCTACTAATTGAGCTAAGTTGCCTCACTTCACTTCAACTGATTCTGCTCACTTAACTAGCTTCACTTCAACTAATTGAGCTCACTTGCTTCATTTGACTTCAATTGATTAAGCTCAGTTGCTTAACTTCACTTCAATTGATTCAGCTCAGTTGCCTCACTTCATTTCAGTTGATTAGACTCAGTTGTCTCACTTCACTTCAACTGATTCTGCTCACTTAACTAGCTTCACTTCAACTAATTGAGCTTAGTTGCTTCACTTCACTTCAACTAATTGAGGTCACTTGCTTCACTTGACTTCAATTGATTAAGCACAGTTGCTTCACTTCACTTCAACTGATTCTGCTCACTTAACTAGATTCACTTCAACTAATTGAGCTCACTTGCTTCACTTGACTTCAATTGATTAAGCTCAGTTGCTTCACTTCACTTCAAGTAATTGGACTCACTTTGTTAGCGTCACCTCAACTGATAACGCTCCCCTTACTAGCTTCACTTCAACTAATTGAGCTCACTTGCTTCATTTGACTTCAATTGATTAAGCTCAGTTGCTTAACTTCACTTCAATTGATTCAGCTCAGTTGCCTCACTTCATTTCAGTTGATTAGGCTCAGTTGCCTCACTTCACTTCAACTGATTCTGCTCACTTAACTAGATTCACTTCAACTAATTGAGCTCACTTGCTTCACTTGACTTAAATTGATTAAGCTCAGTTGCTTCACTTCACTTCAAGTAATTGGACTCACTTTGTTAGCGTCAGCTCAACTGATAACGCTCACCTTACTAGCTTCACTTCAACTAATAGAGCTTACTTGCTTCACTTCACTACAATTGATTAAGCTCAGTTGCCTCACTTCAATTCAGCTGATTAAGCTCAGTTGCCTCACTTCACCTCAACTGATAACGCTTACTTAACTAGCTTCACTTCAACTAATTGAGCTCACTTGCTTCATTTGACTTCAATTGATTAAGCTCAGTTGCTTAACTTCACTTCAATTGATTCAGCTCAGTTGTCTCACTTCACTTCAACTGATTCTGCTCACTCAACTAGCTTCACTTCAACTTATTGAGCTCAGTTGCTTCACTTCACTTCAATTGATCCAGCTCAATTGCCTCACTTCATTTCAGTTGATTAGGCTCAGTTGCCTCACATCACTTCAACTGATTCTGCTCACTTAACTAGCTTTACTTCAACTAATTGAGCTCACTTGCTTCACTTGACTTCAATTGATTAAGCTCAGTTGCTTCACTTCACTTCAGCTAATTGGACTCACTTTGTTAGCGTCACCACAACTGATAACGCTCACTTAACTAGCTTCACTTTAACTAATAGTGCTCACTTGCTAGAATTCACTACAATTGATTAGGCTCAGTTGCCTCACTTCACTTCAACTGATTAAGCTCAGTTGCCTCACTTCACCTCAACTGATAACGCTCACTTAACTAGCTTCACTTCTACTAATTGAGCTCAGTTGCCTCACCTCACTTCAATTGAATAGGCTCAGTTTCCTCACTTCACTTCAACCGATTCTGCTCACTTAACTAGCTTCACTTCAATCAATTGAGCTCACTTGCTTCACTTAACTTAAATTGATTAAGCTCAATTGCTTGACTTCCCTCAAAAAGCATCAATTTATACAATAGAGGATTAATCTCAAGCTCTTTCAAAAATCAAGAACATGCAAACATATATAAATATTTTGCTTCGAAAAATTTTTAAATATAGCTTTTGAAACATTCGAACTCAATTTAAATATTTTCCGTTTTTATTTGAATTTTCTACTTTAAATCAGCTGTTTTGTTTATTTTCGAAGTAGACTATAAGAATAAATGTTGAAAAAGAATAATAAAAATTATAAATGCATAGCGATTATTTGAAGAAAGACAAAGACGGAAGATCAATATGAATTATAATTGTATGAATGTTTTTTTTTTTTTGTAATGATGAATTATTTTTGTTTAGTTTTTTTTTTTTTTTCAAATATTTTATCAATTTATTTAAAATAATTACATATATGAAAAATAAAAATTATTTGAGGATCGCCTAGAAAATTTTTTTTAGAAAACTAAAATATTTAAGCGTTTTTTTCATACAACAATTAATTTTTCCCATAGTTTTTGTTTACTAATTATGAATAGAGGAAAATACCCAGTAACGAGCACCCTTAAAAAAAATTTTGGACTTTTTCCTTATACCACGGTTAAAGTATTTGATAAATAATTCCAACCAAGAGTAAAATAAATTTTCTGAAGGGTCTAGATTTGCAATTTAACGCAAAAAATATGTTTTTATTTCAGTAAAATTATTAAAATTATGAAAAAAATCAAAATTCGTGAAGACCAGTAACGAGCCCCCTTTTCGCCAGTAACGAGCCCATGAAAAGAGCTAGTAACGAGCAGTGCCAAAAATAAAATATTTTAATAATAAAAGTGTTATAAAGTGCTAGAAATTAAGTTTTAACTAATTTAAAATGTAATTTCAAAAAAATTAGCTATTTATCGCTTTTTTTTAGTAAAATATAAAGGAAATAAATATTCATCTCCTTAACGAAAACGTAATACTCATCTCCTTAACGAAAATGTTAAGAAAAATGCCATTTTGAGTAGCACTTTATATTTATTAGAATTATATTTAAAATAAGAGTTTGTTATGATAAACCATCCACGCATTGCAAGGATAATATATTTTTCTAAGTACATATATAGCAAATATTCACCTGTATTTTTATAAAAATATCTTAGTTATAGAATAAAATAAAGCCAAGGGCTCGTTACTGCCGGAGTGCTCGTTACTGGGTATTCTACCCTAGTTCTTTTTAAATTGTATTTTTCTTAAAAATTTCATTTCTATTGTTTTTTTTTTTTTGAATACACTAATGCACATCAGCTGACTTTGGTTTATTTTCGAAGTAGATAACAAAAGTAGGAAGGATTAAGAAAATACGCAAAAAGAATAATACAAATTATAAACGCATATCGATCATTTGAAGATAGACAAAGACAGAAGATCAATATGAATTATAATTGTATAAATGTTTTTTGAAATAATGTTTTTTCTTTTTTTTTTAATTTTTTTTTTTACTTTAATTTTACTTAAATATAGATACAGTATAAGCTCAGTAATTTGAACCTCTTTATTTTCAACGCCTAAATTTCTAAAATTAGCTAATAATGTTATGTAATTTTGTAAAGGGGTTTTTCTGATTTATACTTTTCGAAATAGGATGAAATAAAAACAAGTTAAATATGTACATATTACCTGATTTAAAATTCACTTTATAATCGTCATATTCAATTTTGTAATTATTTTTTCAAAAATACAAATGAATTTATTACAACACTATTTGGTATTTTTGTTTAAAATAGTGTTGAAAGTGTAAATTTGTTTTTGTGTGCAATTTTTTCAACTGTTCTAAAATTTTAACAAGGTCAGTTTAAATTAGTTCAAATTATCGAGTTTACACTGTTAGGTATAATTTCTACTTATTTTCTATTGAATGAATATTGAAAATCATTGTTGCAAGTTTTATGAAATGTTATTGTGGTTGTGCTTCAAAATACATGACATAAAAATGTTATTTGGTAACAATAAAATCTTTTTTGTTTCACTTTAAATTTTTTTAAAATATTTTACAAATTTTATGTATGTAAAATAATTTGTATGGAAAATTTGTCATGTAACCCTGGGATTGGCTGATCGTATACAAATGTATACATTCGGACTTTGAGTCTTAAATGCAGAAACACGAATTTGGTCGTGCGTATACAAATGTATACCATATGTACATTTTATATGGAGATTTTGAAATTTTTTTTTCAAAAAACGATATCTCAGCATCCCGTGGACAAAAAACTAATATTTTCATATTGAATATTTTAATCCAAAAATAATAGTTTTTGATTCAGAGGATGCTGAGATACAGACCTTCAAAGTCAAATTGAAGTCTTAATTATGTTTGAATTTGTATATGTATGAAAATTTCGATAAGTAAAAATAGTACAAAATCGCATGGGTTGATTAAAAAGGACTTTTCAACAAATATTAGGGTAAAAAAATTACGGTTTTTGGTCCACGGGATGCTGAGATATCGTTTTTTGAAAAAAAATTTCAAAATCTCCATATAAAATGTATGGTATACATTTGTATACGCACGACCAAATTCGTGTTTTTGCATAGGTAAAAAGAAATATTTTGTTCTACCAATTTTGAGCTAGGACGTTGAAAATTGGGATGTATAGTGAGGACCTTCCAATGAAGGAATTGGTGAAGTTTCATGTTTTCCTAGCTCGAAGGGATCATATTTAAATTAAGACTCAAAGTCCGAATGTATACATTTGTATAAGATCAGCCAATCCCAGGGTTACATGACAAATTTTCCATACAAATTATTTTACGTATGTAAATAAAATTTGTAAAATATTTTAAAAAAAAATTTTAAGTGAAATAAAAAAGATTTTATTGTTACCAAATAACTAAAAATCTTGAAATTTGACAAAAAAGAAAAAAAAATCATCATGCGAATGAATGAATTATCATTATTTAATAAGAACTATAAAATGCAATATGAAAATGAACAAGAAGCAGTATATTTTAAAAAACATGAAAATTAAAAATATTTTTTCATTTCTCACATATCACAAAAAAACGTGATAATTAATATCATCAACAATAATTGTACACAGTTGTATTATTATATTTTTGTTTTTCGAAACAAAATATAAATATCCAAAAATGTATACAATAAGAATCAAAACAAAATTTAAAAATATCATATGGTATACAAAAACAAATAAAGCATTTATAATGAATATTATAATTATGGGCGTGTTTTTCATTATTTTTTATTTCTTAAATTTACTTTACATGCTTCTTCTTTTCACATTTCTCCTCTTGAAATCTTATACAGCCAATCATATCATGAGCTTATTCGAAGCAAAATTATTCCCCTTTTTATATTATTTTTGCAAACATACAGACATGAAAATTCAAAAATTTGAATTTAACGGCTACAATAAACCTCTATATACTTGATGCTTTTTGCTTCCCTTCAACTAATTGGACTCACTTTGTTAGCGTCACCTCAACTGATAACGCTCACTTAACTAGCTTCACTTTAACTAATAGAGCTCACTTCCTAGAATTCACTACAATTGACTAGGCTCAGTTGCCTCACTTCACTTCAACTGATTAAGCTCAGTTGCCTCACTTCACCTCAACTGATAACGCTCACTTAACTAGCTTCACTTCTACTAATTGAGCTCAGTTGCCTCACTTCACTTCAATTGATTAGGCTCAGTTTCCTAACTTCACTTCAACCGATTCTGCTCACTTAACTAGCTTCACTTCAATCAATTGAGCTCACTTGCTTCACTTAACTTAAATTGATTAAGCTCAATTGCTTGACTTCCCTTCAACTAATTGGACTCACTTTGTTAGCGTCACCTCAACTGATAACGCTTACTTAACTAGCTTCACTTCAACTAATTGAGCTCACTTGCTTCATTTGACTTCAATTGATTAAGCTCAGTTGCTTAACTTCACTTCAATTGATTCAGCTCAGTTGCCTCACTTCATTTCAGTTGATTAGGCTCAGTTGCCTCACTTCACTTCAACTGATTCTGCTCACTTAACTAGCTTTACTTCAACTAATTGAGCTCACTTGCTTCACTTCACTTCAATTGATCCAGCTCAATTGCCTCACTTCATTTCAGTTGATTAGGCTCAGTTGCCTCACATCACTTCAACTGATTCTGCTCACTTAACTAGCTTTACTTCAACTAATTGAGCTCACTTGCTTCACTTGACTTCAATTGATTAAGCTCAGTTGCTTCACTTCACTTCAACTAATTGGACTCACTTTGTTAGCGTCACCACAACTGATAACGCTCACTTAACTAGCTTCACTTTAACTAATAGAGCTCACTTGCTAGAATTCACTACAATTGATTAGGCTCAGTTGCCTCACTTCACTTCAACTGATTAAGCTCAGTTGCCTCACTTCACCTCAACTGATAACGCTCACTTAACTAGCTTCACTTCTACTAATTGAGCTCAGTTGCCTCACTTCACTTCAATTGATTAGGCTCAGTTTCCTCACTTCACTTCAACCGATTCTGCTCACTTAACTAGCTTCACTTCAATCAATTGAGCTCACTTGCTTCTCTTAACTTAAATTGATTAAGCTCAATTGCTTGACTTCCCTTCAACTAATTGGACTCACTTTGTTAGCGTCACTACAACTGTTAACGCTCACTTAACTAGCTTCACTTGAACTAATAGAGCTCACTTGCTTCACTTCACTTCAATAGATTAAGCTAAGTTGCTTCACTTCACTTCACTTCAATTGATTAAGCTCAGTTGCCTAACTTCACCTCAACTGATAACGCTCACTTAACGTGCTTCACTTCAACTGATTGAGCTCAGTTGCTTCACTTCAGTTAAATTGATTCAGCTCAGTTGCCTCATTTCACTTCAATTGATTAGGCTCAGTTTCTTCACTTCACTTCAACTGATTCTGCTAACTTAACTAGCTTCACTTCAACTTATTGAACTCAGTTGCTTCACTTCACTTCAATTGATTCAGCTCACTTAACTACCTGCACTTCAACTAATTGAGCTCACTTGCTTTACTTGACTTCAATTGATTAAGCTCAGTTGCTTCACTTCACTTCAACTAATTGGACTCACTTTGTTAGCGTCACCTCAACTGATAACGCTCACTTAACTAGCTTCACTTCAACTAAAAGAGCTCACTTGCTTCACTTCACTACAATTGATTAAGCTCAGTTGCCTCACTTCAATTCAGCTGATTAAGCTCAGTTGCCTCACTTCACCTCAACTGATAACGCTCACTTAACAAGCTTCACTTCTACTAATTGAGCTAAGTTGCTTCACTTCACTTCAATTGATTCAGCCCAGTTGCCTCACTTCACTTCAATTGATTAGGCTCAGTTTCCTCACTTCACTTCAACTGATTCTGCTCACTTAACTAGCTTCACTTTAACTAATTGAGCTCACTTGCTTTACTTACTTCAATTGATTAAGCTCAGTTGCTTCACTTCTATTCAGCTGAGTAAGCTCAGTTGCCTCACTTCACCTCAACCGATTCTGCTCACTTAACTAGCTTCACTTCAATCAATTGACCTCACTTGCTTCACTTAACTTCAATTGATTAAGCTCAATTGCTTCACTTCCCTTCAACTAATTGGACTCACTTTGTTAGCGTCACCTCAACTGATAACGCTCACTTAACTAGCTTCACTTGAACTAATAGAGCTCACTTGCTTCACTTCACTTCAATTGATTAAGCTCAGTTGCTTCACTTCTATTCAGCTGAGTAAGTTCAGTTGCCTCACTTCACCTCAACTGATAACGCTCACTTAACTAGCTTCACTTCTACTAATTGAGCTAAGTTGCGTCACTTCACTTCAACTGAGTCTGCTCACTTAACTAGCTTCACTTCAACTAATTGAGCTCACTTGCTTCACTTGACTTCAATTGATTAAGCTCAGTTGCTTAACTTCACTTCAATTGATTCAGCTCAGTTGCCTCACTTCATTTCAGTTGATTAGGCTCAGTTGTCTCACTTCACTTCAACTGATTCTGCTCACTTAACTAGCTTCACTTCAACTAATTAAACTCAGTTGCTTCACTTCACTTCAACTTATTGAGCTCACTTGCTTCACTTGACTTCAATTGATTAAGCTCAGTTGCTTCACTTCACTTCAAGTAATTGGACTCACTTTGTTAGCGTCACCTCAACTAATAACGCTTACTTAACTAGCTTCACTTCAACTGATTAAGCTCAGTTGCCTTACTTCACCTCAACTGATAACGCTCACTTAACTAGCTTCACTTCTACTAATTGAGCTCAGTTGCCTCACTTCACTTCAACTGGTTCTGCTCACTTAACTAGCTTCAATTCAACTAATTGAGCTCACTTGCTTCACTTGACTTCAATTGATTAAGCTCAGTTGCTTAACTTCACTTCAATTGATTCAGCTCAGTTGCCTCACTTCATTTAAGTTGATTAGGCTCAGTTGCCTCACATCACTTCAACTGATTCTGCTCACTTAACTAGCTTCACTTCAACTAATTGAGCTCAGTTGCTTCACTTCAATTCAATTGATTCAGCTCAGTTTCCTCACTTCATTTCAGTTGATTAGGCTCAGTTGCCTCACTTCACTTCAACTGCATCTGCTCACTTAACTAGCTTCACTTCAACTAATTGAGCTCAGTTGCTTCACTTCACTTCAATTGATTCAGCTCAGTTGCCTCACTTCATTTCAGTTGATTAAGCTCAGTTGCTTCACTTCACTTCAAGTAATTGGACTCACTTTGTTAGCGTCACCTCAACTAATAACGCTTACTTAACTAGCTTCACTTCAACTGATTAAGCTCAGTTGCCTTACTTCACCTCAACTGATAACGCTCACTTAACTAGCTTCACTTCTACTAATTGAGCTCAGTTGCCTCACTTCACTTCAACTGGTTCTGCTCACTTAACTAGCTTCAATTCAACTAATTGAGCTCACTTGCTTCACTTGACTTCAATTGATTAAGCTCAGTTGATTCACTTCACTTCATTTAATTGGACTCACTTTGTTAGCGTCACCACAACTGATAACGCTCACTTAACTAGCTTCACTTCAACTAATAGAGCTCACTTGCTAAACTTCACTACAATTGAATAAGCTCTGTTGCCTCACTTCATTTCAGTTGATTAGGCTCAGTTGCCTCACTTCACTTCAACTGAGTCTGCTCACTTAACTAGCTTCACTTCAACTAATTGAGCTCACTTGCTTCACTTGACTTCAATTGATTAAGCTCAGTTGCTTAACTTCACTTCAATTGATTCAGCTCAGTTGCCTCACTTCATTTCAGTTGATTAGGCTCAGTTGTCTCACTTCACTTCAACTGATTCTGCTCACTTAACTAGCTTCACTTCAACTAATTAAACTCAGTTGCTTCACTTCACTTCAACTTATTGAGCTCACTTGCTTCACTTGACTTCAATTGATTAAGCTCAGTTGCTTCACTTCACTTCAAGTAATTGGACTCACTTTGTTAGCGTCACCTCAACTAATAACGCTCACTTAACTAGCTTCACTTCAACTAATTGAGCTCAGTTGCTTCACTTCACTTCAATTGATTCAGCTCAGTTTCTTCACTTCATTTCAGTTGATTAGGCTCAGTTGCCTCACTTCACTTCAACTGCATCTGCTCACTTAACTAGCTTCACTTCAACTAATTGAGCTCAGTTGCTTCACTTCACTTCAATTGATTCAGCTCAGTTGCCTCACTTCATTTCAGTTGATTAAGCTCAGTTGCTTCACTTCACTTCAAGTAATTGGACTCACTTTGTTAGCGTCACCTCAACTAATAACGCTTACTTAACTAGCTTCACTTCAATTGATTCAGCTCAGTTGCCTCACTTCATTTCAGTTGATTAAGCTCAGTTGCTTCACTTCACTTCAACTAATTGGACTCACTTTGTTAGCGTCACCACAACTGATAACGCTCACTTAACTAGCTTCACTTTAACTAATAGAGCTCACTTGCTAGAATTTACTACAATTGATTAGGCTCAGTTGCCTCACTTCACTTCAACTGATTAAGCTCAGTTGCCTCACTTCACCTCAACTGATAACGCTCACTTAACTAGCTTCACTTCTACTAATTGAGCTCAGTTGCCTCACTTCACTTCAATTGATTAGGCTCAGTTTCCTCACTTCACTTCAACCGATTCTGCTCACTTAACTAGCTTCACTTCAATCAATTGAGCTCACTTGCTTCACTTGACTTCAATTGATTAAGCTCAGTTGCTTCACTTCACTTCAACTAATTGGACTCACTTTGTTAGCGTCACCTCAACTGATAACGCTCACTTAACTAGCTTCACTTGAACTAATAGAGCTCACTTGCTTCACTTCACTTCAATTGATTAAGCTAAGTTGCTTCACTTCACTTCACTTCAATTGATTAAGCTCAGTTGCCTCACTTCACCTCAACTGATAACGCTCACTTAACTTGCTTCACTTCAACTGATTGAGCTCAGTTGCTTCACTTCAGTTAAATTGATTCAGCTCAGTTGCCTCATTTCACTTCAATTGATTAGGCTCAGTTTCTTCACTTCACTTCAACTAATTCTGCTCACTTAACTAGCTTCACTTCAACTAATTGAACTCAGTTGCTTCACTTCACTTCAATCGATTCAGGTCACTTAACTACCTGCACTTCAACTAATTGAGCTCACTTGCTTCACTTGACTTAAATTGATTAAGCTCAGTTGCTTCACTTCACTTCAACTAATTGGACTCACTTTGTTAGCGTCACCTCAACTGATAACGCTCACTTAACTAGCTTCACTTCAACTAAAAGATCTCACTTGCTTCACTTCACTACAATTGATTAAGCTCAGTTGCCTCACTTCAATTCAGCTGATTAAGCTCAGTTGCCTCACTTCACCTCAACTGATAACGCTCACTTAACTAGCTTCACTTCTACTAATTGAGCTAAGTTGCTTCACTTCACTTCAATTGATTCAGACCAGTTGCCTCACTTCACTTCAATTGATTAGGCTCAGTTTCCTCACTTCACTTCAACTGATTCTGCTCACTTAACTAGCTTCACTTTAACTAATTGAGCTCACTTGCTTTACTTACTTCAATTGATTAAGCTCAGTTGCTTCACTTCTATCCAGCTGAGTAAGCTCAGTTGCCTCACTTCACCTCAACCGATTCTGCTCACTTAACTAGCTTCACTTCAATCAATTGAGCTCACTTGCTTCACTTAACTTTAATTGATTAAGCTCAATTGCTTCACTTCCCTTCAACTAATTGGACTCACTTTGTTAGCGTCACCTCAACTGATAACGCTCACTTAACTAGCTTCACTTGAACTAATAGAGCTCACTTGCTTCACTTCACTTCAATTGATTAAGCTCAGTTGCCTCACTTTAATTCAGCTGAGTAAGCTCAGTTGCCTCACTTCACCTCAACTGATAACGCTCACTTAACTAGCTTCACTTCTACTAATTGAGCTAAGTTGCCTCACTTCACTTCAACTGAGTCTGCTCACTTAACTAGCTTCACTTCAACTAATTGAGCTCACTTGCTTCACTTGACTTCAATTGATTAAGCTCAGTTGCTTAACTTCACTTCAATTGATTCAGCTCAGTTGCCTCACTTCATTTCAGTTGATTAGGCTCAGTTGTCTCACTTCACTTCAACTGATTCTGCTCACTTAACTAGCTTCACTTCAACTAATTGAACTCAGTTGCTTCACTTCACTTCAATCGATTCAGGTCACTTAACTACTTGCACTTCAACTAATTGAGCTCACTTGCTTCACTTGACTTAAATTGATTAAGCTCAGTTGCTTCACTTCACTTCAACTAATTGGACTCACTTTGTTAGCGTCACCTCAACTGATAACGCTCACTTAACTAGCTTCACTTCAACTAAAAGATCTCACTTGCTTCACTTCACTACAATTGATTAAGCTCAGTTGCCTCACTTCAATTCAGCTGATTAAGCTCAGTTGCCTCACTTCACCTCAACTGATAACGCTCACTTAACTAGCTTCACTTCTACTAATTGAGCTAAGTTGCTTCACTTCACTTCAATTGATTCAGACCAGTTGCCTCACTTCACTTCAATTGATTAGGCTCAGTTTCCTCACTTCACTTCAACTGATTCTGCTCACTTAACTAGCTTCACTTTAACTAATTGAGCCCACTTGCTTTACTTACTTCAATTGATTAAGCTCAGTTGCTTCACTTCTATCCAGCTGAGTAAGCTCAGTTGCCTCACTTCACCTCAACCGATTCTGCTCACTTAACTAGCTTCACTTCAATCAATTGAGCTCACTTGCTTCACTTAACTTTAATTGATTAAGCTCAATTGCTTCACTTCCCTTCAACTAATTGGACTCACTTTGTTAGCGTCACCTCAACTGATAACGCTCACTTAACTAGCTTCACTTCAACTAATTGAGCTCACTTGCTTCACTTGACTTCAATTGATTAAGCTCAGTTGCTTAACTTCACTTCAATTGATTCAGCTCAGTTGCCTCACTTCATTTCAGTTGATTAGGCTCAGTTGTCTCACTTCACTTCAACTGATTCTGCTCACTTAACTAGCTTCACTTCAACTAATTGAACTCAGTTGCTTCACTTCACTTCAATCGATTCAGGTCACTTAACTACCTGCACTTCAACTAATTGAGCTCACTTGCTTCACTTGACTTAAATTGATTAAGCTCAGTTGCTTCACTTCACTTCAACTAATTGAACTCACTTTGTTAGCGTCACCTCAACTGATAACGCTCACTTAACTAGCTTCACTTCAACTAAAAGATCTCACTTGCTTCACTTCACTACAATTGATTAAGCTCAGTTGCCTCACTTCAATTCAGCTGATTAAGCTCAGTTGCCTCACTTCACCTCAACTGATAACGCTCACTTAACTAGCTTCACTTCTACTAGTTGAGCTAAGTTGCTTCACTTCACTTCAATTGATTCAGACCAGTTGTCTCACTTCACTTCAATTGATTAGGCTCAGTTTCCTCACTTCACTTCAACTGATTCTGCTCACTTAACTAGCTTCACTTTAACTAATTGAGCTCACTTGCTTTACTTACTTCAATTGATTAAGCTCAGTTGCTTCACTTCTATCCAGCTGAGTAAGCTCAGTTGCCTCACTTCACCTCAACCGATTCTGCTCACTTAACTAGCTTCACTTCAATCAATTGAGCTCACTTGCTTCACTTCACTTCAATTGATTAAGCTCAGTTGCCTCACTTTAATTCAGCTGAGTAAGCTCAGTTGCCTCACTTCACCTCAACTGATAACGCTCACTTAACTAGCTTCACTTCTACTAATTGAGCTAAGTTGCCTCACTTCACTTCAACTGAGTCTGCTCACTTAACTAGCTTCACTTCAACTAATTGAGCTCACTTGCTTCACTTGACTTCAATTGATTAAGCTCAGTTGCTTAACTTCACTTCAATTGATTCAGCTCAGTTGCCTCACTTCATTTCAGTTGATTAGGCTCAGTTGTCTCACTTCACTTCAACTGATTCTGCTCACTTAACTAGCTTCACTTCAACTAATTAAACTCAGTTGCTTCACTTCACTTCAACTAATTGAGCTCACTTGCTTCACTTGACTTCAATTGATTAAGCTCAGTTGCTTCACTTCACTTCAAGTAATTGGACTCACTTTGTTAGCGTCACCTCAACTAATAACGCTTTCTTAACTAGCTTCACTTCAACTGATTAAGCTCAGTTGCCTTACTTCACCTCAACTGATAACGCTCACTTAACTAGCTTCACTTCTACTAATTGAGCTCAGTTGCCTCACTTCACTTCAACTGGTTCTGCTCACTTAACTAGCTTCAATTCAACTAATTGAGCTCACTTGCTTCACTTGACTTCAATTGATTAAGCTCGGTTGCTTAACTTCACTTCAATTGATTCAGCTCAATTGCCTCACTTAATTTCAGTTGATTAGGCTCAGTTGTCTCACTTCACTTCAACTGATTCTGCTCACTTAACTAGCTTCACTTCGACTAATTGAGCTCAGTTGCTTCACTTTACTTGAACTAATAGAGCTCACTTGCTTCACTTCACTACAATTTATTAAGCTCAGTTGCTTCACTTCACTTCAATTGATTCAGCTCACTTGCTTCACTTGACTTTAATTGATTAAGCTCAGTTGCTTCACTTCACTTCAAGTAATTGGACTCACTTTGTTAGCGTCACCTCAACTGATAACGCTCACCTTACTAGCTTCACTTCAACTAATTGAGCTCACTTGCTTCATTTGACTTCAATTGATTAAGCTCAGTTGCTTAACTTCACTTCAATTGATTCAGCTCAGTTGCCTCACTTCATTTCAGTTGATTAGGCTCAGTTGCCTCACTTCACTTCAACTGATTCTGCTCACTTAAGTAAATTCACTTCAACTAATCGAGCTCACTTGCTTCACTTGACTTCAATTGATTAAGCTCAGTTGCTTCACTTCACATCAAGTAATTGGACTCACTTTGTTAGCGTCACCTCAACTGATAACGCTGACCTTACTAGCTTCACTTGAACTAATAGAGCTCACTTGCTTCACTTCACTACAATTGATTAAGCTCAGTTGCCTCACTTCAATTCAGCTGATTAAGCTCAGTTGCCTCACTTCACCTCAACTGATAACGCTTACTTAACTAGCTTCACTTCAACTAATTGAGCTCACTTGCTTCACTTGACTTCAATTGATTAAGCTCGGTTGCTTAACTTCACTTCAATTGATTCAGCTCAGTTGCCTCACTTCATTTCAGTTGATTAGGCTCAGTTGTCTCACTTCACTTCAACTGATTCTGCTCACTCAACTAGCTTCACTTCAACTTATTGAACTCAGTTGCTTCACTTCACTTCAATTGATCCAGCTCAGTTGCCTCACTTCATTTCAGTTGATTAGGCTCAGTTGCCTCACATCGCTTCAACTGATTCTGCTCACTTAACTAGCTTTGATTCAACTAATTGAGCTCACTTGCTTCACTTGACTTCAATTGATTCAGCTCAGTTGCCTCACTTCATTTCAGTTGATTAGGCTCAGTTGTCTCACTTCACTTTAACTGATTCTGCTCACTCAACTAGCTTCACTTCAACTTACTGAGCTCAGTTGCTTCACTTCACTTCAATTGATCCAGCTCAGTTGCCTCACTTCATTTCAGTTGATTAGGCTCAGTTGCCTCACTTCACTTCAACTGATTAAGCTTATGTCCTCACTTCACCTCAACTGATAACGCTCACTTAACTAGCTTCACTTCTACTAATTGAGCTCAGTTGCCTCACTTCACTTCAATTGATTAGGCTCAGTTGCCTCACTTCATTTCAGTTGATTAGGCTCAGTTGCCTCACATCGCTTCAACTGATTCTGCTCACTTAACTAGCTTTACTTCAACTAATTGAGCTCACTTGCTTCACTTGACTTCAATTGATTAAGCTCAGTTGCTTCACTTCATTTCAACTAATTGGACTCACTTTGTTAGCGTCACCACAACTGATAACGCTCACTTAACTAGCTTCACTTTAACTAATAGATCTCACTTGCTAAACTTCACTACAATTGAATAAGCTCAGTTGCCTCACTTCAATTCAGCTGGTTAAGCTCAGTTGCCTCACTTCACCTCAACTGATAACGCTCACTTCACTAGCTTCACTTCAACTAAAAGAGCTCACTTGCTTCACTTCACTACAATTGATTCAGCTCAGTTGCCTCAATTCATTTCAGTTGATTAGGCTCAGTTGCCTCACATCACTTCAACTGATTCTGCTCACTTAACTAGCTTTACTTCAACTAATTGAGCTCACTTGCTTCACTTGACTTAAATTGATTAAGCTCAGTTGCTTCAGTTCCCTTCAACTAATTGGACTCACTTTGTTAGCATCACCTCAACTGATAACGCTCACTTAACTAGCTTCACTTCAACTAAAAGAGCTCACTTGCTTCACTTCACTACAATTGATTCAGCTCAGTTGCCTCACTTCATTTCAGTTGATTAGGCTCAGTTGTCTCACTTCACTTCAACTGATTCTGCTCACTCAACTAGCTTCACTTCAACTTATTGAGCTCAGTTGCTTCACTTCACTTCAATTGATCCAGCTCAGTTGCCTCACTTCATTTCAGTTGATTAGGCTCAGTTGCCTCACATCACTTCAACTGATTCTGCTCACTTAACTAGCTTTACTTTAACAAATTGAGCTCACTTGCTTCACTTGACTTCAATTGATTAAGCTCAGTTGCTTCACTTCATTTCAACTAATTGGACTCACTTTGTTAGTGTCACCACAACTGATAACGCTCACTTAACTAGCTTCACTTTAACTAATAGAGCTCACTTGCTAAACTTCACTACAATTGAATAAGCTCAGTTGCCTCACTTCAATTCAGCTGGTTAAGCTCAGTTGCCTCACTTCACCTCAACTGATAACGCTCACTTTACTAGCTTCACTTCTACTAATTGAGCTAAGTTGCTTCACTTCACTTCAATTGGTTCAGCTCAGTAGCCTCACTTCACTTCAATTGATTAGGCTCAGTTGCCTCACTTCACTTCAACTGACTAAGCTCAGTTGCCTCACTTCACCTCAACTGATAACGCTCACTTAACTAGCTTCACTTCTACTAATTGAGCTCAGTTGCCTCACTTCACTTCAATTGATAAGGCTCAGTTTCCTCACTTCACTTCAACCGATTCTGCTCACTTAACTAGCTTCACTTCAAACAAATGAGGTCACTTGCTTCACTTAACTTCAATTGATTAAGCTCAGTTGCTTCACTTCCCTTCAACTAATTGGACTCACTTTGTTAGCGTCACCTCAACTGATAACGCTCACTTAACTAGCTTCACTTGAACTAATAGAGCTCACTTGCTTCACTTCACTTCAATTGATTAAGCTCAGTTGCCTCACTTCACTTCAACTGAGTCTGCTCACTTAACAAGCTTCACTTCAACTAATTGAGCTCACTTGCTTCACTTGACTTCAATTGATTAAGCTCAGTTGCTTCACTTCACTTCAATTGGTTCAGCTCAGTAGCCTCACTTAACTTCAATTGATTAAGCTCAGTTGCTTCACTTCCCTTCAACTAATTGGACTCACTTTGTTAGCGTCACCTCAACTAATAACGCTCACTTAACTAGCTTCACTTGAACTAATAGAGCTCACTTGCTTCACTTCACTTCAATTGATTAAGCTCAGTTGCCTCACTCCAATTCAGCTGATTAAGCTCAGTTGCCTCACTTCACCTCAACTGATAACGCTCACTTAACTTGCTTCACTCCAACTAATTGAGCTCAGTTGCTTCACTTCAGTTCAATTGATTAAGCTCAGTTGCCTCACTTCACCTCAACTGATAACGCTCACTTAACTAGCTTCACTTCTACTAATTGAGCTCAGTTGCCTCACTTCACTTCAATTGATAAGGCTCAGTTTCCTCACTTCACTACAACCGATTCTGCTCACTTAACTAGCTTCACTTCAAACAAATGAGGTCACTTGCTTCACTTAACTTCAATTGATTAAGCTCAGTTGCTTCACTTCCCTTCAACTAATTGGACTCACTTTGTTAGCGTCACCTCAACTGATAACGCTCACTTAACTAGCTTCACTTCAACTAAAAGAGCTCACTTGCTTCACTTCACTACAATTGATTCAGCTCAGTTGCCTCACTTCATTTCAGTTGATTAGGCTCAGTTGTCTCACTTCACTTCAACTGATTCTGCTCACTCAACTAGCTTCACTTCAACTTATTGAGCTCAGTTGCTTCACTTCACTTCAATTGATCCAGCTCAGTTGCCTCACTTCAATTCAGTTGATTAGGCTCAGTTGCCTCACATCACTTCAACTGATTCTGCTCACTTAACTAGCTTTGATTCAACTAATTGAGCTCACTTGCTTCACTTGACCTCAATTGATTAAGCTCAGTTGCTTCACTTCATTTCAACTAATTGGACTCACTTTGTTAGCGTCACCACAACTGATAACGCTCACTTAACTAGCTTCACTTTAACTAATAGAGCTCACTTGCTAAACTTCACTACAATTGAATAAGCTCAGTTGCCTCACTTCAATTCAGCTGGTTAAGCTCAGTTGCCTCACTTCACCTCAACTGATAACGCTCACTTTACTAGCTTCACTTCTACTAATTGAGCTAAGTTGCTTCACTTCACTTCAATTGGTTCAGCTCAGTAGCCTCACTTAACTTCAATTGATTAAGCTCAGTTGCTTCACTTCCCTTCAACTAATTGGACTCACTTTGTTAGCGTCACCTCAACTAATAACGCTCACTTAACTAGCTTCACTTGAACTAATAGAGCTCAGTTGCTTCACTTCACTTCAATTGATCCAGCTCAGTTGCCTCACTTCAATTCAGTTGATTAGGCTCAGTTGCCTCACATCACTTCAACTGATTCTGCTCACTTAACTAGCTTTGATTCAACTAATTGAGCTCACTTGCTTCACTTGACCTCAATTGATTAAGCTCAGTTGCTTCACTTCATTTCAACTAATTGGACTCACTTTGTTAGCGTCACCACAACTGATAACGCTCACTTAACTAGCTTCACTTTAACTAATAGAGCTCACTTGCTTCACTTGACTTCAATTGATTAAGCTCAGTTGCTTAACTTCACTTCAATTGATTCAGCTCAGTTGCCTCACTTCATTTCAGTTGATTAGGCTCAGTTGTCTCACTTCACTTCAACTGATTCTGCTCACTTAACTAGCTTCACTTCAACTAATTGAACTCAGTTGCTTCACTTCACTTCAATCGATTCAGGTCACTTAACTACTTGCACTTCAACTAATTGAGCTCACTTGCTTCACTTGACTTAAATTGATTAAGCTCAGTTGCTTCACTTCACTTCAACTAATTGGACTCACTTTGTTAGCGTCACCTCAACTGATAACGCTCACTTAACTAGCTTCACTTCAACTAAAAGATCTCACTTGCTTCACTTCACTACAATTGATTAAGCTCAGTTGCCTCACTTCAATTCAGCTGATTAAGCTCAGTTGCCTCACTTCACCTCAACTGATAACGCTCACTTAACTAGCTTCACTTCTACTAATTGAGCTAAGTTGCTTCACTTCACTTCAATTGATTCAGACCAGTTGCCTCACTTCACTTCAATTGATTAGGCTCAGTTTCCTCACTTCACTTCAACTGATTCTGCTCACTTAACTAGCTTCACTTTAACTAATTGAGCTCACTTGCTTTACTTACTTCAATTGATTAAGCTCAGTTGCTTCACTTCTATCCAGCTGAGTAAGCTCAGTTGCCTCACTTCACCTCAACCGATTCTGCTCACTTAACTAGCTTCACTTCAACTAATTGAACTCAGTTGCTTCACTTCACTTCAATCGATTCAGGTCACTTAACTACTTGCACTTCAACTAATTGAGCTCACTTGCTTCACTTGACCTCAATTGATTAAGCTCAGTTGCTTCACTTCATTTCAACTAATTGGACTCACTTTGTTAGCGTCACCACAACTGATAACGCTCACTTAACTAGCTTCACTTTAACTAATAGAGCTCACTTGCTTCACTTGACTTCAATTGATTAAGCTCAGTTGCTTAACTTCACTTCAATTGATTCAGCTCAGTTGCCTCACTTCATTTCAGTTGATTAGGCTCAGTTGTCTCACTTCACTTCAACTGATTCTGCTCACTTAACTAGCTTCACTTCAACTAATTGAACTCAGTTGCTTCACTTCACTTCAATCGATTCAGGTCACTTAACTACTTGCACTTCAACTAATTGAGCTCACTTGCTTCACTTGACTTAAATTGATTAAGCTCAGTTGCTTCACTTCACTTCAACTAATTGGACTCACTTTGTTAGCGTCACCTCAACTGATAACGCTCACTTAACTAGCTTCACTTCAACTAAAAGATCTCACTTGCTTCACTTCACTACAATTGATTAAGCTCAGTTGCCTCACTTCAATTCAGCTGATTAAGCTCAGTTGCCTCACTTCACCTCAACTGATAACGCTCACTTAACTAGCTTCACTTCTACTAATTGAGCTAAGTTGCTTCACTTCACTTCAATTGATCCAGCTCAGTTGCCTCACTTCAATTCAGTTGATTAGGCTCAGTTGCCTCACATCACTTCAACTGATTCTGCTCACTTAACTAGCTTTGATTCAACTAATTGAGCTCACTTGCTTCACTTGACCTCAATTGATTAAGCTCAGTTGCTTCACTTCATTTCAACTAATTGGACTCACTTTGTTAGCGTCACCACAACTGATAACGCTCACTTAACTAGCTTCACTTTAACTAATAGAGCTCACTTGCTTCACTTGACTTCAATTGATTAAGCTCAGTTGCTTAACTTCACTTCAATTGATTCAGCTCAGTTGCCTCACTTCATTTCAGTTGATTAGGCTCAGTTGTCTCACTTCACTTCAACTGATTCTGCTCACTTAACTAGCTTCACTTCAACTAATTGAACTCAGTTGCTTCACTTCACTTCAATCGATTCAGGTCACTTAACTACTTGCACTTCAACTAATTGAGCTCACTTGCTTCACTTGACTTAAATTGATTAAGCTCAGTTGCTTCACTTCACTTCAACTAATTGGACTCACTTTGTTAGCGTCACCTCAACTGATAACGCTCACTTAACTAGCTTCACTTCAACTAAAAGATCTCACTTGCTTCACTTCACTACAATTGATTAAGCTCAGTTGCCTCACTTCAATTCAGCTGATTAAGCTCAGTTGCCTCACTTCACCTCAACTGATAACGCTCACTTAACTAGCTTCACTTCTACTAATTGAGCTAAGTTGCTTCACTTCACTTCAATTGATTCAGACCAGTTGCCTCACTTCACTTCAATTGATTAGGCTCAGTTTCCTCACTTCACTTCAACTGATAACGCTCACTTAACTAGCTTCACTTCTACTAATTGAGCTAAGTTGCTTCACTTCACTTCAATTGATTCAGACCAGTTGCCTCACTTCACTTCAATTGATTAAGCTCAGTTGCTTCACTTCATTTCAACTAATTGGACTCACTTTGTTAGCGTCACCACAACTGATAACGCTCACTTAACTAGCTTCACTTTAACTAATAGAGCTCACTTGCTTCACTTGACTTCAATTGATTAAGCTCAGTTGCTTAACTTCACTTCAATTGATTCAGCTCAGTTGCCTCACTTCATTTCAGTTGATTAGGCTCAGTTGTCTCACTTCACTTCAACTGATTCTGCTCACTTAACTAGCTTCACTTCAACTAATTGAACTCAGTTGCTTCACTTCACTTCAATCGATTCAGGTCACTTAACTACTTGCACTTCAACTAATTGAGCTCACTTGCTTCACTTGACTTAAATTGATTAAGCTCAGTTGCTTCACTTCACTTCAACTAATTGGACTCACTTTGTTAGCGTCACCTCAACTGATAACGCTCACTTAACTAGCTTCACTTCAACTAAAAGATCTCACTTGCTTCACTTCACTACAATTGATTAAGCTCAGTTGCCTCACTTCAATTCAGCTGATTAAGCTCAGTTGCCTCACTTCACCTCAACTGATAACGCTCACTTAACTAGCTTCACTTCTACTAATTGAGCTAAGTTGCTTCACTTCACTTCAATTGGTTCAGCTCAGTAGCCTCACTTAACTTCAATTGATTAAGCTCAGTTGCTTCACTTCCCTTCAACTAATTGGACTCACTTTGTTAGCGTCACCTCAACTAATAACGCTCACTTAACTAGCTTCACTTGAACTAATAGAGCTCACTTGCTTCACTTCACTTCAATTGATTAAGCTCAGTTGCCTCACTTCACTTCAACTGAGTCTGCTCACTTAACAAGCTTCACTTCAACTAATTGAGCTCACTTGCTTCACTTGACTTCAATTGATTAAGCTCAGTTGCTTCACTTCACTTCAATTGGTTCAGCTCAGTAGCCTCACTTAACTTCAATTGATTAAGCTCAGTTGCTTCACTTCCCTTCAACTAATTGGACTCACTTTGTTAGCGTCACCTCAACTAATAACGCTCACTTAACTAGCTTCACTTGAACTAATAGAGCTCACTTGCTTCACTTCACTTCAATTGATTAAGCTCAGTTGCCTCACTCCAATTCAGCTGATTAAGCTCAGTTGCCTCACTTCACCTCAACTGATAACGCTCACTTAACTTGCTTCACTCCAACTAATTGAGCTCAGTTGCTTCACTTCAGTTCAATTGATTAAGCTCAGTTGCCTCACTTCACCTCAACTGATAACGCTCACTTAACTAGCTTCACTTCTACTAATTGAGCTCAGTTGCCTCACTTCACTTCAATTGATAAGGCTCAGTTTCCTCACTTCACTACAACCGATTCTGCTCACTTAACTAGCTTCACTTCAAACAAATGAGGTCACTTGCTTCACTTAACTTCAATTGATTAAGCTCAGTTGCTTCACTTCCCTTCAACAAATTGGACTCACTTTGTTAGCGTCACCTCAACTGATAACGCTCACTTAACTAGCTTCACTTCAACTAAAAGAGCTCACTTGCTTCACTTCACTACAATTGATTCAGCTCAGTTGCCTCACTTCATTTCAGTTGATTAGGCTCAGTTGTCTCACTTCACTTCAACTGATTCTGCTCACTCAACTAGCTTCACTTCAACTTATTGAGCTCAGTTGCTTCACTTCACTTCAATTGATCCAGCTCAGTTGCCTCACTTCAATTCAGTTGATTAGGCTCAGTTGCCTCACATCACTTCAACTGATTCTGCTCACTTAACTAGCTTTGATTCAACTAATTGAGCTCACTTGCTTCACTTGACCTCAATTGATTAAGCTCAGTTGCTTCACTTCATTTCAACTAATTGGACTCACTTTGTTAGCGTCACCACAACTGATAACGCTCACTTAACTAGCTTCACTTTAACTAATAGAGCTCACTTGCTAAACTTCACTACAATTGAATAAGCTCAGTTGCCTCACTTCAATTCAGCTGGTTAAGCTCAGTTGCCTCACTTCACCTCAACTGATAACGCTCACTTTACTAGCTTCACTTCTACTAATTGAGCTAAGTTGCTTCACTTCACTTCAATTGGTTCAGCTCAGTAGCCTCACTTAACTTCAATTGATTAAGCTCAGTTGCTTCACTTCCCTTCAACTAATTGGACTCACTTTGTTAGCGTCACCTCAACTAATAACGCTCACTTAACTAGCTTCACTTGAACTAATAGAGCTCAGTTGCTTCACTTCACTTCAATTGATCCAGCTCAGTTGCCTCACTTCAATTCAGTTGATTAGGCTCAGTTGCCTCACATCACTTCAACTGATTCTGCTCACTTAACTAGCTTTGATTCAACTAATTGAGCTCACTTGCTTCACTTGACCTCAATTGATTAAGCTCAGTTGCTTCACTTCATTTCAACTAATTGGACTCACTTTGTTAGCGTCACCACAACTGATAACGCTCACTTAACTAGCTTCACTTTAACTAATTGAGCTCACTTGCTTCACTTGACCTCAATTGATTAAGCTCAGTTGCTTCACTTCATTTCAACTAATTGGACTCACTTTGTTAGCGTCACCACAACTGATAACGCTCACTTAACTAGCTTCACTTTAACTAATAGAGCTCACTTGCTTCACTTAACTTCAATTGATTAAGCTCAGTTGCTTCACTTCTATTCAGCTGAGTAAGCTCAGTTGCCTCACTTCACCTCAACTGATAACGCTCACTTAACTAGCTTCACTTCTACTAATTGAGCTAAGTTGCGTCACTTCACTTCAACTGAGTCTGCTCACTTAACTAGCTTCACTTCAACTAATTGAGCTCACTTGCTTCACTTGACTTCAATTGATTAAGCTCAGTTGCTTAACTTCACTTCAATTGATTCAGCTCAGTTGCCTCACTTCATTTCAGTTGATTAGGCTCAGTTGTCTCACTTCACTTCAACTGATTCTGCTCACTTAACTAGCTTCACTTCAACTAATTAAACTCAGTTGCTTCACTTCACTTCAACTTATTGAGCTCACTTGCTTCACTTGACTTCAATTGATTAAGCTCAGTTGCTTCACTTCCCTTCAACTAATTGGACTCACTTTGTTAGCGTCACCTCAACTAATAACGCTCACTTAACTAGCTTCACTTGAACTAATAGAGCTCACTTGCTTCACTTCACTTCAATTGATTAAGCTCAGTTGCCTCACTTCACTTCAACTGAGTCTGCTCACTTAACAAGCTTCACTTCAACTAATTGAGCTCACTTGCTTCACTTGACTTCAATTGATTAAGCTCAGTTGCTTCACTTCACTTCAATTGGTTCAGCTCAGTAGCCTCACTTAACTTCAATTGATTAAGCTCAGTTGCTTCACTTCCCTTCAACTAATTGGACTCACTTTGTTAGCGTCACCTCAACTAATAACGCTCACTTAACTAGCTTCACTTGAACTAATAGAGCTCACTTGCTTCACTTCACTTCAATTGATTAAGCTCAGTTGCCTCACTCCAATTCAGCTGATTAAGCTCAGTTGCCTCACTTCACCTCAACTGATAACGCTCACTTAACTTGCTTCACTCCAACTAATTGAGCTCAGTTGCTTCACTTCAGTTCAATTGATTAAGCTCAGTTGCCTCACTTCACCTCAACTGATAACGCTCACTTAACTAGCTTCACTTCTACTAATTGAGCTCAGTTGCCTCACTTCACTTCAATTGATAAGGCTCAGTTTCCTCACTTCACTACAACCGATTCTGCTCACTTAACTAGCTTCACTTCAAACAAATGAGGTCACTTGCTTCACTTAACTTCAATTGATTAAGCTCAGTTGCTTCACTTCCCTTCAACTAATTGGACTCACTTTGTTAGCGTCACCTCAACTGATAACGCTCACTTAACTAGCTTCACTTCAACTAAAAGAGCTCACTTGCTTCACTTCACTACAATTGATTCAGCTCAGTTGCCTCACTTCATTTCAGTTGATTAGGCTCAGTTGTCTCACTTCACTTCAACTGATTCTGCTCACTCAACTAGCTTCACTTCAACTTATTGAGCTCAGTTGCTTCACTTCACTTCAATTGATCCAGCTCAGTTGCCTCACTTCAATTCAGTTGATTAGGCTCAGTTGCCTCACATCACTTCAACTGATTCTGCTCACTTAACTAGCTTTGATTCAACTAATTGAGCTCACTTGCTTCACTTGACCTCAATTGATTAAGCTCAGTTGCTTCACTTCATTTCAACTAATTGGACTCACTTTGTTAGCGTCACCACAACTGATAACGCTCACTTAACTAGCTTCACTTTAACTAATAGAGCTCACTTGCTAAACTTCACTACAATTGAATAAGCTCAGTTGCCTCACTTCAATTCAGCTGGTTAAGCTCAGTTGCCTCACTTCACCTCAACTGATAACGCTCACTTTACTAGCTTCACTTCTACTAATTGAGCTAAGTTGCTTCACTTCACTTCAATTGGTTCAGCTCAGTAGCCTCACTTAACTTCAATTGATTAAGCTCAGTTGCTTCACTTCCCTTCAACTAATTGGACTCACTTTGTTAGCGTCACCTCAACTAATAACGCTCACTTAACTAGCTTCACTTGAACTAATAGAGCTCAGTTGCTTCACTTCACTTCAATTGATCCAGCTCAGTTGCCTCACTTCAATTCAGTTGATTAGGCTCAGTTGCCTCACATCACTTCAACTGATTCTGCTCACTTAACTAGCTTTGATTCAACTAATTGAGCTCACTTGCTTCACTTGACCTCAATTGATTAAGCTCAGTTGCTTCACTTCATTTCAACTAATTGGACTCACTTTGTTAGCGTCACCACAACTGATAACGCTCACTTAACTAGCTTCACTTTAACTAATTGAGCTCACTTGCTTCACTTGACCTCAATTGATTAAGCTCAGTTGCTTCACTTCATTTCAACTAATTGGACTCACTTTGTTAGCGTCACCACAACTGATAACGCTCACTTAACTAGCTTCACTTTAACTAATAGAGCTCACTTGCTTCACTTAACTTCAATTGATTAAGCTCAGTTGCTTCACTTCTATTCAGCTGAGTAAGCTCAGTTGCCTCACTTCACCTCAACTGATAACGCTCACTTAACTAGCTTCACTTCTACTAATTGAGCTAAGTTGCGTCACTTCACTTCAACTGAGTCTGCTCACTTAACTAGCTTCACTTCAACTAATTGAGCTCACTTGCTTCACTTGACTTCAATTGATTAAGCTCAGTTGCTTAACTTCACTTCAATTGATTCAGCTCAGTTGCCTCACTTCATTTCAGTTGATTAGGCTCAGTTGTCTCACTTCACTTCAACTGATTCTGCTCACTTAACTAGCTTCACTTCAACTAATTAAACTCAGTTGCTTCACTTCACTTCAACTTATTGAGCTCACTTGCTTCACTTGACTTCAATTGATTAAGCTCAGTTGCTTCACTTCACTTCAAGTAATTGGACTCACTTTGTTAGCGTCACCTCAACTAATAACGCTTACTTAACTAGCTTCACTTCAACTGATTAAGCTCAGTTGCCTTACTTCACCTCAACTGATAACGCTCACTTAACTAGCTTCACTTCTACTAATTGAGCTCAGTTGCCTCACTTCACTTCAACTGGTTCTGCTCACTTAACTAGCTTCAATTCAACTAATTGAGCTCACTTGCTTCACTTGACTTCAATTGATTAAGCTCAGTTGCTTAACTTCACTTCAATTGATTCAGCTCAGTTGCCTCACTTCATTTAAGTTGATTAGGCTCAGTTGCCTCACATCACTTCAACTGATTCTGCTCACTTAACTAGCTTCACTTCAACTAATTGAGCTCAGTTGCTTCACTTCAATTCAATTGATTCAGCTCAGTTTCCTCACTTCATTTCAGTTGATTAGGCTCAGTTGCCTCACTTCACTTCAACTGCATCTGCTCACTTAACTAGCTTCACTTCAACTAATTGAGCTCAGTTGCTTCACTTCACTTCAATTGATTCAGCTCAGTTGCCTCACTTCATTTCAGTTGATTAAGCTCAGTTGCTTCACTTCACTTCAAGTAATTGGACTCACTTTGTTAGCGTCACCTCAACTAATAACGCTTACTTAACTAGCTTCACTTCAACTGATTAAGCTCAGTTGCCTTACTTCACCTCAACTGATAACGCTCACTTAACTAGCTTCACTTCTACTAATTGAGCTCAGTTGCCTCACTTCACTTCAACTGGTTCTGCTCACTTAACTAGCTTCAATTCAACTAATTGAGCTCACTTGCTTCACTTGACTTCAATTGATTAAGCTCAGTTGATTCACTTCACTTCATTTAATTGGACTCACTTTGTTAGCGTCACCACAACTGATAACGCTCACTTAACTAGCTTCACTTCAACTAATAGAGCTCACTTGCTAAACTTCACTACAATTGAATAAGCTCTGTTGCCTCACTTCATTTCAGTTGATTAGGCTCAGTTGCCTCACTTCACTTCAACTGAGTCTGCTCACTTAACTAGCTTCACTTCAACTAATTGAGCTCACTTGCTTCACTTGACTTCAATTGATTAAGCTCAGTTGCTTAACTTCACTTCAATTGATTCAGCTCAGTTGCCTCACTTCATTTCAGTTGATTAGGCTCAGTTGTCTCACTTCACTTCAACTGATTCTGCTCACTTAACTAGCTTCACTTCAACTAATTAAACTCAGTTGCTTCACTTCACTTCAACTTATTGAGCTCACTTGCTTCACTTGACTTCAATTGATTAAGCTCAGTTGCTTCACTTCACTTCAAGTAATTGGACTCACTTTGTTAGCGTCACCTCAACTAATAACGCTCACTTAACTAGCTTCACTTCAACTAATTGAGCTCAGTTGCTTCACTTCACTTCAATTGATTCAGCTCAGTTTCTTCACTTCATTTCAGTTGATTAGGCTCAGTTGCCTCACTTCACTTCAACTGCATCTGCTCACTTAACTAGCTTCACTTCAACTAATTGAGCTCAGTTGCTTCACTTCACTTCAATTGATTCAGCTCAGTTGCCTCACTTCATTTCAGTTGATTAAGCTCAGTTGCTTCACTTCACTTCAAGTAATTGGACTCACTTTGTTAGCGTCACCTCAACTAATAACGCTTACTTAACTAGCTTCACTTCAATTGATTCAGCTCAGTTGCCTCACTTCATTTCAGTTGATTAAGCTCAGTTGCTTCACTTCACTTCAACTAATTGGACTCACTTTGTTAGCGTCACCACAACTGATAACGCTCACTTAACTAGCTTCACTTTAACTAATAGAGCTCACTTGCTAGAATTTACTACAATTGATTAGGCTCAGTTGCTACACTTCACTTCAACTGATTAAGCTCAGTTGCCTCACTTCACCTCAACTGATAACGCTCACTTAACTAGCTTCACTTCTACTAATTGAGCTCAGTTGCCTCACTTCACTTCAATTGATTAGGCTCAGTTTCCTCACTTCACTTCAACCGATTCTGCTCACTTAACTAGCTTCACTTCAATCAATTGAGCTCACTTGCTTCACTTGACTTCAATTGATTAAGCTCAGTTGCTTCACTTCACTTCAACTAATTGGACTCACTTTGTTAGCGTCACCTCAACTGATAACGCTCACTTAACTAGCTTCACTTGAACTAATAGAGCTCACTTGCTTCACTTCACTTCAATTGATTAAGCTAAGTTGCTTCACTTCACTTCACTTCAATTGATTAAGCTCAGTTGCCTCACTTCACCTCAACTGATAACGCTCACTTAACTTGCTTCACTTCAACTGATTGAGCTCAGTTGCTTCACTTCAGTTAAATTGATTCAGCTCAGTTGCCTCATTTCACTTCAATTGATTAGGCTCAGTTTCTTCACTTCACTTCAACTGATTCTGCTCACTTAACTAGCTTCACTTCAACTAATTGAACTCAGTTGCTTCACTTCACTTCAATCGATTCAGGTCACTTAACTACCTGCACTTCAACTAATTGAGCTCACTTGCTTCACTTGACTTAAATTGATTAAGCTCAGTTGCTTCACTTCACTTCAACTAATTGGACTCACTTTGTTAGCGTCACCTCAACTGATAACGCTCACTTAACTAGCTTCACTTCAACTAAAAGATCTCACTTGCTTCACTTCACTACAATTGATTAAGCTCAGTTGCCTCACTTCAATTCAGCTGATTAAGCTCAGTTGCCTCACTTCACCTCAACTGATAACGCTCACTTAACTAGCTTCACTTCTACTAATTGAGCTAAGTTGCTTCACTTCACTTCAATTGATTCAGACCAGTTGCCTCACTTCACTTCAATTGATTAGGCTCAGTTTCCTCACTTCACTTCAACTGATTCTGCTCACTTAACTAGCTTCACTTTAACTAATTGAGCTCACTTGCTTTACTTACTTCAATTGATTAAGCTCAGTTGCTTCACTTCTATCCAGCTGAGTAAGCTCAGTTGCCTCACTTCACCTCAACCGATTCTGCTCACTTAACTAGCTTCACTTCAATCAATTGAGCTCACTTGCTTCACTTAACTTTAATTGATTAAGCTCAATTGCTTCACTTCCCTTCAACTAATTGGACTCACTTTGTTAGCGTCACCTCAACTGATAACGCTCACTTAACTAGCTTCACTTGAACTAATAGAGCTCACTTGCTTCACTTCACTTCAATTGATTAAGCTCAGTTGCCTCACTTTAATTCAGCTGAGTAAGCTCAGTTGCCTCACTTCACCTCAACTGATAACGCTCACTTAACTAGCTTCACTTCTACTAATTGAGCTAAGTTGCCTCACTTCACTTCAACTGAGTCTGCTCACTTAACTAGCTTCACTTCAACTAATTGAGCTCACTTGCTTCACTTGACTTCAATTGATTAAGCTCAGTTGCTTAACTTCACTTCAATTGATTCAGCTCAGTTGCCTCACTTCATTTCAGTTGATTAGGCTCAGTTGTCTCACTTCACTTCAACTGATTCTGCTCACTTAACTAGCTTCACTTCAACTAATTGAACTCAGTTGCTTCACTTCACTTCAATCGATCCAGGTCACTTAACTACTTGCACTTCAACTAATTGAGCTCACTTGCTTCACTTGACTTAAATTGATTAAGCTCAGTTGCTTCACTTCACTTCAACTAATTGGACTCACTTTGTTAGCGTCACCTCAACTGATAACGCTCACTTAACTAGCTTCACTTCAACTAAAAGATCTCACTTGCTTCACTTCACTACAATTGATTAAGCTCAGTTGCCTCACTTCAATTCAGCTGATTAAGCTCAGTTGCCTCACTTCACCTCAACTGATAACGCTCACTTAACTAGCTTCACTTCTACTAATTGAGCTAAGTTGCTTCACTTCACTTCAATTGATTCAGACCAGTTGCCTCACTTCACTTCAATTGATTAGGCTCAGTTTCCTCACTTCACTTCAACTGATTCTGCTCACTTAACTAGCTTCACTTTAACTAATTGAGCTCACTTGCTTTACTTACTTCAATTGATTAAGCTCAGTTGCTTCACTTCTATCCAGCTGAGTAAGCTCAGTTGCCTCACTTCACCTCAACCGATTCTGCTCACTTAACTAGCTTCACTTCAATCAATTGAGCTCACTTGCTTCACTTAACTTTAATTGATTAAGCTCAATTGCTTCACTTCCCTTCAACTAATTGGACTCACTTTGTTAGCGTCACCTCAACTGATAACGCTCACTTAACTAGCTTCACTTCAACTAATTGAGCTCACTTGCTTCACTTGACTTCAATTGATTAAGCTCAGTTGCTTAACTTCACTTCAATTGATTCAGCTCAGTTGCCTCACTTCATTTCAGTTGATTAGGCTCAGTTGTCTCACTTCACTTCAACTGATTCTGCTCACTTAACTAGCTTCACTTCAACTAATTGAACTCAGTTGCTTCACTTCACTTCAATCGATTCAGGTCACTTAACTACCTGCACTTCAACTAATTGAGCTCACTTGCTTCACTTGACTTAAATTGATTAAGCTCAGTTGCTTCACTTCACTTCAACTAATTGAACTCACTTTGTTAGCGTCACCTCAACTGATAACGCTCACTTAACTAGCTTCACTTCAACTAAAAGATCTCACTTGCTTCACTTCACTACAATTGATTAAGCTCAGTTGCCTCACTTCAATTCAGCTGATTAAGCTCAGTTGCCTCACTTCACCTCAACTGATAACGCTCACTTAACTAGCTTCACTTCTACTAATTGAGCTAAGTTGCTTCACTTCACTTCAATTGATTCAGACCAGTTGTCTCACTTCACTTCAATTGATTAGGCTCAGTTTCCTCACTTCACTTCAACTGATTCTGCTCACTTAACTAGCTTCACTTTAACTAATTGAGCTCACTTGCTTTACTTACTTCAATTGATTAAGCTCAGTTGCTTCACTTCTATCCAGCTGAGTAAGCTCAGTTGCCTCACTTCACCTCAACCGATTCTGCTCACTTAACTAGCTTCACTTCAATCAATTGAGCTCACTTGCTTCACTTCACTTCAATTGATTAAGCTCAGTTGCCTCACTTTAATTCAGCTGAGTAAGCTCAGTTGCCTCACTTCACCTCAACTGATAACGCTCACTTAACTAGCTTCACTTCTACTAATTGAGCTAAGTTGCCTCACTTCACTTCAACTGAGTCTGCTCACTTAACTAGCTTCACTTCAACTAATTGAGCTCACTTGCTTCACTTGACTTCAATTGATTAAGCTCAGTTGCTTAACTTCACTTCAATTGATTCAGCTCAGTTGCCTCACTTCATTTCAGTTGATTAGGCTCAGTTGTCTCACTTCACTTCAACTGATTCTGCTCACTTAACTAGCTTCACTTCAACTAATTAAACTCAGTTGCTTCACTTCACTTCAACTAATTGAGCTCACTTGCTTCACTTGACTTCAATTGATTAAGCTCAGTTGCTTCACTTCACTTCAAGTAATTGGACTCACTTTGTTAGCGTCACCTCAACTAATAACGCTTACTTAACTAGCTTCACTTCAACTGATTAAGCTCAGTTGCCTTACTTCACCTCAACTGATAACGCTCACTTAACTAGCTTCACTTCTACTAATTGAGCTCAGTTGCCTCACTTCACTTCAACTGGTTCTGCTCACTTAACTAGCTTCAATTCAACTAATTGAGCTCACTTGCTTCACTTGACTTCAATTGATTAAGCTCGGTTGCTTAACTTCACTTCAATTGATTCAGCTCAATTGCCTCACTTAATTTCAGTTGATTAGGCTCAGTTGTCTCACTTCACTTCAACTGATTCTGCTCACTTAACTAGCTTCACTTCGACTAATTGAGCTCAGTTGCTTCACTTTACTTGAACTAATAGAGCTCACTTGCTTCACTTCACTACAATTTATTAAGCTCAGTTGCTTCACTTCACTTCAATTGATTCAGCTCACTTGCTTCACTTGACTTTAATTGATTAAGCTCAGTTGCTTCACTTCACTTCAAGTAATTGGACTCACTTTGTTAGCGTCACCTCAACTGATAACGCTCACCTTACTAGCTTCACTTCAACTAATTGAGCTCACTTGCTTCATTTGACTTCAATTGATTAAGCTCAGTTGCTTAACTTCACTTCAATTGATTCAGCTCAGTTGCCTCACTTCATTTCAGTTGATTAGGCTCAGTTGCCTCACTTCACTTCAACTGATTCTGCTCACTTAAGTAAATTCACTTCAACTAATCGAGCTCACTTGCTTCACTTGACTTCAATTGATTAAGCTCAGTTGCTTCACTTCACATCAAGTAATTGGACTCACTTTGTTAGCGTCACCTCAACTGATAACGCTGACCTTACTAGCTTCACTTGAACTAATAGAGCTCACTTGCTTCACTTCACTACAATTGATTAAGCTCAGTTGCCTCACTTCAATTCAGCTGATTAAGCTCAGTTGCCTCACTTCACCTCAACTGATAACGCTTACTTAACTAGCTTCACTTCAACTAATTGAGCTCACTTGCTTCACTTGACTTCAATTGATTAAGCTCGGTTGCTTAACTTCACTTCAATTGATTCAGCTCAGTTGCCTCACTTCATTTCAGTTGATTAGGCTCAGTTGTCTCACTTCACTTCAACTGATTCTGCTCACTCAACTAGCTTCACTTCAACTTATTGAACTCAGTTGCTTCACTTCACTTCAATTGATCCAGCTCAGTTGCCTCACTTCATTTCAGTTGATTAGGCTCAGTTGCCTCACATCGCTTCAACTGATTCTGCTCACTTAACTAGCTTTGATTCAACTAATTGAGCTCACTTGCTTCACTTGACTTCAATTGATTCAGCTCAGTTGCCTCACTTCATTTCAGTTGATTAGGCTCAGTTGTCTCACTTCACTTTAACTGATTCTGCTCACTCAACTAGCTTCACTTCAACTTACTGAGCTCAGTTGCTTCACTTCACTTCAATTGATCCAGCTCAGTTGCCTCACTTCATTTCAGTTGATTAGGCTCAGTTGCCTCACTTCACTTCAACTGATTAAGCTTATGTCCTCACTTCACCTCAACTGATAACGCTCACTTAACTAGCTTCACTTCTACTAATTGAGCTCAGTTGCCTCACTTCACTTCAATTGATTAGGCTCAGTTGCCTCACTTCATTTCAGTTGATTAGGCTCAGTTGCCTCACATCGCTTCAACTGATTCTGCTCACTTAACTAGCTTTACTTCAACTAATTGAGCTCACTTGCTTCACTTGACTTCAATTGATTAAGCTCAGTTGCTTCACTTCATTTCAACTAATTGGACTCACTTTGTTAGCGTCACCACAACTGATAACGCTCACTTAACTAGCTTCACTTTAACTAATAGATCTCACTTGCTAAACTTCACTACAATTGAATAAGCTCAGTTGCCTCACTTCAATTCAGCTGGTTAAGCTCAGTTGCCTCACTTCACCTCAACTGATAACGCTCACTTCACTAGCTTCACTTCAACTAAAAGAGCTCACTTGCTTCACTTCACTACAATTGATTCAGCTCAGTTGCCTCACTTCATTTCAGTTGATTAGGCTCAGTTGCCTCACATCACTTCAACTGATTCTGCTCACTTAACTAGCTTTACTTCAACTAATTGAGCTCACTTGCTTCACTTGACTTAAATTGATTAAGCTCAGTTGCTTCAGTTCCCTTCAACTAATTGGACTCACTTTGTTAGCATCACCTCAACTGATAACGCTCACTTAACTAGCTTCACTTCAACTAAAAGAGCTCACTTGCTTCACTTCACTACAATTGATTCAGCTCAGTTGCCTCACTTCATTTCAGTTGATTAGGCTCAGTTGTCTCACTTCACTTCAACTGATTCTGCTCACTCAACTAGCTTCACTTCAACTTATTGAGCTCAGTTGCTTCACTTCACTTCAATTGATCCAGCTCAGTTGCCTCACTTCATTTCAGTTGATTAGGCTCAGTTGCCTCACATCACTTCAACTGATTCTGCTCACTTAACTAGCTTTACTTTAACAAATTGAGCTCACTTGCTTCACTTGACTTCAATTGATTAAGCTCAGTTGCTTCACTTCATTTCAACTAATTGGACTCACTTTGTTAGTGTCACCACAACTGATAACGCTCACTTAACTAGCTTCACTTTAACTAATAGAGCTCACTTGCTAAACTTCACTACAATTGAATAAGCTCAGTTGCCTCACTTCAATTCAGCTGGTTAAGCTCAGTTGCCTCACTTCACCTCAACTGATAACGCTCACTTTACTAGCTTCACTTCTACTAATTGAGCTAAGTTGCTTCACTTCACTTCAATTGGTTCAGCTCAGTAGCCTCACTTCACTTCAATTGATTAGGCTCAGTTGCCTCACTTCACTTCAACTGACTAAGCTCAGTTGCCTCACTTCACCTCAAGTGATAACGCTCACTTAACTAGCTTCACTTCTACTAATTGAGCTCAGTTGCCTCACTTCACTTCAATTGATAAGGCTCAGTTTCCTCACTTCACTTCAACCGATTCTGCTCACTTAACTAGCTTCACTTCAAACAAATGAGGTCACTTGCTTCACTTAACTTCAATTGATTAAGCTCAGTTGCTTCACTTCCCTTCAACTAATTGGACTCACTTTGTTAGCGTCACCTCAACTGATAACGCTCACTTAACTAGCTTCACTTGAACTAATAGAGCTCACTTGCTTCACTTCACTTCAATTGATTAAGCTCAGTTGCCTCACTTCACTTCAACTGAGTCTGCTCACTTAACAAGCTTCACTTCAACTAATTGAGCTCACTTGCTTCACTTGACTTCAATTGATTAAGCTCAGTTGCTTCACTTCACTTCAATTGGTTCAGCTCAGTAGCCTCACTTAACTTCAATTGATTAAGCTCAGTTGCTTCACTTCCCTTCAACTAATTGGACTCACTTTGTTAGCGTCACCTCAACTAATAACGCTCACTTAACTAGCTTCACTTGAACTAATAGAGCTCACTTGCTTCACTTCACTTCAATTGATTAAGCTCAGTTGCCTCACTCCAATTCAGCTGATTAAGCTCAGTTGCCTCACTTCACCTCAACTGATAACGCTCACTTAACTTGCTTCACTCCAACTAATTGAGCTCAGTTGCTTCACTTCAGTTCAATTGATTAAGCTCAGTTGCCTCACTTCACCTCAACTGATAACGCTCACTTAACTAGCTTCACTTCTACTAATTGAGCTCAGTTGCCTCACTTCACTTCAATTGATAAGGCTCAGTTTCCTCACTTCACTACAACCGATTCTGCTCACTTAACTAGCTTCACTTCAAACAAATGAGGTCACTTGCTTCACTTAACTTCAATTGATTAAGCTCAGTTGCTTCACTTCCCTTCAACTAATTGGACTCACTTTGTTAGCGTCACCTCAACTGATAACGCTCACTTAACTAGCTTCACTTCAACTAAAAGAGCTCACTTGCTTCACTTCACTACAATTGATTCAGCTCAGTTGCCTCACTTCATTTCAGTTGATTAGGCTCAGTTGTCTCACTTCACTTCAACTGATTCTGCTCACTCAACTAGCTTCACTTCAACTTATTGAGCTCAGTTGCTTCACTTCACTTCAATTGATCCAGCTCAGTTGCCTCACTTCAATTCAGTTGATTAGGCTCAGTTGCCTCACATCACTTCAACTGATTCTGCTCACTTAACTAGCTTTGATTCAACTAATTGAGCTCACTTGCTTCACTTGACCTCAATTGATTAAGCTCAGTTGCTTCACTTCATTTCAACTAATTGGACTCACTTTGTTAGCGTCACCACAACTGATAACGCTCACTTAACTAGCTTCACTTTAACTAATAGAGCTCACTTGCTAAACTTCACTACAATTGAATAAGCTCAGTTGCCTCACTTCAATTCAGCTGGTTAAGCTCAGTTGCCTCACTTCACCTCAACTGATAACGCTCACTTTACTAGCTTCACTTCTACTAATTGAGCTAAGTTGCTTCACTTCACTTCAATTGGTTCAGCTCAGTAGCCTCACTTAACTTCAATTGATTAAGCTCAGTTGCTTCACTTCCCTTCAACTAATTGGACTCACTTTGTTAGCGTCACCTCAACTAATAACGCTCACTTAACTAGCTTCACTTGAACTAATAGAGCTCAGTTGCTTCACTTCACTTCAATTGATCCAGCTCAGTTGCCTCACTTCAATTCAGTTGATTAGGCTCAGTTGCCTCACATCACTTCAACTGATTCTGCTCACTTAACTAGCTTTGATTCAACTAATTGAGCTCACTTGCTTCACTTGACCTCAATTGATTAAGCTCAGTTGCTTCACTTCATTTCAACTAATTGGACTCACTTTGTTAGCGTCACCACAACTGATAACGCTCACTTAACTAGCTTCACTTTAACTAATAGAGCTCACTTGCTAAACTTCACTACAATTGAATAAGCTCAGTTGCCTCACTTCAATTCAGCTGGTTAAGCTCAGTTGCCTCACTTCACCTCAACTGATAACGCTCACTTTACTAGCTTCACTTCTACTAATTGAGCTAAGTTGCTTCACTTCACTTCAATTGATTAAGCTCAGTTGCCTCACTTCAATTCAGCTGATTAAGCTCAGTTGCCTCACTTCACCTCAACTGATAACGCTCACTTAACTAGCTTCACTCCAACTAATTGAGCTCAGTGGCTTCACTTCAGTTCAATTGATTCAGCTCAGTTGCCTCATTTCACTTCAATTGATTAGGCTCAGTTTCTTCACTTCACTTCAACTGATTCTGCTCACTTAACTAGCTTCACTTCAACTAATTGAACTCAGTTGCTTCACTTCACTTCAATTGATTCAGCTCACTTAACTACCTGCACTTCAACTAATTGAGCTCACTTGCTTCACTTGACTTAAATTGATTAAGCTCAGTTGCTTCACTTCACTTCAACTAATTAGACTCACTTTGTTAGCGTCACCTCAACTGATAACGCTCACTTAACTAGCTCCACTTCAACTAAAAGAGCTCACTTGCTTCACTTCACTACAATTGATTAAGCTCAGTTGCCTCACTTCAATTCAGCTGATTAAGCTCTGTTGCCTCACTTCACCTCAACTGATAACGCTCACTTAACTAGTTTCACTTCTACTAATTGAGCTAAGTTGCTTCACTTCACTTCAATTGATTCAGCTCAGTTGCCTCACTTCACTTCAATTGATTAGGCTCAGTTTCCTCACTTCATTTCAACTGATTCTGCTCACTTAACTAGCTTCACTTGAACTAATTGAGCTCACTTGCTCTACTTGACTTCAATTGTTTAAGCTCAGTTGCTTTACTTCTATTCAGCTGAGTAAGCTCAGTTGCCTTACTTCACCTCAACTGATAACGCTCACTTAACTAGCTTCAATTCTACTAATTGAGCTACGTTGCCTCACTTTACTTCAACTGATTCTGCTCACTTAACTAGCTTCACTTCAACTAATTGAGCTCACTTGCTTTACTTGACTTCAATTGTTTAAGCTCAGTTGCTTCACTTCTATTCAGCTGAGTAAGCTCAGTTGCCTCACTTCACTTCAACTGATTAAGCTCATGTCCTCACTTCACCTCAACTGATAACGCTCACTTAACTAGCTTCACTTCTACTAATTGAGCTCAGTTGCCTCACTTCACTTCAATTGATTTGGCTCAGTTTCCTCACTTCACTCCAACCGATTCTGCTCACTTAACTAGCTTCACTTCAATCAATTGAGCTCACTTGCTTCACTTAACTTCAATTGATTAAGCTCAGTTGCTTCACTTCCCTTCAACTAATTGGACTCACTTTGTTAGCGTCACCTCAACTAATAACGCTCACTTAACTAGCTTCACTTGAACTAATAGAGCTCACTTGCTTCACTTCACTTCAATTGATTAAGCTCAGTTGCCTCACTTCAATTCAGCTGATTAAGCTCAGTTGCCTCACTTCACCTCAACTGATAACGCTCACTTAACTTGCTTCACTTCAACTAATTGAGCTCAGTTGCTTCACTTCAGTTCAATTGATTCAGCTCAGTTGCCTCATTTCACTTCAATTGATTAGGCTCAGTTTCTTCACTTCACTTCAACTGATTCTGCTCACTTAACTAGCTTCACTTCAACTAATTGAACTCAGTTGCTTCACTTTACTTCAATTGATTCAGCTCACTTAACTAGCTTCACTTCAACTAATTGAGCTCACTTGCTTTACTTGACTTCAATTGTTTAAGCTCAGTTGCTTCACTTCTATTCAGCTGAGTAAGCTCAGTTGCCTCACTTCACCTGAACTGATAACGCTCACTTAACTAGCTTTAATTCTACTAATTGAACTACGTTGCCTCACTTCACTTCAACTGATTCTGCTCACTTAACTAGCTTCACTTCAACTACTTGAGCTCACTTGCTTCATTTGACTTCAAATGATTAAGCTCAGTTGCTTAACTTCACTTCAATCGATTCAGCTCAATTGCCTCACTTCATTTCAGTTGATTAGGCTCAGTTGCCTCACTTCACTTCAACTGCATCTGCTCACTTAACTAGCTTCACTTCAATTAATTGAGCTCACTTGCTTCACTTGACTTCAATTGATTAAGATCAGTTGCTTCACTTCAATTCAGCTGATTAAGCTCAGTTGCCTCACTTCACCTCAACTGATAACGCTCACTTAACTTGCTTCACTTCAACTAATTGAGCTCAGTTGCTTCACTTCAGTTCAATTGATTCAGCTCAGTTGCCTCATTTCACTTCAATTGATTAGGCTCAGTTTCTTCACTTCACTTCAACTGATTCTGCTCACTTAACTAGCTTCACTTCAACTAATTGAACTCAGTTGCTTCACTTTACTTCAATTGATTCAGCTCACTTAACTAGCTTCACTTCAACTAATTGAGCTCACTTGCTTTACTTGACTTCAATTGTTTAAGCTCAGTTGCTTCACTTCTATTCAGCTGCGTAAGCTCAGTTGCCTCACTTCACCTGAACTGATAACGCTCACTTAACTAGCTTTAATTCTACTAATTGAACTACGTTGCTTCACTTCACTTCAACTAATTGGACTCACTTTGTTAGCGTCACCACAACTGATAACGCTCACTTAAATAGCTTCACTTCAACTAATAGAGCTCACTTGCTAAACTTCACTACAATTGAATAAGCTCAGTTGCCTCACTTCAATTCAGCTGATTAAGCTCAGTTGCCTCACTTCACCTCAACTGATAACGCTCACTTTACTAGCTTCACTTCTACTAATTGAGCTAAGTTGCTTCACTTCAGTTCAATTGATTCAGCTCAGTTGCGTCACTTCACTTCAATTGATTAGGCTCAGTTGCCTCACTTCATTTCAACTGATTAAGCTCAGTTGCCTCACTTCACCTCAACTGATAACGCTCACTTAACTAGCTTCACTTCTACTAATTGAGCTCAGTTGCCTCACTTCACTTCAATTGATTCAGCTCAGTCGCCTCACTTCACTTCAATTGATTAGGCTCAGTTGTCTCACTTCACTTCAACTGATTCTGCTCACTTAACTAGCTTCATTTCAATCAATTGAGCTCACTTGCTTCACTTGACTTCAATTGATTAAGCTCAGTTGCCTCACTTCAATTCAGCTGATTAAGCCCAGTTGCCTCACTTCACCTCAACTGATAACGCTCACTTAACTTGCTTCATTTCAACTAATAGAGCTCACTTGCTTCACTTGACTTCAATTGATTAAGCTCAGTTGCTTCACTTCTATTCAGCTGAGTAAGCTCAGTTGCCTCACTTAACCTCAACTGATAACGCTCACTTAACTAGCTTCAATTCTACTAATTGAGCTAAGTTGCCTCACTTCACTTCAACTGATTCAGCTCACTTAACTAGCTTCACTTCAACTAATTGAGCTTACTTGCTTCACTTCACTTCAACTAATAGAGCTCACTTGCTTCATTTGACTTCAATTGATTAAGCTCAGTTGCTTAACTTCACTTCAATTGATTCAGCTCAGTTGCCTCACTTCATTTCAGTTGATTAGGCTAAGTTGCCTCACTTCACTTCAACTGATTCTGCTCACTTAACTAGATTCACTTCAACTAATTGAGCTCACTTGCTTCACTTGACTTCAATTGATTAAGCTCAGTTGCTTCACTTCACTTCAAGTAATTGGACTCACTTTGTTAGCGTCACCTCAACTAATACGCTCACCTTACTAGCTTCACTTCAACTAATAGAGCTCACTTGCTTCACTTCACTACAATTGATTAAGCTCAGTTGCCTCACTTCAATTCAGCTGGTTAAGCTCAGTTGCCTCACTTCACCTCAACTGATAACGCTCACTTAACTAGCTTCACTTGAACTAATAGAGCTCACTTGCTTCACTTCACTTCAATTGATTAAGCTAAGTTGCTTCACTTCACTTCACTTCAACTGATTAAGCTTAGTTGCCTCACTTCACCTCAACTGATAACGCTCACTTTACTAGCTTCACTTCTACTAATTGAGCTAAGTTGCTTCACTTCACTTCAATTGGTTCAGCTCAGTAGCCTCACTTCACTTCAATTGATTAGGCTCAGTTTCCTCACTTCACTTCAACCGATTCTGCTCACTTAAGTAGCTTCACTTCAATCAATTGAGCTCACTTGCTTCACTTAACTTCAATTGATTAAGCTCAGTTGCTTCACTTCCCTTCAACTAATTGGACTCACTTTGTTAGCGTCACCTCAACTGATAACGCTCACTTAACTAGCTTCACTTGAACTAATAGAGCTCACTTGCTTCACTTCACTTCAATTGATTAGGCTCAGTTGCCTCACTTCACTTCAACTGATTAAGCTCAGTTGCCTCACTTCACCTCAACTGATAACGCTCACTTTACTAGCTTCACTTCTACTAATTGAGCTAAGTTGCTTCACTTCACTTCAATTGGTTCAGCTCAGTAGCCTCACTTCACTTCAATTGATTAGGCTCAGTTTCCTCACTTCACTTCAACCGATTCTGCTCACTTAAGTAGCTTCACTTCAATCAATTGAGCTCACTTGCTTCACTTAACTTCAATTGATTAAGCTCAGTTGCTTCACTTCCCTTCAACTAATTGGACTCACTTTGTTAGCGTCACCTCAACTGATAACGCTCACTTAACTAGCTTCACTTGAACTAATAGAGCTCACTTGCTTCACTTGACTTCAATTGATTAAGCTCAGTTGCTTCACTTCATTTCAACTAATTGGACTCACTTTGTTAGCGTCACCACAACTAAAAACGCTCACTTAACTAGCTTTACCTTAACTAATAAAGCTCACTTGCTAAACTTCACTACAATTGAATAAGCTCAGTTGCCTCACTTCAATTCAGCTGGTTAAGCTCAGTTGCATCACTTCACCTCAACTGATAACGCTCACTTTACTAGCTTCACTTCTACTAATTGAGCTAAGTTGCTTCACTTCACTTCAATTGGTTCAGCTCAGAAGCCTCACTTCACTTCAATTGATTAGGCTCAGTTTCCTCACTTCACTTCAACCGATTCTGCTCACTTAAGTAGCTTCACTTCAATCAATTGAGCTCACTTGCTTCACTTAACTTCAATTGATTAAGCTCAGTTGCTTCACTTCCCTTCAACAAATTGGACTCACTTTGTTAGCGTCACCTCAACTGATAACGCTCACTTAACTAGCTTCACTTGAACTAATAGAGCTCACTTGCTTCACTTCACTTCAATTGATTAAGCTCAGTTGCCTCACTTCAATTCAGCTGATTAAGCTCAGTTGCCTCACTTCACCTCAACTGATAACGCTCACTTCACTAGCTTCACTTCTACTAATTGAGCTAAGTTGCTTCACTTCACTTCAATTGATTCAGCTCAGTTGCCTCACTTCACTTCAATTGATTAGGCTCAGTTTCCTCACTTCATTTCAACTGATTCTACTCACTTAACTAGCTTCACTTCAACTAATTGAGCTCACTTGCTTTACTTGACTTCAATTGTTTAAGCTCAGTTGCTTCACTTCTATTCAGCTGAGTAAGCTCAGTTGCCTCACTTCACCTCAACTGATAACGCTCACTTAACTAGCTTCAATTCTACTAATTGAGCTACGTTGCCTCACTTCACTTCAACTGATTCTGCTCACTTAACTAGCTTCACTTCAACTAATTGAGCTCACTTGCTTCATTTGACTTCAAATGATTAAGCTCAGTTGCTTAACTTCACTTCAATTGATTCAGCTCAGTTGCCTCACTTCATTTCAGTTGATTAGACTCAGTTGTCCCACTTCACTTCAACTGATTCTGCTTACTTAAATAGCTTCACTTCAACTAATTGAGCTCAGTTGCTTCACTTCACTTCAACTAATTGAGCTCACTTGCTTCACTTGACTTCAATTGATTAAGCTCAGTTGCCTCACTTCATTTCAGTTGATTAGGCTCAGTTGTCTCACTTCACTTCAACTGCTTAGGCTCAGTTTGCTCACTTCACTTCAACCGATTCTGCTCACTTAAGTAGCTTCACTTCAATCAATTGAGCTCACTTGCTTCACTTAACTTCAATTGATAAAGCTCAGTTGCTTCACTTCCCTTCAACTAATTGGACTCACTTTGTTAGCGTCACCTCAACTGATAACGCTCACTTAACTAGCTTCACTTGAACTAATAGAGCTCATTTGCTTCACTTCACTTCAATTGATTAAGCTCAGTTGCTTCACTTCAATTCAGCTGATTAAGCTCAGTTGCCTCACTTCACCTCAACTGATAACGCTCACTTCACTAGCTTCACTTCTACTAATTGAGCTAAGTTGCTTCACTTCACTTCAATTGGTTCAGCTCAGTAGCCTCACTTCACTTGAATTGATTAGGCTCAGTTGCCTCACTTCACTTCAACTGATTAAGCTCAGTTGCCTCACTTCACCTCAACTGATAACGCTCACTTAACTAGCTTCACTTCTACTAATTGAGCTCAGTTGCCTCACTTCACTTCAATTGATTAGGCTCAGTTTCCTCACTTCATTTCAAGTGATTCTACTCACTTAACTAGCTTCACTTCAACTAATTGAGCTCACTTGCTTTACTTGACTTCAATTGTTTAAGCTCAGTTGCTTCACTTCTATTCAGCTGAGTAAGCTCAGTTGCCTCACTTCACCTCAACTGATAACGCTCACTTAACTAGCTTCAATTCTACGAATTGAGCTACGTTGCCTCACTTCACTTCAACTGATTCTGCTCACTTAACTAGCTTCACTTCAACTAATTGAGCTCACTTGCTTCATTTGACTTCAAATGATTAAGCTCAGTTGCTTAACTTCACTTCAATTGATTCAGCTCAGTTGCCTCACTTCATATCAGTTGATTAGACTCAGTTGTCCCACTTCACTTCAACTGATTCTGCTTACTTAACTAGCTTCACTTCAACTAATTGAGCTCAGTTGCTTCACTTCACTTCAACTAATTGAGCTCACTTGCTTCACTTGACTTCAATTGATTAAGCTCAGTTGCCTCACTTCATTTCAGTTGATTAGGCTCAGTTGTCTCACTTCACTTCAACTGATTCTGCTCACTTAACTAGCTTCACTTCAACTAATTGAGCTCAGTTGCTTCACTTCACTACAATTGATTAAGCTTAGTTGCCTCACTTCAATTCAGCTGATTAAGCTCAGTTGCTTCACTTCACCTCAACTGATAACGCTTACTTGACAAGCTCCACTTCTACTAATTGACCTCAGTTGCTTAGCTTCACTTCAATTGATTCAGCTCAGTTGCCTCACTTCATTTCAGTTGATTAGGCTCAGTTGTCTCACTTCACTTCAACTGATTCTGCTCACTTAACTAGCTTCACTTCAACTAATTGAACTCAGTTGCTTCACTTCACTTCAATTGATTCAGCTCACTTAACTACCTGCACTTCAACTAATTGAGCTCACTTGCTTCACTTGACTTGAATTGATTAAGCTCAGTTGCTTCACTTCACTTCAACTAATTGGACTCACTTTGTTAGCGTCACCTCAACTGATAACGCTCACTTAACTAGCTTCACTTCAACTAATTGAACTCACTTGCTTTACTTGACTTCAATTGTTTAAGCTCAGTTGCTTCACTTCTATTCAGCTGAGTAAGCTCAGTTGCCTCACTTCACCTCAACTGATAACGCTCACTTAACTAGCTTCAATTCTACTAATTGAGCTACGTTGCCTCACTTCACTTCAACTGATTCTGCTCACTTAACTAGCTTCACTTCAACTAATTGAGCTCACTTGCTTCATTTGACTTCAAATGATTAAGCTCAGTTGCTTAACTTCACTTCAATTGATTCAGCTCAGTTGCCTCACTTCATTTCAGTTGATTAGACTCAGTTGTCCCACTTCACTTCAACTGATTCTGCTTACTTAAATAGCTTCACTTCAACTAATTGAGCTCAGTTGCTTCACTTCACTTCAACTAATTGAGCTCACTTGCTTCACTTGACTTCAATTGATTAAGCTCAGTTGCCTCACTTCATTTCAGTTGATTAGGCTCAGTTGTCTCACTTCACTTCAACTGCTTAGGCTCAGTTTGCTCACTTCACTTCAACCGATTCTGCTCACTTAAGTAGCTTCACTTCAATCAATTGAGCTCACTTGCTTCACTTAACTTCAATTGATAAAGCTCAGTTGCTTCACTTCCCTTCAACTAATTGGACTCACTTTGTTAGCGTCACCTCAACTGATAACGCTCACTTAACTAGCTTCACTTGAACTAATAGAGCTCATTTGCTTCACTTCACTTCAATTGATTAAGCTCAGTTGCCTCACTTCAATTCAGCTGATTAAGCTCAGTTGCCTCACTTCACCTCAACTGATAACGCTCACTTCACTAGCTTCACTTCTACTAATTGAGCTAAGTTGCTTCACTTCACTTCAATTGGTTCAGCTCAGTAGCTTCACTTCACTTCAATTGATTAGGCTCAGTTGCCTCACTTCACTTCAACTGATTAAGCTCAGTTGCCTCACTTCACCTCAACTGATAACGCTCACTTAACTAGCTTCACTTCTACTAATTGAGCTCAGTTGCCTCACTTCACTTCAACTGATTAGGCTCAGTTTCCTCACTTCACTTCAACCGATTCTGCTCACTTAAGTAGCTTCACTTCAATCAATTGAGCTCACTTGCTTCACTTAACTTCAATTGATTAAGCTCAGTTGCTTCACTTCCCTTCAACTAATTGGACTCATTTTGTTAGCGTCACCTCAACTGATAACGCTCACTTAACTAGCTTCACTTGAACTAATAGAGCTCACTTGCTTCACTTCACTTCAATTGATTAAGCTCAGTTGCCTCACTTCAATTCAGCTGATTAAGCTCAGTTGCCTCACTTCACCTCAACTGATAACGCTCACTTCACTAGCTTCACTTCTACTAATTGAGCTAAGTTGCTTCACTTCACTTCAATTGATTCAGCTCAGTTGCCTCACTTCACTTCAATTGATTAGGCTCAGTTTCCTCACTTCATTTCAAGTGATTCTACTCACTTAACTAGCTTCACTTCAACTAATTGAGCTCACTTGCTTTACTTGACTTCAATTGTTTAAGCTCAGTTGCTTCACTTCTATTCAGCTGAGTAAGCTCAGTTGCCTCACTTCACCTCAACTGATAACGCTCACTTAACTAGCTTCACTTCTACTAATTAAGCTAAGTTGCTTCACTTCACTTCAATTGATTCAGCTCACTTAACTACCTGCACTTCAACTAATTGAGCTCACTTGCTTCACTTGACTTAAATTGATTAAGCTCAGTTGCTTCACTTCACTTCAACTAATTGGACTCACTTTGTTAGCGTCACCTCAACTGATTCTGCTCACTTAACTAGCTTCACTTCAACTAATTGAGCTCAGTTGCTTCACTTCACTTCAACTAATTGAGCTCACTTGCTTCACTTGACTTCAATTGATTAAGCTCAGTTGCCTCACTTCATTTCAGTTGATTAGGCTCAGTTTCCTCACTTCACTTCAACTGATTCTGCTCACTTAACTAGCTTCACTTCAACTAATTGAGCTCACTTGCTTTACTTGACTTCAATTGTTTTAGCTCAGTTGCTTCACTTCTATTCAGCTGAGTAAGCTCAGTTGCCTCACTTCACCTCAACTGATAACGCTCACTTAACTAGCTTCAATTCTACTAATTGAGCTACGTTGCCTCACTTCACTTCAACTGATTCTGCTCACTTAACTAGCTTCACTTCAACTAATTGAGCTCACTTGCTTCATTTGACTTCAAATGATTAAGCTCAGTTGCTTAACTTCACTCCAATTGATTCAGCTCAGTTGCCTCACTTCATTTCAGTTGATTAGGCTCAGTTGTCCCACTTCACTTCAACTGATTCTGCTCACTTAACTAGCTTCACTTCAACTAATTGAGCTCAGTTGCTTCACTTCACTTCAACTAATTGAGCTCACTTGCTTCACTTGACTTCAATTGATCAAGCTCAGTTGCCTCACTTCATTTCAGTTGATTAGGCTCAGTTGTCTCACTTCACTTCAACTGATTCTGCTCACTTATTTAGCTTCATTTCAACTAATTGAGCTTAGTTGCTTCACTTCACTACAATTGATTAAGCTTAGTTGCCTCACTTCAATTCAGCTGATTAAGCTCAGTTGCTAAACTTCACCTCAACTGATAACGCTTACTTGACAAGCCTCACTTCAACTAATTGAGCTCACTTGCTTCACTTGACTTAATTTGTTTAGGCTCAGTTGCTTCACTTCACTTCAACTAATTGGACTCACTTTGTTAGCGTCACCTCAACTGATAACGCTCACTTAACTAGCTTCACTTAAACTAATTGACCTCAGTTGCTTCACTTCACTTCAATTGATTCAGCTCATTCGCCTCACTTCACTTCAATTGATTAGGCTCAGTTTCCTCACTTCACTTCAACCGATTCTGCTCACTTAACTAGCTTCACTTCAATCAATTGAGCTCACTTGCTTCACTCGACTTAAATTGATTAAGCTCAGTTGCCTCACTTCAATTCAGCTGATAAGGCTCAGTTGCCTCACTTCACCTCATCTGATAACGCTCACTTAACTTGCTTCATTCCAACTAATTGAGCTCAGTTGCTAAACTTCACTTCAATTGATTCAGCTCAGTTGCCTCACTTCACTTCAATTGATTAGGCTCAGTTTCTTCACTTCACTTCAACTGATTCTGCTCACTTAACTAGCTTCACTTCAACTAATTGAGCTAAGTTGCTTCACTTCACTTCAATTAATTCAGCTCAGTTACCTCACTTCACTTCAATTGATTAGGCTCAGTTGCCTCACTTCACTTCAACTGATTAAGCTCAGTTGCCTCACTTCACCTCAACTGATAACGCTCACTTAACTAGCTTCACTTCAACTAATTGAGTTCACTTGCTTCACTTGACTTCAATTGATTAAGCTCAGTTGCTTCACTTCACTTCAAATAATTGGACTGACTTTGTAAGCGTCACCTCAACTGATAACGCTCACTTAACTAGCTTCACTTCAACTAACTGAGCTCAGTTGCTTCACTTCACTTCAATTGATTCAGCTTAGTTGCTTCACTTCACTTCAACTAATTGGACTCACTTTGTTAGCGTCACCTCAACTGATAACGCTCACTTAACTAGCTTCACTTCAACTAAAAGAGCTCACTTGCTTCACTTCACTACAATTGATTAAGCTCAGTTGCCTCACTTCAATTCAGCTGATTAAGCTCAGTTGCCTCACTTCACCTCAACTGATAACGCTCACTTAACTAGCTTCACTTCTACTAATTGAGCTCAGTTGCTTCACTTCACTTCAATTGATTCAGCTTAGTTGCTTCACTTCACTTCAACTAATTGGACTCACTTTGTTAGCGTCACCTCAACTGATAACGCTCACTTAACTAGCTTCACTTCAACTAAAAGAGCTCACTTGCTTCACTTCACTACAATTGATTAAGCTCAGTTGCCTCACTTCAATTCAGCTGATTAAGCTCAGTTGCCTCACTTCACCTCAACTGATAACGCTCACTTAACTAGCTTCACTTCTACTAATTGAGCTAAGTTGCTTCACTTCACTTCAATTGATTCAGCTCAGTTGCCTCACTTCACTTCAATTGATTAGGCTCAGTTTCCTCACTTCACTTCAACTGATTCTGCTCACTTAACTAGCTTCACTACAACTAATTGAGCTCACTTGCTTTACTTGACTTCAATTAATTAAGCTCAGTTGCCTCACTTCATTTCAGTTGATTAGGCTCAGTTGCCTCACTTCACTTCAACTGATTCTGCTCACTTAACTAGCTTCACTGCAACTAATTGAGCTCACTTGCTTCACTTGACTTCAATTGATTAAGTTCAGTTGCTTCATTTCACTTCAACTAATTGGACTCACTTTGTTAGCGTCACCACAACTGATAACGCTCACTTAACTAGCTTCACTTCAACTAAAAGAGCTCACTTGCTTCACTTCACTACAATTGATTAAGCTCAGTTGCCTCACTTCAATTCAGCTGATTAAGCTCAGTTGCCTCACTTCACCTCAACTGATAACGCTCACTTAACTAGCTTCACTTCTACTAATTGAGCTAAGTTGCTTCACTTCACTTCAATTGATTCAGCTCAGTTGCCTCACTTCACTTCAATTGATTAGGCTCAGTTTCCTCACTTCACTTCAACTGATTCTGCTCACTTATCTTGCTTCACTTCAACTAATAGAACTCACTTGCTAAACTTCACTACAATTGAATAAGCTCAGTTGCCTAACTTCAATTCAGCTGATTAAGCTCAGTTGCCTCACTTCACCTCAACTGATAACGCTCACTTTACTAGCTTCACTTCTACTAATTGAGCTAAGTTGCTACACTTCACTTCAATTGATTCAGCTCAGTTGCCTCACTTCACTTCAATTAATTAGGCTCAGTTGCCTCACTTCACCTCAACTGATAACGCTCACTTAATTAGCTTCACTTCTACTAATTGAGCTAAGTTGCTTCACTTGACTTCAATTGATTAAGTTCAGTTGCTTCATTTCACTTCAACTAATTGGACTCACTTTGTTAGCGTCACCACAACTGATAACGCTCACTTAACTAGCTTCACTTCAACTAAAAGAGCTCACTTGCTTCACTTCACTACAATTGATTAAGCTCAGTTGCCTCACTTCAATTCAGCTGATTAAGCTCAGTTGCCTCACTTCACCTCAACTGATAACGCTCACTTAACTAGCTTCACTACAACTAATTGAGCTCACTTGCTTTACTTGACTTCAATTAATTAAGCTCAGTTGCCTCACTTCATTTCAGTTGATTAGGCTCAGTTGCCTCACTTCACTTCAACTGATTCTGCTCACTTAACTAGCTTCACTTCAACTAATTGAGCTCACTTGCTTCACTTGACTTCAATTGATTAAGTTCAGTTGCTTTATTTCACTTCAACTAATTGGACTCACTTTGTTAGCGTCACCACAACTGATAACGCTCACTTAACTAGCTTCACTTCAACTAAAAGAGCTCACTTGCTTCACTTCACTACAATTGATTAAGCTCAGTTGCCTCACTTCAATTCAGCTGATTAAGCTCAGTTGCCTCACTTCACCTCAACTGATAACGCTCACTTAACTAGCTTCACTTCTACTAATTGAGCTAAGTTGCCTCACTTCACTTCAACTGATTCGGCTCACTTAACTAGCTTCACTTCAACTAATTGAGCTCACTTGCTTCACTTGACTTCAATTGATTAAGCTCAGTTGCTTAACTTCACTTCAACTAATTGGACTCACTTTGTTAGCGTCACCTCAACTGATAACGCTCACTTAACTAGCTTCACTTCAACTAAAAGAGCTCACTTGCTTCACTTCACTACAATTGATTAAGCTCAGTTGCCTAACTTCTATTCAGCTGAGTAGGCTCAGTTGCCTCACTTCACCTCAACTGATAACGCTCACTTAACTAGCTTCACTTCTACTAATTGAGCTAAGTTGCCTCACTTCACTTCAACTGATTCGGCTCACTTAACTAGCTTCACTTCAACTAATTGAGCTCACTTGCTTCACTTGACTTCAATTGATTAAGCTCAGTTGCTTAACTTCACTTCAACTAATTGGACTCACTTTGTTAGCGTCACCTCAACTGATAACGCTCACTTAACTAGCTTCACTTCAACTAAAAGAGCTCACTTGCTTCACTTCACTACAATTGATTAAGCTCAGTTGCCTCACTTCAATTCAGCTGATTAAGCTCAGTTGCCTCACTTCACCTCAACTGATAACGCTCACTTAACTAGCTTCACTTCTACTAATTGAGCTAAGTTGCTTCACTTCACTTCAATTGATTCAGCTCAGTTGCCTCACTTCACTTCAATTGATTAGGCTCAGTTTCCTCACTTCACTTCAACTGATTCTGCTCACTTAACTAGCTTCACTTCAACTAATAGAGCTCACTTGCTAAACTTCACTACAATTGAATAAGCTCAGTTGCCTAACTTCTATTCAGCTGAGTAGGCTCAGTTGCCTCACTTCACCTCAACTGATAACGCTCACTTAACTAGCTTCACTTCTACTAATTGAGCTAAGTTGCCTCACTTCACTTCAACTGATTCGGCTCACTTAACTAGCTTCACTTCAACTAATTGAGCTCACTTGCTTCACTTGACTTCAATTGATTAAGCTCAGTTGCTTAACTTCACTTCAACTAATTGGACTCACTTTGTTAGCGTCACCTCAACTGATAACGCTCACTTAACTAGCTTCACTTCAACTAAAAGAGCTCACTTGCTTCACTTCACTACAATTGATTAAGCTCAGTTGCCTCACTTCAATTCAGCTGATTAAGCTCAGTTGCCTCACTTCACCTCAACTGATAACGCTCACTTAACTAGCTTCACTTCTACTAATTGAGCTAAGTTGCTTCACTTCACTTCAATTGATTCAGCTCAGTTGCCTCACTTCACTTCAATTGATTAGGCTCAGTTTCCTCACTTCACTTCAACTGATTCTGCTCACTTAACTAGCTTCACTACAACTAATTGAGCTCACTTGCTTTACTTGACTTCAATTAATTAAGCTCAGTTGCCTCACTTCATTTCAGTTGATTAGGCTCAGTTGCCTCACTTCACTTCAACTGATTCTGCTCACTTAACTAGCTTCACTGCAACTAATTGAGCTCACTTGCTTCACTTGACTTCAATTGATTAAGTTCAGTTGCTTCACTTCACTTCAATTGATTCAGCTCAGTTGCCTCACTTCACTTCAATTGATTAGGCTCAGTTTCCTCACTTCACTTCAACTGATTCTGCTCACCTAACTAGCTTCACTACAACTAATTGAGCTCACTTGCTTTACTTGACTTCAATTAATTAAGCTCAGTTGCCTCACTTCATTTCAGTTGATTAGGCTCAGTTTCCTCACTTCACTTCAACTGATTCTGCTCACTTAACTAGCTTCACTTCAACTAAAAGAGCTCACTTGCTAAACTTCACTACAATTGAATAAGCTCAGTTGCCTAACTTCTATTCAGCTGAGTAGGCTCAGTTGCCTCACTTCACCTCAACTGATAACGCTCACTTAACTAGGTTCACTTCTACTAATTGAGCTAAGTTGCTACACTTCACTTCAATTGATTCAGCTCAGTTGCCTCACTTCACTTCAATTGATTAGGCTCAGTTGCCTCACTTCACCTCAACTGATAACGCTCACTTAATTACCTTCACTTCTACTAATTGAGCTAAGTTGCTTTACTTGACTTCAATTGATTAAGTTTAGTTGCTTCATTTCACTTCAACTAATTGGACTCACTTTGTTAGCGTCACCACAACTGATAACGCTCACTTAACTAGCTTCACTTCAACTAAAAGAGCTCACTTGCTTCACTTCACTACAATTGATTAAGCTCAGTTGCCTCACTTCAATTCAGCTGATTAAGCTCAGTTGCCTCACTTCACCTCAACTGATAACGCTCACTTAACTAGCTTCACTACAACTAATTGAGCTCACTTGCTTTACTTCACTTCAATTGATTCAGCTCAGTTGCCTCACTTCACTTCAATTGATTAGGCTCAGTTTCCTCACTTCACTTCAACTGATTCTGTTCACTTAACTAGCTTCACTTCAACTAATAGAGCTCACTTGCTAAACTTCACTACAATTGAATAAGCTCAGTTGCCTAACTTCTATTCAGCTGAGTAGGCTCAGTTGCCTCACTTCACCTCAACTGATAACGCTCACTTAACTAGCTTCACTTCTACTAATTGAGCTAAGTTGCCTCACTTCACTTCAACTGATTCGGCTCACTTAACTAGCTTCACTTCAACTAATTGAGCTCACTTGCTTCACTTGACTTCAATTGATTAAGCTCAGTTGCTTAACTTCACTTCAATTGATTCAGCTCAGTTGCCTCACTTCATTTCAGTTGATTAGGCTCAGTTGTCACACTTCACTTCAACTGATTCTGCTCACTTAACTAGCTTCACTTCAACTAATTGAGCTCAGTTGCTTCACTTCACTTCAATTGATTCAGCTCAGTTGCCTCACTTCATTTCAGTCGATTAGGCTCAGTTGCCTCACTTCACTTCAACTGATTCTGCTCACTTAACTAGCTTCAGTTCAACTAATTGAGCTCACTTGCTTCACTTGACTTCAATTGATTAAGCTCAGTTGCTTCACTTCACTTCAATTGATTAGGCTCAGTTGCCTCACTTCACCTCAACTGATAACGCTCACTTAATTAGCTTCACTTCAACTAATTGAGCTCACTTGCTTCACTTGACTTCAATTGATTAAGCTCAGTTGCCTCACTTCATTTCAGTTGATTAGGCTCAGTTGTCTCACTTCACTTCAACTGATTCTGCTCACTTAACTAGCTTCACTTCAACTAATTGAGCTCAGTTGCTTCACTTCACTACAATTGATTAAGCTTAGTTGCCTCACTTCAATTCAGCTGATTAAGCTCAGTTGCTTCACTTCACCTCAACTGATAACGCTTACTTGACAAGCCTCACTTCTACTAATTGACCTCAGTTGCTTAGCTTCACTTCAATTGATTCAGCTCAGTTGCCTCACTTCACTTGAACTGATTCTGCTCACTTAACTAGCTTCACTTCAACTAATTGAACTCAGTTGGTTCACTTCACTTCAATTGATTCAGCTCACTTAACTACCTGCACTTCAACTAATTGAGCTCACTTGCTTCACTTGACTTAAATTGATTAAGCTCAGTTGCTTCACTTCACTTCAACTAATTGGACTCACTTTGTTAGCGTCACCTCAACTGATAACGCTCACTTAACTAGCTTCACTTCAACTGAAAGAGCTCACTTGCTTCACTTCACTACAATTGATTAAGCTCAGTTGCCTCACTTCAATTCAGCTGATCAAGCTCTGTTGCCTCACTTCACCTCAACTGATAACGCTCACTTAACTAGCTTCACTTCTACTAATTAAGCTAAGTTGCTTCACTTCACTTCAATTGATTCAGCTCAGTTGCCTCACTTCACTTCAATTGATTAGGCTCAGTTTCCTCACTTCACTTCAACTGATTCTGCTCACTTAACTAGCTTCACTTCAACTAATTGAGCTCAGTTGCTTCACTTCACTTCAACTAATTGAGCTCACTTGCTTCACTTGACTTCAATTGATTAAGCTCAGTTGCCTCACTTCATTTCAGTTGATTAGGCTCAGTTTCCTCACTTCACTTCAACTGATTCTGCTCACTTAACTAGCTTCACTTCAACTAATTGAGCTCACTTGCTTTACTTGACTTCAATTGTTTTAGCTCAGTTGCTTCACTTCTATTCAGCTGAGTAAGCTCAGTTGCCTCACTTCACCTCAACTGATAACGCTCACTTAACTAGCTTCAATTCTACTAATTAAGCTACGTTGCCTCACTTCACTTCAACTGATTCTGCTCACTTAACTAGCTTCACTTCAACTAATTGAGCTCACTTGCTTCATTTGACTTCAAATGATTAAGCTCAGTTGCTTAACTTCACTTCAATTGATTCAGCTCAGTTGCCCCACTTCATTTCAGTTGATTAGGCTCAGTTGTCCCACTTCACTTCAACTGATTCTGCTCATTTAACTCGCTTCACTTCAACTAATTGAGCTCAGTTGCTTCACTTCACTTCAACTAATTGAGCTCACTTGCTTCACTTGACTTCAATTGATCAAGCTCAGTTGCCTCACTTCATTTCAGTTGATTAGGCTCAGTTGTCTCACTTCACTTCAACTGATTCTGCTCACTTAACTAGCTTCATTTCAACTAATTGAGCTTAGTTGCTTCACTTCACTACAATTGATTAAGCTTAGTTGCCTCACTTCAATTCAGCTGATTAAGCTCAGTTGCTTCACTTCACCTCAACTGATAACGCTCACTTAACTAGCTTCACTTAAACTAATTGACCTCAGTTGCTTCACTTCACTTCAATTGATTCAGCTCATTCGCCTCACTTCACTTCAATTGATTAGGCTCAGTTTCCTCACTTCACTTCAACCGATTCTGCTCACTTAACTAGCTTCACTTCAATCAATTGAGCTCACTTGCTTCACTCGACTTAAATTGATTAAGCTCAGTTGCCTCACTTCAATTCAGCTGATAAGGCTCAGTTGCCTCACTTCACCTCATCTGATAACGCTCACTTAACTTGCTTCATTTCAACTAATTGAGCTCAGTTGCTAAACTTCACTTCAATTGATTCAGCTCAGTTGCCTCACTTCACTTCAATTGATTAGGCTCAGTTTCTTCACTTCACTTCAACTGATTCTGCTCACTTAACTAGCTTCACTTCAACTAATTGAGCTAAGTTGCTTCACTTCACTTCAATTGATTCAGCTCAGTTACCTCACTTCACTTCAATTGATTAGGCTCAGTTGCCTCACTTCACTTCAACTGATTAAGCTCAGTTGCCTCACTTCACCTCAACTGATAACGCTCACTTAACTAGCTTCACTTCAACTAATTAAACTCACTTGCTTCACTTGACTTCAATTGATTAAGCTCAGTTGCTTCACTTCACTTCAAATAATTGGACTGACTTTGTAAGCGTCACCTCAACTGATAACGCTCACTTAACTAGCTTCACTTCAACTAACTGAGCTCAGTTGCTTCACTTCACTTCAATTGATTCAGCTTAGTTGCTTCACTTCACTTCAACTAATTGGACTCACTTTGTTAGCGTCACCTCAACTGATAACGCTCACTTAACTAGCTTCACTTCAACTAAAAGAGCTCACTTGCTTAACTTCACTACAATTGATTCAGCTCAGTTGCCTCACTTCAATTCAGCTGATTAAGCTCAGTTACCTCACTTCACCTCAACTGATAACGCTCACTTAACTAGCTTCACTTCTACTAATTGAGCTAAGTTGCTTCACTTCACTTCAATTGATTCAGCTCAGTTGCCTCACTTCAATTCAGCTGATAAGGCTCAGTTGCCTCACTTCACCTCATCTGATAACGCTCACTTAACTTGCTTCATTTCAACTAATTGAGCTCAGTTGCTAAACTTCACTTCAATTGATTCAGCTCAGTTGCCTCACTTCAATTCAGCTGATTAAGCTCAGTTACCTCACTTCACCTCAACTGATAACGCTCACTTAACTAGCTTCACTTCTACTAATTGAGCTAAGTTGCTTCACTTCACTTCAATTGATTCAGCTCAGTTGCCTCACCTCACTTCAATTGATTAGGCTCAGTTTCCTCACTTCACTTCAACTGATTCTGCTCACTTAACTAGCTTCACTACAACTAATTGAGCTCACTTGCTTTACTTGACTTCAATTAACTAAGCTCAGTTGCCTCACTTCATTTCAGTTGATTAGGCTCAGTTGCCTCACTTCACTTCAACTGATTCTGCTCACTTAACTAGCTTCACTTCAACTAATTGAGCTCAGTTGCTTCACTACACTTTAATTGATTCAGCTTAGTTGCTTCACTTCACTTCAACTAATTGGACTCACTTTGTTAGCGTCACCTCAACTGATAACGCTCACTTAACTAGCTTCACTTCAACTAAAAGAGCTCACTTGCTTCACTTCACTACAATTGATTAAGCTCAGTTGCCTCACTTCAATTCAGCTGATTAAGCTCAGTTGCCTCACTTCACCTCAACTGATAACGCTCACTTAACTAGCTTCACTTCTACTAATTGAGCTAAGTTGCTTCACTTCACTTCAATTGATTCAGCTCAGTTGCCTCACTTCACTTCAATTGATTAGGCTCAGTTTCCTCACTTCACTTCAACTGATTCTGCTCACTTACTAGCTTCACTACAACTAATTGAGCTCACTTGCTTTACTTGACTTCAATTAATTAAGCTCAGTTGCCTCACTTCATTTCAGTTGATTAGGCTCAGTTGCCTCACTTCACTTCAACTGATTCTGCTCACTTAACTAGCTTCACTGCAACTAATTGAGCTCACTTGCTTCACTTGACTTTAATTGATTAAGTTCAGTTGCTTCATTTCACTTCAACTAATTGGACTCACTTTGTTAGCGTCACCACAACTGATAACGCTCACTTAACTAGCTTCACTTCAACTAAAAGAGCTCACTTGCTTCACTTTACTACAATTGATTAAGCTCAGTTGCCTCACTTCAATTCAGCTGATTAAGCTCAGTTGCCTCACTTCACCTCAACTGATAACGCTCACTTAACTAGCTTCACTTCTACTAATTGAGCTAAGTTGCTTCACTTCACTTCAATTGATTCAGCTCAGTTGCCTCACTTCACTTCAATTGATTAGGCTCATTTTCCTCACTTCACTTCAACTGATTCTGCTCACTTATCTTGCTTCACTTCAACTAATAGAACTCACTTGCTAAACTTCACTACAATTGAATAAGCTCAGTTGCCTAACTTCAATTCAGCTGATTAAGCTCAGTTGCCTCACTTCACCTCAACTGATAACGCTCACTTTACTAGCTTCACTTCTACTAATTGAGCTAAGTTGCTACACTTCACTTCAATTGATTCAGCTCAGTTGCCTCACTTCACTTCAATTAATTAGGCTCAGTTGCCTCACTTCACCTCAACTGATAACGCTCACTTAATTAGCTTCACTTCTACTAATTGAGCTAAGTTGCTTCACTTGACTTCAATTGATTAAGTTCAGTTGCTTCATTTCACTTCATCTAATTGGACTCACTTTGTTAGCGTCACCACAACTGATAACGCTCACTTAACTAGCTTCACTTCAACTAAAAGAGCTCACTTGCTTCACTTCACTACAATTGATTGAGCTCAGTTGCCTCACTTCAATTCAGCTGATTAAGCTCAGTTGCCTCACTTCACCTCAACTGATAACGCTCACTTAACTAGCTTCACTACAACTAATTGAGCTCACTTGCTTTACTTGACTTCAATTAATTAAGCTCAGTTGCCTCACTTCATTTCAGTTGATTAGGCTCAGTTGCCTCACTTCACTTCAACTGATTCTGCTCACTTAACTAGCTTCACTTCAACTAATTGAGCTCACTTGCTTCACTTGACTTCAATTGATTAAGTTCAGTTGCTTCATTTCACTTCAACTAATTGGACTCACTTTGTTAGCGTCACCACAACTGATAACGCTCACTTAACTAGCTTCACTTCAACTAAAAGAGCTCACTTGCTTCACTTCACTACAATTGATTAAGCTCAGTTGCCTCACTTCAATTCAGCTGATTAAGCTCAGTTGCCTCACTTCACCTCAACTGATTCTGCTCACTTAACTAGCTTCACTTCAACTAATAGAGCTCACTTGCTAAACTTCACTACAATTGAATAAGCTCAGTTGCCTAACTTCTATTCAGCTGAGTGGACTCAGTTGCCTCACTTCACCTCAACTGATAACGCTCACTTAACTAGCTTCACTTCTACTAATTGAGCTAAGTTGCCTCACTTCACTTCAACTGATTCGGCTCACTTAACTAGCTTCACTTCAACTAATTGAGCTCACTTGCTTCACTTGACTTCAATTGATTAAGCTCAGTTGCTTAACTTCACTTCAACTAATTGGACTCACTTTGTTAGCGTCACCTCAACTGATAACGCTCACTTAACTAGCTTCACTTCAACTAAAAGAGCTCACTTGCTTCACTTCACTACAATTGATTAAGCTCAGTTGCCTCACTTCAATTCAGCTGATTAAGCTCAGTTGCCTCACTTCACCTCAACTGATAACGCTCACTTAACTAGCTTCACTTCTACTAATTGAGCTAAGTTGCTTCACTTCACTTCAATTGATTCAGCTCAGTTGCCTCACTTCACTTCAATTGATTAGGCTCAGTTTCCTCACTTCACTTCAACTGATTCTGCTCACTTAACTAGCTTCACTACAACTAATTGAGCTCACTTGCTTTACTTGACTTCAATTAATTAAGCTTAGTTGCCTCACTTCATTTCAGTTGATTAGGCTCAGTTGCCTCACTTCACTTCAACTGATTCTGCTCACTTAACTAGCTTCACTGCAACTAATTGAGCTCACTTGCTTCACTTGACTTCAATTGATTAAGTTCAGTTGCTTCACTTCACTTCAATTGATTCAGCTCAGTTGCCTCACTTCACTTCAATTGATTAGGCTCAGTTTCCTCACTTCACTTCAACTGATTCTGCTCACTTAACTAGCTTCACTACAACTAATTGAGCTCACTTGCTTTACTTGACTTCAATTAATTAAGCTCAGTTGCCTCACTTCATTTCAGTTGATTAGGCTCAGTTTCCTCACTTCACTTCAACTGATTCTGCTTACTTAACTAGCTTCACTTCAACTAATAGAGCTCACTTGCTAAACTTCACTACAATTGAATAAGCTCAGTTGCCTAACTTCTATTCAGCTGAGTAGGCTCAGTTGCCTCACTTCACCTCAACTGATAACGCTCACTTAACTAGGTTCACTTCTACTAATTGAGCTAAGTTGCCTCACTTCACTTCAACTGATTCGGCTCACTTAACTAGCTTCACTTCAACTGAATGAGCTCACTTGCTTCACTTGACTTCAACTGATTAAGCTCAGTTGCTTAACTTCACTTCAACTAATTGGACTCACTTTGTTAGCGTCACCTCAACTGATAACGCTCACTTAACTAGCTTCACTTCAACTAAAAGAGCTCACTTGCTTCACTTCACTACAATTGATTAAGCTCAGTTGCCTCACTTCAATTCAGCTGATTAAGCTCAGTTGCCTCACTTCACCTCAACTGATAACGCTCACTTTACTAGCTTCACTTCTACTAATTGAGCTAAGTTGCTACACTTCACTTCAATTGATTCAGCTCAGTTGCCTCACTTCACTTCAATTGATTAGGCTCAGTTGCCTCACTTCACCTCAACTGATAACGCTCACTTAATTAGCTTCACTTCTACTAATTGAGCTAAGTTGCTTCACTTGACTTCAATTGATTAAGTTCAGTTGCTTCATTTCACTTCAACTAATTGGACTCACTTTGTTAGCGTCACCACAACTGATAACGCTCACTTAACTAGCTTCACTTCAACTAAAAGAGCTCACTTGCTTCACTTCACTACAATTGATTAAGCTCAGTTGCCTCACTTCAATTCAGCTGATTAAGCTCAGTTGCCTCACTTCACCTCAACTGATAACGCTCACTTAACTAGCTTCACTACAACTAATTGAGCTCACTTGCTTTACTTCACTTCAATTGATTCAGCTCAGTTGCCTCACTTCACTTCAATTGATTAGGCTCAGTTTCCTCACTTCACTTCAACTGATTCTGCTCACTTAACTAGCTTCACTTCAACTAATAGAGCTCACTTGCTAAACTTCACTACAATTGAATAAGCTCAGTTGCCTAACTTCTATTCAGCTGAGTAGGCTCAGTTGCCTCACTTCACCTCAGCTGATAACGCTCACTTAACTAGCTTCACTTCTACTAATTGAGCTAAGTTGCCTCACTTCACTTCAACTGATTCGGCTCACTTAACTAGCTTCACTTCAACTAATTGAGCTCACTTGCTTCACTTGACTTCAATTGATTAAGCTCAGTTGCTTAACTTCACTTCAATAGATTCAGCTCAGTTGCCTCACTTCATTTCAGTTGATTAGGCTCAGTTGTCACACTTCACTTCAACTGATTCTGCTCACTTAACTAGCTTCACTTCAACTAATTGAGCTCAGTTGCTTCACTTCACTTCAATTGATTCAGCTCAGTTGCCTCACTTCATTTCAGTCGATTAGGCTCAGTTGCCTCACTTCACTTCAACTGATTCTGCTCACTTAACTAGCTTCAGTTCAACTAATTGAGCTCACTTGCTTCACTTGACTTCAATTGATTAAGCTCAGTTGCTTCACTTCACTTCAATTGATTAGGCTCAGTTGCGTCACTTCACCTCAACTGATAACGCTCACTTAATTAGCTTCACTTCTACTAATTGAGCTAAGTTGCTTCACTTGACTTCAATTGATTAAGCTCAGTTGCTTCATTTCACTTCAACTAATTGGACTCACTTTGTTAGCGTCACCACAACTGATAACGCTCACTTAACTTGCTTCAATTCAACTAATAGAGCTCACTTGCTAAACTTCACTACAATTGAATAAGCTCAGTTGCCTAACTTCTATTCAGCTGATTAAGCTCAGTTGCCTCACTTCACCTCAACTGATAACGCTCACTTAACTAGCTTCACTACAACTAATTGAGCTCACTTGCTTTACTTCACTTCAATTGATTCAGCTCAGTTGCCTCACTTCACTTCAATTGATTAGGCTCAGTTTCCTCACTTCACTTCAACTGATTCTGCTCACTTAACTAGCTTCACTTCAACTAATAGAGCTCACTTGCTAAACTTCACTACAATTGAATAAGCTCAGTTGCCTAACTTCTATTCAGCTGAGTAGGCTCAGTTGCCTCACTTCACCTCAACTGATAACGCTCACTTAACTAGCTTCACTTCTACTAATTGAGCTAAGTTGCCTCACTTCACTTCAACTGATTCGGCTCACTTAACTAGCTTCACTTCAACTAATTGAGCTTAGTTGCTTCACTTCACTTCAATTGATTCAGCTCACTTAACTACCTGCACTTCGACTAATTGAGCTCACTTGCTTCACTTGACTTAAATTGATTAAGCTCAGTTGCTTCACTTCACTTCAACTAATTGGACTCACTTTGTTAGCGTCACCTCAACTGATAACGCTCACTTAACTAGCTTCACTTCAACTAATAGAGCTCACTTGCTTCACTTCACTACAATTGATTAAGCTCAGTTGCCTCACTTCAATTCAGCTGATTAAGCTCAGTTGCCTCACTTCACCTCAACTGATAACGCTCACTTAACTAGCTTCACTTCTACTAATTGAGCTAAGTTGCCTCACTTCACTTCAACTGATTCGGCTCACTTAACTAGCTTCACTTCAACTAATTGAGCTTAGTTGCTTCACTTCACTTCAATTGATTCAGCTCACTTAACTACCTGCACTTCGACTAATTGAGCTCACTTGCTTCACTTGACTTAAATTGATTAAGCTCAGTTGCTTCACTTCACTTCAACTAATTGGACTCACTTTGTTAGCGTCACCTCAACTGATAACGCTCACTTAACTAGCTTCACTTCAACTAATAGAGCTCACTTGCTTCACTTCACTACAATTGATTAAGCTCAGTTGCCTCACTTCAATTCAGCTGATTAAGCTCAGTTGCCTCACTTCACCTCAACTGATAACGCTCACTTAACTAGCTTCACTTCAACTAATTGAGCTCACTTGCTTTACTTAACTTCAATTGATTAAGCTCAGTTGCTTCACTTCACTTCAACTAATTGAGCTCACTTGCTTCACTTGACTTCAATTGATTAAGCTCAGTTGCCTCACTTCATTTCAGTTGATTATGCTCAGTTTCCTCACTTCACTTTAACTGATTCTACTCACTTAACTAGCTTCACTTCAACTAATTGAGCTCACTTGCTTCACTTGACTTAAATTGATTAAGCTCAGTTGCTTCACTTCACTTCAACTAATTGGACTCACTTTGTTAGCGTCACCTCAACTGATAACGCTCACTTAACTAGCTTCACTTCAACTAATAGAGCTCACTTGCTTCACTTCACTACAATTGATTAAGCTCAGTTGCCTCACTTCAATTCAGCTGATTAAGCTCAGTTGCCTCACTTCACCTCAACTGATAACGCTCACTTAACTAGCTTCACTTCAACTAATTGAGCTCACTTGCTTTACTTAACTTCAATTGATTAAGCTCAGTTGCTTCACTTCACTTCAACTAATTGAGCTCACTTGCTTCACTTGACTTCAATTGATTAAGCTCAGTTGCCTCACTTCATTTCAGTTGATTATGCTCAGTTTCCTCACTTCACTTTAACTGATTCTACTCACTTAACTAGCTTCACTTCAACTAATTGAGCTCACTTGCTTTACTTAACTTCAATTGATTAAGCTCAGTTGCTTCACTTCACTTCAACTAATTGAGCTCACTTGCTTCACTTGACTTCAATTGATTAAGCTCAGTTGCCTCACTTCATTTCAGTTGATTAGGCTCAGTTTCCTCACTTCACTTCAACTTATTCTACTCACTTAACTAGCTTCACTTCAACTAATTGAGCTCACTTGCTTTACTTGACTTCAATTGTTTAAGCTCAGTTGCTTCACTTCTATTCAGCTGAGTAAGCTCAGTTGCCTCACTTCACCTCAACTGATAACGCTCACTTAACTAGCTTCAATTCAACTAATTGAGCTCACTTGCTTCATTTGACTTCAAATGATTAAGCTCAGTTGCTTAACTTCACTTCAATTGATTCAGCTCAGTTGCCTCACTTCATTTCAGCTGATTAAGCTCAGTTGTCACACTTCACTTCAACTGATTCTGCTCACTTAACTAGCTTCACTTCAACTAATTGAGCTCACTTGCTTCATTTGACTTCAAATGATTAAGCTCAGTTGCTTAACTTCACTTCAATTGATTCAGCTCAGTTGCCTCACTTCATTTCAGTTGATTAGGCTCAGTTGTCACACTTCACTTCAACTGATTCTGCTCACTTAACTAGCTTCACTTCAACTAATTGAGCTCAGTTGCTTCACTCCACTTCAATTGATTCAGCTCAGTTGCCTCACTTCATTTCAGTTGATTAGGCTCAGTTGCCTCACTTCACTTCAACTGATTCTGCTCACTTAACTAGCTTCACTTCAACTAATTGACTTCACTTGCTTCACTTGACTTCAATTGATTAAGCTCAGTTGCTTCACTTCACTTCAGTTGATTAGGCTCAGTTGCCTCACTTCACCTCAACTGATAACGCTCACTTAATTAGCTTCACTTCTACTAATTGAGCTAAGTTGCTTCACTTGACTTCAATTGATTAAGTTCAGTTGCTTCACTTCACTTCAACTAATTGGACTCAATTTGTTAGCGTCACCACAACTGATAACGCTCACTTAACTAGCTTCACTTCAACTAATTGAGCTCAGTTGCTTCACTCCACTACAATTGATTAAGCTCAGTTGCCTCACTTCATTTCAGTTGATTAGGCTCAGTTGCCTCACTTCACTTCAACTGATTCTGCTCACTTAACTAGCTTCACTTCAACTAATTGACCTCACTTGCTTCACTTGACTTCAATTGATTAAGCTCAGTTGCTTCACTTGACTTCAATTGATTAAGCTCAGTTGCTTCACTTCACTTCAGTTGATTAGGCTCAGTTGCCTCACTTCACCTCAACTGATAACGCTCACTTAATTAGCTTCACTTCTACTAATTGAGCTAAGTTGCTTCACTTCACTTCAATTGATTCAGCTCAGTTGCCTCACTTCACTTCAATTGATTAGGCTCAGTTTCCTCACTTCACTTCAACTGATTCTGCTCACTTAACTAGCTTCACTTCAACTAATTGAGCTCACTTGCTTCACTTGACTTCAATTGATTAAGTTCAGTTGCTTCATTTCACTTCAACTAATTGGACTCACTTTGTTAGCGTCACCACAACTGATAACGCTCACTTAACTAGCTTCACTTCAACTAAAAGAGATCACTTGCTTCACTTCACTACAATTGATTAAGCTCAGTTGCCTCACTTCAATTCAGCTGATTAAGCTCAGTTGCCTCACTTCACCTCAACTGATAACGCTCACTCAACTAGCTTCACTTCTACTAATTGAGCTAAGTTGTTCCACTTCACTTCAATTGATTCAGCTCAGTTGCCTCACTTCACTTCAATTGATTAGGCTCAGTTTCCTCACTTCACTTCAACTGATTCTGCTCACTTAACTAGCTTCACTTCAACTAATAGAGCTCACTTGCTAAACTTCACTACAATTGAATAAGCTCAGTTGCCTAACTTCTATTCAGCTGAGTAGGCTCAGTTGCCTCACTTCACCTCAACTGATAACGCTCACTTAACTAGCTTCACTTCTACTAATTGAGCTAAGTTGCCTCACTTCACTTCAACTGATTCGGCTCACTTAACTAGCTTCACTTCAACTAATTGAGCTCACTTGCTTCACTTGACTTCAATTGATTAAGCTCAGTTGCTTAACTTCACTTCAACTAATTGGACTCACTTTGTTAGCGTCACCTCAACTGATAACGCTCACTTAACAAGCTTCACTTCAACTAAAAGAGCTCACTTGCTTCACTTCACTACAATTGATTAAGCTCAGTTGCCTCACTTCAATTCAGCTGATTAAGCTCAGTTGCCTCACTTCACCTCAACTGATAACGCTCACTTAACTAGCTTCACTTCTACTAATTGAGCTAAGTTGCTTTACTTCACTTCAATTGATTCAGCTCAGTTGCCTCACTTCACTTCAATTGATTAGGCTCAGTTTCCTCACTTCACTTCAACTGATTCTGCTCACTTAACTAGCTTCACTACAACTAATTGAGCTCACTTGCTTTACTTGACTTCAACTAATTAAGCTCAGTTGCCTCACTTCATTTTACTTGATTAGGCTCAGTTGCCTCACTTCACTTCAACTGATTCTGCTCACTTAACTAGCTTCACTGCAACTAATTGAGCTCACTTGCTTCACTTGACTTCAATTGATTAAGTTCAGTTGCTTCACTTCACTTCAATTGATTCAGCTCAGTTGCCTCACTTCACTTTAATTGATTAGGCTCAGTTTCCTCAACTTCACTTCAACTGATTCTGCTCACTTAACTAGCTTCACTACAACTAATTGAGCTCACTTGCTTTACTTGACTTCAATTAATTAAGCTCAGTTGCCTCACTTCATTTCAGTTGATTAGGCTCAGTTTCCTCACTTCACTTCAACTGATTCTGCTCACTTAACTAGCTTCACTTCAACTAATAGAGCTCACTTGCTAAACTTCACTACAATTGAATAAGCTCAGTTGCCTAACTTCTATTCAGCTGAGTAGGCTCAGTTGCCTCACTTCACCTCAACTGATAACGCTCACTTAACTAGCTTCACTTCTACTAATTGAGCTAAGTTGCCTCACTTCACTTCAACTGATTCGGCTCACTTAACTAGCTTCACTTCAACTAATTGAGCTCACTTGCTTCACTTGACTTCAATTGATTAAGCTCAGTTGCTTAACTTCACTTCAACTAATTGGACTCACTTTGTTAGCGTCACCTCAACTGATAACGCTCACTTAACTAGCTTCACTTCAACTAAAAGAGCTCACTTGCTTCACTTCACTACAATTGATTAAGCTCAGTTGCCTCACTTCAATTCAGCTGATTAAGCTCAGTTGCCTTACTTCACCTCAACTGATAACGCTCACTTTACTAGCTTCACTTCTACTAATTGAGCTAAGTTGCTACACTTCACTTCAATTGATTCAGCTCAGTTGCCTCACTTCACTTCAATTGATTAGGCTCAGTTGCCTCACTTCACCTCAACTGATAACGCTCACTTAATTAGCTTCACTTCTACTAATTGAGCTAAGTTGCTTCACTTGACTTCAATTGATTAAGTTCAGTTGCTTCATTTCACTTCAACTAATTGGACTCACTTTGTTAGCGTCACCACAACTGATAACGCTCACTTAACTAGCTTCACTTCAACTAAAAGAGCTCACTTGCTTCACTTCACTACAATTGATTAAGCTCAGTTGCCTCACTTCAATTCAGCTGATTAAGCTCAGTTGCCTCACTTCACCTCAACTGATAACGCTCACTTAACTAGCTTCACTACAACTAATTGAGTTCACTTGCTTTACTTGATTTCAATTAATTAAGCTCAGTTGCCTCACTTCATTTCAGTTGATTAGGCTCAGTTGCCTCACTTCACTTCAACTGATTCTGCTCACTTAACTAGCTTCACTTCAACTAATTGAGCTCACTTGCTTCACTTGACTTCAATTGATTAAGTTCAGTTGCTTCATTTCACTTCAACTAATTGGACTCACTTTGTTAGCGTCACCATAACTGATAACGCTCACTTAACTAGCTTCACTTCAACTAAAAGAGCTCACTTGCTTCACTTCACTACAATTGATTAAGCTCAGTTGCCTCACTTCAATTCAGCTGATTAAGCTCAGTTGCCTCACTTCACCTCAACTGATAACGCTCACTTAACTAGCTTCACTTCTACTAATTGAGCTAAGTTGCTTCACTTCACTTCAATTGATTCAGCTCAGTTGCCTCACTTCACTTCAATTAATTAGGCTCAGTTTCCTCACTTCACCACAACTGATAACGCTCACTTAACTTGCTTCACTTCAACTAATAGAGCTCACTTGCTAAACTTCACTAGAATTGAATAAGCTCAGTTGCCTAACTTCTATTCAGCTGAGTAGGCTCAGTTGCCTCACTTCACCTCAACTGATAACGCTCACTTAACTAGCTTCACTTCTACTAATTGAGCTAAGTTGCCTCAGTTCACTTCAACTGATTCGGCTCACTTAACTAGCTTCACTTCAACTAATTGAGTTCACTTGCTTCACTTGACTTCAATTGATTAAGCTCAGTTGCTTAACTTCACTTCAATTGATTCAGCTCAGTTGCCTCACTTCATTTCAGTTGATTAGGCTCAGTTGTCAAACTTCACTTCAACTGATTCTGCTCACTTAACTAGCTTCACTTCAACTAATTGAGCTCAGTTGCTTCACTTCACTTCAATTGATTCAGCTCAGTTGCCTCACTTCATTTCAGTTGATTAGGCTCAGTTGCCTCACTTCACTTCAACTGATTCTGCTCACTTATCTAGCTTCACTTCAACTAATTGTGCTCACTTGCTTCACTTGACTTCAATTGATTAAGCTCAGTTGCTTCACTTCACTTCAACTAATTGGACTCACTTTGTTAGCGTCACCTCAACTGATAACGCTCACTTAACTAGCTTCACTTCAACTAATAGAGCTAACTTGCTTCACTTGACTTCAATTGATTAAGCTCAGTTGCTTAACTTCACTTCAACTAATTGGACTCACTTTGTTAGCGTCACCTCAACTGATAACGCTCACTTAACTAGCTTCACTTCAACTAATAGAGCTCACTTGCTAAACTTCACTATAATTGATTAAGCTCAGTTGCCTCACTTCAATTCAGCTGATTAAGTTCAGTTGCCTCACTTCACCTCAACTGCTAACGCTCACTTAACTTGCTTCACTTCAACTAATTGAGCTCAGTTGCTTCACTTCACTTCAATTGATTCAGCTCAGTTACCTCACTTCACTTCAATTGATTAGGCTCAGTTGCCTCACGTCGCTTCAACTGATTCTGCTCACTTAACTAGCTTCACTTCAACTAATTGAGCTCACTTGCTTTACTTGACTTCAATTGATTAAGCTCAGTTGCTTCACTTCAATTCAGCTGATTAAGCTCAGTTGCCTCACTTCACCTCAACTGATAACGCTCACTTAACTAGCTTCACTTCTTCTAATTGTGCTAAGTTGCTTCACTTCACTTCAATTGATTCAGCTCAGTTGCCTCACTTCACTTCAATTGATTAGGCTCAGTTTCCTCACTTCACTTCAACTGATTCTGCTCACTTAACTAGCTTCACTTCAACTAATTGAGCTCACTTGCTTTACTTGACTTCAATTAATTAAGCTCAGTTGCTTCACTTCTATTCAGCTGAGTAAGCTCAGTTGCCTCACTTCACCGCAACTGATAACGCTCACTTAACTAGCTTCACTTCTACTAATTGAGCTAAGTTGCCTCACTTCTCTTCAATTGAGTCAGCTCAGTTGCCTCACTTCACTTCAATTGATTCAGCTCAGTTTCCTCACTTCACTTCAACTAATTGAGCTCACTTGCTTCACTTGACTTCAATTGATTAAGCTTAGTTGCTTAACTTCACTTCAACTAATTGGACTCACTAAGTTAGCGTCACCTCAACTGATAACGCTGACTTAACTAGCTTCACTTCTACTAATTGAGCTCAGTTGCTTCACTTCACTTCAATTGATTAAGCTCGGTTGCTTCACTTCACTTCAATTGATTAAACTCAGTTGCCTCACTTCACTTCAACTGATTCTGCTAACTTGCTTTACTTGACTTCAATTGATTAAGCTCAGTTGCTTCACTTCTATTCAGCTGAGTAAGCTCAGTTGCCTCACTTCACCTCAACTGATAACGCTCACTTAACTAGCTTCACTTCTACTAATTGAGCTCAGTTGCTTCACTTCACTTCAATTGATTGAGCTCAGTTGCCTCACTTCACTTCAATTGTTTAGGCTCAGTTGCCTCACGTCACTTCAACTGATTCTGCTCACTTAACTAGCTTCACTTCAACTAATTGAGCTCACTTGCTTTACTTGACTTCAATTGATTAAGCTCAGTTGCTTCACTTCAATTCAGCTGATTAAGCTCAGTTGCGTCACTTCACCTCAACTGATAACGCTCACTCAACTAGCTTCACTTCTACTAATTAAGCTCAGTTGCTTCACTTCATTTCAATTGATTCAGCTCAGTTGCCTAACTTCACCTCAATTGATTAAGCTCAGTTGCTTAACTTCACTTCAACTGATTCTGCTCACTTAACTAGCTTCATTACAACTAATTGACCTCAGATGCTTCACTTCACTTCAATTGATTAAGCTCAGTTGCTTTACTTCACTTCAACTTATTGGACTCACTTTGTAAGCGTCACCTCAACTGATTACGCTCACTTAACTAGCTTCACTTCAACTAATTGAGCTCACTTGCTTCACTTCACTACAATTGATTAAGCTGAGTTGCCTCACTTCAATTCAGCTGATTAAGCTCAGTTGCCTCACTTCACCTCAACTGATAACGCTCACTTAACTGGCTTCACTTCAACTGATTAGGCTCAGTTTCCTCACTTCACTTCAACTGATTCTGCTCACTTAACTAGCTTCATTTTGACTAATTGAGCTCAGTTGCTTCACTTCACTTCAACTAATTGAGCTCACTTGCTTCACTTGACTTCAATTGATTAAGCTCAGTTGCTTCACTTCACTTCAAATAATTGGACTGACTTTGTAAGCGTCACCTCAACTGATAACGCTCACCTAACTAGCTTCACTTCAACTAAAAGAGCTCACTTGCTTCACTTCACTACAATTGATTAAGCTCAGTTGCCTCACTTCACCTCAACTGATAACGCTTACTTAACTAGCTTCACTTCAACTAATTGAGCTCAGTTGCTTCACTTCACTTCAATTGATTCAGCTTAGTTGCTTCACTTCACTTCAACTAATTGGACTCACTTTGTTAGCGTCACCTCAACTGATAACGCTCACTTAACTAGCTTCACTTCAACTAAAAGAGCTCACTTTCTTTACTTCACTACAATTGATTAAGCTCAGTTGCCTCACTTCAATTCAGCTGATTAAGCTCAGTTGCCTCACTTCACCTCAACTGATAACGCTCACTTAACTAGCTTCACTTCCACTAATTGAGCGAAGTTGCTTCACTTCACTTCAATTGATTCAGCTCAGTTGGCTCACTTCACTTCAATTGATTAGGCTCAGTTTCCTCACTTCACTTCAACTGATTCTGCTCACATAACTAGCTTCACTTCAACTAATTGAGCTCACTTGCTTCACTTGACTACAATTGATTAAGCTCAGTTGCTTCATTTCACTTCAACTAATTGGACTCACTTTGTTAGCGTCACCATAACTGATAACGCTCACTTAACTAGCTTCACTTCAACTAAAAGAGCTCACTTGCTTCACTTCACTACAATTGATTAAGCTCAGTTGCCTCACTTCAATTCAGCTGATTAAGCTCAGTTGCCTCACTTCACCTCAACTGATAACGCTCACTTAACTAGCTTCACTTCTACTAATTGAGCTAAGTTGCCTCACTTCTCTTCAATTGATTCAGCTCAGTTGCCTCACTTCACTTCAATTGATTCAGCTCAGTTTCCTCACTTCACTTCAACTAATTGAGCTCACTTGCTTTACTTGACTTCAATTAATTAAGCTCAGTTGCCTCACTTCATTTCAGTTGATTAGGCTCAGTTGCCTCACTTCACTTCAACTGATTCTGCTCACTTAACTAGCTTCACTTCAACTAATTGAGCTCACTTGCTTCACTTGACTACAATTGATTAAGCTCAGTTGCTTCATTTCACTTCAACTAATTGGACTCACTTTGTTAGCGTCACCACAACTGATAACGCTCACTTAACTAGCTTCACTTCAACTAAAAGAGCTCACTTGCTTCACTTCACTACAATTGATTAAGCTCAGTTGCCTCACTTCACTTCAGCTGATTAAGCTCAGTTGCCTCACTTCACCTCAACTGATAACGCTCACTTAACTAGCTTCACTTCTGCTAATTGAGCTAAGTTGCTTCACTTCACTTCAATTGATTCAGCTCAGTTGCCTCACTTCACTTCAATTGATTAGGCTCAGTTTCCTCACTTCACTTCAACTGATTCTGCTCACTTAACTTGCTTCACTTCAACTAATAGAGCTCACTTGCTAAACTTCACTACAATTGAATAAGCTCAGTTGCCTCACTTCATTTCAACTAATTGGACTCACTTTGTTAGCGTCACCACAACTGATAACGCTCACTTAACTAGCTTCACTTCAACTAAAAGAGCTCACTTGCTTCACTTCACTACAATTGATTAAGCTCAGTTGCCTCACTTCAATTCAGCTGATTAAGCTCAGTTGCCTCACTTCACCTCAACTGATAACGCTCACTTAACTAGCTTCACTTCTCCTAATTGAGCTAAGTTGCTTCACTTCACTTCAATTGATTCAGCTCAGTTGCCTCACTTCACTTCAATTGATTAGGCTCAGTTTCCTCACTGCACTTCAACTGATTCTGCTCACTTAACTAGCTTCACTTCAACTAATAGAGCTCACTTGCTAAACTTCACTACAATTGAATAAGCTCAGTTGCCTCACTTCATTTCAACTAATTGGACTCACTTTGTTAGCGTCACCACAACTGATAACGCTCACTTAACTAGCTTCACTTCAACTAAAAGAGCTCACTTGCTTCACTTCACTACAATTGATTAAGCTCAGTTGCCTCACTTCAATTCAGCTGATTAAGCTCAGTTGCCTCACTTCACCTCAACTGATAACGCTCACTTAACTAGCTTCACTTCTACTAATTGAGCTAAGTTGCCTCACTTCACTTCAACTGATTCGGCTCACTTAACTAGCTTCACTTCAACTAATTGAGCTCACTTGCTTCACTTGACTTCAATTGATTAAGCTCAGTTGCTTAACTTCATTTCAGTTGATTAGGCTCAGTTGCCTCACTTCACTTCAACTGATTCTGCTCACTTAACTAGCTTCACTTCAACTAATTGAGCTCACTTGCTTCACTTGACTTCAATTGATTCAGCTCAGTTGCCTCACTTCATTTCAGTTGATTAGGCTCAGTTGTCACACTTCACTTCAACTGATTCTGCTCACTTAACTAGCTTCACTTCAACTAATTGAGCTCAGTTGCTTAACTTCACTTCAATTAATTCAGCTCAGTTGCCTCACTTCATTTCAGTTGATTAGGCTCAGTTGCCTCACTTCACTTCAACTGATTCTGCTCACTTAACTAGCTTCACTTCAACTAATTGAGCTCACTTGCTTCACTTGACTTCAATTGATTAAGCTCAGTTGCTTCACTTCACTTCAATTGATTAGGCTCAGTTGCCTCACTTCACTTCAACTGATTCTGCTCACTTAACTAGCTTCACTTCTACTAATTGAGCTAAGTTGCCTCACTTCACTTCAACTGATTCGGCTCACTTAACTAGCTTCACTTCAACTAATTGAGCTCACTTGCTTCACTTGACTTCAATTGATTCAGCTCAGTTGCCTCACTTCATTTCAGTTGATTAGGCTCAGTTGTCACACTTCACTTCAACTGATTCTGCTCACTTAACTAGCTTCACTTCAACTAATTGAGCTCAGTTGCTTAACTTCACTTCAATTAATTCAGCTCAGTTGCCTCACTTCATTTCAGTTGATTAGGCTCAGTTGCCTCACTTCACTTCAACTGATTCTGCTCACTTAACTAGCTTCACTTCAACTAATTGAGCTCACTTGCTTCACTTGACTTCAATTGATTAAGCTCAGTTGCTTCACTTCACTTCAATTGATTAGGCTCAGTTGCCTCACTTCACCTCAACTGATAACGATCACTTAATTAGCTTCACTTCAACTAATTGAGCTCACTTGCTTCATTCGACTTCAATTGATTAAGCTCAGTTGCTTCACTTCACTTCAAATAATTGGACTGACTTTGTAAGCGTCACCTCAACTGATAACGCTCACCTAACTAGCTTCACTTCAACTAAAAGAGCTCACTTGCTTCACTTCACTACAATTGATTAAGCTCACTTGCCTCACTTCACCTCAACTGATAACGCTTACTTAACTAGCTTCACTTCAACTAATTGAGCTCAGTTGCTTCACTTCACTTCAATTGATTCAGCTTAGTTGCTTCACTTCACTTCAACTAATTGGACTCACTTTGTTAGCGTCACCTCAACTGATAACGCTCACTTAACTAGCTTCACTTCAACTAAAAGAGCTCACTTTCTTCACTTCACTACAATTGATTAAGCTCAGTTGCTTCATTTCACTTCAACTAATTGGACTCACTTTGTTAGCGTCACCAGAACTGATAACGCTCACTTAACTAGCTTCACTTCCACTAATTGAGCGAAGTTGCTTCACTTCACTTCAATTGATTCAGCTCAGTTGGCTCACTTCACTTCAATTGATTAGGCTCAGTTTCCTCACTTCACTTCAACTGATTCTGCTCACTTAACTAGCTTCACTTCAACTAATTGAGCTCACTTGCTTCACTTGACTACAATTGATTAAGCTCAGTTGCTTCATTTCACTTCAACTAATTGGACTCACTTTGTTAGCGTCACCAGAACTGATAACGCTCACTTAACTAGCTTCACTTCAACTAAAAGAGCTCACTTGCTTCACTTCACTACAATTGATTAAGCTCAGTTGCCTCACTTCATTTCAGTTGATTAGGCTCAGTTGTCACACTTCACTTCAACTGATTCTGCTCACTTAACTAGCTTCACTTCAACTAATTGAGCTCAGTTGCTTAACTTCACTTCAATTAATTCAGCTCAGTTGCCTCACTTCATTTCAGTTGATTAGGCTCAGTTGCCTCACTTCACTTCAACTGATTCTGCTCACTTAACTAGCTTCACTTCTACTAATTGAGCTAAGTTGCCTCACTTCACTTCAACTGATTCGGCTCACTTAACTAGCTTCACTTCAACTAATTGAGCTCACTTGCTTCACTTGACTTCAATTGATTCAGCTCAGTTGCCTCACTTCATTTCAGTTGATTAGGCTCAGTTGTCACACTTCACTTCAACTGATTCTGCTCACTTAACTAGCTTCACTTCAACTAATTGAGCTCAGTTGCTTAACTTCACTTCAATTAATTCAGCTCAGTTGCCTCACTTCATTTCAGTTGATTAGGCTCAGTTGCCTCACTTCACTTCAACTGATTCTGCTCACTTAACTAGCTTCACTTCAACTAATTGAGCTCACTTGCTTCACTTGACTTCAATTGATTAAGCTCAGTTGCTTCACTTCACTTCAATTGATTAGGCTCAGTTGCCTCACTTCACCTCAACTGATAACGATCACTTAATTAGCTTCACTTCAACTAATTGAGCTCACTTGCTTCATTCGACTTCAATTGATTAAGCTCAGTTGCTTCACTTCACTTCAAATAATTGGACTGACTTTGTAAGCGTCACCTCAACTGATAACGCTCACCTAACTAGCTTCACTTCAACTAAAAGAGCTCACTTGCTTCACTTCACTACAATTGATTAAGCTCAGTTGCCTCACTTCACCTCAACTGATAACGCTTACTTAACTAGCTTCACTTCAACTAATTGAGCTCAGTTGCTTCACTTCACTTCAATTGATTCAGCTTAGTTGCTTCACTTCACTTCAACTAATTGGACTCACTTTGTTAGCGTCACCTCAACTGATAACGCTCACTTAACTAGCTTCACTTCAACTAAAAGAGCTCACTTTCTTCACTTCACTACAATTGATTAAGCTCGGTTGCTTCATTTCACTTCAACTAATTGGACTCACTTTGTTAGCGTCACCAGAACTGATAACGCTCACTTAACTAGCTTCACTTCCACTAATTGAGCGAAGTTGCTTCACTTCACTTCAATTGATTCAGCTCAGTTGGCTCACTTCACTTCAATTGATTAGGCTCAGTTTCCTCACTTCACTTCAACTGATTCTGCTCACTTAACTAGCTTCACTTCAACTAATTGAGCTCACTTGCTTCACTTGACTACAATTGATTAAGCTCAGTTGCTTCATTTCACTTCAACTAATTGGACTCACTTTGTTAGCGTCACCAGAACTGATAACGCTCACTTAACTAGCTTCACTTCAACTAAAAGAGCTCACTTGCTTCACTTCACTACAATTGATTAAGCTCAGTTGCCTCACTTCAATTCAGCTGATTAAGCTCAGTTGCCTCACTTCACCTCAACTGATAACGCTCACTTAACTAGCTTCACTTCTACTAATTGAGCTAAGTTGCCTCACTTCTCTTCAATTGATTCAGCTCAGTTGCCTCACTTCACTTCAATTGATTCAGCTCAGTTTCCTCACTTCACTTCAACTAATTGAGCTCACTTGCTTTACTTGACTTCAATTAATTAAGCTCAGTTGCCTCACTTCATTTCAGTTGATTAGGCTCAGTTGCCTCACTTCACTTCAACTGATTCTGCTCACTTAACTAGCTTCACTTCAACTAATTGAGCTCACTTGCTTCACTTGACTACAATTGATTAAGCTCAGTTGCTTCATTTCACTTCAACTAATTGGACTCACTTTGTTAGCGTCACCACAACTGATAACGCTCACTTAACTAGCTTCACTTCAACTAAAAGAGCTCACTTGCTTCACTTCACTACAATTGATTAAGCTCAGTTGCCTCACTTCACTTCAGCTGATTAAGCTCAGTTGCCTCACTTCACCTCAACTGATAACGCTCACTTAACTAGCTTTACTTCTGCTAATTGAGCTAAGTTGCTTCACTTCACTTCAATTGATTCAGCTCAGTTGCCTCACTTCACTTCAATTGATTAGGCTCAGTTTCCTCACTTCACTTCAACTGATTCTGCTCACTTAACTTGCTTCACTTCAACTAATAGAGCTCACTTGCTAAACTTCACTACAATTGAATAAGCTCAGTTGCCTAACTTCAATTCAGCTGATTAAGCTCAGTTGCCTCACTTCACCTCAACTGATAACGCTCACTTAACTAGCTTCACTACAACTAATTGAGCTCACTTGCTTTACTTGATTTCAATTAATTAAGCTCAGTTGCCTCACTTCATTACAGTTGATTAGGATCAGTTGCCTCACTTCACTTCAACTGATTCTGCTCACTTAACTAGCTTCACTTCAACTAATTGAGCTCACTTGCTTCACTTGACTACAATTGATTAAGCTCAGTTGCTTCATTTCACTTCAACTAATTAGACTCACTTTGTTAGCGTCACCACAACTGATAACGCTCACTTAACTAGCTTCACTTCAACTAAAAGAGCTCACTTGCTTCACTTCACTACAATTGATTAAGCTCAGTTGCCTCACTTCACTTCAGCTGATTAAGCTCAGTTGCCTCACTTCACCTCAACTGATAACGCTCACTTAACTAGCTTCACTTCTGCTAATTGAGCTAAGTTGCTTCACTTCACTTCAATTGATTCAGCTCAGTTGCCTCACTTCACTTCAATTGATTAGGCTCAGTTTCCTCACTTCACTTCAACTGATTCTGCTCACTTAACTTGCTTCACTTCAACTAATAGAGCTCACTTGCTAAACTTCACTACAATTGAATAAGCTCAGTTGCCTCACTTCATTTCAACTAATTGGACTCACTTTGTTAGCGTCACCACAACTGATAACGCTCACTTAACTAGCTTCACTTCAACTAAAAGAGCTCACTTGCTTCACTTCACTACAATTGATTAAGCTCAGTTGCCTCACTTCAATTCAGCTGATTAAGCTCAGTTGCCTCACTTCACCTCAACTGATAACGCTCACTTAACTAGCTTCACTTCTCCTAATTGAGCTAAGTTGCTTCACTTCACTTCAATTGATTAGGCTCAGTTTCCTCACTGCACTTCAACTGATTCTGCTCACTTAACTAGCTTCACTTCAACTAATAGAGCTCACTTGCTAAACTTCACTACAATTGAATAAGCTCAGTTGCCTAACTTCTATTCAGCTGAGTAGGCTCAGTTGCCTCACTTCACCTCAACTGATAACGCTCACTTAACTAGCTTCACTTCTACTAATTGAGCTTAGTTGCCTCACTTCACTTCAACTGATTCGGCTCACTTAACTAGCTTCACTTCAACTAATTGAGCTCACTTGCTTCACTTGACTTCAATTGATTAAGCTCAGTTGCTTAACTTCACTTCAATTGATTCAGCTCAGTTGCCTCACTTCATTTCAGTTGATTAGGCTCAGTTGTCACACTTCACTTCAACTGATTCTGCTCACTTAACTAGCTTCACTTCAACTAATTGAGCTCAGTTGCTTAACTTCACTTCAATTAATTCAGCTCAGTTGCCTCACTTCATTTCAGTTGATTAGGCTCAGTTGCCTCACTTCACTTCAACTGATTCTGCTCACTTAACTAGCTTCACTTCAACTAATTGAGCTCACTTGCTTCACTTGACTTCAATTGATTAAGCTCAGTTGCTTCACTTCACTTCAATTGATTAGGCTCAGTTGCCTCACTTCACCTCAACTGATAACGATCACTTAATTAGCTTCACTTCAACTAATTGAGCTCACTTGCTTCATTCGACTTCAATTGATTAAGCTCAGTTGCTTCACTTCACTTCAAATAATTGGACTGACTTTGTAAGCGTCACCTCAACTGATAACGCTCACCTAACTAGCTTCACTTAAACTAAAAGAGCTCACTTGCTTCACTTCACTACAATTGATTAAGCTCAGTTGCCTCACTTCACCTCAACTGATAACGCTTACTTAACTAGCTTCACTTCAACTAATTGAGCTCAGTTGCTTCACTTCACTTCAATTGATTCAGCTTAGTTGCTTCACTTTACTTCAACTAATTGGACTCACTTTGTTAGCGTCACCTCAACTGATAACGCTCACTTAAGTAGCTTCACTTCAACTAAAAGAGCTCACTTTCTTCACTTCACTACAATTGATTAAGCTCAGTTGCTTCATTTCACTTCAACTAATTGGACTCACTTTGTTAGCGTCACCAGAACTGATAACGCTCACTTAACTAGCTTCACTTCCACTAATTGAGCGAAGTTGCTTCACTTCACTTCAATTGATTCAGCTCAGTTGGCTCACTTCACTTCAATTGATTAGGCTCAGTTTCCTCACTTCACTTCAACTGATTCTGCTCACTTAACTAGCTTCACTTCAACTAATTGAGCTCACTTGCTTCACTTGACTACAATTGATTAAGCTCAGTTGCTTCATTTCACTTCAACTAATTGGACTCACTTTGTTAGCGTCACCAGAACTGATAACGCTCACTTAACTAGCTTCACTTCAACTAAAAGAGCTCACTTGCTTCACTTCACTACAATTGATTAAGCTCAGTTGCCTCACTTCAATTCAGCTGATTAAGCTCAGTTGCCTCACTTCACCTCAACTGATAACGCTCACTTAACTAGCTTCACTTCTACTAATTGAGCTAAGTTGCCTCACTTCTCTTCAATTGATTCAGCTCAGTTGCCTCACTTCACTTCAATTGATTCAGCTCAGTTTCCTCACTTCACTTCAACTAATTGAGCTCACTTGCTTTACTTGACTTCAATTAATTAAGCTCAGTTGCCTCACTTCATTTCAGTTGATTAGGCTCAGTTGCCTCACTTCACTTCAACTGATTCTGCTCACTTAACTAGCTTCACTTCAACTAATTGAGCTCACTTGCTTCACTTGACTACAATTGATTAAGCTCAGTTGCTTCATTTCACTTCAACTAATTGGACTCACTTTGTTAGCGTCACCACAACTGATAACGCTCACTTAACTAGCTTCACTTCAACTAAAAGAGCTCACTTGCTTCACTTCACTACAATTGATTAAGCTCAGTTGCCTCACTTCACTTCAGCTGATTAAGCTCAGTTGCCTCACTTCACCTCAACTGATAACGCTCACTTAACTAGCTTCACTTCTGCTAATTGAGCTAAGTTGCTTCACTTCACTTCAATTGATTCAGCTCAGTTGCCTCACTTCACTTCAATTGATTAGGCTCAGTTTCCTCACTTCACTTCAACTGATTCTGCTCACTTAACTTGCTTCACTTCAACTAATAGAGCTCACTTGCTAAACTTCACTACAATTGAATAAGCTCAGTTGCCTAACTTCAATTCAGCTGATTAAGCTCAGTTGCCTCACTTCACCTCAACTGATAACGCTCACTTAACTAGCTTCACTACAACTAATTGAGCTCACTTGCTTTACTTGATTTCAATTAATTAAGCTCAGTTGCCTCACTTCATTACAGTTGATTAGGCTCAGTTGCCTCACTTCACTTCAACTGATTCTGCTCACTTAACTAGCTTCACTTCAACTAATTGAGCTCACTTGCTTCACTTGACTTCAATTGATTAAGTTCAGTTGCTTCATTTCACTTCAACTAATTGGACTCACTTTGTTAGCGTCACCACAACTGATAACGCTCACTTAACTAGCTTCACTTCAACTAAAAGAGCTCACTTGCTTCACTTCACTACAATTGATTAAGCTCAGTTGCCTCACTTCACTTCAGCTGATTAAGCTCAGTTGCCTCACTTCACCTCAACTGATAAGGCTCACTTAACTAGCTTCACTTCTCCTAATTGAGCTAAGTTGCTTCACTTCACTTCAATTGATTCAGCTCAGTTGCCTCACTTCACTTCAATTGATTAGGCTCAGTTTCCTCACTGCACTTCAACTGATTCTGCTCACTTAACTAGCTTCACTTCAACTAATAGAGCTCACTTGCTAAACTTCACTACAATTGAATAAGCTCAGTTGCCTAACTTCTATTCAGCTGAGTAGGCTCAGTTGCCTCACTTCACCTCAACTGATAACGCTCACTTAACTAGCTTCACTTCTACTAATTGAGCTAAGTTGCCTCACTTCACTTCAACTGATTCGGCTCACTTAACTAGCTTCACTTCAACTAATTGAGCTCACTTGCTTCACTTGACTTCAATTGATTAAGCTCAGTTGCTTAACTTCACTTCAATTGATTCAGCTCAGTTGCCTCACTTCATTTCAGTTGATTAGGCTCAGTTGTCACACTTCACTTCAACTGATTCTGCTCACTTAACTAGCTTCACTTCAACTAATTGAGCTCAGTTGCTTAACTTCACTTCAATTGATTCAGCTCAGTTGCTTCACTTCATTTCAGTTGATTAGGCTCAGTTGCCTCACTTCACTTCAACTGATTCTGCTCACTTAACTAGCTTCACTTCAACTAATTGAGCTCACTTGCTTCACTTGACTTCAATTGATTAAGCTTAGTTGCTTCACTTCACTTCAATTGATTAGGCTCAGTTGCCTCACTTCACCTCAACTGATAACGATCACTTAATTAGCTTCACTTCTACTAATTGAGCTAAGTTGCTTCACTTGACTTCAATTGATTAAGCTCAGTTGCTTCATTTCACTTCAACTAATTGGACTCACTTTGTTAGCGTCACCACAACTGATAACGCTCACTTAACTTGCTTCACTTCAACTAATAGAGCTCACTTGCTAAACTTCACTACAATTGAATAAGCTCAGTTGCCTAACTTCTATTCAGCTGAGTAGGCAAAGTTGCCTCACTTCACCTCAACTGATAACGCTCACTTACCTAGCTTCACTTCTACTAATTGAGCTAAGTTGCCTCACTTCACTTCAACTGATTCGGCTCACTTAACTAGCTTCACTTCAACTAATTGAGCTCACTTGCTTCACTTGACTTCAATTGATTAAGCTCAGTTGCTTAACTTCACTTCAATTGATTCAGCTCAGTTGCCTCACTTCATTTCAGTTGATTAGACTCAGTTGTCACACTTTACTTCAACTGATTCTGCTCACTTAACTAGCTTCACTTCAACTAATTGAGCTCAGTTGCTTCACTTCACTTCAATTGATTCAGCTCAGTTGCCTCACTTCATTTCAGTTGATTAGGCTCAGTTGCCTCACTTCACTTCAACTAATTGAGCTTAGTTGCTTCACTTCACTTCAATTGATTCAGCTCACTTAACTACCTGCACTTCGACTAATTGAGCTCACTTGCTTCACTTGACTTAAATTGATTAAGCTCAGTTGCTTCACTTCACTTCAACTAATTGGACTCACTTTGTTAGCGTCACCTCAACTGATAACGCTCACTTAACTAGCTTCACTTCAACTAATAGAGCTCACTTGCTTCACTTGACTTCAATTGATTAAGCTCAGTTGCTTCACTTCACTTCAACTAATTGGACTCACTTTGTTAGCGTCACCTCAACTGATAACGCTCACTTAACTAGCTTCACTTCTACTAATTGAGCTCAGTTGCTTCACTTCACTTTAATTGATTGAGCTCAGTTGCCTCACTTCACTTCAATTGATTAGGCTCAGTTGCCTCACGTCACTTCAACTGATTCTGCTCACTTAACTAGCTTCACTTCAACTAATTGAGCTCACTTGCTTTACTTGACTTCAATTGATTAAGCTCAGTTGCTTCACTTCAATTCAGCTGATTAAGCTCAGTTGCCTCACTTCACCTCAACTGATAACGCTCACTTAACTAGCTTCACTTCTACTAATTAAGCTCAGTTGCTTCACTTCACTTCAATTGATTCAGCTCAGTTGCCTCACTTCACTTCAATTGAATAAGCTCAGTTGCTTAACTTCACTTCAACTGATTCTGCTCACTTAACTAGCTTCACTTCAACTAATTGTGCTCACTTGCTTCACTTGACTTCAATTGATTAAGCTCAGTTGCTTCACTTCACTTCAACTAATTGGACTCACTTTGTTAGCGTCACCTCAACTGATAACGCTCACTTAACTAGCTTCACTTCAACTAATTGTGCTCACTTGCTTCACTTGACTTCAATTGATTAAGCTCAGTTGCTTCACTTCACTTCAACTAATTGGACTCACTTTGTTAGCGTCACCTCAACTGATAACGCTCACTTAACTAGCTTCACTTCAACTAATAGAGCTCACTTGCTTCACTTGACTTCAATTGATTAAGCTCAGTTGCTTAACTTCACTTCAACTAATTGGACTCACTTTGTTAGCGTCACCTCAACTGATAACGCTCACTCAACTAGCTTCACTTCAACTAATAGAGCTCACTTGCTAAACTTCACTATAATTGATTAAGCTCAGTTGCCTCACTTCAATTCAGCTGATTAAGCTCAGTTGCCTCACTTCACCTCAACTGCTAACGCTCACTTAACTTGCTTCACTTCAACTAATTGAGCTCAGTTGCTTCACTTCACTTCAATTGATTCAGCTCAGTTGCCTCACTTCACTTCAATTGATTAGGCTCAGTTTCTTCACTTCACTTCAACTAATTGAGCTTAGTTGCTTCACTTCACTTCAATTGATTCAGCTCACTTAACTACCTGCACTTCGACTAATTGAGCTCACTTGCTTCACTTGACTTAAATTGATTAAGCTCAGTTGCTTCACTTCACTTCAACTAATTGGACTCACTTTGTTAGCGTCACCTCAACTGATAATGCTTACTTAACTAGCTTCACTTCAACTAATAGAGCTCACTTGCTCCACTTCACTACAATTAATTAAGCTCAGTTGCGTCACTTCAATTCAGCTGATTAAGCTCAGTTGCCTTACTTCACCTCAACTGATAACGCTCACTTAACTAGCTTCACTTCTACTAATTGAGCTCAGTTGCTTCACTTCACTTCAATTGATTGAGCTCAGTTGCCTCACTTCACTTCAATTGATTAGGCTCAGTTGCCTTACGTCACTTCAACTGATTCTGCTCACTTAACTAGCTTCACTTCAACTAATTGAGCTCACTTGCTTTACTTGACTTCAATTGATTAAGCTCAGTTGCTTCACTTCAATTCAGCTGATTAAGCTCAGTTGCCTCACTTCACCTCAACTGATAACGCTCACTTAACTAGCTTCACTTCTACTAATTGTGCTAAGTTGCTTCACTTCACTTCAATTGATTCAGCTCAGTTGCCTCACTTCACTTCAATTGATTAGGCTCAGTTTCCTCACTTCACTTCAACTGATTCTGCTCACTTAACTAGCTTCACTTCAACTAATTGAGCTCACTTGCTTTACTTGACTTCAATTAATTAAGCTCAGTTGCTTCACTTCTATTCAGCTGAGTAAGCTCAGTTGCCTCACTTCACCGCAACTGATAACGCTCACTTAACTAGCTTCACTTCTACTAATTGAGCTAACTTCCCTCACTTCTCTTCAATTGATTCAGCTCAGTTGCCTCACTTCACTTCAATTGATTCAGCTCAGTTTCCTCACTTCACTTCAACTAACTGAGCTCACTTGCTTCACTTGACTTCAATTGATTAAGCTTAGTTGCTTAACTTCACTTCAACTAATTGGACTCACTAAGTTAGCGTCACCTCAACTGATAACGCTGACTTAACTAGCTTCACTTCTACTAATTGAGCTCAGTTGCTTCACTTCACTTCAATTGATTAAGCTCGGTTGCTTCACTTCACTTCAATTGATTAAACTCAGTTGCCTCACTTCACTTCAACTGATTCTGCTAACTTGCTTTACTTGACTTCAATTGATTAAGCTCAGTTGCTTCACTTCTATTCAGCTGAGTAAGCTCAGTTGCCTCACTTCACCTCAACTGATAACGCTCACTTAACTAGCTTCACTTCTACTAATTGAGCTCAGTTGCTTCACTTCACTTTAATTGATTGAGCTCAGTTGCCTCACTTCACTTCAATTGATTAGGCTCAGTTGCCTCACGTCACTTCAACTGATTCTGCTCACTTAACTAGCTTCACTTCAACTAATTGAGCTCACTTGCTTTACTTGACTTCAATTGATTAAGCTCAGTTGCTTCACTTCAATTCAGCTGATTAAGCTCAGTTGCCTCACTTCACCTCAACTGATAACGCTCACTTAACTAGCTTCACTTCTACTAATTAAGCTCAGTTGCTTCACTTCACTTCAATTGATTCAGCTCAGTTGCCTCACTTCACTTCAATTGAATAAGCTCAGTTGCTTAACTTCACTTCAACTGATTCTGCTCACTTAACTAGCTTCATTACAACTAATTGACCTCAGATGCTTCACTTCACTTCAATTGATTAAGCTCAGTTGCTTTACTTCACTTCAACTTATTGGACTCACTTTGTAAGCGTCACCTCAACTGATTACGCTCACTTAACTAGCTTCACTTCAACTAATTGAGCTCACTTGCTTCACTTCACTACAATTGATTAAGCTGAGTTGCCTCACTTCAATTCAGCTGATTAAGCTCAGTTGCCTCACTTCACCTCAACTGATAACGCTTACTTAACTGGCTTCACTTCTACTAATTGAGCTAAGTTGCTTCACTTCACTTCAATTGATTCAGCTCAGTTGCCTTACTTCACTTCAACTGATTAGGCTCAGTTTCCTCACTTCACTTCAACTGATTCTGCTCACTTAACTAGCTTCACTTCAACTAATTGAGCTCACTTGCTTTACTTGACTTCAATTAATTAAGCTCAGTTGCTTCACTTCTATTCAGCTGAGTAAGCTCAGTTGCCTCACTTCACCGCAACTGATAACGCTCACTTAACTAGCTTCACTTCTACTAATTGAGCTAAGTTGCCTCACTTCTCTTCAATTGATTCAGCTCAGTTGCCTCACTTCACTTCAATTGATTCAGATCAGTTTCCTCACTTCACTTCAACTAATTGAGCTCACTTGGTTCACTTGACTTCAATTGATTAAGCTTAGTTGCTTAACTTCACTTCAACTAATTGGACTCACTAAGTTAGCGTCACCTCAACTGATAACGCTGACTTAACTAGCTTCACTTCTACTAATTGACCTCAGTTGCTTCACTTCACTTCAATTGATTAAGCTCGGTTGCTTCACTTCACTTCAATTGATTAAACTCAGTTGCCTCACTTCACTTCAACTGATTCTGCTAACTTGCTTTACTTGACTTCAATTAATTAAGCTCAGTTGCTTCACTTCTATTCAGCTGAGTAAGCTCAGTTGCCTCACTTCACCGCAACTGATAACGCTCACTTAACTAGCTTCACTTCTACTAATTGAGCTAAGTTCCCTCACTTCTCTTCAATTGATTCAGCTCAGTTGCCTCACTTCACTTCAATTGATTCAGCTCAGTTTCCTCACTTCACTTCAATTGATTAGGCTCAGTTTCCTCACTGCACTTCAACTGATTCTGCTCACTTAACTAGCTTCACTTCAACTAATTGAGCTCACTTGCTTCACTTCACTTCAATTGATTAAGCTCAGTTGCTTTACTTCACTTCAACTTATTGGACTCACTTTGTAAGCGTCACCTCAACTGCTTACGCTCACTTAACTAGCTTCACTTCAACTAATTGAGCTCACTTGCTTCACTTCACTACAATTGATTAAGCTGAGTTGCCTCACTTCAATTCAGCTGATTAAGCTCAGTTGCCTCACTTCACCTCAACTGATAACGCTCACTTAACTAGCTTCACTTCTCCTAATTGAGCTAAGTTGCTTCACTTCACTTCAATTGATTCAGCTCAGTTGCCTCACTTCACTTCAATTGATTAGGCTCAGTTTCCTCACTGCACTTCAACTGATTCTGCTCACTTAACTAGCTTCACTTCAACTAATAGAGCTCACTTGCTAAACTTCACTACAATTGAATAAGCTCAGTTGCCTAACTTCTATTCAGCTGAGTAGGCTCAGTTGCCTCACTTCACCTCAACTGATAACGCTCACTTAACTAGCTTCACTTCTACTAATTGAGCTAAGTTGCCTCACTTCACTTCAACTGATTCGGCTCACTTAACTAGCTTCACTTCAACTAATTGAGCTCACTTGCTTCACTTGACTTCAATTGATTAAGCTCAGTTGCTTAACTTCACTTCAATTGATTCAGCTCAGTTGCCTCACTTCATTTCAGTTGATTAGGCTCAGTTGTCACACTTCACTTCAACTGATTCTGCTCACTTAACTAGCTTCACTTCAACTAATTGAGCTCAGTTGCTTAACTTCACTTCAATTGATTCAGCTCAGTTGCCTCACTTCATTTCAGTTGATTAGGCTCAGTTGCCTCACTTCACTTCAACTGATTCTGCTCACTTAACTAGCTTCACTTCAACTAATTGAGCTCACTTGCTTCACTTGACTTCAATTGATTAAGCTCAGTTGCTTCACTTCACTTCAATTGATTAGGCTCAGTTGCCTCACTTCACCTCAACTGATAACGATCACTTAATTAGCTTCACTTCAACTAATTGAGCTCACTTGCTTCATTCGACTTCAATTGATTAAGCTCAGTTGCTTCACTTCACTTCAAATAATTGGACTGACTTTGTAAGCGTCACCTCAACTGATAACGCTCACCTAACTAGCTTCACTTCAACTAAAAGAGCCCACTTGCTTCACTTCACTACAATTGATTAAGCTCAGTTGCCTCACTTCACCTCAACTGAGACGCTTACTTAACTAGCTTCACTTCAACTAATTGAGCTCAGTTGCTTCACTTCACTTCAATTGATTCAGCTTAGTTGCTTCACTTCACTTCAACTAATTGGACTCACTTTGTTAGCGTCACCTCAACTGATAACGCTCACTTAACTAGCTTCACTTCCACTAATTGAGCGAAGTTGCTTCACTTCACTTCAATTGATTCAGCTCAGTTGGCTCACTTCACTTCAATTGATTAGGCTCAGTTTCCTCACTTCACTTCAACTGATTCTGCTCACTTAACTAGCTTCACTTCAACTAATTGAGCTCACTTGCTTCACTTGACTACAATTGATTAAGCTCAGTTGCTTCATTTCACTTCAACTAATTGGACTCACTTTGTTAGCGTCACCAGAACTGATAACGCTCACTTAACTAGCTTCACTTCAACTAAAAGAGCTCACTTGCTTCACTTCACTACAATTGATTAAGCTCAGTTGCCTCACTTCAATTCAGCTGATTAAGCTCAGTTGCCTCACTTCACCTCAACTGATAACGCTCACTTAACTAGCTTCACTTCTACTAATTGAGCTAAGTTGCCTCACTTCTCTTCAATTGATTCAGCTCAGTTGCCTCACTTCACTTCAATTGATTCAGCTCAGTTTCCTCACTTCACTTCAACTAATTGAGCTCACTTGCTTTACTTGACTTCAATTAATTAAGCTCAGTTGCCTCACTTCATTTCAGTTGATTAGGCTCAGTTGCCTCACTTCACTTCAACTGATTCTGCTCACTTAACTAGCTTCACTTCAACTAATTGAGCTCACTTGCTTCACTTGACTACAATTGATTAAGCTGAGTTGCTTCATTTCACTTCAACTAATTGGACTCACTTTGTTAGCGTCACCACAACTGATAACGCTCACTTAACTAGCTTCACTTCAACTAAAAGAGCTCACTTGCTTCACTTCACTACAATTGATTAAGCTCAGTTGCCTCACTTCACTTCAGCTGATTAAGCTCAGTTGCCTCACTTCACCTCAACTGATAACGCTCACTTAACTAGCTTCACTTCTGCTAATTGAGCTAAGTTGCTTCACTTCACTTCAATTGATTCAGCTCAGTTGCCTCACTTCACTTCAATTGATTAGGCTCAGTTTCCTCACTTCACTTCAACTGATTCTGCTCACTTAACTTGCTTCACTTCAACTAATAGAGCTCACTTGCTAAACTTCACTACAATTGAATAAGCTCAGTTGCCTAACTTCAATTCAGCTGATTAAGCTCAGTTGCCTCACTTCACCTCAACTGATAACGCTCACTTAACTAGCTTCACTACAACTAATTGAGCTCACTTGCTTTACTTGATTTCAATTAATTAAGCTCAGTTGCCTCACTTCATTACAGTTGATTAGGCTCAGTTGCCTCACTTCACTTCAACTGATTCTGCTCACTTAACTAGCTTCACTTCAACTAATTGAGCTCACTTGCTTCACTTGACTTCAATTGATTAAGCTCAGTTGCTTCACTTCACTTCAATTGATTAGGCTCAGTTGCCTCACTTCACCTCAACTGATAACGATCACTTAATTAGCTTCACTTCTACTAATTGAGCTAAGTTGCTTTACTTGACTTCAATTGATTAAGCTCAGTTGCTTCATTTCACTTCAACTAATTGGACTCACTTTGTTAGCGTCACCACAACTGATAACGCTCACTTAACTTGCTTCACTTCAACTAATAGAGCTCACTTGCTAAACTTCACTACAATTGAATAAGCTCAGTTGCCTAACTTCTATTCAGCTGAGTAGGCTAAGTTGCCTCAGTTCACCTCAACTGATAACGCTCACTTACCTAGCTTCACTTCTACTAATTGAGCTAAGTTGCCTCACTTCACTTCAACTGATTCGGCTCACTTAACTAGCTTCACTTCAACTAATTGAGCTCACTTGCTTCACTTGACTTCAATTGATTAAGCTCAGTTGCTTAACTTCACTTCAATTGATTCAGCTCAGTTGCCTCACTTCATTTCAGTTGATTAGGCTCAGTTGTCACACTTTACTTCAACTGATTCTGCTCACTTAACTAGCTTCACTTCAACTAATTGAGCTCAGTTGCTTCACTTCACTTCAATTGATTCAGCTCAGTTGCCTCACTTCATTTCAGTTGATTAGGCTCAGTTGCCTCACTTCACTTCAACTGATTCTGCTCACTTATCTAGCTTCACTTCAACTAATTGTGCTCACTTGCTTCACTTGACTTCAATTGATTAAGCTCAGTTGCTTCACTTCACTTCAACTAATTGGACTCACTTTGTTAGCGTCACCTCAACTGATAACGCTCACTTAACTAGCTTCACTTCAACTAATAGAGCTCACTTGCTTCACTTGACTTCAATTGATTAAGCTCAGTTGCTTAACTTCACTTCAACTAATTGGACTCACTTTGTTAGCGTCACCTCAACTGATAACGCTCACTCAACTAGCTTCACTTCAACTAATAGAGCTCACTTGCTAAACTTCACTATAATTGATTAAGCTCAGTTGCCTCACTTCAATTCAGCTGATTAAGCTCAGTTGCCTCACTTCACCTCAACTGCTAACGCTCACTTAACTTGCTTCACTTCAACTAATTGAGCTCAGTTGCTTCACTTCACTTCAATTGATTCAGCTCAGTTGCCTCACTTCACTTCAATTGATTAGGCTCAGTTTCTTCACTTCACTTCAACTAATTGAGCTTAGTTGCTTCACTTCACTTCAATTGATTCAGCTCACTTAACTACCTGCACTTCGACTAATTGAGCTCACTTGCTTCACTTGACTTAAATTGATTAAGCTCAGTTGCTTCACTTCACTTCAACTAATTGGACTCACTTTGTTAGCGTTACCTCAACTGATAATGCTCACTTAACTAGCTTCACTTCAACTAATAGAGCTCACTTGCTCCACTTCACTACAATTAATTAAGCTCAGTTGCGTCACTTCAATTCAGCTGATTAAGCTCAGTTGCCTTACTTCACCTCAACTGATAACGCTCACTTAACTAGCTTCACTTCTACTAATTGAGCTCAGTTGCTTCACTTCACTTCAATTGATTGAGCTCAGTTGCCTCACTTCACTTCAATTGATTAGGCTCAGTTGCCTTACGTCACTTCAACTGATTCTGCTCACTTAACTAGCTTCACTTCAACTAATTGAGCTCACTTGCTTTACTTGACTTCAATTGATTAAGCTCAGTTGCTTCACTTCAATTCAGCTGATTAAGCTCAGTTGCCTCACTTCACCTCAACTGATAACGCTCACTTAACTAGCTTCACTTCTACTAATTGTGCTAAGTTGCTTCACTTCACTTCAATTGATTCAGCTCAGTTGCCTCACTTCACTTCAATTGATTAGGCTCAGTTTCCTCACTTCACTTCAACTGATTCTGCTCACTTAACTAGCTTCACTTCAACTAATTGAGCTCACTTGCTTTACTTGACTTCAATTAATTAAGCTCAGTTGCTTCACTTCTATTCAGCTGAGTAAGCTCAGTTGCCTCACTTCACCGCAACTGATAACGCTCACTTAACTAGCTTCACTTCTACTAATTGAGCTCAGTTCCCTCACTTCTCTTCAATTGATTCAGCTCAGTTGCCTCACTTCACTTCAATTGATTCAGCTCAGTTTCCTCACTTCAGTTCAACTAATTGAGCTCACTTGCTTCACTTGACTTCAATTGATTAAGCTTAGTTGCTTAACTTCACTTCAACTAATTGGACTCACTAAGTTAGCGTCACCTCAACTGATAACGCTGACTTAACTAGCTTCACTTCTACTAATTGAGCTCAGTTGCTTCACTTCACTTCAATTGATTAAGCTCGGTTGCTTCACTTCACTTCAATTGATTAAACTCAGTTGCCTCACTTCACTTCAACTGATTCTGCTAACTTGCTTTACTTGACTTCAATTGATTAAGCTCAGTTGCTTCACTTCTATTCAGCTGAGTAAGCTCAGTTGCCTCACTTCACCTCAACTGATAACGCTCACTTAACTAGCTTCACTTCTACTAATTGAGCTCAGTTGCTTCACTTCACTTTAATTGATTGAGCTCAGTTGCCTCACTTCACTTCAATTGATTAGGCTCAGTTGCCTCACGTCACTTCAACTGATTCTGCTCACTTAACTAGCTTCACTTCAACTAATTGAGCTCACTTGCTTTACTTGACTTCAATTGATTAAGCTCAGTTGCTTCACTTCAATTCAGCTGATTAAGCTCAGTTGCCTCACTTCACCTCAACTGATAACGCTCACTTAACTAGCTTCACTTCTACTAATTAAGCTCAGTTGCTTCACTTCACTTCAATTGATTCAGCTCAGTTGCCTCACTTCACTTCAATTGATTAAGCTCAGTTGCTTAACTTCACTTCAACTGATTCTGCTCACTTAACTAGCTTCATTACAACTAATTGACCTCAGATGCTTCACTTCACTTCAATTGATTAAGCTCAGTTGCTTTACTTCACTTCAACTTATTGGACTCACTTTGTAAGCGTCACCTCAACTGATTACGCTCACTTAACTAGCTTCACTTCAACTAATTGAGCTCACTTGCTTCACTTCACTACAATTGATTAAGCTGAGTTGCCTCACTTCAATTCAGCTGATTAAGCTCAGTTGCCTTACTTCACCTCAACTGATAACGCTCACTTAACTGGCTTCACTTCTACTAATTGAGCTAAGTTGCTTCACTTCACTTCAATTGATTCAGCTCAGTTGCCTTACTTCACTTCAACTGATTAGGCTCAGTTTCCTCACTTCACTTCAACTGATTCTGCTCACTTAACTAGCTTCACTTCAACTAATTGAGCTCACTTGCTTTACTTGACTTCAATTAATTAAGCTCAGTTGCTTCACTTCTATTCAGCTGAGTAAGCTCAGTTGCCTCACTTCACCGCAACTGATAACGCTCACTTAACTAGCTTCACTTCTACTAATTGAGCTAAGTTGCCTCACTTCTCTTCAATTGATTCAGCTCAGTTGCCTCACTTCACTTCAATTGATTCAGCTCAGTTTCCTCACTTCACTTCAACTAATTGAGCTCACTTGGTTCACTTGACTTCAATTGATTAAGCTTAGTTGCTTAACTTCACTTCAACTAATTGGACTCACTAAGTTAGCGTCACCTCAACTGATAACGCTGACTTAACTAGCTTCACTTCTACTAATTGAGCTCAGTTGCTTCACTTCACTTCAATTGATTAAGCTCGGTTGCTTCACTTCACTTCAATTGATTAAACTCAGTTGCCTCACTTCACTTCAACTGATTCTGCTAACTTGCTTTACTTGACTTCAATTAATTAAGCTCAGTTGCTTCACTTCTATTCAGCTGAGTAAGCTCAGTTGCCTCACTTCACCGCAACTGATAACGCTCACTTAACTAGCTTCACTTCTACTAATTGAGCTAAGTTCCCTCACTTCTCTTCAATTGATTCAGCTCAGTTGCCTCACTTCACTTCAATTGATTCAGCTCAGTTTCCTCACGTCACTTCAACTGATTCTGCTCACTTAACTAGCTTCACTTCAACTAATTGAGCTCACTTGCTTTACTTGACTTCAATTGATTAAGCTCAGTTGCTTCACTTCAATTCAGCTGATTAAGCTCAGTTGCCTCACTTCACCTCAACTGATAACGCTCACCTAACTAGCTTCACTTCTACTAATTAAGCTCAGTTGCTTCACTTCACTTCAATTGATTCAGCTCAGTTGCCTCACTTCACTTCAATTGATTAGGCTCAGTTGCCTCACTTCACTTCAACTGATTCTGCTCACTTAACTAGCTTCATTACAACTAATTGACCTCAGATGCTTCACTTCACTTCAATTGATTAAGCTTAGTTGCTTTACTTCACTTCAACTTATTGGACTCACTTTGTAAGCGTCACCTCAACTGATTATGCTCACTTAACTAGCTTCACTTCAACTAAAAGAGCTCACTTGCTCCACTTCACTACAATTGATTAAGCTGAGTTGCCTCACTTCAATTCAGCTGATTAAGCTCAGTTGCCTCACTTCACCTCAACTGATAACGCTCACTTAACTGGCTTCACTTCTACTAATTGAGCTAAGTTGCTTCACTTCACTTCAATTGATTCAGCTCAGTTGCCTTACTTCACTTCAGCTGATTAGGCTCAGTTTCCTCACTTCACTTCAACTGATTCTGCTCACTTAACTAGCTTCATTTTAACTAATTGAGCTCAGTTGCTTCACTTCACTTCAACTAATTGAGCTCACTTGCTTCACTTCACTACAATTGATTAAGCTCAGTTGCCTCACTTCAATTCATCTGATTAAGCTCAGTTGCCTCACTTCACCTGAACTGATAACGCTTACTTAACTAGCTTCACTTCAACTAATTGAGCTCAGTTGCTTCACTTCACTTCAATTGATTCAGCTTAGTTGCTTCACTTCACTTCAACTAATTGGACTCACTTTGTTAGCGTCACATCAACTGATAACGCTCACTTAACTAGCTTCACTTCAACTGAAAGAGCTCACTTTCTTCACTTCACTACAATTGATTAAGCTCAGTTGCCTCACTTCAATTCAGCTGATTAAGCTCAGTTGCCTCACTTCACCTCAACTGATAACGCTCACTTAACTAGCTTCACTTCCACTAATTGAGCGAAGTTGCTTCACTTCACTTCAATTGATTCAGCTCAGTTGGCTCACTTCACTTCAATTGATTAGGTTCAGTTTCCTCACTTCACTTCAACTGATTCTGCTTACTTAACTAGCTTCACTTCAACTAATTGAGCTCAGTTGCTTCACTTCACTTCAATTGATTCAGCTTAGTTGCTTCACTTCACTTCAACTAATTGGACTCACTTTGTTAGCGTCACATCAACTGATAACGCTCACTTAACTAGCTTCACTTCAACTAAAAGAGCTCACTTTTTTCACTTCACTACAATTGATTAAGCTCAGTTGCCTCACTTCAATTCAGCTGATTAAGCTCAGTTGCCTCACTTCACCTCAACTGATAACGCTTACTTAACTAGCTTCACTTCAACTAATTGAGCTCAGTTGCTTCACTTCACTTCAATTGATTCAGCTTAGTTGCTTCACTTCACTTCAACTAATTGGACTCACTAAGTTAGCGTCACCTCAACTGATAACGCTGACTTAACTAGCTTCACTTCTACTAATTGAGCTCAGTTGCTTCACTTCACTTCAATTGATTAAGCTCGGTTGCTTCACTTCACTTCAATTGATTAAACTCAGTTGCCTCACTTCACTTCAACTGATTCTGCTAACTTGTTTTACTTGACTTCAATTGGTTAAGCTCAGTTGCTTCACTTCTATTCAGCTGAGTAAGCTCAGTTGCCTCACTTCACCTCAACTGATAACGCTCACTTAACTAGCTTCACTTCTACTAATTGAGCTCAGTTGCTTCACTTCACTTCAATTGATTGAGCTCAGTTGCCTCACTTCACTTCAATTGATTAGGCTCAGTTGCCTCACGTCACTTCAACTGATTACGCTCACTTAACTAGCTTCACTTCAACTAAAAGACCTCACTTGCTCCACTTCACTACAATTGATTAAGCTGAGTTGCCTCACTTCAATTCAGCTGATTAAGCTCAGTTGCCTCACTTCACCTCAACTGATAACGCTCACTTAACTAGCTTCACTTCTACTAATTAAGCTCAGTTGCTTCACTTCACTTCAATTGATTCAGCTCAGTTGCTTCACTTCACTTCAATTGATTAGGCTCAGTTGCCTCACTTCACTTCAACTGATTCTGCTCACTTAACTAGCTTCATTACAACTAATTGACCTCAGATGCTTCACTTCACTTCAATTGATTAAGCTTAGTTGCTTTACTTCACTTCAACTTATTGGACTCACTTTGTAAGCGTCACCTCAACTGATAACGCTCACCCAACTAGCTTCACTTCAACTAAAAGAGCTCACTTGCTTCACTTCACTACAATTGATTAAGCTCAGTTGCCTCACTTCAATTCAGCTGATTAAGCTCAGTTGCCTCACTTCACCTGAACTGATAACGCTTACTTAACTAGCTTCACTTCAACTAATTGAGCTCAGTTGCTTCACTTCACTTCAATTGATTCAGCTTAGTTGCTTCACTTCACTTCAACTAATTGGACTCACTTTGTAAGCGTCACATCAACTGATAACGCTCACTTAACTAGCTTCACTTCAACTAAAAGAGCTCACTTTCTTCACTTCACTACAATTGATTAAGCTCAGTTGCCTCACTTCAATTCAGCTGATTAAGCTCAGTTGCCTCACTTCACCTGAACTGATAACGCTTACTTAACTAGCTTCACTTCAACTAATTGAGCTCAGTTGCTTCACTTCACCTGAACTGATAACGCTCACTTAACTAGCTTCACTTCCACTAATTGAGCGAAGTTGCTTCACTTCACTTCGATTGATTAAGCTCAGTTGCCTCACTTCAATTCAGCTGATTAAGCTCAGTTGCCTCACTTCACCTGAACTGATAACGCTTACTTAACTAGCTTCACTTCAACTAATTGAGCTCAGTTGCTTCACTTCACTTCAATTGATTCAGCTTAGTTGCTTCACTTCACTTCAACTAATTGGACTCACTTTGTAAGCGTCACATCAACTGATAACGCTCACTTAACTAGCTTCACTTCAACTAAAAGAGCTCACTTTCTTCACTTCACTACAATTGATTAGGCTCAGTTTCCTCACTTCACTTCAACTGATTCTGCTCACTTTGTTAGCGTCACCACAACTGATAACGCTTACTTAACTAGCTTCACTTCAACTAAAAGAGCTCACTTGCTTCACTTCAGTACAACTGATTAAGCTCAGTTGCCTCACTTCAATTCAGCTGATTAAGCTCAGTTGCCTCACTTCACCTGAACTGATAACGCTTACTTAACTAGCTTCACTTCAACTAATTGAGCTCAGTTGCTTCACTTCACTTCAATTGATTCAGCTTAGTTGCTTCACTTCACTTCAACTAATTGGACTCACTTTGTAAGCGTCACATCAACTGATAACGCTCACTTAACTAGCTTCACTTCAACTAAAAGAGCTCACTTTCTTCACTTCACTACAATTGATTAAGCTCAGTTGCCTCACTTCAATTCAGCTGATTAAGCTCAGTTGCCTCACTTCACCTCAACTGATAACGCTCACTTAACCAGCTTCACTTCTACTAATTAAGCTCAGTTGCCTCACTTCACCTGAACTGATAACGCTCACTTAACTAGCTTCACTTCCACTAATTGAGCGAAGTTGCTTCACTTCACTTCAATTGATTAAGCTCAGTTGCCTCACTTCAATTCAGCTGATTAAGCTCAGTTGCCTCACTTCACCTGAACTGATAACGCTTACTTAACTAGCTTCACTTCAACTAATTGAGCTCAGTTGCTTCACTTCACTTCAATTGATTCAGCTTAGTTGCTTCACTTCACTTCAACTAATTGGACTCACTTTGTAAGCGTCACATCAACTGATAACGCTCACTTAACTAGCTTCACTTCAACTAGAAGAGCTCACTTTCTTCACTTCACTACAATTGATTAGGCTCAGTTTCCTCACTTCACTTCAACTGATTCTGCTCACTTAACTAGCTTCACTTCAACTAATTGAGCTCACTTGCTTCACTTGACTACAATTGATTAAGCTCAGTTGCTTCATTTCACTTCAACTAATTGGACTCACTTTGTTAGCGTCACCACAACTGATAACGCTTACTTAACTAGCTTCACTTCAACTAAAAGAGCTCACTTGCTTCACTTCACTACAATTGATTAAGCTCAGTTGACTCACTTCAATTCAGCTGATTAAGCTCAGTTGCCTCACTTCACCTCAACTGATAACGCTCACTTAACTAGCTTCACTTCTACTAATTGAGCTAAGTTGCCTCACTTCTCTTCAATTGATTCAGCTCAGTTGCCTCATTTCACTTCATTTGATTCAGCTCAGTTTCCTCACTTCACTTCAACTAATTGAGCTCACTTGCTTTACTTGACTTCAATTAATTAAGCTCAGTTGCCTCACTTCATTTCAGTTGATTAGGCTCAGTTGCCTCACTTCACTTCAACTGATTCTGCTCACTTAACTAGCTTCACTTCAACTAATTGAGCTCACTTGCTTCACTTGACTACAATTAATTAAGCTCAGTTGCTTCATTTCACTTCAACTAATTGGACTCACTTTGTTAGCGTCACCACAACTGATAACGCTCACTTAACTAGCTTCACTTCAACTAAAAGAGCTCACTTGCTTAACTTCACTACAATTGATTAAGCTCAGTTGCCTCACTTCACTTCAGCTGATTAAGCTCAGTTGCCTCACTTCACATCAACTGATAACGCTCACTTAACTAGCTTCACTTCTGCTAATTGAGCTAAGTTGCTTCACTTCACTTCAATTGATTCAGCTCAGTTGCCTCACTTCACTTCAATTGATTAGGCTCAGTTTCCTCACTTCACTTCAACTGATTCTGCTCACTTAACTTGCTTCACTTCAACTAATAGAGCTCACTTGCTAAACTTCACTACAATTGAATAAGCTCAGTTGCCTAACTTCAATTCAGCTGATTAAGCTCAGTTGCCTCACTTCACCTCAACTTATAACGCTCACTTTACTAGCTTCACTTCTACTAATTGAGCTAAGTTGCTTCACTTCACTTCAATTGATTCAGCTCAGTTGCCTCACTTCACTTCAATTGATTAGGCTCAGTTGCCTCATTTCACCTCAACTGATAACGCTCACTTAATTAGCTTCACTTCTACTAATTGAGCTAAGTTGCTTCACTTGACTTCAATTTATTAAGCTCAGTTGCTTCATTTCACTTCAACTAATTGGACTCACTTTGTTAGCGTCACCACAACTGATAACGCTCACTTAACTTGCTTCACTTCAACTAATAGAGCTCACTTGCTAAACTTCACTACAATTGAATAAGCTCAATTGCCTAACTTCTATTCAGCTGAGTAGGCTCAGTTGCCTCACTTCACCTCAACTGATAACGCTCACTTAACTAGCTTCACTTCTACTAATTGAGCTAAGTTGCCTCACTTCACTTCAACTGATTCGTCTCACCTAACTAGCTTCACTTCAACTAATTGAGCTCACTTGCTTCACTTGACTTCAATTGATTAAGCTCAGTTGCTTAACTTCACTTCAATTGATTCAGCTCAGTTGCCTCACTTCACTTCAACTGATTCTGCTCACTTAACTAGCTTCACTTCAACTAATTGAGCTCACTTGCTTCACTTGACTTCAATTGATTCAGCTCAGTTGCTTCACTTCACTTAAACTAATTGGACTCACTTTGTTAGCGTCACCTCAACCGATAACGCTCACTTAACTAGCTTCACTTCAACTATTAGAGTTCACTTGCTTAACTTCACTACAATTGATTAAGCTAAGTTGCTTCACTTCACTTCACTTCAATTGATTAAGCTCAGTTGCCTCACTTCACCTCAACTGATAACGCTCACTCAACTAGCTTCACTTCTACTAATTGAGCTCAGTTGCTTCACTTCACTTCAATTGATTCAGATCAGTTGCCTCACTTCACTTTAATTGATTAGGCTCAGTTTCCTCACTTCACTTCAACTGATTCTGCTCACTTAAGTAGCTTAACTTCAACTAATTGAGCTCACTTGCTTCACTTCACTACAATTGATTAAGCTCAGTTGCCTCACTTCAATTCAGCTGATTAAGCTCAGTTGCCTCACTTCACCTCAACTGATAACGCTCACTTTACTAGCTTCACTTCTACTAATTGAGCTAAGTTGCTTCACTTCACTTCAATTGATTCAGCTCAGTTGCCTCACTTCACTTCAATTGACAAGGCTCAGTTGCCTCACTTTACTTCAACTGATTAAGCTCAATTGCCTCACTTCACCTCAACTGATAACGCTCACTTAACTAGCTTCACTTCTACTAATCTTGCTAAGTTGCCTCACTTCTCTTCAATTGATTCAGCTCAGTTGCCTCACTTCACTTCAATTGATTCAGCTCAGTTTCCTCACTTCACTTCAACTAATTGAGCTCACTTGCTTTACTTGACTTCAATTAATTAAGCTCAGTTGCCTCACTTCATTTCAGTTGATTAGGCTCAGTTGCCTCACTTCACTTCAACTGATTCTGCTCACTTAACTAGCTTCACTTCAACTAATTGAGCTAAGTTGCTTCAACTCACTTCAATTGATTCAGCACAGTTGCCTTACTTCACTTCAATTGATTAGGCTCAGTTTCCTCACTTCACTTCAACTAATTGAGCTCACTTGCTTCACTTGACTTCAATTGATTAAGCTTAGTTGCTTAACTTCACTTCAACTAATTGGACTCACTAAGTTAGCGTCACCTCAACAGATAACGCTGACTTAACTAGCTTCACTTCTACTAATTGAGCTCAGTTGCTTCACTTCACTTCAATTGATTAATCTCGCTTGCTTCACTTCACTTCAATTGATTAAGCTCAGTTGCCTCACTTCACTTCAACTGATTCTGCTCACTTAACTAGCTTCACTTCAACTAATTGAGCTCACTTGCTTTACTTGACTTCAATTGATCAAGCTCAGTTGCTTTACTTCTATTCAGCTGAGTAAGCTCAGTTGCCTCACTTCACCTCAACTGATAACGCTCACTTAACTATCTTTACTTCTACTAATTGAGCTCAGTTGCTTCACTTCACTTCAATTGATTGAGCTCAGTTGCCTCACTTCACTTCAATTGATTAGGCTCAGTTGCCTCACTTCACTTCAACTGATTCTGCTCACTTAACTAGCTTCACTTCAACTAATTGAGCTCACTTGCTTTACTTGACTTCAATTGATTAAGCTCAGTTGCTTCACTTCAATTCAGCTGATTAAGCTCAGTTGCCTCACTTCACCTCAACTGATAACGCTCACTTAACTAGCTTCACTTCTACTAATTAAGCTCAGTTGCTTCACTTCACTTCAATTGATTCAGCTCAGTTGCCTCACTTCACTTCAATTGATTAGGCTCAGTTGCCTCATTCCACTCCAACTGATTCTGCTCACTTAACTAGCTTCACTTCAACTAATTGACCTCAGTTGCTTCACTTCACTTCAATTGATTAAGCTCAGTTGCTTCACTTCAATATAGCTGATTAGGCTCAGTTGCCTCACTTCACCTCAACTGATAACGCTCACTTAACTAGCTTCACTTCTACTAATTGACCTCAGTTGCCTCACTTCACTTCAACTGATTCTGCTCACTTAACTAGCTTCACTTCAACTAATAGAGCTCACTTGCTTAACTTCACTACAATTGATTAAGCTCAGTTGCCTCACTTCACATCAACTGATAACGCTCACATAACTAGCTTCACTTCTACTAATTGAGCTCAGTTGCTTCACTTCACTTCAATTGATTCAGATCAGTTGCCTCACTTCACTTTAATTGATTAGGCTCAGTTTCCTCACTTCACTTCAACTGATTCTGCTCACTTATGTAGCTTCACTTCAACTAATTGAGCTTACTTGCTTCACTTCACTACAATTGATTAGGTTAAGTTGCCTCACTTCAATTCAGCTGATTAAGCTCAGTAGCCTCACTTCACCTCAACTGATAACGCTCACTTAACTAGCTTACTTCTACTAATTGAGCTCAGTTGCTTCACTTCACTTCAATTGATCCAGCTCAGTTGGCTCACTTCACTTCAACTGATTAGGCTCAGTTTCCTCACTTCACTTCAACTGATTCTGCTCACTTAACTAGCTTCACTTCTACTAATTGAGCTCAGTTGCTTCACTTGACTTCAATTGATTAAGCTCAGTTGCCTCACTTCACTTCAACTGATTAGGCTCAGTTTCCTCACTTCACTTCAACTGATTCTGCTCACTTAACTAGCTTCACTTCAACTAATTGAACTCACTTGCTTCACTTGACTTCAATTGATTAAGCTCAGTTGCTTCACTTCACTTCAACTAATTGGACTCACTTTGTTAGCGTCACCTCAACTGATAACGCTCACTTAACAAGCTTCACTTCAACTAATAGAGTTCACTTGCCTAACTTCACTACAATTGATTAAGCTAAGTTGCTTCACTTCACTTCAATTGATTAAGCTCAGTTGCCTCACTCACCTCAACTGATAACGCTCACCTAACTAGCTTCACTTCTACTAATTGAGCTCAGTTGCTTCACTTCACTTCAATTGATTCAGATCAGTTGCCTCACTTCACTTTAATTGATTAGCCTCAGTTTCCTCACTTCACTTCAACTGATTCTGCTCACTTAAGTAGCTTCACTTCAACTAATTGAGCTCACTTGCTTCACTTCACTACAATTGATTAAGCTCAGTTGCCTCACTTCAATTCAGCTGATTAGGCTCAGTTTGCTCACTTCACCTCAACTGATAACGCTCACTTTACTAGCTTCACTTCAACTAATAGAGCTCACTTGCATCACTTCACTTCAATTGATTAAGCTGAGTTGCCTCACTTCACCTCAACTGATAACGCTCACTTAACTAGCTTCACTTCTACTAATTGAGCTCAGTTGCTTCACTTCACTTCAATTGATTCAGCTCAGTTGCCTCACTTCACTTCAATTGATAAGGCTCAGTTGCCTCACTTTACTTCAACTGATTAAGCTCAGTTGCCTCACTTCACCTCAACTGATAACGCTCACTTTACTAGCTTCACTTCAACTAATAGAGCTCACTTGCATCACTTCACTTCAATTGATTAAGCTCAGTTGCCTCACTTCACCTCAACTGATAACGCTCACTTAACTAGCTTCACTTCTACTAATTGAGCTCAGTTGCTTCACTTCACTTCAATTGATTCAGATCAGTTGCCTCACTTCACTTTAATTGATTAGCCTCAATTTCCTCACTTCACTTCAACTGATTCTGCTCACTTAAGTAGCTTCACTTCAACTGATTGAGCTCACTTGCTTCACTTCACTTCAATTGATTCAGATCAGTTGCCTCACTTTACTTTAATTGATTAGCCTCAGTTTCCTCACTACACTTCAACTGATTCTGCTCACTTAAGTAGCTTCACTTCTACTAATTGAGCTCACTTGCTTCACTTCACTACAATTGATTAAGCTCAGTTGCCTCACTTCTATTCAGCTGAGTGAGCTCAGTTGCCTCACTTCACCTCAACTGATAATGCTCACTTAACTAGCTTCACTTCTACTAATTGAGCTAAGTTTCCTCACTTCACTTCCACTAATTGAGCTCATTTGCTTCACTTGACTTCAATTGATAAAGCTCAGTTGCTTCACTTCTATTCAGCTGAGTAAGCTCATTTGCTTCACTTCACCTTAACTGATAACGCTCACTTAACTAGCTTCACTTCTACTAATTGAGCTCAGTTGCTTCACTTCATTTCAATTGATTGAGCTCAGTTGCTTCACTTCACTTCAATTGATTGAGCTCAGTTGCCTCACTTCAATTCAGCTGCTTAAGCTCAGTTGCATCACTTCACCTCAACTGATAGCGCTCACTTAACTAGCTTCACTTCTACTAATTGAGCTAAGTTTCCTCACTTCACTTCCACTAATTGAGCTCATTTGCTTCACTTGACTTCAATTGATAAAGCTCAGTTGCTTCACTTCTATTCAGCTGAGTAAGCTCATTTGCTTCACTTCACCTTAACTGATAACGCTCACTTAACTAGCTTCACTTCTACTAATTGAGCTCAGTTGCTTCACTTCACTTCAATTGATTGAGCTCAGTTGCTTCACTTCACTTCAATTGATTCAGATCAGTTGCCTCACTTCACTTTATTTGATTAGCCTCAATTTCCTCACTTCACTTCAACTGATTCTGCTCACTTAAGTAGCTTCACTTCAACTGATTGAGCTCACTTGCTTCACTTCACTTCAATTGATTCAGATCAGTTGCCTCACTTCACTTTAATTGATTAGCCTCAGTTTCCTCACTATACTCCAACTGATTCTGCTCACTTAAGTAGCTTCACTTCTACTAATTGAGCTCACTTGCTTCACTTCTCTTCAATTGATTCAGCTCAGTTGCCTCACTTCACTTCAATTGATTCAGATCAGTTGCCTCACTTTGCACTTCGACTAATTGAGCTCACTTGCTTCACTTGACTTAAATTGATTAAGCTCAGTTGCTTCACTTCACTTCAACTAATTGGACTCACTTTGTTAGCGTCACCTCAACTGATAACGCTCACTTAACTAGCTTTACTTCAACTAATAGAGCTCACTTGCTTCACTTCACTACAATTGATTAAGCTCAGTTGCGTCACTTCAATTCAGCTGATTAAGCTCAGTTGCCTTACTTCACCTCAACTGATAACGCTCACTTAATTAGCTTCACTTCTACTAATTGTGCTAAGTTGCTTCACTTCACTTCAATTGATTCAGCTCAGTTGCCTCACTTCACTTCAATTGATTAGGCTCAGTTTCCTCACTTCACTTCAACTGATTCTGCTCACTTAAGTAGCTTCACTTCAACTAATTGAGCTCACTTGCTTTACTTGACTTCAATTAATTAAGCTCAGTTGCTTCACTTCTATTCAGCTGAGTAAGCTCAGTTGCCTCACTTCACCGCAACTGATAACGCTCACTTAACTAGCTTCACTTCTACTAATTGAGCTAAGTTGCCTCACTTCTCTTCAATTGATTCAGCTCAGTTGCCTCACTTCACTTCAATTGATTCAGCTCAGTTTCCTCACTTCACTTCAACTAATTGAGCTCACTTGCTTCACTTGACTTCAATTGATTAAGCTCAGTTGCTTCACTTCTATTCAGCTGAGTAAGCTCAGTTGCCTCACTTCACCTCAACTGATAACGCTCACTTAACTAGCTTCACTTCTACTAATTGAGCTCAGTTGCTTCACTTCACTTCAATTGATTGAGCTCAATTGCCTCACTTCACTTCAATTGATTAGGCTCAGTTGCCTCACGTCACTTCAACTGATTCTGCTCACTTAACTAGCTTCACTTCAACTAATTGAGCTCACTTGCTTTACTTGACTTCAATTGATTAAGCTCAGTTGCTTCACTTCAATTCTGCTGATTATGCTCAGTTGCCTCACTTCACCTCAACTGATAACGCTCACTTAACTAGCTTCACTTCTACTAATTAAGCTCAGTTGCTTCACTTCACTTCAATTGATTCAGCTCAGTTGCCTCACTTCACTTCAATTGATTAGGCTCAGTTGCCTCACTTCACCGCAACTGATTCTGCTCACTTAACTAGCTTCACTTCTACTAATTGAGCTAAGTTGCCTCACTTCTCTTCAATTGATTCAGCTCAGTTGCCTCACTTCACTTCAATTGATTCAGCTCAGTTTCCTCACTTCACTTCAACTAATTGAGCTCACTTGCTTCACTTGACTTCAATTGATTAAGCTCAGTTGCTTCACTTCTATTCAGCTGAGTAAGCTCAGTTGCCTCACTTCACCTCAACTGATAACGCTCACTTAACTAGCTTCACTTCTACTAATTGAGCTCAGTTGCTTCACTTCACTTCAATTGATTGAGCTCAATTGCCTCACTTCACTTCAATTGATTAGGCTCAGTTGCCTCACATCACTTCAACTGATTCTGCTCACTTAACTAGCTTCACTTCAACTAATTGAGCTCACTTGCTTTACTTGACTTCAATTGATTAAGCTCAGTTGCTTCACTTCAATTCTGCTGATTATGCTCAGTTGCCTCACTTCACCTCAACTGATAACGCTCACTTAACTAGCTTCACTTCTACTAATTAAGCTCAGTTGCTTCACTTCACTTCAATTGATTCAGCTCAGTTGCCTCACTTCACTTCAATTGATTAGGCTCAGTTGCCTCACTTCAATTCAGCTGATTAAGCTCAGTTGCCTCACTTCACCTCAACTGATAACGCTCACTTAACTGGCTTCACTTCTACTAATTGAGCTAAGTTGCTTCACTTCACTTCAATTGATTCAGCTCAGTTGCCTTACTTCACTTCAACTGATTAGGTTCAGTTTCCTCACTTCACTTCAACTGATTCTGCTCACTTAACTAGCTTCACTTTAACTAATTGAGCTCAGTTGCTTCACTTCACTTCAACTAATTGAGCTCACTTGCTTCACTTGACTTCAATTGATTAAGCTCAGTTGCTTCACTTCACTTCAAATAATTGGACTGACTTTGTAAGCGTCACCTCAACTGATAACGCTCACTTAACTAGCTTCACTTCAACTAAAAGAGCTCACTTGCTTCACTTCACTACAATTGATTAAGCTCAGTTGCCTCACTTCAATTCAATTGATTAAGCTCAGTTGCCTCACTTCACCTCAACTGATAACGCTTACTTAACTAGCTTCACTTCAACTAATTGACCTCAGATGCTTCACTTCACTTCAATTGATTAAGCTTAGTTGCTTCACTTCACTTCAACTAATTGGACTCACTTTGTTAGCGTCACATCAACTGATAACGCTCACTTAACTAGCTTCACTTCAACTAAAAGAGCTCACTTTCTTCACTTCACTACAATTGATTAAGCTCAGTTGCCTCACTTCAATTCAGCTGATTAAGCTCAGTTGCCTCACTTCACCTCAACTGATAACGCTCACTTAACTAGCTTCACTTCTACTAATTGAGCGAAGTTGCTTCACTTCACTTCAATTGATTCAGCTCAGTTGGCTCACTTCAATTCTGCTGATTAAGCTCAGTTGCCTCACTTCACCTCAACTGATAACGCTCACTTAACTAGCTTCACTTCAACTAATAGAGCTCACTTGCTTCACTTCACTACAATTGATTAAGCTCAGTTGCGTCACTTCAATTCAGCTGATTAAGCTCAGTTGCCTTACTTCACCTCAACTGATAACGCTCACATAATTAGCTTCACTTCTACTAATTGTGCTAAGTTGCTTCACTTCACTTCAATTGATTCAGCTCAGTTGCCTCACTTCACTTCAATTGATTAGGCTCAGTTTCCTCACTTCACTTCAACTGATTCTGCTCACTTAAGTAGCTTCACTTCAACTAATTGAGCTCACTTGCTTTGCTTGACTTCAATTAATTAAGCTCAGTTGCTTCACTTCTATTCAGCTGAGTAAGCTCAGTTGCCTCACTTCACCGCAACTGATAACGCTCACTTAACTAGCTTCACTTCTACTAATTGAGCTAAGTTGCCTCACTTCTCTTCAATTGATTCAGCTCAGTTGCCTCACTTCACTTCAATTGATTCAGCTCAGTTTCCTCACTTCACTTCAACTAATTGAGCTCACTTGCTTCACTTGACTTCAATTGATTAAGCTCAGTTGCTTCACTTCTATTCAGCTGAGTAAGCTCAGTTGCCTCACTTCACCTCAACTGATAACGCTCACTTAACTAGCTTCACTTCTACTAATTGAGCTCAGTTGCTTCACTTCACTTCAATTGATTGAGCTCAATTGCCTCACTTCACTTCAATTGATTAGGCTCAGTTGCCTCACGTCACTTCAACTGATTCTGCTCACTTAACTAGCTTCACTTCAACTAATTGAGCTCACTTGCTTTACTTGACTTCAATTGATTAAGCTCAGTTGCTTCACTTCAATTCTGCTGATTATGCTCAGTTGCCTCACTTCACCTCAACTGATAACGCTCACTTAACTAGCTTCACTTCTACTAATTAAGCTCAGTTGCTTCACTTCACTTCAATTGATTCAGCTCAGTTGCCTCACTTCACTTCAATTGATTAGGCTCAGTTGCCTCACTTCACCGCAACTGATTCTGCTCACTTAACTAGCTTCACTTCTACTAATTGAGCTAAGTTGCCTCACTTCTCTTCAATTGATTCAGCTCAGTTGCCTCACTTCACTTCAATTGATTCAGCTCAGTTTCCTCACTTCACTTCAACTAATTGAGCTCACTTGCTTCACTTGACTTCAATTGATTAAGCTCAGTTGCTTCACTTCTATTCAGCTGAGTAAGCTCAGTTGCCTCACTTCACCTCAACTGATAACGCTCACTTAACTAGCTTCACTTCTACTAATTGAGCTCAGTTGCTTCACTTCACTTCAATTGATTGGGCTCAATTGCCTCACTTCACTTCAATTGATTAGGCTCAGTTGCCTCACATCACTTCAACTGATTCTGCTCACTTAACTAGCTTCACTTCAACTAATTGAGCTCATTTGCTTTACTTGACTTCAATTGATTAAGCTCAGTTGCTTCACTTCAATTCTGCTGATTATGCTCAGTTGCCTCACTTCACCTCAACTGATAACGCTCACTTAACTAGCTTCACTTCTACTAATTAAGCTCAGTTGCTTCACTTCACTTCAATTGATTCAGCTCAGTTGCCTCACTTCACTTCAATTGATTAGGCTCAGTTGCCTCACTTCAATTCAGCTGATTAAGCTCAGTTGCCTCACTTCACCTCAACTGATAACGCTCACTTAACTGGCTTCACTTCTACTAATTGAGCTAAGTTGCTTCACTTCACTTCAATTGATTCAGCTCAGTTGCCTTACTTCACTTCAACTGATTAGGCTCAGTTTCCTCACTTCACTTCAACTGATTCTGCTCACTTAACTAGCTTCACTTTAACTAATTGAGCTCAGTTGCTTCACTTCACTTCAACTAATTGAGCTCACTTGCTTCACTTGACTTCAATTGATTAAGCTCAGTTGCTTCACTTCACTTCAAATAATTGGACTGACTTTGTAAGCGTCACCTCAACTGATAACGCTCACTTAACTAGCTTCACTTCAACTAAAAGAGCTCACTTGCTTCACTTCACTACAATTGATTAAGCTCAGTTGCCTCACTTCAATTCAATTGATTAAGCTCAGTTGCCTCACTTCACCTCAACTGATAACGCTTACTTAACTAGCTTCACTTCAACTAATTGACCTCAGATGCTTCACTTCACTTCAATTGATTAAGCTTAGTTGCCTCACTTCACTTCAATTGATTAGGCTCAGTTGCCTCACATCACTTCAACTGATTCTGCTCACTTAACTAGCTTCACTTCAACTAATTGAGCTCACTTGCTTTACTTGACTTCAATTGATTAAGCTCAGTTGCTTCACTTCAATTCTGCTGATTATGCTCAGTTGCCTCACTTCACCTCAACTGATAACGCTCACTTAACTAGCTTCACTTCTACTAATTAAGCTCAGTTGCTTCACTTCACTTCAATTGATTCAGCTCAGTTGCCTCACTTCACTTCAATTGATTAGGCTCAGTTGCCTCACTTCAATTCAGCTGATTAAGCTCAGTTGCCTCACTTCACCTCAACTGATAACGCTCACTTAACTGGCTTCACTTCTACTAATTGAGCTAAGTTGCTTCACTTCACTTCAATTGATTCAGCTCAGTTGCCTTACTTCACTTCAACTGATTAGGCTCAGTTTCCTCACTTCACTTCAACTAATTGGACTCACTTTGTTAGCGTCACATCAACTGATAACGCTCACTTAACTAGCTTCACTTCAACTAAAAGAGCTCACTTTCTTCACTTCACTACAATTGATTAAGCTCAGTTGCCTCACTTCAATTCAGCTGATTAAGCTCAGTTGCCTCACTTCACCTCAACTGATAACGCTCACTTAACTAGCTTCACTTCTACTAATTGAGCGAAGTTGCTTCACTTCACTTCAATTGATTCAGCTCAGTTGGCTCACTTCAATTCTGCTGATTAAGCTCAGTTGCCTCACTTCACCTCAACTGATAACGCTCACTTAACTAGCTTCACTTCAACTAATAGTGCTCACTTGCTTCACTTCACTACAATTGATTAAGCTCAGTTGCCTCACTTCACCTCAACTGATAACTCTCACTTAACTAGCTTCACTTCTACTAATTGACCTCACTTGCTTCATTCGACTTCAATTGATTAAGCTCAGTTGCCTCATTTCACCTCAACTGATAACTCTCACTTAACTTGCTTCACTTCAACTAATTGAGCTCACTTGCTTCACTTGACTTAAATTGATTGAGCTCAGTTGCTTCACTTCACTTCAACTAATTGGACTCACTTTGTTAGCGTCACCTCAACTGATAACGTTCACTTAACTAGCTTCACTTCAACTAATAGAGCTCAGTTCCTTCACTTCACTTCAACTAATTGGACTCACTTTGTTAGCGTCACCTCAACTGATAACGCTCACTTAACTAGCTTCACTTCAACTAAAAGAGCTCACTTGCTTCACTTCACTACAATTGATTAAGCTCAGTTGCCTCACTTCAATTCAGCTGATTAAGCTCAGTTGCCTCACTTCACCTCAACTGATAACGCTCACTTAACTGGCTTCACTTCTACTAATTGAGCTAAGTTGCTTCACTTCACTTCAATTGATTCAGCTCAGTTGCCTTACTTCACTTCAACTGATTAGGCTCAGTTTCCTCACTTCACTTCAACTGATTCTGCTCACTTAACTAGCTTCACTTTAACTAATTGAGCTCAGTTGCTTCACTTCACTTCAACTAATTGAGCTCACTTGCTTCACTTGACTTCAATTGATTAAGCTCAGTTGCTTCACTTCACTTCAAATAATTGGACTGACTTTGTAAGCGTCACCTCAACTGATAACGCTCACTTAACTAGCTTCACTTCAACTAAAAGAGCTCACTTGCTTCACTTCACTACAATTGATTAAGCTCAGTTGCCTCACTTCAATTCAATTGATTAAGCTCAGTTGCCTCACTTCACCTCAACTGATAACGCTTACTTAACTAGCTTCACTTCAACTAATTGAGCTCAGTTGCTTCACTTCACTTCAATTGATTAAGCTTAGTTGCTTCACTTCACTTCAACTAATTGGACTCACTTTGTTAGCGTCACATCAACTGATAACGCTCACTTAACTAGCTTCACTTCAACTAAAAGAGCTCACTTTCTTCACTTCACTACAATTGATTAAGCTCAGTTGCCTCACTTCAATTCAGCTGATTAAGCTCAGTTGCCTCACTTCACCTCAACTGATAACGCTCACTTAACTGGCTTCACTTCTACTAATTGAGCTAAGTTGCTTCACTTCACTTCAATTGATTCAGCTCAGTTGCCTTACTTCACTTCAACTGATTAGGCTCAGTTTCCTCACTTCACTTCAACTGATTCTGCTCACTTAACTAGCTTCACTTTAACTAATTGAGCTCAGTTGCTTCACTTCACTTCAACTAATTGAGCTCACTTGCTTCACTTGACTTCAATTGATTAAGCTCAGTTGCTTCACTTCACTTCAAATAATTGGACTGACTTTGTAAGCGTCACCTCAACTGATAACGCTCACTTAACTAGCTTCACTTCAACTAAAAGAGCTCACTTGCTTCACTTCACTACAATTGATTAAGCTCAGTTGCCTCACTTCAATTCAATTGATTAAGCTCAGTTGCCTCACTTCACCTCAACTGATAACGCTTACTTAACTAGCTTCACTTCAACTAATTGAGCTCAGTTGCTTCACTTCACTTCAATTGATTAAGCTTAGTTGCTTCACTTCACTTCAACTAATTGGACTCACTTTGTTAGCGTCACATCAACTGATAACGCTCACTTAACTAGCTTCACTTCAACTAAAAGAGCTCACTTTCTTCACTTCACTACAATTGATTAAGCTCAGTTGCCTCACTTCAATTCAGCTGATTAAGCTCAGTTGCCTCACTTCACCTCAACTGATAACGCTCACTTAACTAGCTTCACTTCTACTAATTGAGCTCAGTTGCTTCACTTCACTTCAATTGATTGAGCTCAATTGCCTCACTTCACTTCAATTGATTAGGCTCAGTTGCCTCACGTCACTTCAACTGATTCTGCTCACTTAAGTAGCTTCACTTCTACTAATTGAGCTCACTTGCTTCACTTCTCTTCAATTGATTCAGCTCAGTTGCCTCACTTCACTTCAATTGATTCAGATCAGTTGCCTCACTTCACTTTAATTGATTAGCCTCAGTTTCCTCACTACACTTCAACTGATTCTGTTCACTTAAGTAGCTTCACTTCTACTAATTGAGCTCACTTGCTTCACTTCACTACAATTGATTAAGCTCAGTTGCCTCACTTCTATTCAGCTGAGTGAGCTCAGTTGCCTCACTTCACCTCAACTGATAATGCTCACTTAACTAGCTTCACTTCTACTAATTGAGCTAAGTTTCCTCACTTCACTTCCACTAATTGAGCTCATTTGCTTCACTTGACTTCAATTGATAAAGCTCAGTAGCTTCACTTCTATTCAGCTGAGTAAGCTCATTTGCTTCACTTCACCTTAACTGATAACGCTCGCTTAACTAGCTTCACTTCTACTAATTGAGCTCAGTTGCTTCACTTCACTTCAATTGATTGAGCTCAGTTGCTTCACTTCACTTCAATTGATTGGGCTCAGTTGCTTTACTTCACTTCAACTAATTGGACTCACTAAGTTAGCGTCACCTTAACTGATAACGCTCACTTAACTAGCTTCACTTCAACTAATAGAGCTCTCTTGCTTCACTTCACTTCAATTGATTAAGCTCAGTTGCCTCACTTCACCTCAACTGATAACGCTCACTTAACTAGCTCCACTTCTACTAATTGACCTCAGTTGCCTCACTTCACTTCAACTAATTGAGCTTAGTTGCTTCACTTCACTTCAATTGATTCAGCTCACTTAACTACCTGCACTTCGACTAATTGAGCTCACTTGCTTCACTTGACTTAAATTGATTAAGCTCAGTTGCTTCACTTCACTTCAACTAATTGGACTCACTTTGTTAGCGTCACCTCAACTGATAACGCTCACTTAACTAGCTTTACTTCAACTAATAGAGCTCACTTGCTTCACTTCACTACAATTGATTAAGCTCAGTTGCGTCACTTCAATTCAGCTGATTAAGCTCAGTTGCCTCACTTCACCTCAACTGATAACGCTCACTTAACTAGCTTCACTTCTACTAATTAAGCTCAGTTGCTTCACTTCACTTCAATTGATTCAGCTCAGTTGCCTCACTTCACTTCAATTGATTAGGCTCAGTTGCCTCACTTCAATTCAGCTGATTAAGCTCAGTTGCCTCACTTCACCTCAACTGATAACGCTCACTTAACTGGCTTCACTTCTACTAATTGAGCTAAGTTGCTTCACTTCACTTCAATTGATTCAGCTCAGTTGCCTTACTTCACTTCAACTGATTAGGCTCAGTTTCCTCACTTCACTTCAACTAATTGGACTCACTTTGTTAGCGTCACATCAACTGATAACGCTCACTTAACTAGCTTCACTTCAACTAAAAGAGCTCACTTTCTTCACTTCACTACAATTGATTAAGCTCAGTTGCCTCACTTCAATTCAGCTGATTAAGCTCAGTTGCCTCACTTCACCTCAACTGATAACGCTCACTTAACTAGCTTCACTTCTACTAATTGAGCGAAGTTGCTTCACTTCACTTCAATTGATTCAGCTCAGTTGGCTCACTTCAATTCTGCTGATTAAGCTCAGTTGCCTCACTTCACCTCAACTGATAACGCTCACTTAACTAGCTTCACTTCAACTAATAGAGCTCACTTGCTTCACTTCACTACAATTGATTAAGCTCAGTTGCCTCACTTCACCTCAACTGATAACTCTCACTTAACTAGCTTCACTTCTACTAATTGACCTCACTTGCTTCATTCGACTTCAATTGATTAAGCTCAGTTGCCTCATTTCACCTCAACTGATAACTCTCACTTAACTTGCTTCACTTCAACTAATTGAGCTCACTTGCTTCACTTGACTTAAATTGATTGAGCTCAGTTGCTTCACTTCACTTCAACTAATTGGACTCACTTTGTTAGCGTCACCTCAACTGATAACGTTCACTTAACTAGCTTCACTTCAACTAATAGAGCTCAGTTCCTTCACTTCACTTCAACTAATTGGACTCACTTTGTTAGCGTCACCTCAACTGATAACGCTCACTTAACTAGCTTCACTTCAACTAAAAGAGCTCACTTGCTTCACTTCACTACAATTGATTAAGCTCAGTTGCCTCACTTCAATTCAGCTGATTAAGCTCAGTTGCCTCACTTCACCTCAACTGATAACGCTCACTTAACTGGCTTCACTTCTACTAATTGAGCTAAGTTGCTTCACTTCACTTCAATTGATTCAGCTCAGTTGCCTTACTTCACTTCAACTGATTAGGCTCAGTTTCCTCACTTCACTTCAACTGATTCTGCTCACTTAACTAGCTTCACTTTAACTAATTGAGCTCAGTTGCTTCACTTCACTTCAACTAATTGAGCTCACTTGCTTCACTTGACTTCAATTGATTAAGCTCAGTTGCTTCACTTCACTTCAAATAATTGGACTGACTTTGTAAGCGTCACCTCAACTGATAACGCTCACTTAACTAGCTTCACTTCAACTAAAAGAGCTCACTTGCTTCACTTCACTACAATTGATTAAGCTCAGTTGCCTCACTTCAATTCAATTGATTAAGCTCAGTTGCCTCACTTCACCTCAACTGATAACGCTTACTTAACTAGCTTCACTTCAACTAATTGAGCTCAGTTGCTTCACTTCACTTCAATTGATTAAGCTTAGTTGCTTCACTTCACTTCAACTAATTGGACTCACTTTGTTAGCGTCACATCAACTGATAACGCTCACTTAACTAGCTTCACTTCAACTAAAAGAGCTCACTTTCTTCACTTCACTACAATTGATTAAGCTCAGTTGCCTCACTTCAATTCAGCTGATTAAGCTCAGTTGCCTCACTTCACCTCAACTGATAACGCTCACTTAACTGGCTTCACTTCTACTAATTGAGCTAAGTTGCTTCACTTCACTTCAATTGATTCAGCTCAGTTGCCTTACTTCACTTCAACTGATTAGGCTCAGTTTCCTCACTTCACTTCAACTGATTCTGCTCACTTAACTAGCTTCACTTTAACTAATTGAGCTCAGTTGCTTCACTTCACTTCAACTAATTGAGCTCACTTGCTTCACTTGACTTCAATTGATTAAGCTCAGTTGCTTCACTTCACTTCAAATAATTGGACTGACTTTGTAAGCGTCACCTCAACTGATAACGCTCACTTAACTAGCTTCACTTCAACTAAAAGAGCTCACTTGCTTCACTTCACTACAATTGATTAAGCTCAGTTGCCTCACTTCAATTCAATTGATTAAGCTCAGTTGCCTCACTTCACCTCAACTGATAACGCTTACTTAACTAGCTTCACTTCAACTAATTGAGCTCAGTTGCTTCACTTCACTTCAATTGATTAAGCTTAGTTGCTTCACTTCACTTCAACTAATTGGACTCACTTTGTTAGCGTCACATCAACTGATAACGCTCACTTAACTAGCTTCACTTCAACTAAAAGAGCTGACTTTCTTCACTTCACTACAATTGATTAAGCTCAGTTGCCTCACTTCAATTCAGCTGATTAAGCTCAGTTGCCTCACTTCACCTCAACTGATAACGCTCACTTAACTAGCTTCACTTCTACTAATTGAGCTCAGTTGCTTCACTTCACTTCAATTGATTGAGCTCAATTGCCTCACTTCACTTCAATTGATTAGGCTCAGTTGCCTCACGTCACTTCAACTGATTCTGCTCACTTAAGTAGCTTCACTTCTACTAATTGAGCTCACTTGCTTCACTTCTCTTCAATTGATTCAGCTCAGTTGCCTCACTTCACTTCAATTGATTCAGATCAGTTGCCTCACTTCACTTTAATTGATTAGCCTCAGTTTCCTCACTACACTTCAACTGATTCTGCTCACTTAAGTAGCTTCACTTCTACTAATTGAGCTCACTTGCTTCACTTCACTACAATTGATTAAGCTCAGTTGCCTCACTTCTATTCAGCTGAGTGAGCTCAGTTGCCTCACTTCACCTCAACTGATAATGCTCACTTAACTAGCTTCACTTCTACTAATTGAGCTAAGTTTCCTCACTTCACTTCCACTAATTGAGCTCATTTGCTTCACTTGACTTCAATTGATAAAGCTCAGTAGCTTCACTTCTATTCAGCTGAGTAAGCTCATTTGCTTCACTTCACCTTAACTGATAACGCTCACTTAACTAGCTTCACTTCTACTAATTGAGCTCAGTTGCTTCACTTCACTTCAATTGATTGAGCTCAGTTGCTTCACTTCACTTCAATTGATTGGGCTCAGTTGCTTTACTTCACTTCAACTAATTGGACTCACTAAGTTAGCGTCACCTTAACTGATAACGCTCACTTAACTAGCTTCACTTCAACTAATAGAGCTCTCTTGCTTCACTTCACTTCAATTGATTAAGCTCAGTTGCCTCACTTCACCTCAACTGATAACGCTTACTTAACTAGCTCCACTTCTACTAATTGACCTCAGTTGCCTCACTTCACTTCAACTAATTGAGCTTAGTTGCTTCACTTCACTTCAATTGATTCAGCTCACTTAACTACCTGCACTTCGACTAATTGAGCTCACTTGCTTCACTTGACTTAAATTGATTAAGCTCAGTTGCTTCACTTCACTTCAACTAATTGGACTCACTTTGTTAGCGTCACCTCAACTGATAACGCTCACTTAACTAGCTTTACTTCAACTAATAGAGCTCACTTGCTTCACTTCACTACAATTGATTAAGCTCAGTTGCGTCACTTCAATTCAGCTGATTAAGCTCAGTATAGCCTTACTTCACCTCAACTGATAACGCTCACTTAATTAGCTTCACTTCTACTAATTGTGCTAAGTTGCTTCACTTCACTTCAATTGATTCAGCTCAGTTGCCTCACTTCACTTCAATTGATTAGGCTCAGTTTCCTCACTTCACTTCAACTGATTCTGCTCACTTAAGTAGCTTCACTTCAACTAATTGAGCTCACTTGCTTTACTTGACTTCAATTAATTAAGCTCAGTTGCTTCACTTCTATTCAGCTGAGTAAGCTCAGTTGCCTCACTTCACCGCAACTGATAACGCTCACTTAACTAGCTTCACTTCTACTAATTGAGCTAAGTTGCCTCACTTCTCTTCAATTGATTCAGCTCAGTTGCCTCACTTCACTTCAATTGATTCAGCTCAGTTTCCTCACTTCACTTCAACTAATTGAGCTCACTTGCTTCACTTGACTTCAATTGATTAAGCTCAGTTGCTTCACTTCTATTCAGCTGAGTAAGCTCAGTTGCCTCACTTCACCTCAACTGATAACGCTCACTTAACTAGCTTCACTTCTACTAATTGAGCTAAGTTGCCTCACTTCTCTTCAATTGATTCAGCTCAGTTGCCTCACTTCACTTCAATTGATTCAGCTCAGTTTCCACACTTCACTTCAACTAATTGAGCTCACTTGCTTCACTTGACTTCAATTGATTAAGCTCAGTTGCTTCACTTCTATTCAGCTGAGTAAGCTCAGTTGCCTCACTTCACCTCAACTGATAACGCTCACTTAACTAGCTTCACTTCTACTAATTGAGCTCAGTTGCTTCACTTCACTTCAATTGATTGAGCTCAATTGCCTCACTTCACTTCAATTGATTAGGCTCAGTTGCCTCACGTCACTTCAACTGATTCTGCTCACTTAACTAGCTTCACTTCAACTAATTGAGCTCACTTGCTTTACTTGACTTCAATTGATTAAGCTCAGTTGCTTCACTTCAATTCTGCTGATTAAGCTCAGTTGCCTCACTTCACCTCAACTGATAACGCTCACTTAACTAGCTTCACTTCTACTAATTAAGCTCAGTTGCTTCACTTCACTTCAATTGATTCAGCTCAGTTGCCTCACTTCACTTCATTTGATTAGGCTCAGTTGCCTCACTTCACTTCAACTGATTCTGCTCACTTAACTAGCTTCATTACAACTAATTGACCTCAGATGCTTCACTTCACTTCAATTGATTAAGCTCAGTTGCTTTACTTCACTTCAACTTATTGGACTCACTTTGTAAGCGTCACCTCAACTGATAACGCTCACTTAACTAGCTTCACTTCAACTAAAAGAGCTCACTTGCTTCACTTCACTACAATTGATTAAGCTCAGTTGCCTCACTTCAATTCAGCTGATTAAGCTCAGTTGCCTCACTTCACCTCAACTGATAACGCTCACTTAACTGGCTTCACTTCTACTAATTGAGCTAAGTTGCTTCACTTCACTTCAATTGATTCAGTTCAGTTGCCTTACTTCACTTCAACTGATTAGGCTCAGTTTACTCACTTCACTTCAACTGATTCTGCTCACTTAACTAGCTTCACTTTAACTAATTGAGCTCAGTTGCTTCACTTCACTTCAACTAATTGAGCTCACTTGCTTCACTTGACTTCAATTGATTAAGCTCAGTTGCTTCACTTCACTTCAAATAATTGGACTGACTTTGTAAGCGTCACCTCAACTGATAACGCTCACTTAACTAGCTTCACTTCAACTAAAAGAGCTCACTTGCTTCACTTCACTACAATTGATTAAGCTCAGTTGCCTCACTTCAATTCAATTGATTAAGCTCAGTTGCCTCACTTCACCTCAACTGATAACGCTTACTTAACTAGCTTCACTTCAACTAATTGAGCTCAGTTGCTTCACTTCACTTCAATTGATTAAGCTTAGTTGCTTCACTTCACTTCAACTAATTGGACTCACTTTGTTAGCGTCACATCAACTGATAACGCTCACTTAACTAGCTTCACTTCAACTAAAAGAGCTTACTTTCTTCACTTCACTACAATTGATTAAGCTCAGTTGCCTCACTTCAATTCAGCTGATTAAGCTCAGTTGCCTCACTTCACCTCAACTGATAACGCTCACTTAACTAGCTTCACTTCTGCTAATTGAGCGAAGTTGCTTCACTTCACTTCAATTGATTCAGCTCAGTTGGCTCACTTCAATTCTGCTGATTAAGCTCAGTTGCCTCACTTCACCTCAACTGATAACGCTCACTTAACTAGCTTCACTTCAACTAATAGAGCTCACTTGCTTCACTTCACTACAATTGATTAAGCTCAGTTGCCTCACTTCACCTCAACTGATAACTCTCACTTAACTAGCTTCACTTCTGCTAATTGACCTCACTTGCTTCATTCGATTTCAATTGATTAAGCTCAGTTGCCTCATTTCACCTCAACTGATAACTCTCACTTAACTTGCTTCACTTCAACTAATTGAGCTCACTTGCTTCACTTGACTTAAATTGATTGAGCTCAGTTGCTTCACTTCACTTCAACTAATTGGACTCACTTTGTTAGCGTCACCTCAACTGATAACGTTCACTTAACTAGCTTCACTTCAACTAATAGAGCTCAGTTCCTTCACTTCACTTCAACTAATTGGACTCACTTTGTTAGCGTCACCTCAACTGATAACGCTCACTTAACCAGCTTCACTTCAACTAATAGAGCTCACTTGCTTCACTTCACTACAATTGATTAGGCTCAGTTGCCTCACTTCACCTCAACTGATAACTCTCACTTAACTAGCTTCACTTCTACTAATTGACCTCACTTGCTTCACTTCACTACAATTGATTAAGCTCAGTTGCTTCACTTCACTTCAACTAATTGGACTCACTTTGTTAGCGTCACCTCAACTGATAACGTTCACTCAACTAGCTTCACTTCAACTAATAGAGCTCACTTGCTTCACTTCACTACAATTGATTAAGCTCAGTTGCCTCACTTCACCTCAACTGATAACTCTCACTTAACTAGCTTCACTTCTACTAATTGACCTCACTTGCTTCACTTCACCACAATTGATTAAGCTCAGTTGCCTCATTTCACTTCAACTGATAACTCTCATTTAACTAGCTTCACTTCTACTTATTGAGCTCAGTTGCTTCACTTAACTTCAATTGATTAAGCTCAGTTGCTTCACTTCACTTCAACTAATTGGACCCACTTTGTTAGCGTCACTTCAACTGATAACGTTCACTTAACCAGCTTCACTTCAACTAATAAAACTCACTTGCTTCACTTCACTACAATTGATTAAGCTCAGTTGCCTCACTTCACCTCAACTGATAACTCTCACTTAACTAGCTTCACTTCTACTAATTGACCTCACTTGCTTCACTTGACTTCAATTGATTAAGCTCAGTTGTCTCACTTCAATTCTGCTGATTAAGCTCAGTTGCCTCACTTTACCTCAACTGATGACGCTCGCTTAACTAGCTCCACTTTTACTAATTGTGCTCAGTTGCTTCACTTCACTTCAATTGATTGAGCTCAGTTTCCTCACTTAATCTCAACTGATAACGCTCACTTAACTAGCTTCACTTCTACTTATTGAGCTCAGTTGCTTCACTTCACTTCAATTGATTAAGCTCAGTTGCTTCACTTCACTTCAACTAATTGGACTCACTTTGTTAGCGTCACCTCAACTGATAACGTTCACTTAACCAGCTTCACTTCAACTAATAGAGCTCACTTGCTTCACTTCACTACAATTGATTAAGCTCAGTTGCCTCACTTCACCTCAACTGATAACTCTCACTTAACTAGCTTCACTTCTACTAATTGACCTCACTTGCTTCACTTGACTTCAATTGATTAAGCTCAGTTGCCTCATTTCACCTCAACTGATAACTCTCACTTAACTTGCTTCACTTCAACTAATTGAGCTCACTTGCTTCACTTGACTTAAATTGATTAAGCTCAGTTGCTTCACTTCACTTCAACTAATTGGACTCACTTTGTTAGCGTCACCTCAACTGATAACGTTCACTTAACTAGCTTCACTTCAACTAATAGAGCTCAGTTCCTTCACTTCACTTCAACTAATTGGACTCACTTTGTTAGCGTCACCTCAACTGATAACGCTCACTTAACCAGCTTCACTTCAACTAATAGAGCTCACTTGCTTCACTTCACTACAATTGATTAAGCTCAGTTGCCTCATTTCACTTCAACTGATAACTCTCACTTAACTAGCTTCACTTCTACTTATTGAGCTCAGTTGTTTCACTTCACTTCAATTGATTAAGCTCAGTTGCTTCACTTCACTTCAACTAATTGGACTCACTAAGTTAGCTTCACCTCAACTGATAACGGTCACTTAACTAGCTTCACTTCAACTAATTGACCTCACTTGCTTCACTTCACTTCAATTGATTAAGCTCATTTGCTCTTCTTCACTTCAACTGATTGGACTCACTTATTCAGCGTCACCTCAACTAATAACGCTCACTTAACTAGCTTCACGTTTACTAATTGAGCTCAGTTGCTTCACTTCACTTCAATTGATTAAGCTCAGTTGCTTCACTTCACTTCAACTAATTGGACTCACTTTGTTAGCGTCACCTCAACTGATAACGTTCACTTAACTAGCTTCACTTCAACTAATAGAGCTCAGTTCCTTCACTTCACTTCAACTAATTGGACTCACTTTGTTAGCGTCACCTCAACTGATAACGCTCACTTAACCAGCTTCACTTCAACTAATAGAGCTCACTTGCTTCACTTCACTACAATTGATTAAGCTCAGTTGCCTCATTTCACTTCAACTGATAACTCTCATTTAACTAGCTTCACTTCTACTTATTGACCTCAGTTGCTTCACTTAACTTCAATTGATTAAGCTCAGTTGCTTCACTTCACTTCAACTAATTGGACTCACTTTGTTAGCGTCACCTCAACTGATAACGTTCACTTAACCAGCTTCACTTCAACTAATAGAGCTCACTTGCTTCACTTCACTACAATTGATTAAGCTCAGTTGCCTCACTTCACCTCAACTGATAACTCTCACTTAACTAGCTTCACTTCAACTAATTGAGCTCACTTGCTTCACTTGACTTAAATTGATTAAGCTCAGTTGCTTCACTTCACTTCAACTAATTGGACTCACTTTGTTAGCGTCACCTCAACTGATAACGTTCACTTAACTAGCTTCACTTCAACTAATAGAGCTCAGTTCCTTCACTTCACTTCAACTAATTGGACTCACTTTGTTAGCGTCACCTCAACTGATAACGCTCACTTAACCAGCTTCACTTCAACTAATAGAGCTCACTTGCTTCACTTCACTACAATTGATTAAGCTCAGTTGCCTCATTTCACTTCAACTGATAACTCTCACTTAACTAGCTTCACTTCTACTTATTGAGCTCAGTTGCTTCACTTCACTTCAATTGATTAAGCTCAGTTGCTTCACTTCACTTCAACTAATTGGACTCACTAAGTTAGCTTCACCTCAACTGATAACGGTCACTTAACTAGCTTCACTTCAACTAATTGACCTCACTTGCTTCACTTCACTTCAATTGATTAAGCTCATTTGCTCTTCTTCACTTCAACTGATTGGACTCACTTATTCAGCGTCACCTCAACTAATAACGCTCACTTAACTAGCTTCACGTTTACTAATTGAGCTCAGTTGCTTCACTTCACTTCAATTGATTAAGCTCAGTTGCTTCACTTCACTTCAACTAATTGGACTCACTTTGTTAGCGTCACCTCAACTGATAACGTTCACTTAACTAGCTTCACTTCAACTAATAGAGCTCAGTTCCTTCACTTCACTTCAACTAATTGGACTCACTTTGTTAGCGTCACCTCAACTGATAACGCTCACTTAACCAGCTTCACTTCAACTAATAGAGCTCACTTGCTTCACTTCACTACAATTGATTAAGCTCAGTTGCCTCATTTCACTTCAACTGATAACTCTCACTTAACTAGCTTCACTTCTACTTATTGAGCTCAGTTGCTTCACTTGACTTCAATTGATTGAGCTCAGTTGCTTCACTTAACTTCAACTAATTGGACTCACTAAGTTAGCGTCACCTCAACTGATAACGGTCACTTAACTAGCTTCACTTCAACTAATTGACCTCACTTGCTTCACTTCACTTCAATTGATTAAGCTGAGTTGCTCTTCTTCACTTCAACTGATTGGACTCACTTATTCAGCGTCACCTCAACTGATAACGCTCACTTAACTAGCTTCACTTCTACTAATTGTGCTCAGTTGCTTCACTTCACTTCAATTGATTGAGCTCAGTTTCCTCACTTAATCTCAACTGATAACGCTCACTTAACTAGCTTCACTTCTACTTATTGAGCTCAGTTGCTTCACTTCACTTCAATTAATTAAGCTCAGTTGCTCTTCTTCACTTCAACTGATTGAACTCACTTATTCAGCGTCACCTCAACTGATAACGCTCACTTAACTAGCTTCACTTCTACTAATTGTGCTCAGTTGCTTCACTTCACTTCAATTGATAAAGCTCAGTTGCTTCACTTTACTTCAACTAATTGGACTCACTTTGTTAGCGTCACCTCAACTGATAACGCTCACTTAACTAGCTCCACTTCAACTAATAGAGCTCACTTGCTTCACTTCACTACAATTGATTAAGCTCAGTTGCCTCATTTCACCTCAACTGATAACTCTCACTTAACTTGCTTCACTTCAACTAATTGAGCTCACTTGCTTCACTTGATTTAAATTGATTAAGCTCAGTTGCTTCACTTCACTTCAACTAATTGGACGCACTTTGTTAGCGTCACCTCAACTGATAACGTTCACTTAACTAGCTTCACTTCAACTAATAGAGCTCACTTGCTTCACTTCACTACAATTGATTAAGCTCAGTTGCCTCACTTCACCACAACTGATAACTCTCACTTAACAAGCTTCACTTCTACTAATTGACCTCACTTGCTTCACTTGACTTCAATTGATTAAGCTCAGTTGCTTCACTTCACTTCAACTAATTGGACTTAGTTTGTTAGCGTCACCTCAACTGATAACGCTCACTCAACTAGCTTCACTTCAACTAATAGAGCTCACTTGCTTCACTTCACTACAATTGATTAAGCTCAGTTGCCTCACTTCACCTCAACTGATAACTCTCACTTAACTAGCTTCACTTCTACTAATTGACCTCACTTGCTTCACTTGACTTCAATTGATTAAGCTCAGTTGCCTCATTTCACCTCAACTGATAACTCTCACTTAACTTGCTTCACTTCAACTAATTGAGCTCACTTGCTTCACTTGACTTAAATTGATTAAACTCAGTTGCTTCACTTCACTTCAACTAATTGGACTCACTTTGTTAGCGTCACCTCAACTGATAACGTTCACTTAACTAGCTTCACTTCAACTAATAGAGCTCACTTGCTTCACTTCACTACAATTGATTAAGCTCAGTTGCCTCACTTCACCTCAACCGATAACTCTAACTTAACTAGGTTCACTTCTACTAATTGACCTCACTTGCTTCACTTGACTTCAATTGATTAAGCTCAGTTGTCTCACTTCAATTCTGCTGATTAAGCTCAGTTGCCTCACTTCACCACAACTGATAACTCTCACTTAACAAGCTTCACTTCTACTAATTGACCTTACTTGCTTCACTTGACTTCAATTGATTAAGCTCAGTTGATTCACTTCACTTCAACTAATTGGACTTAGTTTGTTAGCGTCACCTCAACTGATAACGCTCACTTAACTAGCTTCACTTCAACTAATAGAGCTCACTTGCTTTACTTCACTACAATTGATTAAGCTCAGTTGCCTCACTTCACCTCAACTGATAACTCTCACTTAACTAGCTTCACTTCAACTAATAGAGCTCACCTGCTTCACTTCACTACAATTGATTAAGCTCAGTTGCCTCATTTCACTTCAACTGATAACTCTCACTTAACTAGCTTCACTTCTACTTATTGAGCTCAGTTGCTTCACTTCACTTCAATTGATTAAGCTCAGTTGCTTCACTTCACTTCAACTAATTGGACTCACTTTGTTAGCGTCACCTCAACTGATAACGTTCACTTAACTAGCTTCACTTCAATTAATAGAGCTCACTTGCTTCACTTCACTACAATTGATTAAGCTCAGTTGCCTCACTTCACCTCAACTGATAACTCTCACTTAACTAGCTTCACTTCTACTAATTGACCTCACTTGCTTCACTTGACATCAATTGATTAAGCTCAGTTGTCTCACTTCAATTCTGCTGATTAAGCTCAGTTGCCTCACTTCACCTCAACTGATGACGCTCGCTTAACTAGCTCCACTTTTACTAATTGTGCTCAGTTGCTTCACTTCACTTCAATTGATTGAGCTCAGTTTCCTCACTTAATCTCAACTGATAACGCTCACTTAACTAGCTTCACTTCTACTTATTGAGCTCAGTTGCTCCACTTCACTTCAATTAATTAAGCTCAGTTGCTTCACTTCACTTCAACTGATTGGACTCACTTCTTCAGCGTCACCTCAACTGATAACGCTCACTTGACTAGCTCCACTTCTACTAATTGTGCTCAGTTGCTTCACTTCACTTCAATTGATAAAGCTCAGTTGCTTCACTTCACTTCAACTAATTGGACTCACTTTGTTAGCGTCACCTCAACTGATAACGCTCACTTAACTAGCTTCACTTCAACTAATAGAGCTCACTTGCTTCACTTCACTACAATTGATTAAGCTCAGTTGCCTCATTTCACCTCAACTGATAACTCTCACTTAACTTGCTTCACTTCAACTAATTGAGCTCACTTGCTTCACTTGACTTAAATTGATTAAGCTCAGTTGCTTCACTTCACTTCAACTAATCGGACTCACTTTGTTAGCGTAACCTCAACTGATAACGTTCACTTAACTAGCTTCACTTCAACTAATAGAGCTCACTTGCTTCACTTCACTACAATTGATTAAGCTCAGTTGCCTCACTTCACCACAACTGATAACTCTCACTTAACAAGCTTCACTTCAACTAATTGAGCTCACTTGCTTCACTTAACTTCAATTGATAAAGCTCAGTTGCTTCACTTCACTTCAACTAATTGGACTCACTTTGTTAGCGTAACCTCAACTGATAACGTTCACTTAACTAGCTTCACTTCAACTAATAGAGCTCACTTGCTTCACTTCACTACAATTGATTAAGCTCAGTTGCCTCACTTCACCTCAACTGATAACTCTCACTTAACTAGCTTCACTTCAACTAATAGAGCTCACTTGCTTCACTTCACTACGATTGATTAAGCTCAGTTGCCTCATTTCACTTCAACTGATAACTCTCACTTAACTAGCTTCACATCTACTTATTGAGCTCAGTTGCTTCACTTCACTTCAATTGATTAAGCTCAGTTGCTTCACTTCACTTCAACTAATTGGACTCACTTTGTTAGCGTCACCTCAACTGATAACGCTCACTTAACCAGCTTCACTTCAACTAATAGAGCTCACTTGCTTCACTCCACTACAATTGATTAAGCTCAGTTGCCTCATTTCACTTCAACTGATAACTCTCACTTAACTAGCTTCACTTCTACTTATTGAGCTCAGTTGCTTCACTTCACTTCAATTGATTAAGCTCAGTTGCTTCACTTCACTTCAACTAATTGGACTCATTTTGTTAGCGTCACCTCAACTGATAACTCTCACTTAACTAGCTACACTTCTACTTATTGAGCTCAGTTGCTTCACTTCACTTCAATTGATTAAGCTCAGTTGCTTCACTTCACTTCAACTAATTGGACTCACTTTGTTAGCGTCACCTCAACTGATAACGTTCACTTAACCAGCTTCACTTCAACTAATAGAGCTCACTTGCTTTACTTCACTACAATTAATTAAGCTCAGTTGCCTCACTTCACTTCAACTGATAACTCTCACTTAACTAGCTTCACTTCTACTAATTGATCTCACTTGCTTCACTTGACTTAAATTGATTAAGCTCAGTTGCTTCACTTCACTTCAACTAATTGGACTCACTTTGTTAGCGTCACCTCAACTGATAACGTTCACTTAACTAGCTTCACTTTAACTAATAGAGCTCACTTGCTTCGCTTCACTACAATTGATTAAGCTCAGTTGCCTCACTTCACCACAACTGATAACTCTCACTTAACTAGCTTCACTTCAACTAATAGAGCTCACTTGCTTCACTTCACTACAATTGATTAAGCTCAGTTGCCTCATTTCACTTCAACTGATAACTCTCACTTAACTAGCTTCACTTCTACTTATTGAGCTCACTTGCTTCACTTGACTTAAATTGATTAAGCTCAGTTGCTTCACTTCACTTCAACTAATTGGACTCACTTTGTTAGCGTCACCTCAACTGATAACGTTCACTTAACTAGCTTCACTTCAACTAATAGAGCTCACTTGCTTCACTTCACTACAATTGATTAAGCTCAGTTGCCTCACTTCACCTCAACTGATAACTCTCACTTAACTAGCTTCACTTCAACTAATAGAGCTCACTTGCTTCACTTCACTACAATTGATTAAGCTCAGTTGCCTCATTTCACTTCAACTGATAACTCTCACTTAACTGGCTTCACTTCTACTTATTGAGCTCAGTTGCTTCACTTCACTTCAATTGATTAAGCTCAGTTGCTTCACTTCACTTCAATTGATTAAGCTCAGTTGCTTCACTTCACTTCAACTAATTGGACTCACTTTGTTAGCGTCACCTCAACTGATAACGTTCACTTAACTAGCTTCACTTCAACTAATAGAGCTCACTTGCTTCACTTCACTACAATTGATTAAGCTCAGTTGCCTCATTTCACTTCAACTGATAACTCTCACTTAACTAGCTTCACTTCTACTTATTGAGCTCAGTTGCTTCACTTCACTTCAATTGATTAAGCTCAGTTGCCTCACTTCACTTCAACTAATTGGACTCACTTTGTTAGCGTCACCTCAACTGATAACTCTCACTTAACTAGCTACACTTCTACTTATTGAGCTCAGTTGCTTCACTTCACTTCAATTGATTAAGCTCAGTTGCTCTTCTTCACTTCAACTGATTGGACTCACTTATTCAGCATCACCTCAACTGATAACTCTCACTTAACTTGCGTCACTTCAACTAATTGAGCTCACTTGCTTCACTTGACTTAAATTGATTAAGCTCAGTTGCTTCACTTCACTTCAACTAATTGGACTCACTTTGTTAGCGTCACCTCAACTGATAACGTTCACTTAACTAGCTTCACTTCAACTAATAGAGCTCACTTGCTTCACTTCACTACAATTGATTAAGCTCAGTTGCCTCACTTCACCACAACTGATAACTCTCACTTAACAAGCTTCACTTCAACTAATTGAGCTCACTTGCTTCACTTGACTTCAATTGATAAAGCTCAGTTGCTTCACTTCACTTCAACTAATTGGACTCACTTTGTTAGCGTCACCTCAACTGATAACGCTCACTTAACTAGCTTCACTTCAACTAATAGAGCTCACTTGCTTCACTTCACTACAATTGATTAAGCTCAGTTGCCTCATTTCACCTCAACTGATAACTCTCACTTAACTTGCTTCACTTCAACTAATTGAGCTCACTTGCTTCACTTGACTTAAATTGATTAAGCTCAGTTGCTTCACTTCACTTCAACTAATTGGACTCACTTTGTTTGCGTCACCTCAACTGATAACGCTCACTTAACTAGCTTCACTTCAACTAATAGAGCTTACTTGCTTCACTTCACTACAATTGATTAAGCTCAGTTGCCTCATTTCACTTCAACTGATAACTCTCACTTAACTAGCTTCACTTCTACTTATTGAGCTCAGTTGCTTCACTTCACTTCAATTGATTAAGCTCAGTTGCTTCACTTCACTTCAACTAATTGGACTCACTTTGTTAGCGTCACCTCAACTGATAACGTTCATTTAACTAGCTTCACTTCAACTAATAGAGCTCACTTGCTTCACTTCACTACAATTGATTAAGCTCAGTTGCCTCACTTCACCTCAACTGATAACTCTCACTTAACTAGCTTCACTTCTACTAATTGACCTCACTTGCTTCACTTGACTTCAATTGATTAAGCTCAGTTGTCTCACTTCAATTCTGCTGATTAAGCTCAGTTGCCTCACTTCACCTCAACTGATAACGCTCACTTAACTAGCTTCACTTCAACTAATAGAGCTCACTTGCTTCACTTCACTACAATTGATTAAGCTCAGTTGCCTCACTTCACCTCAACTGATAACTCTCACTTAACTAGCTTCACTTCTACTAATTGACCTCACTTGCTTCACTTGACTTCAATTGATTAAGCTCAGTTGCCTCATTTCACCTCAACTGATAACTCTCACTTAACTTGCTTCACTTCAACTAATTGAGCTCACTTGCTTCACTTGACTTAAATTGATTAAGCTCAGTTGCTTCACTTCACTTCAACTAATTTGACTCACTTTGTTAGCGTCACCTCAACTGATAACGTTCACTTAACTAGCTTCACTTCAACTAATAGAGCTCAGTTCCTTCACTTCACTTCAACTAATTGGACTCACTTTGTTAGCGTCACCTCAACTCATTACGCTCACTTAACCAGCTTCACTTCAACTAATAGAGCTCACTTGCTTCACTTCACTACAATTGATTAAGCTCAGTTGCCTCATTTCACTTCAACTGATAACTCTCACTTAACTAGCTTCACTTCTACTTATTGAGCTCAGTTGCTTCACTTCACTTCAATTGATTAAGCTCAGTTGCTTCACTTCACTTCAACTAATTGGACTCACTTTGTTAGCGTCACCTCAACTGATAACTCTCACTTAACTAGCTACACTTCTACTTATTGAGCTCAGTTGCTTCACTTCACTTCAATTGATTAAGCTCAGTTGCTTCACTTCACTTCAACTAATTGGACTCACTTTGTTAGCGTCACCTCAACTGATAACGTTCACTTAACCAGCTTCACTTCAACTAATAGAGCTCACTTGCTTCACTTCACTACAATTGATTAAGCTCAGTTGCCTCACTTCACTTCAACTGATAACTCTCACTTAACTAGCTTCACTTCTACTAATTGACCTCACTTGCTTCACTTGACTTCAATTGATTAAGCTCAGTTGCCTCATTTCACCTCAACTGATAACTCTCACTTAACTTGCTTCACTTCAACTAATTGAGCTCACTTGCTTCACTTGACTTAAATTGATTAAGCTCAGTTGCTTCACTTCACTTCAACTAATTGGACTCACTTTGTTAGCGTCACCTCAACTGATAACGCTCACTTAACTAGCTTCACTTCAACTAATAGAGCTCACTTGCTTCACTTCACTACAATTGATTAAGCTCAGTTGCCTCATTTCACTTCAACTGATAACTCTCACTTAACTAGCTTCACTTCTACTTATTGAGCTCAGTTGCTTCACTTCACTTCAATTGATTAAGCTCAGTTGCTTCACTTCACTTCAACTAATTGGACTCACTTTGTTAGCGTCACCTCAACTGATAACGTTCACTTAACTAGCTTCACTTCAACTAATAGAGCTCACTTGCTTCACTTCACTACAATTGATTAAGCTCAGTTGCCTCACTTCACTTCAACTGATAACTCTCACTTAACTAGCTTCACTTCTACTAATTGACCTCACTTGCTTCACTTGACTTCAATTGATTAAGCTCAGTTGCCTCATTTCACCTCAACTGATAACTCTCACTTAACTTGCTTCACTTCTACTAATTGACCTCACTTGCTTCACTTGACTTAAATTGATTAAGCTCAGTTGTCTCACTTCAATTCTGCTGATTAAGCTCAGTTGCCTCACTTCACCACAACTGATAACTCTCACTTAACAAGCTTCACTTAAACTAATTGAGCTCACTTGCTTCACTTGACTTCAATTGATAAAGCTCAGTTGCTTCACTTCACTTCAACTAATTGGACTCACTTTGTTAGCGTCACCTCAACTGATAACGCTCACTTAACTAGCTTCACTTCAACTAATAGAGCTCACTTGCTTCACTTCACTACAATTGATTAAGCTCAGTTGCCTCATTTCACCTCAACTGATAACTCTCACTTAACTTGCTTCACTTCAACTAATTGAGCTCACTTGCTTCACTTGACTTAAATTGATTAAGCTCAGTTGCTTCACTTCACTTCAACTAATTGGACTCACTTTGTTTGCGTCACCTCAACTGATAACGCTCACTTAACTAGCTTCACTTCAACTAATAGAGCTTACTTGCTTCACTTCACTACAATTGATTAAGCTCAGTTGCCTCATTTCACTTCAACTGATAACTCTCACTTAACTAGCTTCACTTCTACTTATTGAGCTCAGTTGCTTCACTTCACTTCAATTGATTAAGCTCAGTTGCTTCACTTCACTTCAACTAATTGGACTCACTTTGTTAGCGTCACCTCAACTGATAACGTTCACTTAACTAGCTTCACTTCAACTAATAGAGCTCACTTGCTTCACTTCACTACAATTCACTTCACTTCAACTAATTGGACTCACTTTGTTAGCGTCACCTCAACTGATAACGTTCACTTAACTAGCTTCACTTCAACTAATAGAGCTCACTTGCTTCACTTCACTACAATTGATTAAGCTCAGTTGCCTCACTTCACCTCAACTGATAACTCTCACTTAACTAGCTTCACTTCTACTAATTGACCTCACTTGCTTCACTTGACTTCAATTGATTAAGCTCAGTTGTCTCACTTCAATTCTGCTGATTAAGCTCAGTTGCCTCACTTCACCTCAACTGATAACGCTCACTTAACTAGCTTCACTTCAACTAATAGAGCTCACTTGCTTCACTTCACTACAATTGATTAAGCTCAGTTGCCTCACTTCACCTCAACTGATAACTCTCACTTAACTAGCTTCACTTCTACTAATTGACCTCACTTGCTTCACTTGACTTCAATTGATTAAGCTCAGTTGCCTCATTTCACCTCAACTGATAACTCTCACTTAACTTGCTTCACTTCAACTAATTGAGCTCACTTGCTTCACTTGACTTAAATTGATTAAGCTCAGTTGCTTCACTTCACTTCAACTAATTTGACTCACTTTGTTAGCGTCACCTCAACTGATAACGTTCACTTAACTAGCTTCACTTCAACTAATAGAGCTCAGTTCCTTCACTTCACTTCAACTAATTGGACTCACTTTGTTAGCGTCACCTCAACTGATTACGCTCACTTAACCAGCTTCACTTCAACTAATAGAGCTCACTTGCTTCACTTCACTACAATTGATTAAGCTCAGTTGCCTCATTTCACTTCAACTGATAACTCTCACTTAACTAGCTTCACTTCTACTTATTGAGCTCAGTTGCTTCACTTCACTTCAATTGATTAAGCTCAGTTGCTTCACTTCACTTCAACTAATTGGACTCACTTTGTTAGCGTCACCTCAACTGATAACGTTCACTTAACCAGCTTCACTTCAACTAATAGAGCTCACTTGCTTCACTTCACTACAATTGATTAAGCTCAGTTGCCTCACTTCACTTCAACTGATAACTCTCACTTAACTAGCTTCACTTCTACTAATTGACCTCACTTGCTTCACTTGACTTCAATTGATTAAGCTCAGTTGCCTCATTTCACCTCAACTGATAACTCTCACTTAACTTGCTTCACTTCAACTAATTGAGCTCACTTGCTTCACTTGACTTAAATTGATTAAGCTCAGTTGCTTCACTTCACTTCAACTAATTGGACTCACTTTGTTAGCGTCACCTCAACTGATAACGTTCACTTAACCAGCTTCACTTCAACTAATAGAGCTCACTTGCTTCACTTCACTACAATTGATTAAGCTCAGTTGCCTCACTTCACCTCAACTGATAACTCTCACTTAACTAGCTTCACTTCTACTAATTGACCTCACTTGCTTCACTTGACTTCAATTGATTAAGCTCAGTTGCCTCATTTCACCTCAACTGATAACTCTCACTTAACTTGCTTCACTTCAACTAATTGAGCTCACTTGCTTCACTTGACTTAAATTGATTAAGCTCAGTTGCTTCACTTCACTTCAACTAATTGGACTCACTTTGTTAGCGTCACCTCAACTGATAACGTTCACTTAACTAGCTTCACTTCAACTAATAGAGCTCAGTTCCTTCACTTCACTTCAACTAATTGGACTCACTTTGTTAGCGTCACCTCAACTGATAACGCTCACTTAACCAGCTTCACTTCAACTAATAGAGCTCACTTGCTTCACTTTACTACAATTGATTAAGCTCAGTTGCCTCATTTCACTTCAACTGATAACTCTCACTTAACTAGCTTCACTTCTACTTATTGAGCTCAGTTGCTTCACTTCACTTCAATTGATTAAGCTCAGTTGCCTCACTTCACCTCAACTGATAACTCTCACTTAAATAGCTTCACTTCTACTAATTGACCTCACTTGCTTCACTTGACTTCAATTGATTAAGCTCAGTTGCCACATTTCACCTCAACTGATAACTCTCACTTAACTTGCTTCACTTCAACTAATTGAGCTCACTTGCTTCACTTGACTTAAATTGATTAAGCTCAGTTGCCTCACTTCACCTCAACTGATAACTCTCACTTAACTTGCTTCACTTGACTTAAATTGATTAAGCTCAGTTGCTTCACTTCACTTCAACTAATTGGACTCACTTTGTTAGCTTCACCTCAACTGATAACGCTCACTTAACTAGCTTCACTTCAACTAATAGAGCTCACTTGCTTCACTTCACCACAATTGATTAAGCTCAGTTGCCTCATTTCACCTCAACTGATAACTCTCACTTAACTTGCTTCACTTCAACTAATTGAGCTCACTTGCTTCACTTGACTTAAATTGATTAAGCTCAGTTGCTTCACTTCACTTCAACTAATTGGACTCACTTTGTTAGCGTCACCTCAACTGATAACGTTCACTTAACTAGCTTCACTTCAACTAATAGAGCTCAGTTCCTTCACTTCACTACAATTGATTAAGCTCAGTTGCCTCATTTCACTTCAACTGATAACTCTTACTTAACTAGCTTCACTTCTACTAATTGACCTCACTTGCTTCACTTGACTTCAATTGATTAAGCTCAGTTGCTTCACTTCACTTCAACTAATTGGACTTAGTTTGTTAGCGTCACCTCAACTGATAACGCTCACTTAACTAGGTTCACTTCAACTAATAGAGCTCACTTGCTTCACTTCACTACAATTGATTAAGCTCAGTTGCCTCACTTCACCTCAACTGATAACTCTCACTTAAATAGCTTCACTTCTACTAATTGACCTCACTTGCTTCACTTGACTTCAATTGATTAAGCTCAGTTGCTTCACTTCACTTCAACTAATTGGACTCACTCTGTTAGCGTCACCTTAACTGATAACGTTCACTTAACTAGCTTCACTTCAACTAATATAGCTCAGTTGCTTCACTTCACTTCAACTAATTGGACTCACTTTGTTAGCTTCACCTCAACTGATAACGCTCACTTAACTAGCTTCACTTCAACTAATAGAGCTCACTTGCTCCACTTCACCACAATTGATTAAGCTCAGTTGCCTCATTTCACCTCAACTGATAACTCTCACTTAACTTGCTTCACTTCAACTAATTGAGCTCACTTGCTTCACTTGACTTAAATTGATTAAGCTCAGTTGCTTCACTTCACTTCAACTAATTGGACTTAGTTTGTTAGCGTCACCTCAACTGATAACGCTCACTTAACTAGGTTCACTTCAACTAATAGAGCTCACTTGCTTCACTTCACTACAATTGATTAAGCTCAGTTGCCTCACTTCACCTCAACTGATAACTCTCACTTAAATAGCTTCACTTCAACTAATAGAGCTCACTTGCTTCACTTGACTTCAATTGATTAAGCTCAGTTGCCTCATTTCACCTCAACTGATAACTCTCACTTAACTTGCTTCACTTCAACTAATTGAGCTCACTTGCTTCACTTGACTTAAATTGATTAAGCTCAGTTGCTTCACTTCACTTCAACTAATTGGACTCACTTTGTTAGCGTCACCTCAACTGATAACGTTCACTTAACTAGCTTCACTTCAACTAATAGAGCTCAGTTCCTTCACTTCACTTCAACTAATTGGACTCACTTTGTTAGCGTCACCTCAACTGATAACGCTCACTTAACCAGCTTCACTTCAACTAATAGAGCTCACTTGCTTCACTTCACTACAATTGATTAAGCTCAGTTGCCTCATTTCACTTCAACTGATAACTCTCACTTAACTAGCTTCACTTCTACTTATTGAGCTCAGTTGCTTCACTTCACTTCAATTGATTAAGCTCAGTTGCTTCACTTCACTTCAACTAATTGGACTCACTAAGTTAGCTTCACCTCAACTGATAACGGTCACTTAACTAGCTTCACTTCAACTAATTGACCTCACTTGCTTCACTTCACTTCAATTGATTAAGCTCATTTGCTCTTCTTCACTTCAACTGATTGGACTCACTTATTCAGCGTCACCTCAACTAATAACGCTCACTTAACTAGTTCCACGTTTACTAATTGAGCTCAGTTGCTTCACTTCACTTCAATTGATTAAGCTCAGTTGCTTCACTTCACTTCAACTAATTGGACTCACTCTGTTAGCGTCACCTCAACTGATAACGTTCACTTAACTAGCTTCACTTCAACTAATAGAGCTCAGTTCCTAAACTTCACTTCAACTAATTGGACTCACTTTGTTAGCGTCACCTCAACTGATAACGCTCACTTAACCAGCTTCACTTCAACTAATAGAGCTCACTTGCTTCACTTCACTACAATTGATTAAGCTCAGTTGCCTCATTTCACTTCAACTGATAACTCTCACTTAACTAGCTTCACTTCTACTTATTGAGCTCAGTTGCTTCACTTGACTTAAATTGATTAAGCTCAGTTGCTTCACTTCACTTCAACTAATTGGACTCACTTTGTTAGCGTCACCTCAACTGATAACGTTCACTTAACCAGCTTCACTTCAACTAATAGAGCTCACTTGCTTCACTTCACTACAATTGATTAAGCTCAGTTGCCTCACTTCACCTCAACTGATAACTCTCACTTAACTAGCTTCACTTCTACTAATTGACCTCACTTGCTTCACTTGACTTCAATTGATTAAGCTCAGTTGCCTCATTTCACCTCAACTGATAACTCTCACTTAACTTGCTTCACTTCAACTAATTGAGCTCACTTGCTTCACTTGACTTAAATTGATTAAGCTCAGTTGCTTCACTTCACTTCAACTAATTGGACTCACTTTGTTAGCGTCACCTCAACTGATAACGTTCACTTAACTAGCTTCACTTCAACTAATAGAGCTCAGTTCCTTCACTTCACTTCAACTAATTGGACTCACTTTGTTAGCGTCACCTCAACTGATAACGCTCACTTAACCAGCTTCACTTCAACTAATAGAGCTCACTTGCTTCACTTTACTACAATTGATTAAGCTCAGTTGCCTCATTTCACTTCAACTGATAACTCTCACTTAACTAGCTTCACTTCTACTTATTGAGCTCAGTTGCTTCACTTCACTTCAATTGATTAAGCTCAGTTGCTTCACTTCACTTCAACTAATTGGACTCACTAAGTTAGCTTCACCTCAACTGATAACGGTCACTTAACTAGCTTCACTTCAACTAATTGACCTCACTTGCTTCACTTCACTTCAATTGATTAAGCTCATTTGCTCTTCTTCACTTCAACTGATTGGACTCACTTATTCAGCGTCACCTCAACTAATAACGCTCACTTAACTAGCTTCACGTTTACTAATTGAGCTCAGTTGCTTCACTTCACTTCAATTGATTAAGCTCAGTTGCTTCACTTCACTTCAACTAATTGGACTCACTTTGTTAGCGTCACCTCAACTGATAACGTTCACTTAACTAGCTTCACTTCAACTAATAGAGCTCAGTTCCTTCACTTCACTTCAACTAATTGGACTCACTTTGTTAGCGTCACCTCAACTGATAACGCTCACTTAACCAGCTTCACTTCAACTAATAGAGCTCACTTGCTTCACTTCACTACAATTGATTAAGCTCAGTTGCCTCATTTCACTTCAACTGATAACTCTCACTTAACTAGCTTCACTTCTACTTATTGAGCTCAGTTGCTTCACTTGACTTCAATTGATTGAGCTCAGTTGCTTCACTTAACTTCAACTAATTGGACTCACTAAGTTAGCGTCACCTCAACTGATAACGGTCACTTAACTAGCTTCACTTCAACTAATTGACCTCACTTGCTTCACTTCAATTCAAATGATTAAGCTCAGTTGCTCTTCTTCACTTCAACTGATTGGACTCACTTATTCAGCGTCACCTCAACTGATAACGCTCACTTAACTAGCTTCACTTCTACTAATTGTGCTCAGTTGCTTCACTTCACTTAAATTGATTGAGCTCAGTTGCCTCACTTAATCTCAACTGATAACGCTCACTTAACTAGCTTCACTTCTACTAATTGTGCTCAGTTGCTTCACTTCACTTCAATTGATTGAGCTCAGTTTCCTCACTTAATCTCAACTGATAACGCTCACTTAACTAGCTTCACTTCTACTTATTGAGCTCAGTTGCTTCACTTCACTTCAATTAATTAAGCTCAGTTGCTCTTCTTCACTTCAACTGATTGAACTCACTTATTCAGCGTCACCTCAACTGATAACGCTCACTTAACTAGCTTCACTTCTACTAATTGTGCTCAGTTGCTTCACTTCACTTCAATTGATAAAGCTCAGTTGCTTCACTTTACTTCAACTAATTGGACTCACTTTGTTAGCGTCACCTCAACTGATAACGCTCACTTAACTAGCTCCACTTCAACTAATAGAGCTCACTTGCTTCACTTCACTACAATTGATTAAGCTCAGTTGCCTCATTTCACCTCAACTGATAACTCTCACTTAACTTGCTTCACTTCAACTAATTGAGCTCACTTGCTTCACTTGATTTAAATTGATTAAGCTCAGTTGCTTCACTTCACTTCAACTAATTGGACGCACTTTGTTAGCGTCACCTCAACTGATAACGTTCACTTAACTAGCTTCACTTCAACTAATAGAGCTCACTTGCTTCACTTCACTACAATTGATTAAGCTCAGTTGCCTCACTTCACCACAACTGATAACTCTCACTTAACAAGCTTCACTTCTACTAATTGACCTCACTTGCTTCACTTGACTTCAATTGATTAAGCTCAGTTGCTTCACTTCACTTCAACTAATTGGACTTAGTTTGTTAGCGTCACCTCAACTGATAACGCTCACTTAACTAGCTTCACTTCAACTAATAGAGCTCACTTGCTTCACTTCACTACAATTGATTAAGCTCAGTTGCCTCACTTCACCTCAACTGATAACTCTCACTTAACTAGCTTCACTTCTACTAATTGACCTCACTTGCTTCACTTGACTTCAATTGATTAAGCTCAGTTGCCTCATTTCACTTCAACTGATAACTCTCACTTAACTTGCTTCACTTCAACTAATTGAGCTCACTTGCTTCACTTGACTTAAATTGATTAAACTCAGTTGCTTCACTTCACTTCAACTAATAGGACTCACTTTGTTAGCGTCACCTCAACTGATAACGTTCACTTAACTAGCTTCACTTCAACTAATAGAGCTCACTTGCTTCACTTCACTACAATTGATTAAGCTCAGTTGCCTCACTTCACCTCAACCGATAACTCTAACTTAACTAGCTTCACTTCTACTAATTGACCTCACTTGCTTCACTTGACTTCAATTGATTAAGCTCAGTTGTCTCACTTCAATTCTGCTGATTAAGCTCAGTTGCTTCACTTCACCACAACTGATAACTCTCACTTAACTAGCTACACTTCTACTTATTGAGCTCAGTTGCTTCACTTCACTTCAATTGATTAAGCTCAGTTGCTCTTCTTCACTTCAACTGATTGGACTCACTTATTCAGCATCACCTCAACTGATAACTCTCACTTAACTTGCGTCACTTCAACTAATTGAGCTCACTTGCTTCACTTGACTTAAATTGATTAAGCTCAGTTGCTTCACTTCACTTCAACTAATTGGACTCACTTTGTTAGCGTCACCTCAACTGATAACGTTCACTTAACTAGCTTCACTTCAACTAATAGAGCTCACTTGCTTCACTTCACTACAATTGATTAAGCTCAGTTGCCTCACTTCACCTCAACTGATAACTCTCACTTAACTTGCTTCACTTCAACTAATTGAGCTCACTTGCTTCACTTGACTTAAATTGATTAAGCTCAGTTGCTTCACTTCACTTCAACTAATTGGACTTAGTTTGTTAGCGTCACCTCAACTGATAACGCTCACTTAACTAGGTTCACTTCAACTAATTGACCTCACTTGCTTCACTTGACTTCAATTGATTAAGCTCAGTTGCCTCATTTCACCTCAACTGATAACTCTCACTTAACTTGCTTCACTTCAACTAATTGAGCTCACTTGCTTCACTTGACTTAATTTGATTAAGCTCAGTTGCTTCACTTCACTTCAACTAATTGGACTCACTTTGTTAGCGTCACCTCAACTGATAACGTTCACTTAACTAGCTTCACTTCAACTAATAGAGCTCAGTTCCTTCACTTCACTACAATTGATTAAGCTCAGTTGCCTCATTTCACTTCAACTGATAACTCTTACTTAACTAGCTTCACTTCTACTAATTGAGCTCACTTGCTTCACTTGACTTCAATTGATTAAGCTCAGTTGCTTCACTTCACTTCAACTAATTGGACTCACTTTGTTAGCGTCACCTCAACTGATAACGTTCACTTAACTAGCTTCACTTCAACTAATAGAGCTCACTTGCTTCACTTCACTACAATTGATTAAGCTCAGTTGCCTCACTTCACCTCAACTGATAACTCTCACTTAACTAGCTTCACTTCTACTAATTGACCTCACTTGCTTCACTTGACTTCAATTGATTAAGCTCAGTTGTCTCACTTCAATTCTGCTGATTAAGCTCAGTTGCCTCACTTCACCTCAACTGATAACGCTCACTTAACTAGCTTCACTTCAACTAATAGAGCTCACTTGCTTCACTTCACTACAATTGATTAAGCTCAGTTGCCTCACTTCACCTCAACTGATAACTCTCACTTAACTAGCTTCACTTCTACTAATTGACCTCACTTGCTTCACTTGACTTCAATTGATTAAGCTCAGTTGCCTCATTTCACCTCAACTGATAACTCTCACTTAACTTGCTTCACTTCAACTAATTGAGCTCACTTGCTTCACTTGACTTAAATTGATTAAGCTCAGTTGCTTCACTTCACTTCAACTAATTTGACTCACTTTGTTAGCGTCACCTCAACTGATAACGTTCACTTAACTAGCTTCACTTCAACTAATAGAGCTCAGTTCCTTCACTTCACTTCAACTAATTGGACTCACTTTGTTAGCGTCACCTCAACTGATAACGCTCACTTAACCAGCTTCACTTCAACTAATAGAGCTCACTTGCTTCACTTCACTACAATTGATTAAGCTCAGTTGCTTCACTTCACTTCAACTAATTGGACTCACTTTGTTAGCGTCACCTCAACTGATAACTCTCACTTAACTAGCTACACTTCTACTTATTGAGCTCAGTTGCTTCACTTCACTTCAATTGATTAAGCTCAGTTGCTTCACTTCACTTCAACTAATTGGACTCACTTTGTTAGCGTCACCTCAACTGATAACGTTCACTTAACCAGCTTCACTTCAACTAATAGAGCTCACTTGCTTCACTTCACTACAATTGATTAAGCTCAGTTGCCTCACTTCACTTCAACTGATAACTCTCACTTAACTAGCTTCACTTTCTACTAATTGACCTCACTTGCTTCACTTGACTTCAATTGATTAAGCTCAGTTGCCTCATTTCACCTCAACTGATAACTCTCACTTAACTTGCTTCACTTCAACTAATTGAGCTCACTTGCTTCACTTGACTTAAATTGATTAAGCTCAGTTGCTTCACTTCACTTCAACTAATTGGACTCACTTTGTTAGCGTCACCTCAACTGATAACGTTCACTTAACTAGCTTCACTTCAACTAATAGAGCTCACTTGCTTCACTTCACTACAATTGATTAAGCTCAGTTGCCTCACTTCACCTCAACTGATAACTCTCACTTAACTAGCTTCACTTCTACTAATTGACCTCACTTGCTTCACTTGACTTCAATTGATTAAGCTCTGTTGTCTCACTTCAATTCTGCTGATTAAGCTCAGTTGCCTCACTTCACCTCAACTGATAACGCTCACTTAACTAGCTTCACTTCAACTAATAGAGCTCACTTGCTTCACTTCACTACAATTGATTAAGCTCAGTTGCCTCACTTCACCTCAACTGATAACTCTCACTTAACTAGCTTCACTTCTATTAATTGACCTCACTTGCTTCACTTGACTTCAATTGATTAAGCTCAGTTGCCTCATTTCACCTCAACTGATAACTCTCACTTAACTTGCTTCACTTCAACTAATTGAGCTCACTTGCTTCACTTGACTTAAATTGATTAAGCTCAGTTGCTTCACTTCACTTCAACTAATTGGACTCACTTTGTTAGCGTCACCTCAACTGATAACGTTCACTTAACTAGCTTCACTTCAACTAATAGAGCTCACTTGCTTCACTTCACTACAATTGATTAAGCTCAGTTGCTTCACTTCACTTCAACTAATTGGACTCACTTTGTTAGCGTCACCTCAACTGATAACGTTCACTTAACTAGCTTCACTTCAACTAATAGAGCTCACTTGCTTCACTTCACTACAATTGATTAAGCTCAGTTGCCTCACTTCACCTCAACTGATAACTCTCACTTAACTAGCTTCACTTCTACTAATTGACCTCACTTGCTTCACTTGACTTCAATTGATTAAGCTCAGTTGTCTCACTTCAATTCTGCTGATTAAGCTCAGTTGCCTCACTTCACCTCAACTGATAACGCTCACTTAACTAGCTTCACTTCAACTAATAGAGCTCACTTGCTTCACTTCACTACAATTGATTAAGCTCAGTTGCCTCACTTCACCCCAACTGATAACTCTCACTTAACTAGCTTCACTTCTACTAATTGACCTCACTTGCTTCACTTGACTTCAATTGATTAAGCTCAGTTGCCTCATTTCACCTCAACTGATAACTCTCACTTAACTTGCTTCACTTCAACTAATTGAGCTCACTTGCTTCACTTGACTTAAATTGATTAAGCTCAGTTGCTTCACTTCACTTCAACTAATTTGACTCACTTTGTTAGCGTCACCTCAACTGATAACGTTCACTTAACTAGCTTCACTTCAACTAATAGAGCTCAGTTTCTTCACTTCACTTCAACTAATTGGACTCACTTTGTTAGCGTCACCTCAACTGATAACGCTCACTTAACCAGCTTCACTTCAACTAATAGAGCTCACTTGCTTCACTTCACTACAATTGATTAAGCTCAGTTGCTTAACTTCACTTCAACTAATTGGACTCACTTTGTTAGCGTCACCTCAACTGATAACTCTCACTTAACTAGCTACACTTCTACTTATTGAGCTCAGTTGCTTCACTTCACTTCAATTGATTAAGCTCAGTTGCTTCACTTCACTTCAACTAATTGGACTCACTTTGTTAGCGTCACCTCAACTGATAACGTTCACTTAACCAGCTTCACTTCAACTAATAGAGCTCACTTGCTTCACTTCACTACAATTGATTAAGCTCAGTTGCCTCACTTCACTTCAACTGATAACTCTCACTTAACTAGCTTCACTTTCTACTAATTGACCTCACTTGCTTCACTTGACTTCAATTGATTAAGCTCAGTTGCCTCATTTCACCTCAACTGATAACTCTCACTTAACTAGCTACACTTCTACTTATTGAGCTCAGTTGCTTCACTTCACTTCAATTGATTAAGCTCAGTTGCTTCACTTCACTTCAACTAATTGGACTCACTTTGTTAGCGTCACCTCAACTGATAACGTTCACTTAACTAGCTTCACTTCAACTAATAGAGCTCAGTTCCTTCACTTCACTTCAACTAATTGGACTCACTTTGTTAGCGTCACCTCAACTGATAACGCTCACTTAACCAGCTTCACTTCAACTAATAGAGCTCACTTGCTTCACTTCACTACAATTGATTAAGCTCAGTTGCTTCACTTCACTTCAACTAATTGGACTCACTTTGTTAGCGTCACCTCAACTGATAACTCTCACTTAACTAGCTACACTTCTACTTATTGAGCTCAGTTGCTTCACTTCACTTCAATTGATTAAGCTCAGTTGCTTCACTTCACTTCAACTAATTGGACTCACTTTGTTAGCGTCACCTCAACTGATAACGTTCACTTAACCAGCTTCACTTCAACTAATAGAGCTCACTTGCTTCACTTCACTACAATTGATTAAGCTCAGTTGCCTCACTTCACTTCAACTGATAACTCTCACTTAACTAGCTTCACTTTCTACTAATTGACCTCACTTGCTTCACTTGACTTCAATTGATTAAGCTCAGTTGCCTCATTTCACCTCAACTGATAACTCTCACTTAACTTGCTTCACTTCAACTAATTGAGCTCACTTGCTTCACTTGACTTAAATTGATTAAGCTCAGTTGCTTCACTTCACTTCAACTAATTGGACTCACTTTGTTAGCGTCACCTCAACTGATAACGCTCACTTAACTAGCTTCACTTCAACTAATAGAGCTCACTTGCTTCACTTCACTACAATTGATTAAGCTCAGTTGCCTCATTTCACCTCAACTGATAACTCTCACTTAACTTGCTTCACTTCAACTAATTGAGCTCACTTGCTTCACTTGACTTAAATTGATTAAGCTCAGTTGCTTCACTTCACTTCAACTAATTGGACTCACTTTGTTTGCGTCACCTCAACTGATAACGCTGACTTAACCAGCTTCACTTCAACTAATAGAGCTTACTTGCTTCACTTCACTACAATTGATTAAGCTCAGTTGCCTCATTTCACTTCAACTGATAACTCTCACTTAACTAGCTTCACTTCTACTTATTGAGCTCAGTTGCTTCACTTCACTTCAATTGATTAAGCTCAGTTGCTTCACTTCACTTCAACTAATTGGACTCACTTTGTTAGCGTCACCTCAACTGATAACGTTCACTTAACTAGCTTCACTTCAACTAATAGAGCTCACTTGCTTCACTTCACTACAATTGATTAAGCTCAGTTGCCTCACTTCACCTCAACTGATAACTCTCACTTAACTAGCTTCACTTCTACTAATTGACCTCACTTGCTTCACTTGACTTCAATTGATTAAGCTCTGTTGTCTCACTTCAATTCTGCTGATTAAGCTCAGTTGCCTCACTTCACCTCAACTGATAACGCTCACTTAACTAGCTTCACTTCAACTAATAGAGCTCACTTGCTTCACTTCACTACAATTGATCAAGCTCAGTTGCTTCACTTCACTTCAACTAATTGGACTCACTTTGTTAGCGTCAGCTCAACTGATAACGCTCACTTAACTAGGTTCACTTCAACTAATAGAGCTCACTTGCTTCACTTCACTACAATTGATTAAGCTCAGTTGCCTCACTTCACTTCAACTGATAACTCTCACTTAAATAGCTTTACTTCTACTAATTGACCTCACTTGCTTCACTTGACTTCAATTGATTAAGCTCAGTTGCCACATTTCACCTCAACTGATAACTCTCACTTAACTTGCTTCACTTCAACTAATTGAGCTCACTTGCTTCACTTGACTTAAATTGATTAAGCTCAGTTGCCTCACTTCACCTCAACTGATAACTCTCACTTAACTTGCTTCACTTCAACTAATTGAGCTCACTTGCTTCACTTGACTTATATTGATTAAGCTCAGTTGCTTCACTTCACTTCAACTAATTGGACTCACTTTGCTAGCTTCACCTCAACTGATAACGCTCACTTAACTAGCTTCACTTCAACTAATAGAGCTCACTTGCTTCACTTCACCACAATTGATTAAGCTCAGTTGCCTCATTTCACCTCAACTGATAACTCTCACTTAACTTGCTTCACTTCAACTAATTGAGCTCACTTGCTTCACTTGACTTAAATTGATTAAGCTCAGTTGCTTCACTTCACTTCAACTAATTGGACTCACTTTGTTAGCGTCACCTCAACTGATAACGTTCACTTAACTAGCTTCACTTCAACTAATAGAGCTCAGTTCCTTCACTTCACTACAATTGATTAAGCTCAGTTGCCTCATTTCACTTCAACTGATAACTCTTACTTAACTAGCTTCACTTCTACTAATTGACCTCACTTGCTTCACTTGACTTCAATTGATTAAGCTCAGTTGCTTCACTTCACTTCAACTAATTGGACTCACTTTGTTAGCGTCACCTCAACTGATAACGTTCACTTAACTAGCTTCACTTCAACTAATATAGCTCAGTTGCTTCACTTCACTTCAACTAATAGGACTCACTTTGTTAGCTTCACCTCAACTGATAACGCTCACTTAACTAGCTTCACTTCAACTAATAGAGCTCACTTGCTCCACTTCACCACAATTGATTAAGCTCAGTTGCCTCATTTCACCTCAACTGATAACTCTCACTTAACTTGCTTCACTTCAACTAATTGAGCTCACTTGCTTCACTTGACTTAAATTGATTAAGCTCAGTTGCTTCACTTCACTTCAACTAATTGGACTTAGTTTGTTAGCGTCACCTCAACTGATAACGCTCACTTAACTAGGTTCACTTCAACTAATAGAGCTCACTTGCTTCACTTCACTACAATTGATTAAGCTCAGTTGCCTCACTTCACCTCAACTGATAACTCTCACTTAAATAGCTTAACTTCAACTAATAGAGCTCACTTGCTTCACTTCACTACAATTGATTAAGCTCAGTTGCCTCACTTCACCTCAACTGATAACTCTCACTTAAATAGCTTCACTTCAACTAATTGGACTCACTTTGTTAGCGTCACCTTAACTGATAACGTTCACTTAACTAGCTTCACTTCAACTAATTGGACTCACTTTGTTAGCTTCACCTCAACTGATAACGCTCACTTAACTAGCTTCACTTCAACTAAAAGAGCTCACTTGCTTCACTTCACCACAATTGATTAAGCTCAGTTGCCACATTTCACCTCAACTGATAACTCTCACTTAACTTGCTTCACTTCAACTAATTGAGCTCACTTGCTTCACTTGACTTAAATTGATTAAGCTCAGTTGCTTCACTTCACTTCAACTAATTGGACTCACTTTGTTAGCGTCACCTTAACTGATAACGTTCACTTAACTAGCTTCACTTCAACTAATATAGCTCAGTTGCTTCACTTCACTTCAACTAATTGGACTCACTTTGTTAGCTTCACCTCAACTGATAACGCTCACTTAACTAGCTTCACTTCAAATAATAGAGCTCACTTGCTTCACTTCACCACAATTGATTAAGCTCAGTTGCCTCATTTTACCTCAACTGATAACTCTCACTTAAATTGCTTCACTTCAACTAATTGAGCTCACTTGCTTCACTTGACTTAAATTGATTAAGCTCAGTTGCTTCACTTCACTTCAACTAATTGGACTTAGTTTGTTAGCGTCACCTCAACTGATAACGCTCACTTAACTTGCTTCACTTCAACTAATAGAGCTCACTTGCTTCACTTCACTACAATTGATTAAGCTCAGTTGCCTCACTTCACCTCAACTGATAACTCTCACTTAAATAGCTTCACTTCAACTAATAGAGCTCACTTGCTTCACTTCACTACAATTGATTAAGCTCAGTTGCCTCACTTCACCTCAACTGATAACTCTCACTTAACTTGCTTCACTTCAACTAATTGAGCTCACTTGCTTCACTTGACTTAAATTGATTAAGCTCAGTTGCTTCACTTCACTTCAACTAATTGGACTTAGTTTGTTAGCGTCACCTCAACTGATAACGCTCACTTAACTAGGTTCAATTCAACTAATTGACCTCACTTGCTTCACTTGACTTCAATTGATTAAGCTCAGTTGCCTCATTTCACCTCAACTGATAACTCTCACTTAACTTGCTTCACTTCAACTAATTGAGCTCACTTGCTTCACTTGACTTAATTTGATTAAGCTCAGTTGCTTCACTTCACTTCAACTAATTGGACTCACTTTGTTAGCGTCACCTTAACTGATAACGTTCACTTAACTAGCTTCACTTCAACTAATAGAGCTCAGTTCCTTCACTTCACTACAATTGATTAAGCTCAGTTGCCTCATTTCACTTCAACTGATAACTCTTACTTAACTAGCTTCACTTCTACTAATTGAGCTCACTTGCTTCACTTGACTTCAATTGATTAAGCTCAGTTGCTTCACTTCACTTCAACTAATTGGACTTAGTTTTTTAGCGTCACCTCAACTGATAACGCTCACTTAACTAGGTTCACTTCAACTAATAGAGCTCACTTGCTTCACTTCACTACAATTGATTAAGCTCAGTTGCCTCACTTCACCTCAACTGATAACTCTCACTTAAATAGCTTCACTTCTACTAATTGACCTCACTTGCTTCACTTGACTTCAATTGATTAAGCTCAGTTGCCACATTTCACCTCAACTGATAACTCTCACTTAACTTGCTTCACTTCAACTAATTGAGCTCACTTGCTTCACTTGACTTAAATTGATTAAGCTCAGTTGCTTCACTTCACTCCAACTAATTGGACTCACTTTGTTAGCTTCACCTCAACTGATAACGCTCACTTAACTAGCTTCACTTCAACTAATAGAGCTCACTTGCTTCACTTCACCACAATTGATTAAGCTCAGTTGCCTCATTTCACCTCAACTGATAACTCTCACTTAACTTGCTTCACTTCAACTAATTGAGCTCACTTGCTTCACTTGACTTAAATTGATTAAGCTCAGTTGCTTCACTTCACTTCAACTAATTGGACTTAGTTTGTTAGCGTCACCTCAACTGATAACGCTCACTTAACTAGGTTCACTTCAACTAATAGAGCTCACTTGCTTCACTTCACCACAATTGATTAAGCTCAGTTGCCTCACTTCACCTCAACTGATAACTCTCACTTAACTAGGTTCACTTCAACTAATAGAGCTCACTTGCTTCACTTCACTACAATTGATTAAGCTCAGTTGCCTCACTTCACCTCAACTGATAACTCTCACTTAAATAGCTTCACTTCTACTAATTGACCTCACTTGCTTCACTTGACTTCAATTGATTAAGCTCAGTTGCCACATTTCACCTCAACTGATAACTCTCACTTAACTTGCTTCACTTCAACTAATTGAGCTCACTTGCTTCACTTGACTTAAATTGATTAAGCTCAGTTGCTTCACTTCACTCCAACTAATTGGACTCACTTTGTTAGCTTCACCTCAACTGATAACGCTCACTTAACTAGCTTCACTTCAACTAATAGAGCTCACTTGCTTCACTTCACCACAATTGATTAAGCTCAGTTGCCACATTTCACCTCAACTGATAACTCTCACTTAACTTGCTTCACTTCAACTAATTGAGCTCACTTGCTTCACTTGACTTAAATTGATTAAGCTCAGTTGCTTCACTTCACTCCAACTAATTGGACTCACTTTGTTAGCTTCACCTCAACTGATAACGCTCACTTAACTAGCTTCACTTCAACTAATAGAGCTCACTTGCTTCACTTCACCACAATTGATTAAGCTCAGTTGCCTCACTTCACCTCAACTGATAACTCTCACTTAAATAGCTTCACTTCAACTAATATAGCTCACTTGCTTCACTTCACTACAATTGATTAAGCTCAGTTGCCTCACTTCACCTCAACTGATAACTCTCACTTAAATAGCTTCACTTCAACTAATAGAGCTCACTTGCTTCACTTCACTACAATTGATTAAGCTCAGTTGCCTCACTTCACCTCAACTGATAACTCTCACTTAACTTGCTTCACTTCAACTAATTGAGCTCACTTGCTTCACTTGACTTAAATTGATTAAGCTCAGTTGCTTCACTTCACTTCAACTAATTGGACTTAGTTTGTTAGCGTCACCTCAACTGATAACGCTCACTTAACTAGGTTCACTTCAACTAATAGAGCTCACTTGCTTCACTTCACTACAATTGATTAAGCTCAGTTGCCTCACTTCACCTCAACTGATAACTCTCACTTAAATAGCTTCACTTCAACTAATATAGCTCAGTTGCTTCACTTCACTTCAACTAATTGGACTCACTTTGTTAGCTTCACCTCAACTGATAACGCTCACTTAACTAGCTTTACTTCAACTAATATAGCTCAGTTGCTTCACTTCACTTCAACTAATTGGACTCACTTTGTTAGCTTCACCTCAACTGATAACGCTCACTTAACTAGCTTCACTTCAACTAATAGAGCTCACTTGCTTCACTTCACCACAATTGATTAAGCTCAGTTGCCTCATTTCACCTCAACTGATAACTCTCACTTAACTTGCTTCACTTCAACTAATTGAGCTCACTTGCTTCACTTGACTTAAATTGATTAAGCTCAGTTGCTTCACTTCACTTCAACTAATTGGACTTAGTTTGTTAGCGTCACCTCAACTGATAACGCTCACTTAACTAGGTTCACTTCAACTAATAGAGCTCACTTGCTTCACTTCACTACAATTGATTAAGCTCAGTTGCCTCACTTCACCTCAACTGATAACTCTCACTTAAATAGCTTCACTTCAACTAATATAGCTCACTTGCTTCACTTCACTACAATTGATTAAGCTCAGTTGCCTCACTTCACCTCAACTGATAACTCTCACTTAAATAGCTTCACTTCAACTAATAGAGCTCACTTGCTTCACTTCACTACAATTGATTAAGCTCAGTTGCCTCACTTCACCTCAACTGATAACTCTCACTTAAGTAGCTTCACTTCTACTAATTGTCCTTACTTGCTTCACTTGACTTAAATTGATTAAGCTCAGTTGCTTCACTTCACTTCAACTAATTGGACTCACTTTGTTAGCGTCACCTTAACTGATAACGTTCACTTAACTAGCTTCACTTCAACTAATATAGCTCAGTTGCTTCACTTCACTTCAACTAATTGGACTCACTTTGTTAGCTTCACCTCAACTGATAACGCTCACTTAACTAGCTTCACTTCAACTAATAGAGCTCACTTGCTTCACTTCACCACAATTGATTACGCTCAGTTGCCTCATTTCACTTCAACTGATAACTCTTACTTAACTAGCTTCACTTCTACTAATTGACCTCACTTGCTTCACTTGACTTCAATTGATTAAGCTCAGTTGCTTCACTTCACTTCAACTAATTGGACTTAGTTTGTTAGCGTCACCTCAACTGATAACGCTCACTTAACTAGGTTCACTTCAACTAATAGAGCTCACTTGCTTCACTTCACTACAATTGATTAAGCTCAGTTGCCTCACTTCACCTCAACTGATAACTCTCACTTAAATAGCTTCACTTCAACTAATAGAGCTCACTTGCTTCACTTCACTCCAATTGATTAAGCTCAGTTGCCTCACTTCACCTCAACTGATAACTCTCACTTAACTAGCTCCACTTCTACTAATTGACCTCACTTGCTTCACTTGACTTCAATTGATTAAGCTCAGTTGTCTCACTTCAATTCTGCTGATTAAGCTCAGTTGCCTCACTTCACCTCAACTGATAACGCTCACTTAACAAGCTTCACTTCAACTAATATAGCTCACTTGCTTCACTTCACTAGAATTGATTAAGCTCAGTTGCCTCACTTCACCTCAACTGATAACTCTCACTTAACTAGCTTCACTTCTACTAATTGACCTCACTTGCTTCACTTGACTTCAATTGATTAAGCTCAGTTGCCTCATTTCACGTCAACTAATTGGACTCACTTTGTTAGCGTCACCTCAACTGATAACTCTCACTTAACTAGCTTCACTTCTACTAATTGACCTCACTTGCTTCACTTGACTTCAATTGATTAAGCTCAGTTGCCTCATTTCACCTCAACTGATAACTCTCACTTAACTTGCTTCACTTCAACTAATTGAGCTCACTTGCTTCACTTGACTTAAATTGATTAAGCTCAGTTGCTTCACTTCACTTCAACTAATTTGACTCACTTTGTTAGCGTCACCTCAACTGATAACGTTCACTTAACTAGCTTCACTTCAACTAATAGAGCTCAGTTCCTTCACTTCACTTCAACTAATTGGACTCACTTTGTTAGCGTCACCTCAACTGATAACGCTCACTTAACCAGCTTCACTTCAACTAATAGAGCTCACTTGCTTCACTTCACTACAATTGATTAAGCTCAGTCGCCTCATTTCACTTCAACTGATAACTCTCACTTAACTAGCTTCACTTCTACTAATTGACCTCACTTGCTTCACTTGACTTCAATTGATTAAGCTCAGTTGCCTCATTTCACCTCAACTGATAACTCTCACTTAACTTGCTTCACTTCAACTAATTGAGCTCACTTGCTTCACTTGACTTAAATTGAATAAGCTCAGTTGCTTCACTTCACTTCAACTAATTGGACTCACTTTGTTAGCGTCACCTCAACTGATAACGTTCACTTAACTAGCTTCACTTCAACTAATAGAGCTCAGTTCCTTCACTTCACTACAATTGATTAAGCTCAGTTGCCTCATTTCACTTCAACTGATAACTCTCACTTAACTAGCTTCACTTCTACTAATTGACCTCACTTGCTTCACTTCACTTCAATTGATTAAGCTCAGTTGCTTCACTTCACTTCAACTAATTGGACTTAGTTTGTTAGCGTCACCTCAACTGATAACGCTCACTTAACTAGGTTCACTTCAACTAATAGAGCTCACTTGCTTCACTTCACTACAATTGATTAAGCTCAGTTGCCTCACTTCACCTCAACTGATAACTCTCACTTAAATAGCTTCACTTCTACTAATTGACCTCACTTGCTTCACTTGACTTCAATTGATTAAGCTCAGTTGCCTCATTTCACCTCAACTGATAACTCTCACTTAACTAGCTTCACTTCTACTAATTGACCTCACTTGCTTCACTTCACTTCAATTGATTAAGCTCAGTTGCTTCACTTCACTTCAACTAATTGGACTTAGTTTGTTAGCGTCACCTCAACTGATAACGCTCACTTAACTAGGTTCACTTCAACTAATAGAGCTCACTTGCTTCACTTCACTACAATTGATTAAGCTCAGTTGCCTCACTTCACCTCAACTGATAACTCTCACTTAAATAGCTTCACTTCTACTAATTGACCTCACTTGCTTCACTTGACTTCAATTGATTAAGCTCAGTTGCCACATTTCACCTCAACTGATAACTCTCACTTAACTTGCTTCACTTCAACTAATTGAGCTCACTTGCTTCACTTGACTTAAATTGATTAAGCTCAGTTGCTTCACTTCACTTCAACTAATTGGACTCACTTTGTTAGCGTCACCTTAACTGATAACGTTCACTTAACTAGCTTCACTTCAACTAATAGAGCTCAGTTGCTTCACTTCACTTCAACTAATTGGACTCACTTTGTTAGCTTCACCTCAACTGATAACGCTCACTTAACTAGCTTCACTTCAACTAATAGAGCTCACTTGCTTCACTTCACCACAATTGATTAAGCTCAGTTGCCTCATTTCACCTCAACTGATAACTCTTACTTAACTTGCTTCACTTCAACTAATTGAGCTCACTTGCTTCACTTGACTTCCATTGATTAAGCTCAGTTGCTTCACTTCACTTCAACTAATTGGACTTAGTTTGTTAGTGTCAGCTCAACTGATAACGGTCACTTAACTAGCTTCACTTCAACTAATTGACTTCACTTGCTTCACTTCACTTCAATTGATTAAGCTCAGTTGCCTCACTTCACCTCAACTGATAACTCTCGCTTAACTAGCTTCACTTCTACTAATTGACCTCACTTGCTTCACTTGACTTCAATTGATTAGGCTCAGTTGCTTCACTTCACTTCAACTAATTGGACTTAGTTTGTTAGTGTCACCTCAACTGATAACGCTCACTTAACTAGCTTCACTTCAACTAATAGAGCTCACTTGCTTAACTTCACTAGAATTGAATAAGCTCAGTTGCCTCACTTCACCTCAACTGATAACTCTCACTTAACTAGCTTCACTTCTACTAATTGACCTCACTTGCTTCACTTGACTTCAATTGATAAAGCTCAGTTGCTTCACTTCACTTCAACTAATTGGACTTAGTTTGTTAGTGTCACCTCAACTGATAACGCTCACTTAACTAGCTTCACTTCAACTAATAGAGCTCACTTGCTTAACTTCACTAGAATTGAATAAGCTCAGTTGCCTCACTTCACCTCAACTGATAACTCTCACTTAATTAGCTTCACTTCTACTAATTGACCTCACTTGCTTCACTTGACTTCAATTGATTAAGCTCAGTTGCTTCACTTCACTTCAACTAATTGGACTTAGTTTGTTAGTGTCACCTCAACTGGTAACGGTCACTTAACTAGCTTCACTTCAACTAATTGACCTCACTTGCTTCACTTCACTTCAATTGATTAAGCTCAGTTGCCTCACTTCAATTCAGCTGATTAGGCTCAGTGGCCTCACTTCACCTCAACTGATAACGCTCACTTATTTAGCTTCACTTCAACTAATTGACCTCACTTGCTTCACTTCACTTTAATTGATTAAGCTCAGTTGCCTCACTTTAATTCAACTGATTGGACTCACTTATTCAGCGTCACCTCAACTGATTCTGCTCACTTAACTAGCTTCACTTCAACTAATTGAGCTCAGTTGCTTCACTTAACTTCAATTGATTTAGCTCACTTGCTTCACTTCACTTCAATTGATTAAGCTCATTTGCTCTTCTTCTCTTCAACTGATTGGACTCACTTATTCAGCGTCACCTCAACTAATAACGCTCACTTAACTAGCTTCACGTTTACTAATTGAGCTCAGTTGCTTCACTTCACTTCAATTGATTAAACTCAGTTGCCTAACTTCACCTCAATTAATTAGGCTCAGTTGTCTCACTTCACTTCAACTGATTCTGCTCACTTAACTAGCTTCACTTCAACTAATTGAGCTCACTTGCTTCACTTGACTTCAATTGATTGAGCTCAGTTGCTTCACTTAACTTCAACTAATTGGACTCACTAAGTTAGCGTCACCTCAACTGATAACGGTCACTTAACTAGCTTCACTTCAACTAATTGAGCTCACTTGCTTCACTTGACTTCAATTGATTGAGCTCAGTTGCTTCACTTAACTTCAACTAATTGGACTCACTAAGTTAGCGTCACCTCAACTGATAACGCTCACTTAACTAGCTTCACTTCTAATAATTGTGCTCAGTTGCTTCACTTCACTTCAATTGATTGACCTCAGTTGCGTCACTCAATCTCAACTGATAACGCACACTTAACTAGCTTCACTTCTACTTATTGAGCTCAGTTGGTTCACTTCACTTCAATTGATTCAGCTCAGTTGCCACACTTCACTTCAATTGATTAGGCTCAGTTGCCTCACTTCACTTCAACTGATTCTGCTCACTTAACTAGCTTCACTTCAACTAATTGAGCTCACTTGTTTCACTTGACTTCAGTTGATTAAGCTCAGTTGCTTCACTTCACCTCAACTATTTGGACTCACTAAGTTAGCGTCACTTCAACTGATAACGGTCACTTAACTAGCTTCACTTCAACTAATTGAGCTCACTTGCTTCACTTGACTTCAATTGATTGAGCTCAGTTGCTTCACTTAACTTCAACTAATTGGACTCACTAAGTTAGCGTCACCTCAACTGATAACGCTCACTTAACTAGCTTCACTTCTAATAATTGTGCTCAGTTGCTTCACTTCACTTCAATTGATTGACCTCAGTTGCCTCACTTAATCTCAACTGATAACGCACACTTAACTAGCTTCACTTCTACTTATTGAGCTCAGTTGGTTCACTTCACTTCAATTGATTCAGCTCAGTTGCCACACTTCACTTCAATTGATTAGGCTCAGTTGCCTCACTTCACTTCAGCTGATTGGACTCACTTATTCAGCGTCACCTCAACTGATAACGCTCACTTAACTAGCTTCACTTCTACTAATTGTGCTCAGTTGCTTCACTTCACTTCAATTGATTGAGCTCAGTTGCCTCACTTCACCTCAACTGATAACGCTCACTTAACTAGCTTCACTTCTTCTAATTGAGCTCACTTGCTTAACTTCACTTCAATTGATTCAGCTCAGTTGCTTCACTTAACTTCAACTAATTGGACTCACTAAGTTAGCGTCACCTCAACTGATAACGGTCACTTAACTAGCTTCACTTCAACTAATTGAGCTCACTTGCTTCACTTGACTTCAATTGATTGAGCTCAGTTGCTTCACTTAACTTCAACTAATTGGACTCACTAAGTTAGCGTCACCTCAACTGATAACGCTCACTTAACTAGCTTCACTTCTAACACTTGTGCTCAGTTGCTTCACTTCACTTCAATTGATTGACCTCAGTTGCGTCACTTAATCTCAACTGATAACGCACACTTAACTAGCTTCACTTCTACTTATTGAGCTCAGTTGGTTCACTTCACTTCAATTGATTCAGCACAGTTGCCACACTTCACTTCAATTGATTAGGCTCAGTTGCCTCACTTCACTTCAACTGATTCTGCTCACTTAACTAGCTTCACTTCAACTAATTGAGCTCACTTGTTTCACTTGACTTCAGTTGATTAAGCTCAGTTGCTTCACTTCACCTCAACTATTTGGACTCACTAAGTTAGCGTCACCTCAACTGATAACGGTCACTTAATTAGCTTCACTTCAACTAATTGAGCTCACTTGCTTCACTTGACTTCAATTGATTGAGCTCAGTTGCTTCACTTAACTTCAACTAATTGGACTCACTAAGTTAGCGTCACCTCAACTGATAACGCTCACTTAACTAGCTTCACTTCTAATAATTGTGCTCAGTTGCTTCACTTCACTTCAATTGATTGACCTCAGTTGCCTCACTTAATCTCAACTGATAACGCACACTTAACTAGCTTCACTTCCACTTATTGAGCTCAGTTGGTTCACTTCACTTCAATTGATTCAGCTCAGTTGCCACACTTCACTTCAATTGATTAGGCTCAGTTGCCTCACTTCACTTCAGCTGATTGGACTCACTTATTCAGCGTCACCTCAACTGATAACGCTCACTTAACTAGCTTCACTTCTACTAATTGTGCTCAGTTGCTTCACTTCACTTCAATTGATTGAGCTCAGTTGCCTCACTTCACCTCAACTGATAACGCTCACTTAACTAGCTTCACTTCTTCTAATTGACCTCAGTTGCTTAACTTCACTTCAATTGATTCAGCTCAGTTGCTTCACTTAACTTCAACTAATTGGACTCACTAAGTTAGCGTCACCTCAACTGATAACGGTCACTTAACTAGCTTCACTTCAACTAATTAAGCTCACTTGCTTCACTTGACTTCAATTGATTGAGCTCAGTTGCTTCACTTAACTTCAACTAATTGGACTCACTAAGTTAGCGTCACCTCAACTGATAACGCTCACTTAACTAGCTTCATTTCTAACACTTGTGCTCAGTTGCTTCACTTCACTTCAATTGATTGAGCTCAGTTGCCTCACTTAATCTCAACTGATAACGCTCACTTAACTAGCTTCACTTCTACTTATTGAGCTCAGTTGCTTCACTTCACTTCAATTGATTCAGCTCAGTTGCCACACTTCACTTCAATTGATTAGGCTCAGTTGCTTCACTTCACTTCAAGTAATTGGACTCACTTTGTTAGCGTCACCTCAACTGATAACGCTCACCTTACTAGCTTCACTTCAACTAATTGAGCTCACTTTCTTCATTTGACTTCAATTGATTAAGCTCAGTTGCTTAACTTCACTTCAATTGATTCAGCTCAGTTGCCTCACTTCATTTCACTTGATTAGGCTCAGTTGGCTCAGTTCACTTCAACTGATTCTGCTCACTTAACTAGGTTCACTTCAACTAATTGAGCTCACTTGCTTCACTTGACTTCAATTGATTAAGCTCAGTTGCTACACTTCACTTCAAGTAATTGGACTCACTTTGTTAGCGTCACCTCAACTGATAACGCTCACCTTACTAGCTTCACTTCAACTAATAGAGCTCACTTGCTTCACTTCACTACAATTGATTAAGCTCAGTTGCCTCACTTCAATTCAGCTGATTAAGCTCAGTTGCCTCACTTCACCTCAACTGATAACGCTTACTTAACTAGCTTCACTTCAACTAATTGAGCTCACTTGCTTCAATTGACTTCAATTGAATAAGCTCAGTTGCTACACTTCACCTCAACTGATAACGCTCACCTTACTAGCTTCACTTCAACTAATAGAGCTCACTTGCTTCACTTCACTACAATTGATTAAGCTCAGTTGCCTCACTTCAATTCAGCTGATTAAGCTCAGTTGCCTCACTTCACCTCAACTGATAACGCTTACTTAACTAGCTTCACTTCAACTAATTGAGCTCACTTGCTGCACTTGACTTAAATTGATTAAGCTCAGTTGCTTTACTTCACTTCAACTAATTGGACTCACTTTGTTAGCGTCACCTCAACCGATAACGCTCACCTTACTAGCTTCACTTCAACTAATAGAGCTCACTTGCTTCACTTCACTACAATTAATTAAGCTCAGTTGCCTCACTTCAATTCAGCTGATTAAGCTCAGTTGCCTCACTTCACCTCAACTGATAACGCTTACTTAACTAGCTTCACTTCAACTAATTGAGCTCACTTGCTTCAATTGACTTCAATTGAATAAGCTCAGTTGCTACACTTCACCTCAACTGATAACGCTCACCTTACTAGCTTCACTTCAACTAATAGAGCTCACTTGCTTCATTTGACTTCAATTGATTAAGCTCAGTTGCTTAACTTCACTTCAATTGATTCAGCTCAGTTGCCTCACTTCATTTCAGTTGATTAGGCTCAGTTGTCTCACTTCACTTCAACTGATTCTGCTCACTTAACTAGCTTCACTTCAACTAATTGAGCTCAGTTTCTTCACTTCACTTCAACTAATTGAGCTCACTTGCTTCATTTGACTTCAATTGATTAAGCTCAGTTGCTTAACTTCACTTCAATTGATTCAGCTCACTTGCTTCACTTGACTTCAATTGATTAAGCTCAGTTACTTCACTTCTACTCAGCTGAGTAAGCTCAGTTGCCTCACTTCACTTCAACTGATAACGCTCACTTAACTAGCTTCAATTCAGCTGATTAAGCTCAGTTGCCTCACTTCACCTCAACTGATAACGCTCACTTTACTAGCTTCACTTCTACTAATTGAGCTAAGTTGCTTCACTTCACTTCAATTGGTTCAGCTCAGTTGCCTCACTTCACTTCAATTGATTAGGCTCAGTTGCCTCACTTCACTTCAACTGATTAAGCTCAGTTGCCTCACTTCACCTCTACTGATACCGCACACCTAACTAGCTTCACTTCTACTAATTGAGCTCAGTTGCCTCACTTCACTTCAATTGATAAGGCTCAGTTTCCTCACTTCACTTCAACCGATTCTGCTCACTTAACTAGCTTCACTTCAATCAATTGAGCTCACTTGCTTCACTTAACTTCAATTGATTAAGCTCAGTTGCTTCACTTCCCTTCAACTAAATGGACTCACTAAGTTAGCGTCACCTCAACTGATAACGCTCACTTAACTAGCTTCACTTCAACTAATAGAGCTCACTTGCTTCACTTCACTTCAATTGATTAGGCTCAGTTGCCTCACTTCACTTCAACTGATTAAGCTCAGTTGCCTCACTTCACCTCAACTGATAACGCACACCTAACTAGCTTCACTTCTACTAATTGAGCTCAGTTGCCTCACTTCACTTCAATTGATAAGGCTCAGTTTCCTCACTTCACTTCAACCGATTCTGCTCACTTAACTAGCTTCACTTCAATCAATTGAGCTCACTTGCTCCACTTAACTTCAATTGATTAAGCTCAGTTGCTTCACTTCCCTTCAACTAATTGGACTCACTAAGTTAGCGTCACCTCAACTGATAACGCTCACTTAACTAGCTTCACTTCAACTAATTGAGCTCACTTGCTTCATTTGACTTCAATTGATCAAGCTCAGTTGCTTAACTTCACTTCAATTGATTCAGCTCAGTTGCCTCACTTCATTTCAGTTGATTAGGCTCATTTGTCTCACTTCACTTCAACTGATTCTGCTCACTTAACTAGCTTCACTTCTACTAATTGAGCTCAGTTGCCTCACTTCACTTCAATTGATAAGGCTCAGTTTCCTCACTTCACTTCAACCGATTCTGTTCACTTAACTAGCTTCACTTCAATCAATTGAGCTCACTTGCTTCACTTAACTTCAATTGATTAAGCTCAGTTGCTTCACTTCCCTTCAACTAATTGGACTCACTAAGTTAGCGTCACCTCAACTGATAACGCTCACTTAACTAGCTTCACTTCTACTAATTGTGCTCAGTTGCTTCACTTCACTTCAATTGATTGAGCTCAGTTGCCTCACTTCACATCAACTGATAACGCTCACTTAACTAGCTTCACTTCTTCTAATTGACCTCAGTTGCTTCAGTTCACTTCAATTGATTGAGCTCAGTTGTTTCACTTAACTTCAACTAATTGGACTCACTAAGTTAGCGTCACCTCAACTGATAACGGTCACTTAACTAGCTTCACTTCAACTAATTGAGCTCACTTGCTTCATTTGACTTCAATTGATTGAGCTCAGTTGCTTCACTTAACTTCAACTAATTGGACTCACTAAGTTAGCGTCACCTCAACTGATAACGCTCATTTAACTAGCTTCACTTCTAACACTTGTGCTCAGTTGCTTCACTTCACTTCAATTGATTGAGCTCAGTTGCCTCACTTAAACTCAACTGATAACGCTCACTTAACTAGCTTCACTTCTACTTATTGAGCTCAGTTGCTTCACTTCACTTCAATTGATTCAGCTCAGTTGCCACACTTCACTTCAATTTGTTAGGCTCAGTTGCTTCACTTCACTTCAAGTAATTGGACTCACTTTGTTAGCGTCACCTCAACTGATAACGCTCACCTTACTAGCTTCACTTCAACTAATTGAGCTCACTTGCTTCATTTGACTTCAATTGATTAAGCTCAGTTGCTTAACTTCACTTCAATTGATTCAGCTCAGTTGCCTCACTTCATTTCACTTGATTAGGCTCAGTTGCCTCACTTCACTTCAACTGATTCTGCTCACTTAACTAGGTTCACTTCAACTAATTGAGCTCACTGGCTTCACTTGACTTCAATTGATTAAGCTCAGTTGCTACACTACACTTCAAGTAATTGGACTCACTTTGTTAGCGTCACCTCAACTGATAACGCTCACCTTACTAGCTTCACTTCAACTAATAGTGCTCACTTGCTTCACTTCACTACAATTGATTAAGCTCAGTTGCCTCACTTCAATTCAGCTGATTAAGCTCAGTTGCCTCACTTCACCTCAACTGATAACGCTTACTTAACCAGCTTCACCTCAACTAATTCAGCTCACTTGCTTCAATTGACTTCAATTGATTAAGCTCAGTTGCTTCACTTCTATTCAACTGAGTAAGCTCAGTTGCCTCACTTCACCTCAACTAATAACGCTCACTTAACTAGCTTCAATTCTACTAATTGAGCTAAGTTGCCTCACTTCACTTCAACTGATTCTGCTCACTTAACTAGCTTCCCTTCAACTAATTGAGCTCACTTGCTTCATTTGACTTCAATTGATTAAGCTCAGTTGCTTAACTTCACTTCAATTGATTCAGCTCAGTTGCCTCACTTCATTTCAGTTGATTAGGCTCAGTTGTCTCACTTCACTTCAACTGATTCTGCTCACTTAACTAGCTTCACTTCAACTAATTGAGCTCAGTTGTCTCACTTCACTTCAACTGATTCTGCTCACTTAACTAGCTTCACTTCAACTAATTGAGCTCAGTTGCTTCACTTCACTTCAACTAATTGAGCTCACTTGCTTCATTTGACTTCAATTGATTAAGCTCAGTTGCTTAACTTCACTTCAATTGATTCAGCTCACTTGCTTCACTTCACTTCAATTGGTTCAGCTCAGTTGCCTCACTTCACTTCAATTGATTAGGCTCAGTTGCCTCACTTCACTTCAACTGATTAAGCTCAGTTGCCTTACTTCACCTCAACTGATAACGCACACTTAACTAGCTCACTTCTACTAATTGAGCTCAGTTGCCTCACTTCACTTCAATTGATAAGGCTCAGTTTCCTCACTTCACTTCAACCGATTCTGCTCACTTAACTAGCTTCACTTCAATCAATTGAGCTCACTTGCTTCACTTAACTTCAATTGATTAAGCTCAGTTGCTTCACTTCCCTTCAACTAATTGGACTCACTTTGTTAGCGTCACCTCAACTGATAACGCTCACTTAACTAGCTTCACTTCAACTAATAGAGCTCACTTGCTTCACTTGACTTCAATTGATTAAGCTCAGTTGCTTAACTTCACTTCAATTGATTCAGCTCACTTGCTTCACTTGACTTCAATTGATTAAGCTCAGTTACTTCACTTCTACTCAGCTGAGTAAGCTCAGTTGCCTCACTTCACTTCAACTGATAACGCTCACTTAACTAGCTTCAATTCAGCTGATTAAGCTCAGTTGCCTCACTTCACCTCAACTGATAACGCTCACTTTACTAGCTTCACTTCTACTAATTGAGCTAAGTTGCTTCACTTCACTTCAATTGGTTCAGCTCAGTTGCCTCACTTCACTTCAATTGATTAGGCTCAGTTGCCTCACTTCACTTCAACTGATTAAGCTCAGTTGCCTCACTTCACCTCTACTGATACCGCACACCTAACTAGCTTCACTTCTACTAATTGAGCTCAGTTGCCTCACTTCACTTCAATTGATAAGGCTCAGTTTCCTCACTTCACTTCAACCGATTCTGCTCACTTAACTAGCTTCACTTCAATCAATTGAGCTCACTTGCTTCACTTAACTTCAATTGATTAAGCTCAGTTGCTTCACTTCCCTTCAACTAAATGGACTCACTAAGTTAGCGTCACCTCAACTGATAACGCTCACTTAACTAGCTTCACTTCAACTAATAGAGCTCACTTGCTTCACTTCACTTCAATTGATTAGGCTCAGTTGCCTCACTTCACTTCAATTGATAAGGCTCAGTTTCCTCACTTCACTTCAACCGATTCTGCTCACTTAACTAGCTTCACTTCAATCAATTGAGCTCACTTGCTCCACTTAACTTCAATTGATTAAGCTCAGTTGCTTCACTTCCCTTCAACTAATTGGACTCACTAAGTTAGCGTCACCTCAACTGATAACGCTCACTTAACTAGCTTCACTTCAACTAATTGAGCTCACTTGCTTCATTTGACTTCAATTGATCAAGCTCAGTTGCTTAACTTCACTTCAATTGATTCAGCTCAGTTGCCTCACTTCATTTCAGTTGATTAGGCTCATTTGTCTCACTTCACTTCAACTGATTCTGCTCACTTAACTAGCTTCACTTCTACTAATTGAGCTCAGTTGCCTCACTTCACTTCAATTGATAAGGCTCAGTTTCCTCACTTCACTTCAACCGATTCTGTTCACTTAACTAGCTTCACTTCAATCAATTGAGCTCACTTGCTTCACTTAACTTCAATTGATTAAGCTCAGTTGCTTCACTTCCCTTCAACTAATTGGACTCACTAAGTTAGCGTCACCTCAACTGATAACGCTCACTTAACTAGCTTCACTTCTACTAATTGTGCTCAGTTGCTTCACTTCACTTCAATTGATTGAGCTCAGTTGCCTCACTTCACATCAACTGATAACGCTCACTTAACTAGCTTCACTTCTTCTAATTGACCTCAGTTGCTTCAGTTCACTTCAATTGATTGAGCTCAGTTGTTTCACTTAACTTCAACTAATTGGACTCACTAAGTTAGCGTCACTTCAACTGATAACGGTCACTTAACTAGCTTCACTTCAACTAATTGAGCTCACTTGCTTCATTTGACTTCAATTGATTGAGCTCAGTTGCTTCACTTAACTTCAACTAATTGGACTCACTAAGTTAGCGTCACCTCAACTGATAACGCTCATTTAACTAGCTTCACTTCTAACACTTGTGCTCAGTTGCTTCACTTCACTTCAATTGATTGAGCTCAGTTGCCTCACTTAATCTCAACTGATAACGCTCACTTAACTAGCTTCACTTCTACTTATTGAGCTCAGTTGCTTCACTTCACTTCAATTGATTCAGCTCAGTTGCCACACTTCACTTCAATTGATTAGGCTCAGTTGCTTCACTTCACTTCAAGTAATTGGACTCACTTTGTTAGCGTCACCTCAACTGATAACGCTCACCTTACTAGCTTCACTTCAACTAATTGAGCTCACTTGCTTCATTTGACTTCAATTGATTAAGCTCAGTTGCTTAACTTCACTTCAATTGATTCAGCTCAGTTGCCTCACTTCATTTCACTTGATTAGGCTCAGTTGCCTCACTTCACTTCAACTGATTCTGCTCACTTAACTAGGTTCACTTCAACTAATTGAGCTCACTGGCTTCACTTGACTTCAATTGATTAAGCTCAGTTGCTACACTACACTTCAAGTAATTGGACTCACTTTGTTAGCGTCACCTCAACTGATAACGCTCACCTTACTAGCTTCACTTCAACTAATAGTGCTCACTTGCTTCACTTCACTACAATTGATTAAGCTCAGTTGCCTCACTTCAATTCAGCTGATTAAGCTCAGTTGCCTCACTTCACCTCAACTGATAACGCTTACTTAACCAGCTTCACCTCAACTAATTCAGCTCACTTGCTTCAATTGACTTCAATTGATTAAGCTCAGTTGCTTCACTTCTATTCAACTGAGTAAGCTCAGTTGCCTCACTTCACCTCAACTAATAACGCTCACTTAACTAGCTTCAATTCTACTAATTGAGCTAAGTTGCCTCACTTCACTTCAACTGATTCTGCTCACTTAACTAGCTTCCCTTCAACTAATTGAGCTCACTTGCTTCATTTGACTTCAATTGATTAAGCTCAGTTGCTTAACTTCACTTCAATTGATTCAGCTCAGTTGCCTCACTTCATTTCAGTTGATTAGGCTCAGTTGTCTCACTTCACTTCAACTGATTCTGCTCACTTAACTAGCTTCACTTCAACTAATTGAGCTCAGTTGTCTCACTTCACTTCAACTGATTCTGCTCACTTAACTAGCTTCACTTCAACTAATTGAGCTCAGTTGCTTCACTTCACTTCAACTAATTGAGCTCACTTGCTTCATTTGACTTCAATTGATTAAGCTCAGTTGCTTAACTTCACTTCAATTGATTCAGCTCACTTGCTTCACTTCACTTCAATTGGTTCAGCTCAGTTGCCTCACTTCACTTCAATTGATTAGGCTCAGTTGCCTCACTTCACTTCAACTGATTAAGCTCAGTTGCCTTACTTCACCTCAACTGATAACGCACACTTAACTAGCTCACTTCTACTAATTGAGCTCAGTTGCCTCACTTCACTTCAATTGATAAGGCTCAGTTTCCTCACTTCACTTCAACCGATTCTGCTCACTTAACTAGCTTCACTTCAATCAATTGAGCTCACTTGCTTCACTTAACTTCAATTGATTAAGCTCAGTTGCTTCACTTCCCTTCAACTAATTGGACTCACTTTGTTAGCGTCACCTCAACTGATAACGCTCACTTAACTAGCTTCACTTCAACTAATAGAGCTCACTTGCTTCACTTGACTTCAATTGATTAAGCTCAGTTGCTTCACTTCTATTCAGCTGAGTAAGCTCAGTTGCCTCACTTTACCTCAACTGATAACGCTCACTTAACTAGCTTCACTTTTTCTAATTGACCTCAGTAGCTTCACTTCACTTCAATTGATTCAGCTCAGTTGACTCACTTCACTTAAGTTGTTTAGGCTCAGTTGCCTCACTTCACTTCAACTGATTCTGTTCACTTGACTAGCTTCACTTCAACTAATTGAGCTCAGCTGCTTGACTCAACTTCAATTGATTAAGCTCACTTGCTTCACTTCACTTCAATAGATTAAGCTCAGTTGCTCTTCTTCACTTCAGCTGATTGGACTCACTTATTCAGCGTCACCTCAACTGATAACGCTCACTTAACTAGCTTCACCTCTACTAATTGTGCTCAGTTGCTTCACTTCACTTCAATTGATTGAGCTCAGTTGCCTCACTTCACCTCAACTGATAACGCTCACTTAACTAGCTTCACTTCTTCTAATTGACCTCAGTTGCTTCACTTCACTTCAATTGATTGAGCTCAGTTGTTTCACTTAACTTCAACTAATTGGACTCACTAAGTTAGCGTCACCTCAACTGATAACGGTCACTTAACTAGCTTCACTTCAACTAATTGAGCTCACTTGCTTCACTTGACTTCAATTGATTGAGCTCAGTTGCTTCACTTAACTTCAACTAATTGGACTCACTAAGTTAGCGTCACCTCAACTGATAACGCTCACTTAACTAGCTTCACTTCTAACACTTGCGCTCAGTTGCTTCACTTCACTTCAATTGATTGAGCTCAGTTGCCTCACTTAATCTCAACTGATAACGTTCACTTAACTAGCTTCACTTCTACTTATTGAGCTCAGTTGCTTCACTTCACTTCAATTGATTCAGCTCAGTTGCCACACTTCACTTCAATTGATTAGGCTCAGTTGCTTCACTTCACTTCAAGTAATTGGACTCACTTTGTTAGCGTCACCTCAACTGATAACGCTCACCTTACTAGCTTCACTTCAACTAATTGAGCTCACTTGCTTCATTTGACTTCAATTGATTAAGCTCAGTTGCTTAACTTCACTTCAATTGATTCAGCTCAGTTGCCTCACTTCATTTCACTTGATTAGGCTCAGTTGCCTCACTTCACTTCAACTGATTCTGCTCACTTAACTAGGTTCACTTCAACTAATTGAGCTCACTGGCTTCACTTGACTTCAATTGATTAAGCTCAGTTGCTACACTACACTTCAAGTAATTGGACTCACTTTGTTAGTGTCACCTCAACTGATAACGCTCACCTTACTAGCTTCACTTCAACTAATAGAGCTCACTTGCTTCACTTCACTACAATTGATTAAGCTCAGTTGCCTCACTTCAATTCAGCTGATTAAGCTCAGTTGCCTCACTTCACCTCAACTGATAACGCTTACTTAACTAGCTTCACTTCAACTAATTGAGCTCACTTGCTTCAATTGACTTCAATTGATTAAGCTCAGTTGCTACACTTCACCTCAACTGATAACGCTCACTTAACTAGCTTCACTTCAACTAATTGAGCTCCTTTGCTGCACTTGACTTAAATTGATTAAGCTCAGTTGCTTTACTTCACTTCAACTAATTGGACTCACTTTGTTAGCGTCACCTCAACCGATAACGCTCACTTAACTAGCTTCACTTGAACTAATAGAGCTCACTTGCTTCACTTGACTTCAATTGATTAAGCTCAGTTGCTTCACTTCTATTCAACTGAGTAAGCTCAGTTGCCTCACTTCACCTCAACTGATAACGCTCACTTAACTAGCTTCAATTCTATTAATTGAGCTAAGTTGCCTCACTTCACTTCAACTGATTCTGCTCACTTAACTAGCTTCCCTTCAACTAATTGAGCTCACTTGCTTCATTTGACTTCAATTGATTAAGCTCAGTTGCTTAACTTCACTTCAATTGATTCAGCTCAGTTGCCTCACTTCATTTCAGTTGATTAGGCTCAGTTGTCTCACTTCACTTCAACTGATTCTGCTCACTTAACTAGCTTCACTTCAACTAATTGAGCTCAGTTGCTTCACTTCACTTCAACTAATTGAGCTCACTTGCTTCATTTGACTTCAATTGATTAAGCTCAGTTGCTTAGCTTCACTTCAATTGATTCAGCTCACTTGCTTCACTTGACTTCAATTGATTAAGCTCAGTTACTTCACTTCTACTCAGCTGAGTAAGCTCAGTTGCCTCACTTCACCTCAACTGATAACGTTCACTTAACTAGCTTCAATTCAGCTGATTAAGCTCAGTTGCCTCACTTCACCTCAACTGATAACGCTCACTTTACTAGCTTCACTTCTACTAATTGAGCTAAGTTGCTTCACTTCACTTCAATTGGTTCAGCTCAGTTGCCTCACTTCACTTCAATTGATTGAGCTCAGTTGCCTCACTTCACCTCAACTGATAACGCTCACTTAACTAGCTTCACTTCTTCTAATTGACCTCAGTTGCTTCACTTCACTTCAATTGATTGAGCTCAGTTGTTTCACTTAACTTCAACTAATTGGACTCACTAAGTTAGCGTCACCTCAACTGATAACGGTCACTTAACTAGCTTCACTTCAACTAATTGAGCTCACTTGCTTCACTTGACTTCAATTGATTGAGCTCAGTTGCTTCACTTAACTTCATTTAATTGGACTCACTAAGTTAGCGTCACCTCAACTGATAACGCTCACTTAACTAGCTTCACTTCTAACACTTGTGCTCAGTTGGTTCACTTCACTTCAATTGATTGAGCTCAGTTGCCTCACTTAATCTCAACTGATAACGCTCACTTAACTAGCTTCACTTCTACTTATTGAGCTCAGTTGCTTCACTTCACTTCAATTGATTCAGCTCAGTTGCCACACTTCACTTCAATTGATTAGGCTCAGTTGCTACACTTCACTTCAAGTAATTGGACTCACTTTGTTAGCGTCACCTCAACTGATAACGCTCACCTTACTAGCTTCACTTCAACTAATTGAGCTCACTTGCTTCATTTGACTTCAATTGATTAAGCTCAGTTGCTTAACTTCACTTCAATTGATTCAGCTCAGTTGCCTCACTTCATTTCACTTGATTAGGCTCAGTTGCCTCACTTCACTTCAACTGATTCTGCTCACTTAACTAGGTTCACTTCAACTAATTGAGCTCACTGGCTTCACTTGACTTCAATTGATTAAGCTCAGTTGCTACACTTCACTTCAAGTAATTGGACTCACTTTGTTAGCGTCACCTCAACTGATAACGCTCACCTTACTAGCTTCACTTCAACTAATAGAGCTCACTTGCTTCACTTCACTACAATTGATTAAGCTCAGTTGCCTCACTTCAATTCAGCTGATTAAGCTCAGTTGTCTCACTTCACCTCAACTGATAACGCTTACTTAACTAGCTTCACTTCAACTAATTGAGCTCACTTGCTTCAATTGACTTCAATTGATTAAGCTCAGTTGCTACACTTCACCTCAACTGATAACGCTCACTTAACTAGCTTCACTTCAACTAATTGAGCTCATTTGCTGCACTTGACTTAAATTGATTAAGATCAGTTGCTTTACTTCACTTCAACTAATTGGACTCACTTTGTTAGCGTCACCTCAACCGATAACGCTCACTTAACTAGCATCACTTGAACTAATAGAGCTCACTTGCTTCACTTGACTTCAATTGATTAAGCTCAGTTGCTTCACTTCTATTCAACTGAGTAAGCTCAGTTGCCTCACTTCACCTCAACTGATAACGCTCACTTAACTAGCTTCAATTCTACTAATTGAGCTAAGTTGCCTCACTTCACTTCAACTGATTCTGCTCACTTAACTAGCTTCCCTTCAACTAATTGAGCTCACTTGCTTCATTTGACTTCAATTGATTAAGCTCAGTTGCTTAACTTCACTTCAATTGATTCAGCTCAGTTGCCTCACTTCATTTCAGTTGATTAGGCTCAGTTGTCTCACTTCACTTCAACTGATTCTGCTCACTTAACTAGCTTCACTTCAACTAATTGAGCTCAGTTGCTTCACTTCACTTCAACTAATTGAGCTCACTTGCTTCATTTGACTTCAATTGATTAAGCTCAGTTGCTTAACTTCACTACAATTGATTCAGCTCACTTGCTTCACTTGACTTCAATTGATTAAGCTCAGTTACTTCACTTCTACTCAGCTGAGTAAGCTCAGTTGCCTCACTTCACCTCAACTGATAACGCTCACCTTACTAGCTTCACTTCTACTAATTGAGCTAAGTTGCTTCACTTCACTTCAATTGGTTCAGCTCAGTTGACTCACTTCACTTCAATTAATTAGGCTCAGTTGCCTCACTTCACTTCAACTGATTAAGCTCAGTTGCCTCACTTCACCTCAACTGATAACGCACACTTAACTAGCTTCACTTCTACTAATTGAGCTCACTTGCTTCACTTAACTTCAATTGATTAAGCTCAGTTACTTCACTTCCCTTCAACTAATTGGACTCACTTTGTTAGCGTCACCTCAACTGATAACGCTCACTTAACTAGCTTCACTTCAACTAATAGAGCTCACTTGCTTCACTTGACTTCAATTGATTAAGCTCAGTTGCTTCACTTCTATTCAGCTGAGTAAGCTCAGTTGCCTCACTTCACCTCAACTGATAACGCTCACTTAACTAGCTTCAATTTTACTAATTGAGCTAAGTTGCCTCACTTCACTTCAATTGATAAGGCTCAGTTTCCTCATTTCACTTCAACCGATTCTGCTCACTTAACTAGCTTCACTTCAATCAATTGAGCTCACTTGCTTCACTTAACTTCAATTGATTAAGCTCAGTTGCTTCACTTCCCTTCAACTAATTGGACTCACTTTGTTAGCGTCACCTCAACTGATAACGCTCACTTAACTAGCTTCACTTCAACTAATAGAGCTCACTTGCTTCACTTGACTTCAATTGATTAAGCTCAGTTGCTTCACTTCTATTCAGCTGAGTAAGCTCAGTTGCCTCACTTCACCTCAACTGATAACGCTCACTTAACTAGCTTCAATTCTACTAATTGAGCTAAGTTGCCTCACTTCACTTCAACTGATTCTGCTCACTTAACTAGCTTCACTTCAACTAATTGAGCTCACTTGCTTCATTTGACTTCAATTGATTAAGCTCAGTTGCTTAACTTCACTTCAATTGATTCAGCTCAGTTGCCTCACTTCATTTCAGTTGATTAGGCTCAGTTGTCTCACTTCACTTCAGTTGATTAGGCTCTGTTGCCTGACTTCACTTCAACTGATTCTGCTCACTTAACTAGATTCACTTCAACTAATTGAGCTCACTTGCTTCACTTGACTTCAATTGATTAAGCTCAGTTGCTTCACTTCACTTCAAGTAATTGGACTCACTTTGTTAGCGTCACCTCAACTGATAACGCTCACCTTACTAGCTTCACTTCAACTAATTGAGCTCACTTGCTTCATTTGACTTCAATTGATTAAGCTCAGTTGCTTAACTTCACTTCAATTGATTCAGCTCAATTGCCTCACTTCATTTCAGTTGATTAGGCTCAGTTGTCTCACTTCACTTCAACTGATTCTGATCACTTAACTAGCTTCACTTCGACTAATTGAGCTCAGTTGCTTCAATTCACTTGAACTAATAGAGCTCACTTGCTTCACTTCACTACAATTGATTAAGCTCAGTTGCTTCACTTCACTTCAATTGATTCAGCTCACTTGCTTCACTTGACTTCAATTGATTAAGCTCAGTTGCTTCACTTCACTTCAAGTAATTGGACTCACTTTGTTAGCGTCACCTCAACTGATAACGCTCACCTTACTAGCTTCACTTCAACTAATTGAGCTCACTTGCTTCATTTGACTTCAATTGATTAAGCTCAGTTGCTTAACTTCACTTCAATTGATTCAGCTCAGTTGCCTCACTTCATTTCAGTTGATTAGGCTCAGTTGCCTCACTTCACTTCAACTGATTCTGCTCACTTAACTAGATTCACTTCAACTAATTGAGCTCACTTGCTTCACTTGACTTCAATTGATTAAGCTCAGTTGCTACACTTCACTTCAAGTAATTGGACTCACTTTGTTAGCGTCACCTCAACTGATAACGCTCACCTTACTAGCTTCACTTCAACTAATTGAGCTCACTTGCTTCATTTGACTTCAATTGATTAAGCTCAGTTGCTTAACTTCACTTCAATTGATTCAGCTCAATTGCCTCACTTCATTTCAGTTGATTAGGCTCAGTTGCCTCACTTCACTTCAACTGATTCTGCTCACTTAACTAGATTCACTTCAACTAATTGAGCTCACTTGCTTCACTTGACTTCAATTGATTAAGCTCAGTTGCTACACTTCACCTCAACTGATAACGCTCACTTAACTAGCTTCACTTCAACTAATTGAGCTCATTTGCTGCACTTGACTTAAATTGATTAAGCTCAGTTGCTACACTTCACCTCAACTGATAACGCTCACTTAACTAGCTTCACTTCAACTAATTGAGCTCACTTGCTTCATTTGACTTCAATTGATTAAGCTCAGTTGCTTAACTTCACTTCAATTGATTCAGCTCAATTGCCTCACTTCATTTCAGTTGATTAGGCTCAGTTGTCTCACTTCACTTCAACTGATTCTGATCCCTTAACTAGCTTCACTTCGACTAATTGAGCTCAGTTGCTTCAATTCACTTGAACCAATAGAGCTCACTTGCTTCACTTCACTACAATTGATTAAGCTCAGTTGCTTCACTTCACTTCAATTGATTCAGCTCACTTGCTTCACTTGACTTCAATTGATTAAGCTCAGTTGCTTCACTTCACTTCAAGTAATTGGACTCACTTTGTTAGCGTCACCTCAACTGATAACGCTCACCTTACTAGCTTCACTTCAACTAATTGAGCTCACTTGCTTCATTTGACTTCAATTGATTAAGCTCAGTTGCTTAACTTCACTTCAATTGATTCAGCTCAGTTGCCTCACTTCATTTCAGTTGATTAGGCTCAGTTGCCTCACTTCACTTCAACTGATTCTGCTCACTTAACTAGATTCACTTCAACTAATTGAGCTCACTTGCTTCACTTGACTTCAATTGATTAAGCTCAGTTGCTACACTTCACTTCAAGTAATTGGACTCACTTTGTTAGCGTCACCTCAACTGATAACGCTCACCTTACTAGCTTCACTTCAACTAATTGAGCTCACTTGCTTCATTTGACTTCAATTGATTAAGCTCAGTTGCTTAACTTCACTTCAATTGATTCAGCTCAATTGCCTCACTTCATTTCAGTTGATTAGGCTCAGTTGCCTCACTTCACTTCAACTGATTCTGCTCACTTAACTAGATTCACTTCAACTAATTGAGCTCACTTGCTTCACTTGACTTCAATTGATTAAGCTCAGTTGCTACACTTCACCTCAACTGATAACGCTCACTTAACTAGCTTCACTTCAACTAATTGAGCTCATTTGCTGCACTTGACTTCAATTGATTAAGCTCAGTTGCTACACTTCACCTCAACTGATAACGCTCACTTAACTAGCTTCACTTCAACTAATTGAGCTCACTTGCTTCATTTGACTTCAATTGATTAAGCTCAGTTGCTTAACTTCACTTCAATTGATTCAGCTCAATTGCCTCACTTCATTTCAGTTGATTAGGCTCAGTTGTCTCACTTCACTTCAACTGATTCTGATCACTTAACTAGCTTCACTTCGACTAATTGAGCTCAGTTGCTTCAATTCACTTGAACTAATAGAGCTCACTTGCTTCACTTCACTACAATTGATTAAGCTCAGTTGCTTCACTTCACTTCAAGTAATTGGACTCACTTTGTTAGCGTCACCTCAACTGATAACGCTCACCTTACTAGCTTCACTTCAACTAATTGAGCTCACTTGCTTCATTTGACTTCAATTGATTAAGCTCAGTTGCTTAACTTCACTTCAATTGATTCAGCTCAGTTGCCTCACTTCATTTCAGTTGAATAGGCTCAGTTGCCTCACTTCACTTCAACTGATTCTGCTCACTTAACTAGATTCACTTCAACTAATTGAGCTCACTTGCTTCACTTGACTTCAATTGATTAAGCTCAGTTGCTACACTTCACTTCAAGTAATTGGACTCACTTTGTTAGCGTCACCTCAACTGATAACGCTCATCTTACTAGCTTCACTTCAACTAATAGAGCTCACTTGCTTCACTTCACTACAATTGATTAAGCTCAGTTGCCTCACTTCAATTCAGCTGATTAAGCTCAGTTGCCTCACTTCACCTCAACTGATAACGCTTACTTAACTAGCTTCACTTCAACTAATTGAGCTCACTTGCTTCACTTGACTTCAATTGATTAAGCTCGGTTGCTTAACTTCACTTCAATTGATTCAGCTCAGTTGCCTCACTTCATTTCAGTTGATAAGGCTCAGTTGTCTCACTTCACTTCAACTGATTCTGCTCACTCAACTAGCTTTACTTCAATCAATTGAGCTCACACGCTTCACTTAACTTCAATTGATTAAGCTCAGTTGCTTCACTTCATTTCAACTAATTGGACTTACTTTGTTAGCGTCACCTCAACTGATAACGCTCACTTAACTAGCTTCACTTGAACTAATAGAGCTCACTTGCTCCACTTCACTTCAATTGATTAAGCTCAGTTGCCTCACTTCAATTCAGCTGATTAAGCTCAGTTGCCTCACTTCACCTCAACTGATAACGCTCACTTAACTTGCTTCACTTCAACTAATTGAGCTCAGTTGCTTCACTTCAGTTCAATTGATTAAGCTCAGTTGCCTTATTTCACTTCAATTGATTAGGCTCAGTTTCTTCACTTCACTTCAACTGATTCTGCTCACTTAACTATCTTCACTTCAACTAATTGAGCTCACTTGCTTCATTTTACTTCAATTGATTAAGCTCAGTTGCTTAACTTCACTTCAATTGATTCAGCTCAGTTGCCTCACTTCATTTCAGTTGATTAGGCTCAGTTGTCTCACTTAACTTCAACTGATTCTGCTCACTTAACTAGCTTCACTTCAACTAATTGAGCTCAGTTGCTTCACTTCACTTCAACTGATTCTGCTCACTTAACTAGCTTCCCTTCAACTGATTGAGCTCACTTGCTTCATTTGACTTGAATTGATTAAGCTCAGTTGCTTAACTTCACTTCAATTGATTCAGCACAGTTGCCTCACTTCATTTCAGTTGATTAGGCTCAGTTGTCTCACTTCACTTCAACTGATTCTGCTCACTTAACTAGCTTCACTTCAACTAATTGAGCTCAGTTGCTTCACTTCACTTCAACTAATTGAGCTCACTTGCTTCATTTGACTTCAATTGATTAAGCTCAGTTGCTTAACTTCACTTCAATTGATTCAGCTCACTTGCTTCACTTGACTTCAATTGATTAAGCTCAGTTACTTCACTTCTACTCAGCTAAGTAAGCTCAGTTGCCTCACTTCACCTCAACTGATAACGCTCACTTAACTAGCTTCAATTCAGCTGATTAAGCTCAGTTGCCTCACTTCACCTCAACTGATAACGCTCACTTTACTAGCTTCACTTCTACTAATTGAGCTAAGTTGCTTCACTTCACTTCAATTGGTTCAGCTCAGTTGCCTCACTTCACTTCAATTGATTAGGCTCAGTTGCCTCACTTCACTTCAACTAATTAAGCTCAGTTGCCTCACTTCACTTCAACCGATTCTGCTCACTTAACTAGCTTCACTTCAATCAATTGAGCTCACTTGCTTCACTTAACTTCAATTGATTAAGCTCAGTTGCTTCACTTCCATTCAACTAATTGGACTCACTTTGTTAGCGTCACCTCAACTGATAACGCTGACTTAACTAGCTTCACTTCAACTAATAGAGCTCACTTGCTTCACTTGACTTCAATTGATTAAGCTAAGTTGCTTCACTTCTATTCAGCTGAGTAAGCTCAGTTGCCTCACTTCACCTCAACTGATAACGCTCACTTAACTAGCTTCAATTCAACTAATTGAGCTCACGTGCTTCACTTGACTTCAATTGATTAAGCTCAGTTGCTTCACTTCACTTCAAGTAATTGGACTCACTTTGTTAGCGTCACCTCAACTGATAACGCTCACCTTACTAGCTTCACTTCAACTAATTGAGCTCACTTGCTTCATTTGACTTCAATTGATTAAGCTCAGTTGCTTAACTTCACTTCAATTGATTCAGCTCAGTTGCCTCACTTCATTTCAGTTGATTAGGCTCAGTTGCCTCACTTCACTTCAACTGATTCTGCTCACTTAACTAGATTCACTTCAACTAATTGAGCTCACTTGCTTCACTTGACTTCAATTGATTAAGCTCAGTTGCTACACTTCACTTCAAGTAATTGGACTCACTTTGTTAGCGTCACCTCAACTGATAACGCTCACCTTACTAGCTTCACTTCAACTAATAGAGCTCACTTGCTTCACTTCACTACAATTGATTAAGCTCAGTTGCCTCACTTCAATTCAGCTGATTAAGCTCAGTTGCCTCACTTCACCTCAACTGATAACGCTTACTTAACTAGCTTCACTTCAACTAATTGAGCTCACTTGCTTCACTTGACTTCAATTGATTAAGCTCGGTTGCTTAACTTCACTTCAATTGATTCAGCTCAGTTGCCTCACTTCATTTCAGTTGATTAGGCTCAGTTGTCTCACTTCACTTCAACTGATTCTGCTCACTCAACTAGCTTTACTTCAATCAATTGAGCTCACACGCTTCACTTAACTTCAATTGTATAAGCTCAGTTGCTTCACTTCCCTTCAACTAATTGGACTCACTTTGTTAGCGTCACCTCAACGGATAACGCTCACTTAACTAGCTTCACTTGAACTAATAGAGCTCACTTGCTCCACTTCACTTCAATTGATTAAGCTCAGTTGCCTCACTTCAATTCAGCTGATTAAGCTCAGTTGCCTCACTTCACCTCAACTGATAACGCTCACTTAACTTGCTTCACTTCAACTAATTGAGCTCAGTTGCTTCACTTCAGTTCAATTGATTCAGCTCAGTTGCCTTATTTCACTTCAATTGATTAGGCTCAGTTTCTTCACTTCACTTCAACTGATTCTGCTCACTTAACTATCTTCACTTCAACTAATTGAGCTCACTTGCTTCATTTTACTTCAATTGATTAAGCTCAGTAACTTAACTTCACTTCAATTGATTCAGCTCAGTTGCCTCACTTCATTTCAGTTGATTAGGCTCAGTTGTCTCACTTCACTTCAATTGATTCTGCTCACTTAACTAGCTTCACTTCAACTAATTGAGCTCAGTTGCTTCACTTCACTTCAACTGATTCTGCTCACTTAACTAGCTTCCCTTCAACTGATTGAGCTCACTTGCTTCATTTGACTTGAATTGATTAAGCTCAGTTGCTTAACTTCACTTCAATTGATTCAGCACAGTTGCCTCACTTCATTTCAGTTGATTAGGCTCAGTTGTCTCACTTCACTTCAACTGATTCTGCTCACTTAACTAGCTTCACTTCAACTAATTGAGCTCAGTTGCTTCACTTCACTTCAACTAATTGAGCTCACTTGCTTCATTTGACTTCAATTGATTAAGCTCAGTTGCTTCACTTCACTTCAACTGATTCTGCTCACTTAACTAGCTTCCCTTCAACTGATTGAGCTCACTTGCTTCATTTGACTTGAATTGATTAAGCTCAGTTGCTTAACTTCACTTCAATTGATTCAGCACAGTTGCCTCACTTCATTTCAGTTGATTAGGCTCAGTTGTCTCACTTCACTTCAATTGATTCAGCTCACTTGCTTCACTTGACTTCAATTGATTAAGCTCAGTTACTTCACTTCTACTCAGCTAAGTAAGCTCAGTTGCCTCACTTCACCTCAACTGATAACGCTCACTTAACTAGCTTCAATTCAGCTGATTAAGCTCAGTTGCCTCACTTCACCTCAACTGATAACGCTCACTTTACTAGCTTCACTTCTACTAATTGAGCTAAGTTGCTTCACTTCACTTCAATTGGTTCAGCTCAGTTGCCTCACTTCACTTCAATTGATTAGGCTCAGTTGCCTCACTTCACTTCAACTAATTAAGCTCAGTTGCCTCACTTCACTTCAACCGATTCTGCTCACTTAACTAGCTTCACTTCAATCAATTGAGCTCACTTGCTTCACTTAACTTCAATTGATTAAGCTCAGTTGCTTCACTTCACTTCAAGTAATTGGACTCACTTTGTTAGCGTCACCTCAACTGATAACGCTCACATAACTAGCTTCACTTCAACTAATAGAGCTCACTTGCTTCACTTGACTTCAATTGATTAAGCTAAGTTGCTTCACTTCTATTCAGCTGAGTAAGCTCAGTTGCCTCACTTCACCTCAACTGATAACGCTCACTTAACTAGCTTCAATTCAACTAATTGAGCTCACGTGCTTCACTTGACTTCAATTGATTAAGCTCAGTTGCTTCACTTCACTTCAAGTAATTGGACTCACTTTGTTAGCGTCACCTCAACTGATAACGCTCACCTTACTAGCTTCACTTCAATCAATTGAGCTCACTTGCTTCACTTAACTTCAATTGATTAAGCTCAGTTGCTTCACTTCCCTTCAACTAATTGGACTCACTTTGATAGCGTCACCTCAACTGATAACGCTCACTTAACTAGCTTCACTTGAACTAATTGAGCTCAGTTGCTTCACTTCAGTTCAATTGATTCAGCTCAGTTGCCTTATTTCACTTCAATTGATTAGGCTCAGTTTCTTCACTTCACTTCAACTGATTCTGCTCACTTAACTATCTTCACTTCAACTAATTGAGCTCACTTGCTTCATTTTACTTCAATTGATTAAGCTCAGTAACTTAACTTCACTTCAATTGATTCAGCTCAGTTGCCTCACTTCATTTCAGTTGATTAGGCTCAGTTGTCTCACTTCACTTCAATTGATTCTGCTCACTTAACTAGCTTCACTTCAACTAATTGAGCTCAGTTGCTTCACTTCACTTCAACTGATTCTGCTCACTTAACTAGCTTCCCTTCAACTGATTGAGCTCACTTGCTTCATTTGACTTGAATTGATTAAGCTCAGTTGCTTAACTTCACTTCAATTGATTCAGCACAGTTGCCTCACTTCATTTCAGTTGATTAGGCTCAGTTGTCTCACTTCACTTCAACTGATTCTGCTCACTTAACTAGCTTCACTTCAACTAATTGAGCTCAGTTGCTTCACTTCACTTCAACTAATTGAGCTCACTTGCTTCATTTGACTTCAATTGATTAAGCTCAGTTGCTTCACTTCACTTCAACTGATTCTGCTCACTTAACTAGCTTCCCTTCAACTGATTGAGCTCACTTGCTTCATTTGACTTGAATTGATTAAGCTCAGTTGCTTAACTTCACTTCAATTGATTCAGCACAGTTGCCTCACTTCATTTCAGTTGATTAGGCTCAGTTGTCTCACTTCACTTCAATTGATTCAGCTCACTTGCTTCACTTGACTTCAATTGATTAAGCTCAGTTACTTCACTTCTACTCAGCTAAGTAAGCTCAGTTGCCTCACTTCACCTCAACTGATAACGCTCACTTAACTAGCTTCAATTCAGCTGATTAAGCTCAGTTGCCTCACTTCACCTCAACTGATAACGCTCACTTTACTAGCTTCACTTCTACTAATTGAGCTAAGTTGCTTCACTTCACTTCAATTGGTTCAGCTCAGTTGCCTCACTTCACTTCAATTGATTAGGCTCAGTTGCCTCACTTCACTTCAACTAATTAAGCTCAGTTGCCTCACTTCACTTCAACCGATTCTGCTCACTTAACTAGCTTCACTTCAATCAATTGAGCTCACTTGCTTCACTTAACTTCAATTGATTAAGCTCAGTTGCTTCACTTCACTTCAAGTAATTGGACTCACTTTGTTAGCGTCACCTCAACTGATAACGCTCACCTTACTAGCTTCACTTCAATCAATTGAGCTCACTTGCTTCACTTAACTTCAATTGATTAAGCTCAGTTGCTTCACTTCCCTTCAACTAATTGGACTCACTTTGATAGCGTCACCTCAACTGATAACGCTCACTTAACTAGCTTCACTTGAACTAATTGAGCTCAGTTGCTTCACTTCAGTTCAATTGATTCAGCTCAGTTGCCTTATTTCACTTCAATTGATTAGGCTCAGTTTCTTCACTTCACTTCAACTGATTCTGCTCACTTAACTATCTTCACTTCAACTAATTGAGCTCACTTGCTTCATTTTACTTCAATTGATTAAGCTCAGTAACTTAACTTCACTTCAATTGATTCAGCTCAGTTGCCTCACTTCATTTCAGTTGATTAGGCTCAGTTGTCTCACTTCACTTCAATTGATTCTGCTCACTTAACTAGCTTCACTTCAACTAATTGAGCTCAGTTGCTTCACTTCACTTCAACTGATTCTGCTCACTTAACTAGCTTCCCTTCAACTGATTGAGCTCACTTGCTTCATTTGACTTGAATTGATTAAGCTCAGTTGCTTAACTTCACTTCAATTGATTCAGCACAGTTGCCTCACTTCATTTCAGTTGATTAGGCTCAGTTGTCTCACTTCACTTCAACTGATTCTGCTCACTTAACTAGCTTCACTTCAACTAATTGAGCTCAGTTGCTTCACTTCACTTCAACTAATTGAGCTCACTTGCTTCATTTGACTTCAATTGATTAAGCTCAGTTGCTTCACTTCACTTCAACTGATTCTGCTCACTTAACTAGCTTCCCTTCAACTGATTGAGCTCACTTGCTTCATTTGACTTGAATTGATTAAGCTCAGTTGCTTAACTTCACTTCAATTGATTCAGCACAGTTGCCTCACTTCATTTCAGTTGATTAGGCTCAGTTGTCTCACTTCACTTCAATTGATTCAGCTCACTTGCTTCACTTGACTTCAATTGATTAAGCTCAGTTACTTCACTTCTACTCAGCTAAGTAAGCTCAGTTGCCTCACTTCACCTCAACTGATAACGCTCACTTAACTAGCTTCAATTCAGCTGATTAAGCTCAGTTGCCTCACTTCACCTCAACTGATAACGCTCACTTTACTAGCTTCACTTCTACTAATTGAGCTAAGTTGCTTCACTTCACTTCAATTGGTTCAGCTCAGTTGCCTCACTTCACTTCAATTGATTAGGCTCAGTTGCCTCACTTCACTTCAACTAATTAAGCTCAGTTGCCTCACTTCACTTCAACCGATTCTGCTCACTTAACTAGCTTCACTTCAATCAATTGAGCTCACTTGCTTCACTTAACTTCAATTGATTAAGCTCAGTTGCTTCACTTCACTTCAAGTAATTGGACTCACTTTGTTAGCGTCACCTCAACTGATAACGCTCACATAACTAGCTTCACTTCAACTAATAGAGCTCACTTGCTTCACTTGACTTCAATTGATTAAGCTAAGTTGCTTCACTTCTATTCAGCTGAGTAAGCTCAGTTGCCTCACTTCACCTCAACTGATAACGCTCACTTAACTAGCTTCAATTCAACTAATTGAGCTCACGTGCTTCACTTGACTTCAATTGATTAAGCTCAGTTGCTTCACTTCACTTCAAGTAATTGGACTCACTTTGTTAGCGTCACCTCAACTGATAACGCTCACCTTACTAGCTTCACTTCAATCAATTGAGCTCACTTGCTTCACTTAACTTCAATTGATTAAGCTCAGTTGCTTCACTTCCCTTCAACTAATTGGACTCACTTTGATAGCGTCACCTCAACTGATAACGCTCACTTAACTAGCTTCACTTGAACTAATTGAGCTCAGTTGCTTCACTTCAGTTCAATTGATTCAGCTCAGTTGCCTTATTTCACTTCAATTGATTAGGCTCAGTTTCTTCACTTCACTTTAACTGATTCTGCTCACTTAACTAGCTTCACTTCAACTAATTGAACTCAGTTGCTTCACTTCACTTCAATTGACTCAGCTCACTTAACTACCTGCACTTCAACTAATTTAGCTCACTTGCTTCACTTGACTTAAATTGATTAAGCTCAGTTGCTTCACTTCACTTCAACTAATTGAACTCACTTTGTTAGCGTCACCTCAACTGATAACGCTCACTTAACTAGCTTCACTTCAACTAATAGAGCTCACTTGCTTCACTTGACTTCAATTGATTAAGCTCAGTTGCTTAACTTCACTTCAATTGATTCAGCTCAGTTGCCTCACTTCATTTCAGTTGATTAGGCTCAGTTGCCTCACTTCACTTCAACTGATTCTGCTCACTTAACTAGATTCACTTCAACTAATTGAGCTAACTTGCTTCACTTGACTTCAATTGATTAAGCTCAGTTGCTACACTTCACTTCAAGTAATTGGACTCACTTTGTTAGCGTCACCTCAACTGATAACGCTCACCTTACTAGCTTCACTTCAACTAATAGAGCTCACTTGCTTCACTTCACTACAATTGATTAAGCTCAGTTGCCTCACTTCAATTCAGCTGATTAAGCTCAGTTGCCTCACTTCACCTCAACTGATAACGCTTACTTAACTAGCTTCACTTCAACTAATTGAGCTCACTTGCTTCACTTGACTTCAATTGATTAAGCTCGGTTGCTTAACTTCACTTCAATTGATTCAGCTCAGTTGCCTCACTTCATTTCAGTTGATTAGGCTCAGTCGTCTCACTTCACTTCAACTGATTCTGCTCACTCAACTAGCTTTACTTCAATCAATTGAGCTCACACGCTTCACTTAACTTAAATTGATTAAGCTCAGTTGCTTCACTTCCCTTCAACTAATTGGACTCACTTTGTTAGCGTCACCTCAACTGATAACGCTCACTTAACTAGCTTCACTTGAACTAATAGAGCTCACTTCCTCCACTTCACTTCAATTGATTAAGCTCAGTTGCCTCACTTCAATTCAGCTGATTAAGCTCAGTTGCCTCACTTCACCTCAACTGATAACGCTCACTTAACTTGCTTCACTTCAACTAATTGAGCTCAGTTGCTTCACTTCAGTTCAATTGATTCAGCTCAGTTGCCTTATTTCACTTCAATTGATTAGGCTCAGTTTCTTCACTTCACTTCAACTGATTCTGCTCACTTAACTATCTTCACTTCAACTAATTGAGCTCACTTGCTTCATTTTACTTCAATTGATTAAGCTCAGTTGCTCAACTTCACTTCAATTGATTCAGCTCAGTTGCCTCACTTCATTTCAGTTGATTAGGCTCAGTTGTCTCACTTCACTTCAACTGATTCTGCTCACTTAACTAGCTTCACTTCAACTGATTGAGCTCACTTGCTTCATTTGACTTGAATTGATTAAGCTCAGTTGCTTAACTTCACTTCAATTGATTCAGCACAGTTGCCTCACTTCATTTCAGTTGATTAGGCTCAGTTGTCTCACTTCACTTCAACTGATTCTGCTCACTTAACTAGCTTCACTTCAACTAATTGAGCTCAGTTGCTTCATTTGACTTCAATTGATTAAGCTCACTTGCTTCATTTGACTTCAATTGATTAAGCTCAGTTGCTTCACTTCACTTCAATTGATTCAGCTCACTTGCTTCACTTGACTTCAATTGATTAAGCTCAGTTACTTCACTTCTACTCAGCTAAGTAAGCTCAGTTGCCTCACTTCACCTCAACTGATAACGCTCACTTAACTAGCTTCAATTCAGCTGATTAAGCTCAGTTGCCTCACTTCACCTCAACTGATAACGCTCACTTTACTAGCTTCACTTCTACTAATTGTGCTAAGTTGCTTCACTTCACTTCAATTGGTTCAGCTCAGTTGCCTCACTTCACTTCAATTGATTAGGCTCAGTTGCCTCACTTCACTTCAACTAATTAAGCTCAGTTGCCTCACTTCACTTCAACCGATTCTGCTCACTTAACTAGCTTCACTTCAATCAATTGAGCTCACTTGCTTCACTTAACTTCAATTGATTAAGCTCAGTTGCTTCACTTCCATTCAACTAATTGGACTCACTTTGTTAGCGTCACCTCAACTGATAACGCTCACTTAACTAGCTTCACTTCAACTAATAGAGCTCACTTGCTTCACTTGACTTCAATTGATTAAGCTAAGTTGCTTCACTTCTATTCAGCTGAGTAAGCTCAGTTGCCTCACTTCACCTCAACTGATAACGCTCACTTAACTAGCTTCAATTCAACTAATTGAGCTCACGTGCTTCACTTGACTTCAATTGATTAAGCTCAGTTGCTTCACTTCACTTCAAGTAATTGGACTCACTTTGTTAGCGTCACCTCAACTGATAACGCTCACCTTACTAGCTTCACTTCAACTAATTGAGCTCACTTGCTTCATTTGACTTCAATTGATTAAGCTCAGTTGCTTCACTTCACTTCAATTGATTCAGCTCAGTTGCCTCACTTCATTTCAGTTGATTAGGCTCAGTTGCCTCACTTCACTTCAACTGATTCTGCTCACTTAACTAGATTCACTTCAACTATTTGAGCTTAGTTGCTTCAATTCACTTGAACTAATAGAGCTCACTTGCTTCACTTCACTACAATTGATTAAGCTCAGTTGCTTCACTTCACTTCAATTGATTCAGCTCACTTGCTTCACTTGACTTCAATTGATTAAGCTCAGTTACTACACTTCACTTCAAGTAATTGGACTCACTTTGTTAGCGTCACCTCAACTGATAACGCTCACCTAACTAGCTTCACTTCAACTAATTGAGCTCACTTGCTTCACTTGACTTCAATTGATTAAGCTCGGTTGCTTAACTTCACTTCAATTGATTCAGCTCAGTTGCCTCACTTCATTTCAGTTGATTAGGTCCAGTTGTCTCACTTCACTTCAACTGATTCTGCTCACTCAACTAGCTTTACTTCAATCAATTGAGCTCACTTGCTTCACTTAACTTCAATTGATTAAGCTCAGTTGCTTCACTTCCCTTCAACTAATTGGACTCACTTTGTTAGCGTCACCTCAACTGATAACGCTCACTTAACTAGCTTCACTTGAACTAATAGAGCTCACTTCCTCCACTTCACTTCAATTGATTAAGCTCAGTTGCCTCACTTCAATTCAGCTGATTAAGCTCAGTTGCCTCACTTCACCTCAACTGATAACGCTCACTTAACTTGCTTCACTTCAACTAATTGAGCTCAGTTGCTTCACTTCAGTTCAATTGATTCAGCTCAGTTGCCTTATTTCACTTCAATTGATTAGGCTCAGTTTCTTCACTTCACTTCAACTGATTCTGCTCACTTAACTAGCTTCACTTCACCTAATTGAACTCAGTTGCTTCACTTCACTTCAATTGACTCAGCTCACTTAACTACCTGCACTTCAACTAATTTAGCTCACTTGCTTCACTTGACTTAAATTGATTAAGCTCAGTTGCTTCACTTCACTTCAACTAATTGAACTCACTTTGTTAGCGTCACCTCAACTGATAACGCTCACTTAACTAGCTTCACTTCAACTAATAGAGCTCACTTGCTTCACTTGACTTCAATTGATTAAGCTAAGTTGCTTCACTTCTATTCAGCTGAGTAAGCTCAGTTGCCTCACTTCACCTCAACTGATAACGCTCACTTAACTAGCTTCAATTCAACTAATTGAGCTCACTTGCTTCACTTGACTTCAATTGATTAAGCTCAGTTGCTTCACTTCACTTCAAGTAATTGGACTCACTTTGTTAGCGTCACCTCAACTGATAACGCTCACCTTACTAGCTTCACTTCAACTAATTGAGCTCACTTGCTTCATTTGACTTCAATTGATTAAGCTCAGTTGCTTCACTTCACTTCAATTGATTCAGCTCAGTTGCCTCACTTCATTTCAGTTGATTAGGCTCAGTTGCCTCACTTCACTTCAACTGATTCTGCTCACTTAACTAGATTCACTTCAACTAATTGAGCTTAGTTGCTTCACTTCACTTCAACTAATTGAGCTCACTTGCTTCACTTGACTTCAATTGATTAAGCTCAGTTGCTTCACTTCACTTCAATTGATTCAGCTCACTTGCTTCACTTGACTTCAATTGATTAAGCTCAGTTGCTTCACTTCACTTCAAGTAATTGGACTCACTTTGTTAGCGTCACCTCAACTGATAACGCTCACCTTACTAGCTTCACTTCAACTTATTGAGCTCACTTGCTTCATTTGACTTCAATTGATTAAGCTCAGTTGCTTAACTTCACTTCAATTGATTCAGCTCAATTGCCTCACTTCATTTCAGTTGATTAGGCTCAGTTGTCTCACTTCACTTCAACTGATTCTGCTCACTTAACTAGCTTCACTTCGACTAATTGAGCTCAGTTGCTTCAATTCACTTGAACTAATAGAGCTCACTTGCTTCACTTCACTACAATTGATTAAGCTCAGTTGCTTCACTTCACTTCAATTGATTCAGCTCACTTGCTTCACTTGACTTCAATTGATTAAGCTCAGTTGCTTCACTTCACTTCAAGTAATTGGACTCACTTTGTTAGCGTCACCTCAACTGATAACGCTCACCTTACTAGCTTCACTTCAACTAATTGAGCTCACTTGCTTCACTTGACTTCAATTGATTAAGCTCGGTTGCTTAACTTCACTTCAATTGATTCAGCTCAGTTGCCTCACTTCATTTCAGTTGATTAGGCTCAGTTGTCTCACTTCACTTCAACTGATTCTGCTCACTCAACTAGCTTTACTTCAATCAATTGAGCTCACTTGCTTCACTTAACTTCAATTGATTAAGCTCAGTTGCTTCACTTCCCTTCAACTAATTGGACTCACTTTGTTAGCGTCACCTCAACTGATAACGCTCACTTAACTAGCTTCACTTGAACTAATAGAGCTCACTTCCTCCACTTCACTTCAATTGATTAAGCTCAGTTGCCTCACTTCAATTCAGCTGATTAAGCTCAGTTGCCTCACTTCACCTCAACTGATAACGCTCACTTAACTTGCTTCACTTCAACTAATTGAGCTCAGTTGCTTCACTTCAGTTCAATTGATTCAGCTCAGTTGCCTTATTTCACTTCAATTGATTAGGCTCAGTTTCTTCACTTCACTTCAACTGATTCTGCTCACTTAACTAGCTTCACTTCAACTAATTGAACTCAGTTGCTTCACTTCACTTCAATTGATTCAGCTCACTTAACTACCTGCACTTCAACTAATTTAGCTCACTTGCTTCACTTGACTTAAATTGATTAAGCTCAGTTGCTTCACTTCACTTCAACTAATTGAACTCACTTTGTTAGCGTCACCTCAACTGATAACGCTTACTTAACTAGCTTCACTTGAACTAATAGAGCTCACTTGCTTCACTTCACTTCAATTGATTAAGCTCAGTTGCCTCACTTCAATTCAGCTCATTAAGCTCAGTTGCCTCACTTCACCTCAACTGATAACGCTCACTTAACTTGCTTCACTTCAACTAATTGAGCTCAGTTGCTTCACTTCAGTTCAACTGATTCAGCTCAGTTGCCTCATTTCACTTCAATTGATTAGGCTCAGTTTCTTCACTTCACTTCAACTGATTCTGCTCACTTAACTAGCTTCACTTCTACTAATTGAGCTCAGTTGCCTCACTTCACTTCAATTGATTAGGCTCAGTTTCCTCACTTCACTTCAACCGATTCTGCTCACTTAACTAGCTTCACTTCAATCAATTGAGCTCACTTGCTTCACTTAACTTCAATTGATTAAGCTCAGTTGCTTCACTTCCCTTCAACTAATTGGACTTACTTTGATAGCGTCACCTCAACTGATAACGCTCACTTAACTAGCTTCACTTGAACTAATAGAGCTCACTTGCTCCACTTCACTTCAATTGATTCAGCTCAGTTGCCTTATTTCACTTCAATTGATTAGGCTCAGTTTCTTCACTTCACTTCAACTGATTCTGCTCACTTAACTAGCTTCACTTCAACTAATTGAACTCAGTTGCTTCACTTCACTTCAATTGATTCAGCTCACTTAACTACCTGCACTTCAACTAATTTAGCTCACTTGCTTCACTTGACTTAAATTGATTAAGCTCAGTTGCTTCACTTCCCTTCAACTAATTGGACTCACTTTGTTAGCGTCACCTCAACTGATAACGCTCACTTAACTAGCTTCACTTGAACTAATAGAGCTCACTTCCTCCACTTCACTTCAATTGATTAAGCTCAGTTGCCTCACTTCAATTCAGCTGATTAAGCTCAGTTGCCTCACTTCACCTCAACTGATAACGCTCACTTAACTTGCTTCACTTCAACTAATTGAGCTCAGTTGCTTCACTTCAGTTCAATTGATTCAGCTCAGTTGCCTCATTTCACTTCAATTGATTAGGCTCAGTTTCTTCACTTCACTTCAACTGATTCTGCTCACTTAACTAGCTTCACTTCAACTAATTGAACTCAGTTGGTTCACTTCACTTCAAATGATTCAGCTTACTTAACTACCTGCACTTCACTAATTGAGCTCACTTGCTTCACTTGACTTCAATTGATTAAGCTCAGTTGCTACACTTCACTTCAAGTAATTGGACTCACTTTGTTAGCGTCACCTCAACTGATAACGCTCACCTTACTAGCTTCACTTCAACTAATAGAGCTCACTTGCTTCACTTCACTACAATTGATTAAGCTCAGTTGCCTCACTTCAATTCAGCTGATTAAGCTCAGTTGCCTCACTTCACCTCAACTGATAACGCTTACTTAACTAGCTTCACTTCAACTAATTGAGCTCACTTGCTTCACTTGAATTCAATTGATTAGGCTCGGTTGCTTAACTTCACTTCAATTGATTCAGCCCAGTTGCCTCACTTCACTACAATTGATTAAGCTCAGTTGCCTCATTTCATCTCAACTGATAACTCTCACTTAACTAGCTTCACTTCAACTAATAGACTTCACTTGCTTCACTTCACTTCAATTGATTAAGCTCAGTTGCCTCACTTCACCTCAACTGATAACTCTCACTTAACTGGCTTCACTTCTACTAATTGACCTCACTTGCTTCACTTGACTTCAATTGAGTAAGCTCAGTTGCTTCACTTCACTTCAACTAATTGGACTTAGTTTGTTAGTGTCACCTCAACTGATAACGGTCACTTAACTAGCTTCACTTCAACTAATTGAGCTCACTTGCTTCACTTCACTTTAATTGATTAAGCTCAGTTGCCTCACTTCAATTCAACTGATTGGACTCACTTATTCAGCGTCACCTCAACTGATTCTGCTCACTTAACTAGCTTCACTTCAACTAATTGAGCTCAGTTGCTTCACTTAACTTCAATTGATTTAGCTCACTTGCTTCACTTCACTTCAATTGATTAAGCTCATTTGCTCTTCTTCACTTCAACTGATTGGACTCACTTATTCAGCGTCACCTCAACTAATAACGCTCAATTAACTAGCTTCACGTTTACTAATTGAGCTCAGTTGCTTCACTTCACTTCAATTGATTAAACTCAGTTGCCTAACTTCACCTCAATTAATTAGGCTCAGTTGTCTCACTTCACTTCAACTGATTCTGCTCACTTAACTAGCTTCACTTCAACTAATTGAGCTCACTTGCTTCACTTGAATTCAATTGATTAGGCTCGGTTGCTTAACTTCACTTCAATTGATTGAGCTCAGTTGCTTCACTTAACTTCAACTAATTGGACTCACTAAGTTAGCGTCACCTCAACTGATAACGGTCACTTAACTAGCTTCACTTCAACTAATTGAGCTCACTTGCTTCACTTGACTTCAATTGATTGAGCTCAGTTGCTTCACTTAACTTCAACTAATTGGACTCACTTTGTTAGCGTCACTTCAACTGATAACGCTCACTTAACTAGCTTCACTTCAAATAATAGAGCTCACTTGCTTCACCTCACTACAATTGATTAAGCTCAGTTGCCTCACTTCACCTCAACTGATAACTCTCACTTAACTAGCTTCACTTCTACTAATTGACCTCACTTGCTTCACTCGACTTCAATTGATTGAGCTCAGTTGCTTCACTTAACTTCAACTAATTGGACTCACTTTGTTAGCGTCACTTTAACTGATAACGCTCACTTAACTAGCTTCACTTCAAATAATAGAGCTCACTTGCTTCACCTCACTACAATTGATTAAGCTCAGTTGCCTCACTTCACCTCAACTGATAACTCTCACTTAACTAGCTTCACTTCTACTAATTGACCTCACTTGCTTCACTCGACTTCAATTGATTAAGCTCAGTTGCTTCACTTCAACTTCAACTAATTGGACTCACTTTGTTAGCGTCACCTCAACTGATAACGCTCACTTAACTAGCTTCACTTCAACCAATAGAGCTCACTTGCTTCACTTCACTACAATTGATTAAGCTCAGTTGCCTCACTTCACCTCAACTGATAACTCTCACTTAACTAGCTTCACTTCTACTAATTGACCTCACTTGCTTCACTTAACTTCAATTGATTAAGCTCAGTTGCCTCACTTCAATTCTGCTGATTAAGCTCAGTTGCCTCATTTCACCTCAACTGATGACGCTCGCTTAACTAGCTCCACTTTTACTAGTTGAGCTCAGTTGCTTCACTTCACTTCAATTGATTGAGCTCAGTTGCCTTACTCCACTCAATTGATTAGGCTCAGTTGTCTCACTTCACTTCAATTGATTCTGCTCACTTAACTAGCTTCGCTTCAACTAATTGAGCTCAGTTACTTCACTTAACTTCAATTGATTAAGCTCACTTGCTTCACTTCACTTTAATTGATTAAGCTCAGTTGCTCTTCTTCACTTTAACTGATTGGACTCACTTGTTCAGCGTCACCTCAACTAATAACGTTCACTTAACTAGCTTCACGTTTACTAATTGAGCTCAGTTGCTTCACTTCACTTCAATTGATTAAACTCAGTTGCCTAACTTCACCTCAATTAATTAGGCTCAGTTGTCTCACTTCACTTCAACTGATTCTGCTCACTTAACTAGCTTCACTTCAACTGATTGACCTCACTTGCTTCACTTGACTTCAATTCATTAAGCTCAGTTGCTTCACTTCACTTCAACTAATTGGACTCACTAAGTTAGTGTCACCTTAACTGATAACGGTTACTTAACTAGCTTCACTTCAACTAATTGACCTCACTTGCTTCACTTCACTTCAATTGATTAAGCTCAGTTGCCTCACTTCAATTCATCTGATTAAGCTCAGTTGCCTCACTTCACCTCAACTGATGACGCTCACTTAACTAGCTTCACTTTTACTAATTGAAATCAGTTGCTTCGCTTCACTTCAATTGATTGAGCTCAGTTGCCTCGCTTCACCTCAACTGATTACGCTCACTTAACTTGCTTCACTTCAACTAATTGAGCTCACTTGCGTCAGTTGACTTAAATTGATTAAGCTCAGTTGCTTCACTTCACTTCAACTAATTGGACTCACTTTGTCAGCGTCACCTCAACTGATAACGCTCACTTAACTAGCTTCACTTCAACTAATAGAGCTCACTTGCTTCACTTCACTGCAATTGATAAAGCTCAGTTGCCTCACTTCACGTCAACTGATAACCCTCACTTAACTAGCTTCACTTCTACTAATTGACCTCACTTGCTTCACTTGACTTCAATTGATTAAGCTCAGTTGCTTCACTTCACTTCAACTAATTGGACTCACTTTGTTAGCGTCACCTCAACTGATAACGCTCACTTAACTAGCTTCACTTCAACTAATAGAGCTCACTTGCTTCACTTCACTACAATTGATTAAGCTCAGTTGCCTCAGTTCACCTCAACTGATAACTCTCACTTAACTAGCTTCACTTCTACTAATTGACCTCACTTGCTTCACTTGACTTCAATTGATTAAGCTCAGTTGTCTCACTTCAATTCTGCTGATTAAGCTCAGTTGCCTCACTTCACCTCAACTGATGACGCTCGCTTAACTAGCTCCACTTTTACTAGTTGAGCTCAGTTGCTTCACTTCACTTCAATTGATTGAGCTCAGTTGCCTCACTCCACTCAAATGATTAGGCTCAGTTGTCTCACTTCACTTCAACTGATTCTGCTCACTTAACTAGCTTCGCTTCAACTAATTGAGCTCAGTTGCTTCACTTAACTTCAATTGATTTAGCTCACTTGCTTCACTTCACTTCAATTGATTAAGCTCATTTGCTCTTCTTCACTTCAACTGATTGGACTCACTTATTCAGCGTCACCTCAACTAATAACGCTCACTTAACTAGCTTCACGTTTACTAATTGAGCTCAGTTGCTTCACTTCACTTCAATTGATTAAACTCAGTTGCCTAACTTCACCTCAATTAATTAGGCTCAGTTGTCTCACTTCATTTCAGTTGATTAGGCTCAGTTGTCTCACTTCACTTCAACTGATTCTGCTCACTCAACTAGCTTTACTTCAATCAATTGAGCTCACTTGCTTCACTTAACTTCAATTGATTAAGCTCAGTTGCCTCACTTCCCTTCAACTAATTGGACTCACTTTGTTAGCGTCACCTCAACTGATAACGCTCACTTAACTAGCTTCACTTGAACTAATAGAGCTCACTTCCTCCACTTCACTTCAATTGATTAAGCTCAGTTGCCTCACTTCAATTCAGCTGATTAAGCTCAGTTGCCTCACTTCACCTCAACTGATAACGCTCACTTAACTTGCTTCACTTCAACTAATTGAGCTCAGTTGCTTCACTTCAGTTCAATTGATTCAGCTCAGTTGCCTTATTTCACTTCAATTGATTAGGCTCAGTTTCTTCACTTCACTTCAACTGATTCTGCTCACTTAACTAGCTTCACTTCAACTAATTGAACTCAGTTGCTTCACTTCACTTCAATTGATTCAGCTCACTTAACTACCTGCACTTCAACTAATTTAGCTCACTTGCTTCACTTGACTTAAATTGATTAAGCTCAGTTGCTTCACTTCACTTCAACTAATTGAACTCACTTTGTTAGCGTCACCTCAACTGATAACGCTTACTTAACTAGCTTCACTTGAACTAATAGAGCTCACTTGCTTCACTTCACTTCAATTGATTAAGCTCAGTTGCCTCACTTCAATTCAGCTCATTAAGCTCAGTTGCCTCACTTCACCTCAACTGATAACGCTCACTTAACTTGCTTCACTTCAACTAATTGAGCTCAGTTGCTTCACTTCAGTTCAACTGATTCAGCTCAGTTGCCTCATTTCACTTCAATTGATTAGGCTCAGTTTCTTCACTTCACTTCAACTGATTCTGCTCACTTAACTAGCTTCACTTCTACTAATTGAGCTCAGTTGCCTCACTTCACTTCAATTGATTAGGCTCAGTTTCCTCACTTCACTTCAACCGATTCTGCTCACTTAACTAGCTTCACTTCAATCAATTGAGCTCACTTGCTTCACTTAACTTCAATTGATTAAGCTCAGTTGCTTCACTTCCCTTCAACTAATTGGACTCACTTTGATAGCGTCACCTCAACTGATAACGCTCACTTAACTAGCTTCACTTGAACTAATAGAGCTCACTTGCTCCACTTCACTTCAATTGATTCAGCTCAGTTGCCTTATTTCACTTCAATTGATTAGGCTCAGTTTCTTCACTTCACTTCAACTGATTCTGCTCACTTAACTAGCTTCACTTCAACTAATTGAACTCAGTTGCTTCACTTCACTTCAATTGATTCAGCTCACTTAACTACCTGCACTTCAACTAATTTAGCTCACTTGCTTCCCTGACTTAAATTGATTAAGCTCAGTTGCTTCACTTCACTTCAACTAATTGAACTCACTTTGTTAGCGTCACCTCAACTGATAACGCTTACTTAACTAGCTTCACTTGAACTAATAGAGCTCACTTGCTTCACTTCACTTCAATTGATTAAGCTCAGTTGCCTCACTTCAATTCAGCTCATTAAGCTCAGTTGCCTCACTTCACCTCAACTGATAACGCTCACTTAACTTGCTTCACTTCAACTAATTGAGCTCAGTTGCTTCACTTCAGTTCAACTGATTCAGCTCAGTTGCCTCATTTCACTTCAATTGATTAGGCTCAGTTTCTTCACTTCACTTCAACTGATTCTGCTCACTTAACTAGCTTCACTTCTACTAATTGAGCTCAGTTGCCTCACTTCACTTCAATTGATTAGGCTCAGTTTCCTCACTTCACTTCAACCGATTCTGCTCACTTAACTAGCTTCACTTCAATCAATTGAGCTCACTTGCTTCACTTAACTTCAATTGATTAAGCTCAGTTGCTTCACTTCCCTTCAACTAATTGGACTCACTTTGATAGCGTCACCTCAACTGATAACGCTCACTTAACTAGCTTCACTTGAACTAATAGAGCTCACTTGCTCCACTTCACTTCAATTGATTCAGCTCAGTTGCCTTATTTCACTTCAATTGATTAGGCTCAGTTTCTTCACTTCACTTCAACTGATTCTGCTCACTTAACTAGCTTCACTTCAACTAATTGAACTCAGTTGCTTCACTTCACTTCAATTGATTCAGCTCACTTAACTACCTGCACTTCAACTAATTTAGCTCACTTGCTTCACTTGACTTAAATTGATTAAGCTCAGTTGCTTCACTTCCCTTCAACTAATTGGACTCACTTTGTTAGCGTGACCTCAACTGATAACGCTCACTTAACTAGCTTCACTTGAACTAATAGAGCTCACTTCCTCCACTTCACTTCAATTGATTAAGCTCAGTTGCCTCACTTCAATTCAGCTGATTAAGCTCAGTTGCCTCACTTCACCTCAACTGATAACGCTCACTTAACTTGCTTCACTTCAACTAATTGAGCTCAGTTGCTTCACTTCAGTTCAATTGATTCAGCTCAGTTGCCTCATTTCACTTCAATTGATTAGGCTCAGTTTCTTCACTTCACTTCAACTGATTCTGCTCACTTAACTAGCTTCACTTCAACTAATTGAACTCAGTTGGTTCACTTCACTTCAATTGATTCAGCTCACTTAACTACCTGCACTTCACTAATTGAGCTCACTTGCTTCACTTGACTTCAATTGATTAAGCTCAGTTGCTACACTTCACTTCAAGTAATTGGACTCACTTTGTTAGCGTCACCTCAACTGATAACGCTCACCTTACTAGCTTCACTTCAACTAATAGAGCTCACTTGCTTCACTTCACTACAATTGATTAAGCTCAGTTGCCTCACTTCAATTCAGCTGATTAAGCTCAGTTGCCTCACTTCACCTCAACTGATAACGCTTACTTAACTAGCTTCACTTCAACTAATTGAGCTCACTTGCTTCACTTGAATTCAATTGATTAGGCTCGGTTGCTTAACTTCACTTCAATTGATTCAGCTCAGTTGCCTCACTTCACTACAATTGATTAAGCTCAGTTGCCTCATTTCATCTCAACTGATAACTCTCACTTAACTTGCTTCACTTCAACTAATTGAGCTCACTTGCTTCACTTGACTTCCATTGATTAAGCTCAGTTGCTTCACTTCACTTCAACTAATTGGACTTAGTTTGTTAGTGTCAGCTCAACTGATAACGGTCACTTAACTAGCTTCACTTCAACTAATAGACTTCACTTGCTTCACTTCACTTCAATTGATTAAGCTCAGTTGCCTCACTTCACCTCAACTGATAACGGTCACTTAACTAGCTTCACTTCAACTAATTGACCTCACTTGCTTCACTTGACTTCAATTGAGTAAGCTCAGTTGCTTCACTTCACTTCAACTAATTGGACTTAGTTTGTTAGTGTCACCTCAACTGATAACGGTCACTTAACTAGCTTCACTTCAACTAATTGAGCTCACTTGCTTCACTTCACTTTAATTGATTAAGCTCAGTTGCCTCACTTCAATTCAACTGATTGGACTCACTTATTCAGCGTCACCTCAACTGATTCTGCTCACTTAACTAGCTTCACTTCAACTAATTGAGCTCAGTTGCTTCACTTAACTTCAATTGATTTAGCTCACTTGCTTCACTTTACTTCAATTGATTAAGCTCATTTGCTCTTCTTCACTTCAACTGATTGGACTCACTTATTCAGCGTCACCTCAACTAATAACGCTCAATTAACTAGCTTCACGTTTACTAATTGAGCTCAGTTGCTTCACTTCACTTCAATTGATTAAACTCAGTTGCCTAACTTCACCTCAATTAATTAGGCTCAGTTGTCTCACTTCACTTCAACTGATTCTGCTCACTTAACTAGCTTCACTTCAACTAATTGAGCTCACTTGCTTCACTTGACTTCAATTGATTGAGCTCAGTTGCTTCACTTAACTTCAACTAATTGGACTCACTTTGTTAGCGTCACCTTAACTGATAACGCTCACTTAACTAGCTTCACTTCAAATAATAGAGCTCACTTGCTTCACCTCACTACAATTGATTAAGCTCAGTTGCCTCACTTCACCTCAACTGATAACTCTCACTTAACTAGCTTCACTTCTACTAATTGACCTCACTTGCTTCACTCGACTTCAATTGATTAAGCTCAGTTGCTTCACTTAACTTCAACTAATTGGACTCACTAAGTTAGCGTCACCTCAACTGATAACGGTCACTTAACTAGCTTCACTTCAACTAATTGAGCTCACTTGCTTCACTTGACTTCAATTGATTGAGCTCAGTTGCTTCACTTAACTTCAACTAATTGGACTCACTTTGTTAGCGTCACCTTAACTGATAACGCTCACTTAACTAGCTTCACTTCAAATAATAGAGCTCACTTGCTTCACCTCACTACAATTGATTAAGCTCAGTTGCCTCACTTCACCTCAACTGATAACTCTCACTTAACTAGCTTCACTTCTACTAATTGACCTCACTTGCTTCACTCGACTTCAATTGATTAAGCTCAGTTGCTTCACTTCAACTTCAACTAATTGGACTCACTTTGTTAGCGTCACCTCAACTGATAACGCTCACTTAACTAGCTCCACTTCAACCAATAGAGCTCACTTGCTTCACTTCACTACAATTGATTAAGCTCAGTTGCCTCACTTCACCTCAACTGATAACTCTCACTTAACTAGCTTCACTTCTACTAATTGACCTCACTTGCTTCACTTAACTTCAATTGATTAAGCTCAGTTGCCTCACTTCAATTCTGCTGATTAAGCTCAGTTGCCTCATTTCACCTCAACTGATGACGCTCGCTTAACTAGCTCCACTTTTACTAGTTGAGCTCAGTTGCTTCACTTCACTTCAATTGATTGAGCTCAGTTGCCTTACTCCACTCAATTGATTAGGCTCAGTTGTCTCACTTCACTTCAATTGATTCTGCTCACTTAACTAGCTTCGCTTCAACTAATTGAGCTCAGTTACTTCACTTAACTTCAATTGATTAAGCTCACTTGCTTCACTTCACTTTAATTGATTAAGCTCAGTTGCTCTTCTTCACTTTAACTGATTGGACTCACTTGTTCAGCGTCACCTCAACTAATAACGTTCACTTAACTAGCTTCACGTTTACTAATTGAGCTCAGTTGCTTCACTTCACTTCAATTGATTAAACTCAGTTGCCTAACTTCACCTCAATTAATTAGGCTCAGTTGTCTCACTTCACTTCAACTGATTCTGCTCACTTAACTAGCTTCACTTCAACTGATTGACCTCACTTGCTTCACTTGACTTCAATTCATTAAGCTCAGTTGCTTCACTTCACTTCAACTAATTGGACTCACTAAGTTAGTGTCACCTTAACTGATAACGGTTACTTAACTAGCTTCACTTCAACTAATTGACCTCAATTGCTTCACTTCACTTCAATT